>CM035839.1:222837121-223467763 GCA_020510985.1 Pholidichthys leucotaenia
TCTTTCAATGTGATTTTCTGGATTTTTTTTTTCTTATTTTGTCTCTCATAGTTGAGGTATACCTATGATGAAAATTGGAGACCTCTCTCATCTTTTAAGTGGGAGAACTAGCACAATTGGTGGCTGACTAAATACTTTTTTACCCCACTGTATGTCCATGTACACACTCAATACTTGGTCGGGGCAAATTTTAGAGTAATTACTGTATCAGTGTGGCGTGGCATGGAGGTGATCAGCCTGTGGCACTGCTGAGGTGTTATGAAGGTCCAGGTTGTTTTGATAGTGACCTTCAGCTCGTCTGCATTGTTGGGTCTGGTGTCTCTCATCTTCCTCTTGACTCTCGGACTTGATTTCCAAATAACAGGACTTGACACCTGATTTGGGGAACTCCGTAACACCTAACACCTCAGCAGTACCACAGGCTGATCATCTTCATTCATGCAGCATTAATTCATGCAAAAGGAACCTTACCCGAGTATTGAGTATGTGGACAAACACCAGCAGATGACCTCTGCTCAGATAAAAGTAAATTTTGCATTTCATTTGGAAATCAAAGTCCCAGAGTATGGAGAAAGAGTGGAGAGGCACAGAATCTAAGTTGCTTGAGGTTTAGTGTCAAATTTCCGCAGTCAGTGATGATTTGAGGAACCCATGTCATGTCACCATGTTGTCTCCCTACATCCCCCCAAATCTAACACAAAGTGCTTCGCCCCAGGTTCCAACACCCTCAACGGTCTGTTGTACGGTGGGCGCAGTGGGGTCCAGTGTGCATCGTGTCTGACAAAAAAAAAAAAACATGTTCTGCAAGCATTTTGGGACAAAGGTGCAGGGAAAACAATGGTGGGCCGGGCCAAGTAGGTTAAAGGCCTCCGCACTGTGCAATTTTTGCACGGTCGGCTCGGTCTCGGGCACAGGGTTTTCCGGTAAAAACTCTGCAGGGATCCGCAGCGGCTGAGAAAAAACGAGTTTGGCCGGGGAGGCTGCCAAATCCTCCTTAGGTGCGGAATGCAACCCTAAAAGAACCCAGGGCAGGCGGTCGACCCAATTTGTGTCCATGAGCGACGCTCTGAGCGCTGCTTTAAGCGAACTAAGAAAATGCTTGTATTGAGGCGGCATGAAAAAATAAGCAGCAGTGCTGTGGTTTTAAGCAGGTTTTATTATATCATGTCGCCTTCACGGGATCCCCTCTTCGGTGCATAGTGGAGCAGCCCGGAGCGGGATCCCTAGGCTCTCAGAGAAAGAGAGGCGGACACGTGTGTCCACCTGTTGCAGGATCAGAGTGAGAGAGTAAGAAGAGAGAGATTGCGTTACAGAGTTGCACCTTAAATACTTGATCATAACAATACATCAAAAAGACATACCCCACAGTCTAGAATGATCAAAGGGACAACAGAACAGGCAGGAGGTATTTGCATTTGTAAGCCATACATCACAATGGGCAGATTAGCTAGACCTCGCTCTAAGTGCAAGACAAAGAGGCTAACAAGCACATCTACATATTGATCTGAGTCTCTAGGTCACAGTAAGGACAGGATGCATGAGTACAAAGGATGAAAGGCATCGATTAACATCACATAGGTGAGACAGAAGAAACTCGTCTACCTGTAGACATTAATACACCAAAGCACATCTAAGATGCTCAGAAAAAGCATAGTAAGGACAAGCCATATGCACACTATACAGAATGGCGCATTACATCACAACACATGCATGTTTGCATCACAAATACATGAATGGCACATTGCTTCTCAGTAATGCAGCAGAAAAACAGAAAAGAGGGCTGAGTGTCCTTAGTCTGTTGTGGGGTTAAAACGAACCGCCACACACGCTCCCCCCCAGAGGACGCGGCAGGGGTCGCGACCTCGATAATCCATCTGTGTGAGCGAGCTGTGGGAGAAGCTCGCTGCAGGCGGAGGGGGAGGGAGGGGAGGGGTAGTAAGTGCCGGCAGGAGCTGTGAAATCGTCCTGAGCCGTGCAAAAATTGCTTGCTGCTCCGTGACGTCGAGGGCTTGTCCTGTTGCACGTGCGGAGATCACAAGAAGAAAAATTAGTCTCTGACTCCTCTCGTGGCCATGAAGAAAAGCAGGAGCGGCTGTAAGAGAAAAAGTAAACAAAGCAGGGGGACTGTTGGCTTTGGGTGCTGAAGCAACCCCAAAGCTCCCGGGAACAGCTGACGGCTGAAATCCCGTTGTGCCGTGGCTAAGACCATTAAAAAATCCAGTGGCGAGCTGCGTGCTTGCTTCAGGTGAACGAGCAACCCTGAAGGTTCTGTGGGCAGCGGCGGAGGACGATGGCGGTCTGTGGCGTGGCTGAGACTGTTAACAAATCCTTCCAGTATGCTGCATGCGTGCCTCAGGTGAGCGAGCAGCCCTGAAAGGCAGCGGCGAAGGAGGAAGGCAGTCTGTGGAGCCGTTACTTGTCCCATGCGTGATGCGCCGTCCTTGTAACTCCCCGATGCGTGCGCGGGGGTTCAGTGCGTGGGTGGGCCGCTGGAGTGGTGAGTCAGGGTGCAGAAACTTGGTGGAGAACGGCGCAGACGGCGCCGGTAAAATCCAGGTTGAGCTGTGGCTGTAGATTGGCCATGGTGCGTTGGAGCGGTGAGAGGAAATAGACGATCTTTAGTCCCTCAGGCCCGTGCAGAGGCGTTGGAGCGGCGGGAGGGAATAGACGATCTTTTGTTCCTCAGGCTCATGCAGCTGCGTTGGAGCGGTGTGAGGAAGTAGACGATCTCCGTCCCTCGGGCTCATGGAGGCGCGTTGGAGCGGTGCGAGGCAATAGACGATCTTTGTGCCCCGGGCTCGTGCAGCTGCTTTGGAGCGGTGAGAGGGAGGAGACGATCGTTGTCGCTCGTGCGGCCATGGTGCGTTCAGTTCCACGCGCTGCGCTCCCCGTCGGCCCTGGAGGTTGCCGTCGTGGAGAGAGGACGAGGTGCGTGCGCTCTCAGTGAGAGCGGCCGGTCCAGCGTGGTTGTGCAGATCTCAGGCGACGGAGCATTCATGCCCGGGTGTTGCGTTCGCTGGCCGCTCGTTTTTTTCAGCGTCGGTTCGCCAGCGTGGCCATCCAAAACAGAAGGCTGCGTTGCACAAAACGTGTGCGTCTTCAAGGGGCCACCAACGCAGCTGTGTGGCTGTCCAGCTCGGAAGGTTGCTTACGCACAAAACGTGTGCGTGTTCGAGGGGTCACCAGTGAGGCGGCATGAAAAAATAAGCAGCAGTGCTGTGGTTTTAAGCAGGTTTTATTATATCATGTCGCCTTCACGGGATCCCCTCTCCGGTGCATAGTGGAGCAGCCCGGAGCGGGATCCCTAGGCTCTCAGAGAAAGAGAGGCGGACACGTGTGTCCACCTGTTGCAGGATCAGAGTGAGAGAGTAAGAAGAGAGAGATTGCGTTACAGAGTTGCACCTTAAATACTTGATCATAACAATACATCAAAAAGACATACCCCACAGTCTAGAATGATCAAAGGGACAACAGAACAGGCAGGAGGTATTTGCATTTGTAAGCCATACATCACAATGGGCAGATTAGCTAGACCTCGCTCTAAGTGCAAGACAAAGAGGCTAACAAGCACATCTACATATTGATCTGAGTCTCTAGGTCACAGTAAGGACAGGATGCATGAGTACAAAGGATGAAAGGCATCGATTAACATCACATAGGTGAGACAGAAGAAACTCGTCTACCTGTAGACATTAATACACCAAAGCACATCTAAGATGCTCAGAAAAAGCATAGTAAGGACAAGCCATATGCACACTATACAGAATGGCGCATTACATCACAACACATGCATGTTTGCATCACAAATACATGAATGGCACATTGCTTCTCAGTAATGCAGCAGAAAAACAGAAAAGAGGGCTGAGTGTCCTTAGTCTGTTGTGGGGTTAAAACGAACCGCCACAGTATAACCCATTAGCCTTAGGGTTGTATGCAGTAGTGCGGTGAATTTTTACCCCCAGGCTCTGGGCCATCGCGGACCAGAGTTCCGAGACGAATTGAGGACCCCTGTCAGAAGTGATGTCTGATGGGGATCCAAACTGTGCGATCCAAGCCAACAAAAAAGTACAAGCCACTTCTGTGGATGTGGAAGAAGCTAGCGGAACCACTTCAGGCCAGCGCATGGTGCAGTCCACAATTGTTAAAAGGTGCGTGAAACCTGGCGACGGCGGGAGAGGTCCCACCAAATCCAAATGGACATGGTCGAACCTCCTGGTCGGCATTTGGAACGGCTCGAGGGGGGCTCTGGTGTCCTTGTGCACTTTGGCCCACTGGCACGCGACTCAAGCTGCAGCCCACTCCTTCACGTCCTTGCGCAAGCATGGCCAGATGAGTTTCGCCCCCACTAGCTTCACCAAAGCGCGCACTCCCAGATGCGAAAGGGGATGGACCGACTCAAAAACACGATGGCACCAAGAGCTCAGAACCACTGGGCGTGGACGGCCGGTGGAGACGTCGCAAAGCAAGGGAGGGCACCCTTCTTACACCATCCTGCTCTCCAGCCTTAACCCAGTAGGTGCAGAATGGAGTGCGCAAATGCCCGCATCCCTGGCTTGCTCCACGGCCATCACAGGGAAATCTATTCCCATGTAGACCGGGGAGACTAACGCGTGACAGACAATCTGCCACGACATTGAGCTTACCGGCAACATGTTGGTAAACTCCGAGAAATGCTGTTGATGCCGGGCCAACCATGGTTCCGAGACCTTGGACATCACGTATGTCAGTGGCTTATGGTCCATGAATGCAGTGAACTCGCACCCTTCTAGCCAAAACAGGAAATGGCGCATCGCCAGGTGTAGAGCCAACAGCTCTCTGTCGAACGTGCTGTATTTGCATTCGCTGTTGCGCAAAGTCCAAATGCAAGCGGCTGCCACAAACCTGAGACGTACTGCTCTACCACTGCTCCTATGGCAACATCAGACGCGTCCATAGTGAGCGCTATCTGTGCCGACAGATCCGGATGAGCTAGCAACACAGCATCCACAAGTGCTGTTTTGGCGTTTGTGAAAACCTGGACTCGCTGAAGAGTCCAGTCGACGTTTTTCGCAGGCTTCTTTTTTTCAGCGCAGCATACAACAGCTGCATCAGCTGGGCTGCCCAGGGAAGGAAACTGTTGTAAAAATTGACCATCCCCCAAAGCTCCTGCAGGACCCTCACGGTCTGTGGACTCCGAAAGTCCAACACGGCACACACTTCATCCGGTAGCGGAATCGCACCCTCTGGCGAAATGCGGTGGTCCTAAAAAAATCAACCACAGGCACACCGAATTAGCACTTCGCTGGGTTCACTATAAGTCCGTGCACCTCCAACCTCTGGAAAACCGTCTTGAGATGGACGATGTGCTCCTCCTCGGATGCGCTAGCTACCAGAATGTCGTCTAAGTAGACGAAAACGAAGTAGACGAAAACGAAGGACAAGTCGTGAAGCACTGCGTCGCACCTTTTAATCTGAACGGCATGCATAAAAACTCAAAAAGGCCAAGAAGAGTCATTACTGCTGTTTTCGGAACGTCTTCCGCGCGCACTGGGACCTGATGGTATCCGCAGACCAGATCTACTTTTGAAAAAACACTCGCCCCGGCCAGGTGCACGGAAAAATCCTGGATGTGCAGAATGAGATACTGATCGTGTTCCGTGTTCTGTTGGGAGTGCCTGACGATGCCCAACTGCTCTAAGTTGGCAAACTCCTCTCGCGCGCTGGCCAGTTTAGCTGCATCCAAGCATCCAAGCGCCGAGGTAGCGCGAAAACCAGCGGACCTTTTGTCGGTATGAAGTGTTCGACCCCGTGTTTCGTTATTATACCTGAAAACGTCGGGACTGTGAGTGTTGGGAACTGTGTGAGCAAATATTGGTAATTACCCCCTGGAGCTATAACGTTAGCCAGTGTTGTTGACTCAGCTCCCCGAGCTGGACAGGGCAGTGAGGTAAAAGAGACAGCGTCCAACAATCTCCTATTAGCAACATTGACTAACAGCCCATAAGCACATAAAAAATCTGCGTCTAAAATGGGGGCAGAACATGCAGCTACCACAAAGTCCCACTGAAAGTTGTGTCCATGTAAGTATATCGTCAGTGTCCACTCGCCAAATGTCCTGATGGTGAATCCGATGGTGGCCGTGAGCTCAGGACCACTGCCTCCTGCCACCCTGTCTGCATTGACCGACAGGATGAGGCTCTTCTGGGACCCGGAGTACACCAAAAACTGTCTCCATAAACATGTGTCCGTGACATAAAGCAGTCTGTTCCTGTCGCCATCGGTTGCAGCCGCAACTGAATTCCGAACATGCTGTCTTCCCAGCTTCTTGAACTGGCATGGCAACAGCCAGCGTTGGGCATTTAAGCCGAAACGGCGATGATAAAAACAGATCGCCCCATTCCTTCGTCTCCTGGTGTCCGTCCCAGCTACCACCAATGGCTCCTCAACCTCGCTGGAGTCCCTCATGGATGCCGGTGCCACGGCCTGCATGCTGAGAGTTCTGGTCGCCAAAATGATGCGGTCTGCTTCCTGCGCCAGGGCGTGGTAGTCCTTAGCCACCAGCTACAGCGAGTTGGCCAGGATCGCCCTCGCTGTAGCCGGTAGGTTCCTGAGGAATAAGTGGGTGAACAGGAAAGATTCATTGTCCTTCCCACTCAGTGCCAACATGCTCTCCATGAGCTCCACTGCTGATCTGTCACCTAACTCCGAACGAGTTAGGAGTCTCTCTGCCCTCTCACTGTCAGAAAGGGTATAGCACTGGAGAAGCATCCTCTTGAGTGCTTCATATTTACCTTGGGCCAGTGGCTCCTGGAGCAGGCTCATCACCTGTTGTGTGGCGAGCGCATCCAGCGCAGCGACCACATAGTAATATTTGGTATCATCCATTGTTATCCCGCGGAGTGCGAACTGGGCTTCTATGTGCAAGAACCACGCGGTCAGATTGTGAAGCCAGACGTCTGGGAGCTTGACTGAGACAGCACACGTGGCGCTGGTGCTCTCCCTCCAGGTAGTCTCCGGGCCAGTGCTTAGCTCGCTTTCCATGGTACGTCTTGGGGTCACCAATGTGGAGAAAGGAAACAGGCGAGGCAGCGAGCTGGACGACACATGAACTTTATTCCTTCTCCAACATACTGTACAGTAAAAGAGATCCCAGGTCTCTGTGCATTCCTCTTTCATACCTTTAATATCATGCATTGAGACCCGGAACTTCCGAGCATAATACATTGTTGTTTAGAACCTGTGTGGCACAATAACATGACATGACGCCGGCACCGCTCTCACACCCTTCTTCTTCCAGCGGCTCCAGCAGTTACTCCTCTCCCCAGGGGGTGCATAGTCCTTACTGTCCTGTCTGATACACTCCGGTGACACCTCCTCTTTTGGTCCATCGCTCCCCCCTTCCCCAGCTGCCTTCTCTGGGTGGGGAAATCCCACACCATGCCCCCACAATATTCTAATTTTTTGAGAAACTTAATTTGGGGTTTTCATGGGCTGTCAGCCATAATCTGTCAGGAGCCGAGCCAACTTGGTTTCCCCGGCTCAGTCCTGACCTCCCTGTGGGGTTAGGTGCCACGGTTTGTGTGTTTATTATGTACTTCTGTGTTGCATTCCTACCTTAGTCTCTGCTCTCTGGCCGGCAGCTGTGAGCCAGCTCTCTTTAGCTCACTCTCCTGTGAGCACTGGCTGACAGTCTGTCGATCTGATCACGCCCGCTCTCATTACCATCAGCTGTTCCCAGCCCCGTTAATCATCTTTCCCGGTCCTCGCCCAGGTGCTCCTAATCACATCATCACCAGTAGTGCGTGTACTTAAGCAGCCTTTTGCCAGTCATGCACTGCTGGGTCTTTGACCAACTGACTAACTGCACGTGTTGTCCACTGTATTGTAAGTCTACTGTGTTCAGTCAGCATTTTCACGACGTGTTAGCCACTCTGCATTTGCCATGGTTCCATGTCCCCTTGCAGTGATGTCGGCTCTGGGGGGCAATCGTGGTTAACACGTTTTCTCTTCCATTCGTTCACTGGCCCCCCGAACACCAGCAGTAGGTGTCATCTGTGTATTTTTGTAAGTCTTCACCCTTTGAACTGTTAGTCCTTATGTTAATAAATGTGTGTTGGTGTACCCTGCACATAAATCCTCATTATTCCTCCCCTCTCTGTGAGCTGCGTAAAAGCACATGGGAAGGTTTATGACATAATCAATAACATTAAAATAAATAAACACTTGAAATATATCACTGTGTAATGACTCTACATAATATAGAAGTTTCTTTTTTTTAATTGAATTACCTAAATAAATCAACTTTTTGTTGACATTCTAATTTATTGAGATGCACCTGTAGGGGGAAGTTTAGTGTCGTTCAGTTTGCTCAGAGAAAAATTTGTTGGTCTTCCTCATTCACATTTTTTTCGATACTTACAAATTAGACATTATGCCCAATCCAAAGTTAACTAGAGGGCACTCAGAGAGCGCATACCTCTGCCAAGGCTCTGTCCCTCCTTCCCTCTGTCCATCCATATCGCCATCCATCTGTACATTGCGAGACAGGGCCTTGGCGGAGGTATGCATCACGGATCACCTCCAAGATCTAATATCTTTGGGCCAAGAATCACCACTGGTGAACTGGTGAAAATTTCATCCAAATCCATCCTGTAGTATTGGAGTATTGTTGCCAACAATCTGAGAAGATAAGAGCCTTGGCGGAGGTATGCATTTTGAGATTATCACCAAAATCTAATCATGTGTTCAGTGTGCCATTACACACCTTTCCTGAAAATTTGAATGAAAGGCACTATATAAATGCAAGCCACCAAAATCTAATCATCGGTTTCCCATGTCATTACACATCTTTCCTGAAAATTTCATCAAAATCCGTTCACACCTTTTTGAGTTATGTTGGTAAAAGTCAAACCAACCAACGCCATTAAAAATATTACCTCCGTCCTTCCTTGGCGGAGGGAATAAATCTGGTACTGTTCCGGGGAAGCACGCTTTCTTCCATCTCATTAAGAACCCCTCCTCACTCCAGGCATCTTGTTTCCAAGTTTGTGAATGTGTTTGACGGCGACTCTGTTGCCTCCTCCGGGACAATTTGGGCGGCCTGGGAGGAGGAGCTGGGAATTGAACTGTCTGGAGTTATATGGGACAGAAGTCTGTCAGCGGTTCAGGCCTGCTGACAACAGCTGATCCAATATAAAGTGGTTCACCACCTTCATTACTCAAAGCACCAATTGCATAAAATCTATCCTTCCATTTCACCACCGTGCGACAGGTGTCAAACATCAGTGGGTACACTGTCTCATGCGTTTTAGTTCTGGTCTTCGCTTTCTGACCTATGGTCCAGACTGTTTGACTAGTAATCCAAAGCCTATCAGATCACTCTCCCCCTGGATGCAACTCTCACCATTTTCGGCTGCTCTCAACTCACTCAACATTTCCCCAAATCCACACAGCAGTCACTGATGCTGGGCATGACTGTCGCCAAAAGACTTAGCCTGAGGAAGTGGAATCCCCTTCCTCTCCCTACTTTTGCTGATGGTTGATGGACATGATGAATGTCATATGGATGGAAAGACTCAGGTTTATTAGAACCAACTCACTGCAAAAATTTAAAAAAAAAAATGGACATCTGGGGTCCATTTCTTGCTCATTTTGACAAAGATAAAGACTAATGGATTGAGTCATGTTACTATCAATGTATAGGTACTTGTAGCCAACTGGCAGCACATCCATGTAACTCACCAACAGGCTTATTATTTATCCATTTGGATTTTTTTCCATATACACATGTAAATGTTATTTTCTTGTATTTCAATTTATTTTTCAGTCACGCTATTTGTTTCAGTCTGTGTGCTCGTCTACATCTCCATGTGTGTATGTTTATACATCCATGTATGAGCCTGTTCACTGTTCTTGTTTAATTGTAATATAAAAACATGTAAATCAAATATGGAAAAAAAAATTGCCTGGGATGGATGGGTTCCCAGGAGAGTTCTACAAAAAATTTAGGGAAGACATGATAACCTGTGTTGTGTAGAGTATTTAACTATGCTCTAATATTTGGGGACCCACCCAAATCATGGCCAGAAGCAGTTATACCCGTTTTGCATAAAGAAGGAAAAAAAAAACACTCCCATGTGAAGGTTAGAGAGCTGTGAGTCTACTCTGTAATGATTTAAAAATTCTGACAAACATCATGGCAAAAAGACGACATCAGTAATTGACCAACTGTATGGCTTTGGCACACTGCAATTCTTAAGTGATTATGTCTTGATAGAAATGGGTCAAGAAAAAAAACTGAAGTAATTAGGTTTCTAAAAATGTTCCTCTGCTGATAGTTCTACTAAAAAGGTTCAGCTTCTTTACTGTGGGAAAAAAAAAAAAAGGCTTTAGAGTATGCAGGCACTGAAGGAACATGAACTCTTACCAGAGGACTATGCCATCACATACAGCTTTGAAGAGGCAGTTTGTGTTGGGATTCAAGGGAAGGACATGTTGGCAGTCTGGGTCCTTTTCCAGAGCTGTGTTGATCCAATTCGCAAAAGCAAATCGCTCTTCCTCTGTCAGGAGAAACACAGTCATGTGAAAAAATTAGGATAGCCTGTGTGTTTTTTTAACATGTTTGGACATATGGATATTTGATATCAGTGTTTAAAATACTGGGAGATTCATGTAATACAACTAAACAATTAAAAATAAATTAAAGACCTTTTTCAAATTTTCTGTGAAATATAATTCTAAACAAATAGTGAGGAATAAGTTAGGACACCCCCCATCTTTTTTAGGACACCCCTACATTCATTCCCACTTAAAATGGCTAAGATAAATGTTAGAAAATGCAAATAAAAACAAAAACAATGTTAGACATAGATATGTGAGCATTTCTTAACAAAGAACTGAATATTTAATGGGGTATCCTAATTTTTTCACATGACTGTACCTACTGTTATCGGCTCAAATCAAAACACTGACAGTACTGCTTATTGCAGCAGGCAATGACATCAGTGACTGGTGACTCATGACAAACACTACAATAAAAAAAGGAAACGGACAACGTCCATGAATGCAGGACTCTCTGTGACATACCTGAGAATGAGTGCTGTGTGCCTTCGCTTGAAAGCTCAGATGTCCCCCCAGTAGCACAGATCCCCTCTCTTTTATTGATGGCTTGGCGGAAAGATTTTGCTACTTGGCAATCCTTCAGTTTTGTGACGATCTAAAATAAAGTCAAATCAAATTAAAGACCAATGACACGTGTAAAATTCTACATGCAACATTATGGAATCATTTTAACTAGCACAAAAACTTACTACTTTGCAAGATGAATCAATCATGTATAATAATTTTATATTACTCAGAATGTCTAAAGACATTTTTTTGGTTGATTGATGCAGATAAAAATGGATGGAATTGCAATAGTGCTTTTGTGGGAGTTTTGATAGCAGGATCATACTAGCATAAATGCTTCATTTTTTAAACTCATTTATGTACAAAAAAAAGGCTACACTAAGTATCCATGGCCTATTTAATTCAGCAACTTTGCAAACTACCTTTTCAAATTTTGTGATTTCAAGTTTTGTTCAACTTTTAAATAAAACTTATTTGAAATTTCCCTAGGCTAAAAAAATACCTCTATGTGTAGCCCAACACACAATAATAAAATTGGTTTATTTGATAACATCTGATTATTCTGGTACAATGCATCAAGAGATATACAATAAAATCACAAGATCAGCAGCATGATTTATTTGACTCTCAATCTAGTTTAAAAATTAATTCATTTTCAACTGCTTAATCCTTTTTGGGTTATGGGGGGGGGGGGGGGGCTATTACAGCATCTTTTGGTTTGATAGGCTGGGTGCACCCTGGACAGATGGCCAGTCCATCACAGGGCACACAGAGAGACAGACAACCATTCACTCTCACATTCATATCTAAGGACAATTTAGAATCCCCAGTGCCAATTAACTTAACTTGCACTTTTTTGTCCTGTGGGAGGAAACTGGAGTACCTGGAGGAAACCCATGCAGACAAGGGGAGAACATGTAAACTCCACACAGAAGGGTCACCGATGGTCAGGAGTGGGATCAAACCCACAACCTTCTTGCTGTGGTGCCACAGTATTAACCACTGCACCACAGAGCTGCCCTAATTTACAGGTGCATCTCAAAAAATTAGAATATCATGAAAAAGTTCAATATTTTTGTCACTTATTTCAGAAAGTGAAACCCATATATTATATAGATTCATTACACAGAGTGAAATATTTCAAGCCTTTATTTCCTGGAATTTTAATGATTATGGCTTACAGATAATGAAAACCCAAAATTCAGTGTCTCGGAAAATTAGAATGTTACATAGGATCAGTAAAAAAGGCTATTTTAAACAGAAATAGGCTTCTGAAAAGTATGTTCATTTCTATGCACTCAATACTTAGTTGGGCCTCCTTTTGCATGAATTACTGCATCAATGCGGCGTGGCATGGAGGTGATCAGCCTGTGGCACTGCTCAGGTGTAATGGAAGCCCAGGTTGCTTTGATAGCGGCCTTCAGGTCATGTGCATTGTTGGGTCTGGTGTCTCTCATCTTCCTCTTGACAATACCCCATAGAGAATCTATGGGGTTCAGGTCAGGCGAGTTTGCTGGCCAATCAAGCACAGTAACGCCATGGTCACTGAACCAGCTTTTGGAACCTTTGGCAGTGTGGGCAGGTGCCAGGTCCTGCTGGAAAATGAAATCAGCAACTCCATAAAGCTTGTCAGCAGAAGGAAGCATGAAGTGCTCTAAAATTTCCTGGTAGATGGTTGCGTTGACTGTGGACTTCAGAAAACACAGTGGACCAACACCAGCAGATGACATAGCAGCCCAAATCATCACTGACTGTGGAAACGTCACACTGGACTTCAAGCATCGTGGATTCTGTGCCTCTCCACTCTTCCTCCAGACTCTGGGACCTTGATTTCCAAATGGCATTCAAAATTTACTTTCATCTAAAAAGAGGACTTTGGACCACTAAGCAACAGTCCGGTTCTTTTTCTCCACAGCCCTAGTAAGACACTTCTGACGTTGTCTCTGGTTCAGGAGTGGCTTGACACAAGGAATGTGATATTTGTAGCCCATGTCTAGGATTTGTCTGTGCGTAGTGGCTCTCGATGCACTGACTCCAGCCTCAGTCCACTCCTTGTGAAGCTCCCCCAAATTCTTGAATAGATTTTGCTTGACAATCCTCTCGAGGCTGTTGTTATCCCTTTTGCTGGTTCACCTTTTCCTACCACAGTTTTTCCTTCTACTCAACTTTCTACGAATATGCTTGGATACAGCGCTCTGTCAACAACTAGCTTCTTTAGCAATGACCTTCTGTGGCTTACCCTCCTTGTGGAGGGTGTCAATGACTGTCTTCTGGACATCGTCAAGTCAGCAGTCTTCCCCATGATTGTGTAGCCTACTGACCCCGACTGAGAGACCATTTAAAGGCCCAGGAAACATTTGCAGGTGTTAATTAGCTGATTAGGGTGTGACACCAAGACTTTCCAATATTGAAGTGTTTCACAATACAGTGGTACCTCTACTTACGAACGTCTCTACATACAGAATTTTCAGGTTACGACATGCCTCAACGGGAAAATATTGCCTCTTGTTACGAAAGAAATTTCAGGATACGAAAGGCAAAAAAGTACGCGCTCCTCGCAGCTCCCGTAGTTTACCGAACGTAAACATACTTGTAGCTGCTCTGCCATTGGCTATCGCCTAGCATCTTCCTGGTATCCCATTGGCCACGAAGTGTTCGGGAAGTTCGGGCAGTTTTACGTGTGTGTACAGTACAGTATTAACTTTTATTCACTATGGGCCCCAAGAAAGTGATGGAGATAAGTGGAAAAGGAGAAAAGAAGAAGAAGAGAGTTTTTTTGTCCATATAAACAAAGCAAGAGATAATAGAAAGGTATGAAAAAGGGATGCGTTTGGTTGATCTCGCCAAAGAATATGACCGTAATACATCTACGATCGGCACGGTATTAAAACAAAAGGAAGCCGAAGGATTGTTAAAAGCCGACAAAAGCAAACGTCCTTGGATCGGTTCTTCACAAAACGTCAGGCAAAAACCACTGATGAGAGAGAACATGAACCAAAGAAGGCAAAAGGTGACGACGACGACGATAGCAGTTAAACGGTAAATGAACATAATTTTTATTATTCTTTACTTTATTCTTTGTTTTTTTAAATTATGTACAACTCTCATTTTATGTTTATTGTGCAGTAATCTAATTGTAACATGTATTTGTTACATGTTTTGATGCATTTTTATGATTTATAAAAAATTTATGTCCGAATTTTGGGGGGCTTGGAACGGATTAGGGCATTTACATGTAAAACGCGTCTCTACTTACGGAATTTTCCCGTTACGAAAATACTTCCGGAACGAATTAATTTCGTAAGTAGAGGTACCACTGTATTCTAATTTTCTGAGACACTGAATTTTGGGTTTTCATTATCTGTAAGCCATAATCATCAAAATTTCAAGAAATAAAAGCTTGAAATATTTTACTCTATGTGTAATGAATCTATATAATACATAGGTTTCACTTTCTGAAATGAGTGGCAAAAAATATTGAACTTTTTCATGATATTCTAATTTTTTGAGATGTACCTGCCCAAGAAAAGAGAAGCTTACTTCCAGAAGTCTTTTCTGGAGTATAGCTTTTTATTGGACATTTAAATGCGAGCAGAGAGTCCGCTTCTTTTTCGGTTCATTTTACAGTCCCTCCAGGATTTTACGGAATGTTTTTACAACTGTTGCAGCTCAAAAAGCCTGAATTCGTGGGAGCTTTTTTTAAAAATTGTGATAAAAGTTGCCATGTTTGGAGAGGTTTTTTTGCACTACAAGTTGTAGGAAGAATTACAAATTTTAAAGCAGATGGTTTTTACAGTTTACTACAATGATATTCTATAAAACAATACAAGAAAAGCACAGGATTGTCAAGCATTTCCTATTACAGTGATTTGTAAATTAAGCAGAAACTTCTGCTATACAGAAAAACTCTTGTGCAACAGCCAATACAGACTTTAACACAAGATCCATTACAACGGCTAAATTGCATTGAATGCATGTTAAAGAGTAGAGATGTGGAAATCATTTGCAGCGCCTTCATTTGAAAACTCGCTACAGTCCCCAACCACTCGGTATCAAGCGGAGAGGAAAAAATAAATAATTTATTCTGTTAGTCTATATTGTCTATTGGAGTTTGTGTTTTTCCGGGGGGGAAAAAATGCAGACAATATTCCTATGCCTAACTCCTACCTGTCTGTCTGTCTGTCTGCTGCACGTCTTCACACACACACACACACACACCCCTTTCATTTACGGGGGGAGCCGGGAGGTGGGCGTTTGTGTTCAGATCAGAGATCCACAGCTTTAAAGCTCATTGGCAAGATGTAGTAATGATTTTACCTCTAAAGATGTATGAAATGATCAAACACTGGCTGTAGTGTTAGACTTGCTCGTTTGTTTGTGATTTTATGGAATCTCTTGTTATGTGCACTCCCGCAACGGGGTGCTTTTGGGGCAAGTGGACATTTTTCAACACAAACCCAGCATTTTGTACATGCGGTCAGGACGGAGATGTCCACCGGCAGGCTGGGGGACACGGAGGAAGGGACTGTGTTGGAAACCTCGCGGGTGAGTGGTTTTTTTTTTTTTTAAAATCACACACTGTTTTTTGCTGAAGCGTTCCGTTAATACTTACTGTAAACACAGAAGTGAACACAATGTAGCGATGCATTTGATTGGTTAGACTGAGCATTTCAGCACCACTAAGCTGAAATATGATCGGTGAAATTGGCGGAAGTTGACAAGGATTGGCCAAAATTGTGGGAAAGTTGCGGTGATTGGATAAAGTTGCAAGGTCGAGCAACAATTGTGCTGATTGGCTGATTTCGCATGAATTGGCGAGATCACAACATCGCGAAATCCTGGATGGACTGATTTTATAGTCTTGTACATGGGTTCGTTCGTTTCTCTGCTACAATGGTGACTGCTACTTCCACCAGCCAGAGAATCGCATGCTGCAGCAGTGGCACACTGCTGTCTTGGCCAGAATCACAAGAATGCAAGAGAAAAAGCAGCTCCAGGACCTCAATGACTGTCTGACCGTCTACATAGACATGGTTCGCAGCCTAGAGTCGGAGAACGACGTGCTTCATCTGCAACTCAGTGAGGGGGAGGAGGTGCAAAGCCAGGAGGCAAGCAGACTGAAGGTGCTGTACGAGACACGAGCTAGCAGAGGCCCTGTGGTCCCTGAATGACTCCTCCAAGGAGCGGGCCTGGCTGCAGATCGAGTTGGGAAAGATCCAGTCCAAACACAAGAAGCTTCTGCAAAACTACAACAAGGAGGAGTCCCGAGGTAGCAGGAGCCCAGGCCAGGCTCAAGGACCTGGAAGCTCAGCTTAACTCCAAAGATGCCATCTGGCTACTGCTCCGTCTGAAAAGAGGAGCCTGAAAGCCACACTGGCTGATCTGAGGGAACAGATGTAGGAGTTGGATAGAGGTCTAGCTCAAGTTAAGAAGCAGCTTGCAGATGAGATGCTCCTGTGTGTCAATTTGGACAACTGTTGTTTAAAAATTATGATTCAAAAAGTATTCTATTAACAATAATAACTGATAGATAAAGCTCTGCGACTCTGCTCCTCATCACTCTCTTGACCTGAAACAAGGTCTTAGTATATTATGAACTATTCAAATTAACTTTCAACATGCTGGTTTGCTCTCTGCACAGCTGTAACTTTCACAGTATCAATGTGAATTCCAACCAAAAACTACTAAATTCTTGTTAGGAGAACTGACAACAGTTCCTCTTTGTTTCCTCCCCACAGTCACTAGGGATGCTGCAGTTCTTCATTTGGCCATGGCATCCTCAGTTCAGCATAAACACTTATGAACTGCAGAATTTTGGATTGTATACAATATATAATTATACACACTATACACGTATGCTACACATGTGGACAAAATTTTTGGTACCCCTCTGTTAATGAAAGAAAAACCCAAAATGGTCACAGAAATAACCTGAATCTGACAAAAGTGGTAATAAATAAAAATTCTATGAAAATTAACCAATGAAAATCAGACAATGCTTTTGAATTGTGGTTCAACAGAATTATTTTAAAAAACAAACTCATGAAACAGGCCGTCTATAAGACGGATGTATCTGTATGTGCATGTAGGAGGAGACACACAAACATGATGGGGAGGAAAAGTCCCCCCATGAGTAAATATCCTACCACTATGCAGAAACGTTTGGTGTCAGGTTTTTACTCTAAAGGTGTTCACACCAAACACAAACAGGCAACGCAAATGCTTATAGTCAATGGAAAGAGGCAAGCACACGCACATTCGCACATTCAGGTCTGGAAGGATAGCGCTAGCTTTGAGATTCTGCCGTCATCGGAGTAAAAGTATCAACATTGGAGAATAAATTAGGTTGAAAATGAGACTGCCACTCACTTGCAGACAGAAGGACTGGGAGCTCTTCAGCTGAATCGGGATTTCAGAGTTATTTACCTGTGGATTCCTGCCACGGACGTGCTAACAAGGCTAGAAAGTTAGCAACATAAACGCCCATCATCTTGTGACATTTTGGAGGCTGGGACAACTTTCTCAGGTGAGACCGCCGTCGGATAATGTAATTATCCGACGGCGATTATTTTGAGGATTTCCACAACAGGTTGAACACTGCTGCATAAGTTTTAAAGGCAACTTCGCCTGACTGCATCTCACTCAGACAGTGAATTCATGACTATTCGTGTGTTTATACTGAGTTATAATGTTATCATGTGTAGGCACCTTGACATGGTCTGCAGTGAAGACAGCCTGCAGAAACATGGAAGCGCCATCTCAAATTTGAGGTGTGGGGACTTTCTTTGAGTATAACAGAGAGAGAATTTTTTTTTTTTTAAGTCTTTCTGCAAGCATAGTTTTATATGTGTTGCCTCTTTAATGAAGATAATTCAAACAGGACACTGTACCATGACTTTGTGATATCACAGTAAGCAGGATAACAACCAAAAATCAAACAGCCCCCCAACCTCTTAAATATTTCACTTCATATTTTCATGTTTGTATGGGCTAGCTATTAGCAGCAATGAGGTACCACAGTTAAAGAGCAATTTTCCTTTTTGGAAGTGTTGTTTATTTCATTGTATGATACGAACAACAATTTCACACAATTCCAAACACTGAAAAAAATTGGAAATTTTGTTGCCAATAAGTGGACTAAATAAATAGTTTGGAAATTTAACAAAATTGCATTCATCTTATCCTTGACCCTTTTCTGTCCCTATAAAATATGCCTAAAACACCTAAGAATGGAATACCAAAGAACACTGTCAGCTAAAGGCAGCCATGGCCAAACCAAACTGCAAACCATGACTAAAAACTGCAAACTGTAACATGCATTCCTAGCAGTCACACCAAGTGTCCCAGGGACCACATTAGGTTTGAATCTGTGGAAACCTTTTTGCCTCCGACTCCAGAGCAGGCAGTCTACAGATTAGTGCTGCAACAATTACTCAAATAATTGCCTAATCAATGAGCAGAAAATTAATCAACAACCAATTTAATCATCAGCTAATTGCCTATGCACTCTTTTCTAGTTGACATTTGAAAAATATGATTGTTTCAAGTTCTCAATCATAAAAACTTGCCACTTTTCTACATTAGGCAGCATAATGTGAATCATTTGCCATTTGGTACTATTTGTTTGACAAACAGAGACATATGATGGGGTCACCTTGAGCTCTGGGACACTAATGGACACTTTTTTACATTTAAAAATATTCTACAGGACTTCCGGTCTGGACGCCATGGCGACTGCAGCTTAACACTGAAGTTCTCAGACCCAATCCAGGATAACACCTTGAAAATCAAACTTAACGGATTTTTGGAGGAGTGAAAATCAAAAGACAAAATCATCATGTCTAAAGGAAAACAGAAGAAACTGAAATTCTCCAGGCCAGGACACGTATCGGCCGGAGAATCCGAACTGGAAGATCTCCGTTCAGAAGACGAGGAACTGGTGATAGCTAACAAAAGGGTTAGCCTGAAATCACTATTTGAGGAGCTACGACGATTTCGCCGAGATGTTACGGCCGAATTTCGGGAATTCAGAGAAGAATTGAAAAGGACAAACAGCAGAGTGGACCAGGCCGAGAACCGAATCTTGGAAACAGAGGATCGAATAAAAGTGCTCGAAGATTCTGTGCTAGACCTACGCAAAAGACAAGCAGCTATAGAGGCTAAGCTAACCGACCAAGAAGGAAAACAAAGAAGAGACAACATAAGAATTCATGGTCTGATAGAAGGAACCGAAAATGGTTTTAACTCAATGGCAGAATGCGTGGAATCCTTACTAAGAGAGAAATTGGATATTCCACAAACCACCGACTTGAAGATAGAAAAGGCACATCGTTCATTAGCCGCTAGGCCGGCGGCGGAAGCGCCCCCACGTTCGGTGTTGGTAAGATTTTCCAATTTCAAAATAAAACAAGAGGTTGTAAGACTGGCCTGGCAGAAAAAAGGATTTATGCACCAGGAGAGAAAAGTCTACGTGGAACACGATTACGCCCCGGAGGTCCTTAAAAAGCGCAGGGAATACAATGACGCGAAAAAGGTGTTAAGAGAGAAGAAATTGCGCTTTCAGACACCATTTCCTGCGAAGTTAAGGGTCTTCTACGGCGATGAAACGTGTCTCTATAATTCGGCGGAAGAAGCAACAGCTGACATGGCGAAAAGAGGCCTCCCGGTAACGGTATTTAAACCAGCAGCAGACCCGAGTGAGAAGATCAAAGCGCAAACATGGACAACACAAAGACCTTCAAAATCCACGGACCAGCAGCGGGAAACCCAGCACCAGAGCGTCGCGGATAAACTATCCGTTTTCAGGTTGGAATAGCGACCTTTTTTTTTTTTTTTTTTCTTTTCTCTTGAATCAATCCGCACATCCAACCCCCCTCATACAAGGTAACAAACATTAAAGGAGATGCATATTCAGCATGTGGTAAAACATTTCATGGAACAATCATATTATTTGAAACAAATAAGTCTTTGTAATAAAAAAAAAAAAAACTTGTTAAAATAGAAATGTGACAATAATCCACATGTTCTCCTCATACTAACAAATACTGTTTTTGCGTGAATGTTTGATGTGATGGGGGTGGGAGGGTGCACACAATTTCACAGGGTTTAGGCATAAAAGGAAAAAAAAAAAAAATCATTACAAGTTTGGATTGGGTTCTGAAACTCACGTTAAAAGCATGGGACTACTTTCAGTGGTAAGAGAGGGCCCTCAACACGTAACAGAGTTTGAGGAATTTCCCTCAGAGCCTTCACTCCATCAAGGCTCTTACAGGGTCTTTAAAAAGACCTCAGCTCAGGAAGTTCTTATGACAGCTTTTTGTTTTAAAGTTTTTTACACTATGTTCTTAATGTTTTTCTTGTTTTTAATGTTCTTTCAGTTTCTGAGTAGCACAAAAGAGGGCCACCACACAGTTATACTAAACAAAACAACACAATGGAGAAACAGGGTGTAACCAAAATAATTTCATATAATGTAAAAGGAATCCTGAATCCAGTTAAAAGATCCAAGATTCTAGGCAAAATGAAAAAAGACAAAGCAGGAATAATACTTTTACAAGAAACCCACCTAACAGACGTGGAACACAATAAACTCAGTAGACAAGGGTTTAAAATGATCTCTTCATCTTCATATAAATCAGGGAGGAGGAGGGGAGTAGCGACATTGATATCAACCAAAATTACATTTGAAAAAAAAATCAGAAC
This sequence comes from Pholidichthys leucotaenia, assembly GCA_020510985.1. NCBI lineage: Eukaryota > Metazoa > Chordata > Actinopteri > Cichliformes > Pholidichthyidae > Pholidichthys > Pholidichthys leucotaenia. The sequence continues at coordinate 222,857,930 of CM035839.1, forward strand.
ACAAAGATAAAGAAGGGAGATACAGTTTGGTAACTGGGCGGCTAGAGGGAGAAGATATCACCCTGCTGAATGTGTATGCTCCCCCAGGGGCTAACTGGAAATTTTATAAAAATGTATTTGACCTAATGATAACTAAAGCTCAAGGTTTAGTGATATGTGGTGGGGACTTCAATCTTAGACTGAATCCATACTGGGATGCTTCTGGTAATTCCCCACATCAAAATAACACCCAAAACAGGAAGACTCGGATGCTACTAAAAGAATTGGGAATCTGTGACGTGTGGAGGGAACTCAACCCCAGTGTAAAAGACTATACATTTTACTCAACTCCACATTCATCTTACTCAAGGACTGACTATTTTTTTATGTTTAATAGAGACATTGGAAGAGTAAAAACATGTAAAATAGGACTGATGGATCTCTCCGACCACAGTCCGATCTACATGGACTTAAATATCCAAAAATACACAAATAATACATTTTCTTGGAGGTTAAATTCAAATGTCCTGAAAGGACCATTGAAAGATGAATTGGAATCAGATATTCTCAGATATTTGGAAGATAACGATAATGGAGAAGTATCCCCTTTAATACTGTGGGATGCATGTAAAGCTGTAATAAGAGGAAAGATTATTGCAAAACTGGCAACCCAAAAGAAACTAAGACAAGAAAAACTATCCACATTAGAGTCAGAACTTAGGAACCTAGAAAAGAACACAAAGGCAACACTCATTCTACTGACTCGCTCAAGATTAAGGAAATTAAAAACCAAATAAATGAGATCTACACAATAGAAATCCAGAAGAAACTTACATTTCTGAAACAAAAATACTATGAAGCAGGCAGTAAATCGGCAAAATTGCTAGCCTATAAATTGAGGAAACATCAAACAGAAAGAGCAATCTACAAAATCAGAGACCCAGTATCAAAGGAAATAAAATTCAGAATTCAGGATATTCTTAAAAACTTCGAGAATTACTATAAGAACTTATACTCCCACAAAAAACATAAAAACGCATCCGAGGCATTCCTAAACACATTAAACCTTCCCCAACTTACGGAGTCACAAAATAAAACACTACTGTCAGAAATACATCCTAAAGAATTGGAAAAAGCAATTATGAAACTTAAAGCTAACAAATCCCCAGGAGCTGATGGCTATACAGCAGAGTGGTACAAAACCTTTAAACAGCAACTATCTCCTCTCCTCCTGAAAACATTTAATTATGTCCTCCACACAGGGGAAATCCCCCCCCTCCTGGAGAGAAGGGGTCATTGCAGTTATACCTAAACCTGAAAAGGATAAACTAGAGTGCTCCAACTACAGACCAATCAGTGTACTAAATCAGGACTATAAGCTTTTTACCATTATCCTTGCCAAAAGGTTAGAAAATATACTGACAGACCTAATTCATTTAGACCAAACAGGTTTTATAAGACAAAGACAGACACAAGACAACATTCGACGCACTTTACACATAATTCATCATATAAAAAAATATAACTTAAATGCAGTCATATTGGGATTAGATGCTGAAAAAGCATTCGATTCGGTTGACTGGTCTTTTCTATATAGAATCTTATCCAGTTTCAATTTTCATAACAACTTCATTAGAACTATACAGGCATTATATAAAAAACCAACAGCTAAAATAAGGATTAACGGTAATTTATCATCATCTTTTGAACTGGAAAGAGGATGTCGTCAGGGCTGCCCCCTGTCTCCACTGCTCTTTGCAATCTTCATAGAACCTCTGAGCCAATGGATAAGACAAAACCAAAAAATTCAAGGTATTACACTTGGTCAGAAGGAACATAAAATAGCACTCTTTGCTGATGACATTTTAATATACCTAGGGCAGCCGGACACTTCTTTACCAGAACTAACCTCAGTTTTTTCAGAGTATGGAGATTTATCGGGGTACAAATTAAATATGCATAAAACCCAAGTTTTAACATTCAACTATGACCCAAATCATTATTCACTAAGCAAACTCAAAACTAACTGGGAGTCGGAATCTATGAAATATCTGGGGGTCAATATCCCGAAACAACTAATTATATCACTAAACTATGATCCACTGGTGACAAAAATAAAATCTGACCTAGCAAGATGGAATATGATACCATTCTTGGGTACTGCACAAAGAATTGAAGCAGTCAAAATGAATATACTTCCACGTCTTCTATACCTTTTCCAAACAATACCGGTACAACCTCCCAAAAAAACATGGCAGGAGCTGGACAGAAGGATCTCAAGATTCATATGGCAGGGCAAGAGACCTAGAATCAGATATAGAACCTTACAGCTAAACAAAGACAAAGGTGGGCTCGCGCTGCCAAATATCAGGGACTACTTTAAAGCCGCACAAATTAAAACTTTAGTAGAGATATGTAACCCAGTCTACACTGCACAATGGAAGGAGATCGAATGCCAAATAACAAGTGACATCCCCCTACAGGCGATAATAGGGAACAATGTCTTACCTAAGCTTTTGAATAACACTAACCCGTGGATAGAGACCCCGCTAAAAATTTGGTTTAAGATAGTCAGAGAGAATCAAACTAAAGAGCCCTATCGACTTCTGCAATGGATCGCCTATGATCAGGACTTTACTCCTAATAAAACAGACACCAGATTTAAAAAGTGGAAGGAGAAAGGGCTGATAAAATATTACGATTTTTTTTTTGTAACTTAGATTTTTATTCATTTTTCATCATATATAATGCATTCAGATCACATTCTACATTTAAAAAACAAAGGGGTTAGGGTAGGGAAAAATAAAAAAAAATAAACAAAATAAAAATAAAAAATAAAAAAAAATAAAAAATAAAAGGGGGGGGGGGGACAAATGTTGGAGCATCAAGTTTTTAGTTTCCATCTCTTAATTCTTCTGGTTTTTTCAGTGTCTTTGGTTATTCTTTCAATTTCTGCCTCGTTGTTGCACTTTGTAGTGTGTCCATTTCCGCCATTTTTTCTCCCATATTCCTTCTTGCATTCTTCGTCGATATGTTAGTTTTTCCATCATACGTATGTCCTCAACAATGTCAGTCCATTGTTCTTGGTCAGGAAGAACTTCTGATCGCCATTTTTTTGTGATAGTTTTTTTACATGCAATCAACAAGATTTTAACTAGATATCTGTCCTCAGCCTGTATAACACTGTCTTTTTTAAGATCACATAAGTACATCAGGTTACAGTTCATTGGTATATTATATCCTAATATCCTCTGTATTGTCACATGCATAGATTTCCAAAATGATGATATTTTGTAGCATTTCCAAAACATATGTGAGTGGTCTGCATTTTGAGCCCCACATCCCCTCCAGCATAAAGATTGGGTATTTGTATATTTTCCTTGAATCTGTGGTGTAATGAAAAAGCGAATCAGGTTTTTCCATCCAAATTCCCTCCATGCCCTTGAATTTGTTGATGTGTGTTGTGTTTTCCATATTTCCTGCCAGCTTTCTTCTGTTATGTTTAAATTGAGCTCTTTCTCCCATTTCTCCTTTATATAGTTATTTGTATGATTGTTTGTCATAAGTTTCTGATATAGTTTTGAAATAATTCTTATTTTATTTCCTGCATATGAGCTTAAAATAAGTTGTATAAGTTTGGAGGTTATGCCTAATCTTCTTCATATAGTAATCTCTCATCTGCAGATATCTGAAAAATTCCGATCTTTCTAATTTAAATTTTCTCCTGATATTTACAAAGCTCCCGAGATCTTTTTTTCCGATATTGCCCCATGCTGTGATTCCCTTGTTCACCAGATTTTTGTATCCCCTATCTTGTTTTGCCGGTTCAAACTGACTGTCAAATGCTACCCATTTCAATAGTTTTATGTCTTCCCTTATATTATATTTTTGTACTATTTTATACCACAGTTCTAAAGTAAATTTAGTGATTGGGTCTATTTGTTTGATTTGCTTATATGCATCTTTATCCCCTATTATGCTTTGTACTGGGAGTCCCTCAATTTCCTTTTCCATTTCTTTCCATTTTGCCTCATATCCCTCGTCGCACCAACATATGATATATCTTATTTGTGCTAAGTAGTAATATTCCTTTAGACTCGGTAGGCCCATGCCTCCTTTCTCTTTTGGTAATTGGAGGGTTTTATATTTCACTCTTGGTTTTTTACCTCCCCAAACAAATCTCGATATCATCCTGTCCCACTTTGAGAATTGGGCATCTGGAATCTCTGTTGGTATAGCCTGGAAGAGGTAAAGTAATCTAGGTTGTATGCTGATTTTGACTGTCTCAATTTTTGAATTCAGATCCATATTTAAGATTGACCATCTATCAATATCTTTTTTTATTTCTTGTTCCAACCTATCATAGTTTGCTTTATATATTTTGCTTAGGTCTTTAGGTATGTTCACTCCAAGGTATTTTATTTCTTTTTGCTTCCAGTTTAGTTTGATCTTATCAGTTATCTGGTTTAGAGGGTTATAGTGGATGTTATGTTTATCTTGTATCCTGATAATTTTCCAAAATTTTCTATCAAGTTCATCATTTCCATTATTGATTTATCTGGTTGTTCAAGGTAAACTATAATATCGTCTGCAAATAGCCCAATCTTGTGTTCCGCCCCCTTTATTGTTACACCTTTTAATTTCTTATTTTGTCTTATTGCTTGAGCCAATGGTTCTATGAACAGAGCAAACAAGGTGGGCGATAAGCAGCATCCCTGCCTAGTTGATCTTTGTATATTTACTTTGTCTGTTAAGCTACCGTTTATCTTGATTCTTGCCACAGGTTCTTGATATAGCGTCCTTATGCATTGTACTGATTTTTCGTTAAATCCAAAGCGCTCCAGTACACTATATAGGAATTTCCAGTTAACCCTGTCAAATGCTTTTTCTGCGTCTAAACTCATTATTACTGCGCTTTTCTTTTCTTTATGTATTTGGTTAATTATATGTATTGTTCTCCTGATATTGTCATGTGTTTGGCGTCCCTCTATGAATCCAGTTTGATCATCTTCTATCAATTCCGTCAAGAATGTCTTTATTCGTTTACATATAATTGTTGTGTATATTTTATAATCTACATTTAATAAAGAGATTGGTCTATAGTTTCCGCATTGTTCTTTATCTTTCCCTGGTTTTAAAATAACTGAAATGATTGCTTCGTTCCATGTTGGAGGTATTTTGTTGTTGTTCAGCGTCCAATTAAATGACTTTAGGAGTTGTGGTGTGAGTTCTTCTATAAACAGTTTATAAAACTCAGATGGGTATCCATCACTACCTGGTGATTTACCATTTTTAAGTGACTTAATCACATCTCTGATCTCTTGTGTTGTTATTTCTGCTGTTAGTTTTTCATTTTGTTGATTTCCTATTGATGGCAAGTCCAATGTGTCTAGAAATTTTTTGATATCTTTAGTATTTGTTTCTTCAGGTTGCGAGTATAGTTCTTGGTAGAAATTATGGAAAATTTCTTCGATGTTTTCTGGGTTAACTGTGGTTTTATTTGTGGTGGGGTCTTTAATCTTGTATACATTATTCATTGTTTGTTGTTTTCTTAACCGTTTTGCCAGCAGTTTTGTGGCTTTTGGCCCCGTTTCATAATATTTTTGCTTTAGATATCTATTTTTCCTTTCAATTTCATCCATTTGTGTTTCTTTTATCTTTGTTTTTTCTTCTTTAATTTCTTGATATATTTTTGGATCATTTGTGCTTTGATGTTTACGTTCTAATTCCCTCAGTCTCTCACATCTTTGTTCATACGCTTCCAGTTTAGTCTTATTTGCTTTTCCTGTTTCAACAATTAATTTACCCCTTAACACGGCTTTTAGTGCGTCCCATAGTATTGTTGGGTCCACTTCTTCATTGTCATTCTCTTGGATATATTCGTTTATGTTTATTTTTATTCTTTCTTTCATTTTCTCATCATTTAACAGTCCTACGTTAAGTTTCCATGTTGTTTGTCGTTTTCTATTGTTTAAATATATTTCCATGTATATAGGATTATGATCTGATATTTCTGCCCCTCCAATCCAACAATTTCTCACCCTGTGTCTGTCACCTTCATTCATAAGGAAGTAATCTATTCTAGAGTGTACTTTATGGGCTGCTGAATAATGTGTATAGTCTTTTTCGAGTGGGTGTAGGTCCCTCCATATGTCTACCATACCCATTTCTGCCAGTGAGGTTCTTATGAACTTTGTTACATGTTTTTTTGTCTTCTTAACACTTGTTGTGTCAACTTCATGATCCATGACAGCATTTAAGTCTCCTCCACAAATTAGGACTCCTTCACTGTGTGTTGCTATGAGATCAAACAGATGTTGAAAAAAACCCTTGTCACTTTCTGGTGGGGCATAGATGTTCACTAATGTGATCTGCATACCATCTATTCTTCCCTTTATTATTACATACCTGCCTTCTTTATCCTGGATTTCCTGTTCACTTTCAAATTGTATTTTGTTTGAGATTAGTATCATAACCCCCCTTTTTGCTCCTCCCTTAAATGAACTGTAGTAGGAGTTCTTATAGCCAAATCTCTTTAGTTTCACATGTTCTGCCTTGCTCAAATGTGTCTCTTGCATAAATATAATTTCAGCTTTTTCCTTCTTGAATTTTCTTATTATTCTTTCCCTTTTAACAGGTGAGTTCAGACCATTCACGTTTAGTGTCATTATCTTAAGATTTTTACCCATATTCATGTTTTTCCATTTTTTTAACTTGTGCTCCTAGCCCCTTTAACAACAAAAATAACACATATTTATATAAAAACACATTAAAAAAACTCAACCTCCGTACTTTGGGCCTTTCTTCTGCCCACTGGTCCCTGTTGGTGGGTGGGGGGTTTGTCTTCACAGAGTGAAGGGCCCTCCCTAGACTTCTAATTACTATCAAAGTAATAGTCATAAGTCTAGAAATGTCCAACAAATATCACTTAAACCTCTCCTAGCCGTCTGTTTCTCTTTTACCTTGTCTTCTTGGCCTTCATTTCTTCTGTGCCTTTCTTAATCTTTGTTATGATCTAGGCTTTCAGTTGAAAGCCTTGTAGCTTGTCCTGGGCCTGCTGCTCTACGTCTCTCCCCCTTCTTCCGCCGTTCACTCGTCTCCACTCCGTCTGTCGTGGTGCGTTCAGGGCCGCCGCTGCTCCAGCCGTCTCCTTCGGCACGCTCACCTCAAGGCCCCGCTCCATCATATCCCGCGCTGCCTCTTCGGCCGTGTTGTAGGTTCTTGTGCCTTCCTCCCAATGAATCCTCATTTTCGTTAGCGGCGTTTGGAATCTAATTTTTTTCTCTTTCAGCGTTTTTTTAATATTGGCATATTTCTTCCGCTGCTGCACGATTTCTGTCGGGTAGTCATGGTCAAAAAATACCTGTTTGTCGCCGATTCGTATCTTTTTTTTCCATGCTTGCGTCACGATTCTTTCCTTTATGTCATATTTCACAAAGTTTACCACAACTGACCTGGGTGGAGAGTTTGTTTTCGGGTTCTGTGCCGGTGTTCTGTGCGCCCGTTGAATCTGCAGATCCGTTTCTCCGGGTATTTCCAGTTCTTTTTTTAAGAACTGATCCATGAATTTTGTCATCGAGTTGCCTTCAATGCCCTCCGGAATTCCAAAGATGCGCATATTGCTTCGTCGGGATCTGCTCTCCAAGTCGTTTATTTTCTCCTGCATCCTCTGCGTTTGCGTCGTCAGGGTCTGTAGTTGTTCGTTTGCCTCGCTTTTCCAATCTTCTAGTTCCGAAATTCGGGTCTGCGCTTCTGTCATACACGCCCGCTGGGAGCGCAGCTCCTCCATGTTTTCCGTTAATTTACGCTCCATTTCTCTTCGGAGGTCCATGATTTCCTCCTTAATTTCTTTTTTCAGTTCCTCCTTAAGAGCCGCTAAATCCTGTTGTAGCTGTCGCTTGAATTCTCTCAACTCTTCACCCAAACTGGCGATGCCAGCGTTCATGTTGTCGAGTCTGGTGTCCTCCATTTTCTCTGCTGTGGACATCTCGTTTTTTTGGGCTTTGCGTACAGCGGTTTTTCCTGCGTTGTTGGAGAGGAATTCTTCAATTTTACCCTGTTTTTGTCCTTGTGCCCGGTTCCTTCGTGTTTTCATCCCTTAGTTTATTGATTCGTTTATGTCGAGTTGGCCATTTACCGATGATTTTTAATCCGGCTAGGGAGAGCTCTTTGTTTAAGTGTTATGTCTCTCCGCCATCTTCCCGGAAGTCTCTATTACGATTTTTTTAAAGGGCAAATCTTAAGAAGTTTTGAAGATTTGAAAAAACAAGGCCTAATAAATCAAGACCTTTACAGGTTCTTCCAGCTTAGACACCACATAAACAATATACTTAAAAAGGAGGTTTTGGAAAGGGCCCAGTCAGGTGTTCTGAAGGTCTTCTTAATGGCATATAAAGGGATCCCAGGGATCAGATACATTTCTAAAATATACCAAGGTCTTCAAGACTTAAAAGGAGACAACACATCTTATATAAAAGAGAGATGGGAAAAAGAGGGGAATTTCACTTTACAACTGGAAATATGGGAAAAGCTAAATAAACAGCAATGGAAAAGTACCTCATCCCTGCAGTGGAGAGAATTTGGATGGAAAAACTTGGCAAGATTTTTCAGAACACCTGCACAAAACAAATTTACCCATAAGGGATTGAACTGTTGGCGCTTGTGTGGTGAAAAGACTGCAAATCATTTTCATGTGTTTTGGTCATGCCCAGTTATCCACCAATATTGGACCAAGGTACAGACAATATTGGGGAAAATATTCAAAATTACAGTTCCCTTTTCTTTTGTAACTTTGTATTTGGGTTTACTACCGGACTCACTGGAAAGACGAGGAGAAAAATACTTATTCAATGTTTTAATATTGGCAAGCAAAAAAGCTCTAACTAAAAAATGGATGCTGAAGGACTGTCCTACACCTGAAGATTGGACTAACGTGATCCAAGACATTTACTCGATGGAAAAGTTGACATTCGCACTGAGACAGGACATGGATGTGTTCATGAACTTTTGGCAACCCTGGACCGCATATGTGTCTTCCATTAGATCTAATCTTTGACAAATACCATTTCAATAATGGTTCCGCTCTTTGTTCCATTGCTACTCAGATGCTCTTTTATCTTTATTTACTTACTTTTTCTTTTTGTTTGTTTTTTACTGGTTTGTTTGTTTGTTTGTTTTTTTATTTGTTTTTTGTTTTTTTTTTCTCTTTAATTTCACTTTTTCTTTCACTTTAAAAAAAAAAAAAAGGGGTGTTGTAAGAATTAATCTTCCAATGTTGTCAAATATCAGAAAATAAGGGAACATGTGATGAAAATGTAAACACTGCATTGCTGTAACGACCTGTATACCCTTTACAAAAACTTAAATTAAAAAAAAAAAAAAAAAAATATTCTACAGACCAAATGATTAGTCGACTAATTGAAAAAAAAGAAACTTGCAGAATAACCTTACAAAAAATCATCTTTAGTGGCAGCGCTACTCAAGATCAAAGGTCGCTTTAAGTGAAAATTGTCCACTGACAGATTTTTTTTTAGCAGTGATAGAAAAATCTGAAAGCTGTTTGTCATTTTGCCAGATGATATTGAGTGATCTAATTAAAATCAATTAAAATGACAGATAATAACAGATGAGTTTTTACAACCCCGTCTGTCAAAATGACAAAGTCTAGCACAACCTCTGCTCCAGACATATACTGACTTTTGTGTGACAAGACGTCATCTGTTCCTTCACATAGGAAAGGTGCCAATCAGTAGCACTTGTGTCACACAACTTATGAAAGCATGCACCACCTTCATCACTCTACAATTGTGCCAAGATTTTGAGTGTAGGGGTAAATGAAGACACAGGTACAAGTGGCCATCTAACAGAGCTTGAAGTGGTCCTGAGCTGCACAAAAACCTAAACATGAACAGGAGATTTACTTCATTTATAATCAATTTTGCTTTTTGATATCATTGAGCAGAGCCAGCAATACTGGTGGAATTTCTCCTGGCTGACATAAAAACACTGAGTCAACCTGCTAGCTATAGGACGAAGAAGATAGAGTGAATATTTAACATATGAGGTTATGGACAATCAAAATGGTCACAATCAAAATCAACCTCTACTGTAAATTGGGTTTATTGGCAAAACGTACAAAGTAGCAGCTGTTTGCAATAAACAACTCGAACAATCCATCCATCCATCCATCCATCTTCTACCGCTTTTCCGGAGGTCCGGGTCGCGGAGGCAGCAGTTCAAGCAGAGAAACCCAGACTTCCCTCTCCCCAGCCACCTGCTCCAGCTCTTCAGAGGGGATACCAAGGCGTTCCCAGACTAGCTGGGAGACATAGTCTCTCCACCGAGTCCTGGGTCTGCCCCGGGGTCTCCTCCCAGTGGGACGTGCCTGAAACACCTCAAGTGGGAGGCGTCCAGGAGGCATCCTGATCAGATGCCCATACCACCTCAACTGACTCCTTTCAATGTGGAGGAGCAGCGGTTCTACTCTGAGCCTCTCCCGGATGACTGAGCTCCTCACCCCATCTCTGAGGGTGAGTCCAGCAATCCTACGGAGAAAGCTCATTTCAGCCGCTTGTATCCGCGATCTCGTTCTTTCGGTCATTACCCAAAGCTCGTGACCATAGGTGAGAGTAGGAACGTAGATTGACTGGTAAATCGACAGCTTTGCCTTAGAACTAAGCTCCCTCTTCACCACAACAGACCGGTACAACGTCCGCATCACTGCAGATGCTGCTCCAATCCGTCTGTCGATCTCTCGCTCCATTTTCCCCTCACTCGTGAACAAGACCCCAAGATACTTAAACTCCTCCACTTGGGGCAGGAGCCTGTCCCCAACCCCTGTCCCCAACCCCAAGAACAATTTAAATACCTCAACACAACTAATATTACAAGTGGTTTCTCCAAATTCAACACAAAATGCCATTTTTAATGACTACTGTAGTCTCAAAATTAATCAGCCCCTTCATGAAAGCATCTTCAGTACTTAGTAGAGCATCCCTTTGCTGTGATGACCTACTGCAAACATGAAACATAGCCAGACACCAGCTTCTGGCAATGTTCTAAGAAATCTTGGGGTGTATTCAGATAGCCACTGTTTGGTCCGGACCAAAGGACCAAACAGTGGCTTCCGCGGATAGTTCGGTTCATTTGGTGCCATCTGAATGCGCGATGGAACTGTGGTGTGCACCAAACAAGCAAAGTCTGGTCCCCCTGAAAACGGGGGTCTCAGTTCTCTTGCAAACAAAGTCTGGTGCGCTCTGCTTGTAGTGTGAATCCAAACGGAGTATCCAGCGGACCAAAGGGCAGAAGTGCCCCTCAGCGTTTGTGTAACTATAGCAACACGTAGTCTGAGAAGAGGAAGTGGCATTTACCATAGTACATTTTGGGTAGAAAATAATTAAGACAACCACATGAATCTGTGAAATCCTTTTATTGGCAAAAGCTGAGGAGAAAAGTTAAAAAATGTCTCGTTTGTGGCGGACAAACAACCCAGCTGAAGGGATCGGATTTCCGTTTTCGGTCCTGGCCAATCGATCAGTTCTTCTTCGATAAGATTTTTTCTTCCTGGTCAGCGGTGGTTTCAGTTACAGTTACAGCACCCCAAACGAGCAGGTGTTGTAGCTGTGTGACATTGTCTAGGCAGTTTGGTCCGCTGCAGTGTGAATGCAAACCAAACCAAACGAAGGTGTGAAAATTCTCGGCATTCCCTGCCCACTCAAACCAAGATCCTCGGACTATCCTGGTCTGAATGCAGCCTTAGCCCATCCCTCATGCACAAAGACCTTCAGTTCATTAATATGCTTGGGTTTGTGTGCTGCAACCACCTTTTTCAAATCCCACCACAGGTTTTCAATGGGGTTCAAGTCAGGTGACAGTGACGGCCACTCTAGTATCTTCCAGGACTTCTTCTGAAATCAAGCCTTGGTGGATTTTAAGGTATGCTTGGGATCATTGTCCTGTTGGAAGGTCCATTGACACCCAAGCTTCAGCTTCCTCACAGATGGTATGACATTTTCTCCCAGGATTTCCTGATACTAGATTGAATCCATCTTGTCCTCCACACGCTCCAGGTTTCCAGTTCCAGAGGAAGCAAAGCCATCTTTTTGTATCCTTTTCTTTGTTTGTGCAAGGCAGTGATCTCTTCTCTTAACTTTTTGGACAATTTTTTTGACTTAGCCATATTTCTAACATGCAATCAAACATCACAGTCAACAGTCCAGGTATTTAAGGTGTTCTATCTCAAGCACACCTGATGCAACTCATGAAGTCCTTGACTGGTTGCATCAGGTGTGGTTGAGACCACATCTGATATGCAAATGTGTGCTCTTATGAGGAATTCTATTCAGGAGGTTGAATAATTTTAAGACCACAGTAGTCACTGAAAATAGTATTTAGTGTTGAATTTGGATAAAGTCCTTGTAATATTAGTTTTATTTAACTAAACTGTTCTTGTGTAATTTGTTTATTTGCAAACACCTGACAATTTGTAAATTTGTAGTACAAAAGTGTAAATTACAATGCACAACTAATACATTACAGTACTGAGTTTTTTGAAAGCCGACCAGTAATTAAAGTCACTGAGTTGTTTTCATCTTCAGCACTAAAAAAAACCCATCCTGACATTAAGTCAGTCTCAACAACAAATAATGAGATCCTTTCAGGTTTTGAGTTTAGAGTAATTGGGAATACACGACACATGAGCAGCTTCAGACCAAACTGCTCAAACAATGTGTATTCAGTGTTATATGGGATACTTCCTGCACCTGAAATGATCTCTGCTTCAGCAATGATGTCAGTGCCACAGTTGTTGATGTGACCACAATAAGCCATTCAGACTGGCACTAGGCTAACACAGCACTCTTTAAGACAAACATGCACAAGGTCATAGGATGCTAGCTTGCTGCTCTTATGCACACAACATGAATAGGAAACCACAATCAGAAAATCATGACCTTGTACATATGGTCAACACTTCTGCTTGAAACTGCAGCTCTAATTTAGATGACTGTATTTTGTTTCAGTCTACGTGTTTGAGGCATGATGAATGCATTTACAGTCAAACATGACTACTCAAGCAACTCTTATAAAACTGTATTTGCATGAATAATTTTATTGTAGGATACTTTCTACTCATTCTAAAGAAAAAAACACAAACATACTCAAACACATTTGATCGTACCATCTGAGTGATCTGAATTTGGGGGCATCTTGGGTATTATTAATATTATTATATTATATATTATTAATACCTGGGTATTCATCTGAACAATAAACTAGACTGGTCACACAATACTGATGCACTCTACAAGAAGGGACAGCGCAGGCTGTTCCTGCTGAGGAGACTCAGGTCTTTTGGTGTACAAGGGGCGCTGCTGAAGTCATTCTATGACACGGTGGTGGCATCAGCCATCACTTTTGGAGTGGTCTGCTGGGGCAGTGGCATTACTGCAGCCGATAGGAAGAGACTGAACAAACTGATTAAGAAAGCTAGCTCTGTCCTGGGGCAGCGCCTTGATCCGATGGAGGAGATAGGAGAGAGAAGGACGGTGGCTAAACTGTCATCTCTGCTGGAGTCCGAGTTCCACCCTATGCAGGACATACTGAATGCACTGAGGAGCTCATTTAGCAGCAGACTACATCATCCCAGGTGCACAACCGAGAGGTTTCGTAGGTCCTTCCTACCAACGGCTGTCAGACTGTACAACCTAAGCAGGGCTGCTCGCAGAGATAGCAAAAAGACGTAACAAACTAATAGTTTTTTGAATGCAAAAGATGCAATAGACTTACACAATGGTCCCCTCCGGCATACAACTAGGAACTTACCGGTCGCTATGGAGGGTGGGAATATGTATGGGCACATAATCATACCATGTAGGATAACTAAGTAGACGGTTATGCTGTTTCATTCCATCTAGCAACAATGCTCTGCACTGTGTGTGTTTATATATTTACATATTTATTCCATCTAGCTACAATGCTCAGCACTGGGTGTGTTTATATATTTATATATCTACATATTATTCCATCTAGCTACATTGCTCCGCACTGTGTGTGTTTATATACTTGCATATTTATTCCACCTAGCTGCAATGCTCCGTACTGTGGGTGTTTATATATTTACATATTTATTCCATCTAGCTACAATGCTCTGCACTGTGTGTTCATATATTCATATATTTATTCCATCCAGCTACAATGCTCTGCACTGTGTGTGTGTGTGTGTGTGTGTATATATATATATTTTATAGTAATATGTACATATGTATATTAGCTGCTCTTGCTTGCTTGTTTTTTTTTTTTTTTTGTTTTTTTTTCTTGCCTTCTGATTGTTGCTCTGAGTGTTGCTATCCCTGTGCTGTTGCAATCCTGGAATTTCCCCGTTGTGGGACTAATAAAGGCTTATCTTATCTTATCTTATCTTTTTCTTTCATCATATCTGAAGTTATTCTTCTATTCTGGATGAGGAAGTATTTGATTTATTACTGTTTCATTATATTATTTGGAGTATAATATAGGGGACTTGTGCAGGGTTTCCTCTGGTAACACTTCCGCCACACGGAAATGTTACCAGAGGAGGTCGGAAGCGCCCCACTCGCGTGTTCCAGTCAGCAGGCAGAGTGTCTCCCTACAAGCATTGCTGTCTGAGAAAAACATGAACTTATTAAAGTACTGTAAACATGGAAAAAAAAGCAGAAGAGGTATGTAAGCAGTGGAGGCATTTATCATGGTTTTAACCCGCTGGTAATGGGAAAAATATAAGCGTCGCTTAGCTAACAGGTGTGGTTAGGCTTCATATGCAGCCAGCTTCATATGCAGGGAAAGGCAAGGAGGAGGGATGGATTGCTGAGGATTTGTTTCACCAGCCACCACATTAATCAAGTTATGTTCACAATTATGTACCTGGCAATTTAAGATGACCGAAAATCACAAAGTCAATGGCTTTAATCTGTCAGCAGCCTTCAAACAAACTAAACAGGTTTTTTCTGCTGTCTGGTTGATGAGGAGAGTTCTAAAAAACTATAAATATATATAAATATTATAACAGAAATAACTGAATCTTTGGTAATTTAAGATATTTCATTAAATGTAATTTTACTGATTTTTTTTTTATTGATTTTTTTTTTTTAAATCAGAGTTAAACTATTGTACTGTTCTGGCTCTGCAAAATTATGGTCAAAAGTGTAAATTGTATAAGGAGAAAAAAAAGTCCATTTTACCACGATCTGTTTCAAATTTATTAAAAAAAACAAAAAAAACTAACTAACTTTATTTTAAAAAACAGGCAAAAAATAGCCATAAAATAATTCATGAATTTATAATAAAGTCTCAAATGTACAAGAAAAGTCAATTTTACAAGAGGAAATTACAAATTTGAGGACAATGGTTCAAATTTAGATAGTTTTCTACTTTTCTCTGTAAACTTAACAAAATTGTTATAAATTTTGGAGAAAAACCTCAAACCTTCAAGACTGAAGTCATTATTCAAGTTTTTAAGTGGGTGCTTTTTGATTTTGTATACTTGTACCCTTAACTAGAAATTTTTGGTTGTCTACTTTTAATTATTAATTTCATAGCGACTTCCAGTCATGGCCGCCACGTAGGAGGACGTGCTTCACTCTACTCTGCTCTTAACAATAAAAAAATCGGCAAATAACCCTCTCAATTGGAACAAAACCTATCCCAGCGTTTGGGCGAGGACATGCCGGTAAAGCCTAAGGCTGGGAAATCAGGTGGAGGAAAAACTGAACCACCGAAACAGTCCAAGTTAACGGACTTTCACATCCGTGACGAAGCAGAAAAATCCCCAGAAATGGCGGAGCAAGCTAGTGGAGGAGCGGTGAATGCTGGCGACGGCACAGGTGCGGTGCTTGCTGCCATTGCCTCAATGAGAGCAGACTTCTCTACTAAGTTTAATGGGATTACAGCAGCGATAGAGGGTTTGAGAAAGGAATTAAGCGATTGTATGGAACGTGTAACGCAGGTGGAGCTCCGAATTTCTAGCGCTGAGAATGACGTCACCAGCCTACAATTAAAGGTGCGCACATTGGAATTAAACAATAAACGTCTGGAAGATAATGTCCTGGATTTAGAATCCCGGTTGAGACGGAACAATCTGAGGCTGGTGGGTCTTCCTGAGGGTACGGAGGGGCGGGACTCATGCTCCTTTTTGGAAAAGTGGATCCCAGAAGCGCTGAACAACGCGGAGCTGCAGTCATCAGTCGTTCTGGAAAGCGCCCACCGAATTGGCCCACTGAGAGATAATAAAGCATCACCGAGGACGCTGATTATGAAGTTCCTCAGCTACAGAGACAGGATGACGATCTTCAATGCGGCGCAAGCCAAAGGAGAAATTAAATACCACGATCAACAGGTGCGGTTCTACCCAGATTTGGCCACAGGAATCCAACAATTAAGGAAACAGTTTGACCCCGCCCGTAAAGACCTACGCAACCTTGGGATTCGTCATGGAGTGATTTATCCTGCAAGACTGCTGGTCACATATAAAGGGAGAACCCACACCTTCAAGACCCCAGAAGAGGCGCAGGAGCTCATCAAGAAAATCCAAGAAGAGACTGGTGGGAGCTAAGCATGAAGCATGAATAAGATATAAGGTAGAATATTTAAGCATTTGCACAGGCATCTGACTGATCTGAAGCAAATAGCAAGTTTACAAAATACAGATTGTATTGTATTTAAAAAAAAAAAAACCCTATGATGTACAAAGTTGCTATAAAATTTTGGAGTTAAGTTGGAAAACTACAAAAGAGAGTTAATGTTACGTCATTAAAAGCAGTAGAGTCAGGGTGATTGAGAGGAGAAAGAAAGAGTGGTTCTGACTGATCCTCGCTGGTGTGGAGCAGTCAATGGCTATAGCGGGAGACAGAATTTTTTTTTTTTTTTTGATTTTGGGGGGATTACCACGAATGTGGGAAGGGGGAATTTGTTTGTGTGTAGTTTGTAGGATGAATGTTCAACCACTCATGTTTTTGCTTCTCTGTGTGAGCATGTTTACATTGCGAGGTAATCCTAAACTCCTTATTGATCATAGACCAAAGCGTTAATCTTAATTTAACTTCATGGAATTGCAGAGGTCTACAAAATTTAAAAAAACTTAAACAAGTTATGAATAAAATAAAAGACATAGGTTCAAAAATTGTGTTTTTACAAGAAACTCATCTAATAGAGGAGGATGTAAAAAGAATTAAAAAAAGATGGCAGGGAAGTGTATTCACCTCATCATTTTCATCTCGAGCCAGGGGAGTTATGACTCTCATACACAAAACAGTCCCATTTCAAGTGAAAAATGTAATTGGAGAAAAATTAGGAAGATACCTAATCATATTGACTCTCGTGCACTATGTACAGCAGCTCAACCAGACTCATGTCAATCATCACTGTTTTCTTCTTGCATTACCAACTGCACTATATGGTTCTCCACATTATCTGCTGCTCGCCAATATATTTAAACTGCTGACTAGTATTACTCATTCTTATTCTACACTTTATTGTATGTATAGTTTATTTCTTTTATTTTATCATGTTTAATGTTGCAGCATTGCACAGAGACAAATTCCTAGTTTGTGTACTGCATGAACAATGGCAATAAATCTGATTCTGATTCTGATTCTGATTCAAGGATCTTTGTTATTAGAAAATATAAATCTGGTGAACTTATACGGTCCCAATACAGATGATCAAAACTTCTTTGCTAATTTATTTCTTATTTTATCATCACTTACAGGGCAGCATATAATAGCAGGGGATTTTAATTGTACATTGAATCCCAGCATAGATAGATCAACAGGACTGGACTGTACGCACAATGGATGCAGGATGATCATTAATCATTTTATGAAAGAATTGAGATTGCTAGACATATGGAGAGAAATGAAACCGCAAGTTAAAGCCTACCAGTACTCTTGTTATTCTAATACCTACAAGACATTCTCACGTATTGACTATTTTTTGATCTCCACAGAATTAAGGTCCAAGATTCAAAACTGTTGCTATGATAACATTGTGATCTCTGATCATGCACCCTGCTGTCTAATATATGTAGATAAGAAATTGACAAAGGAACCAGGTAGGTGGCAATTTCAGCATAAATGGCTTAAGGATGAGGAATTTGTTAAGTACATAGAAAAACAGATAGATGAGTTCTTTGATATCAATACTACACAAACATCAGCATGTATAAAGTGGGAGGCTTTTAAAGCTTTTATTAGGGGGCATATTATTAGTTATACAGGTTCAAAATCTAAGAAGACTCGAGAGGAGAGAGTCCAATTGGAACATAAAATAAAAATTCTCCAAGAAAAAGTGTATGCAGGAAGTGACCCAAAGTTAGAGAACGAATTACTGATTCTGAGAGCTGAATATGACAAAAAATCAGCGAATAGAGCTGCCTCGAGTCTTCTAAGATTGAAGCAATCTTTTTATGAACAAGGTGAAAAATCAGGGAAATTATTGGCATGGCAGATTAAACAATTAGAATTTAAAACACCAATTACCAGTATTATAAGTAACGGACAGGCAGTTGTAGATCCCTTAGAAATTAACAGTGCCTTTAGAGATTATTATGAAAAACTATATGACACAAAAAATGAAACTGACTTAACAAAACTAAATGGGTTTTTGGACGAATTATCTATACCTTGTATTCCAAATGAAAACAGGGAGATACTGGAGTCTAAAATTAGTCAAGAAGAAGTTGGGCTAGCCATTGATAATATGAAATCAGGAAAAAGTGCAGGACCAGATGGTCTTCCAGTTGACCTCTATAAAAAATTTAAGAATAAATTAATAAAACCATTTTTGGAAATGGTTTTAGAAGCATTTCAAAATAGTAATCTACCACTATACATGAATAATGCCTTAATTATACTGTTGCCAAAACCAGGTAAACCCTCTAATAAATGTGAAAATATGAGACCAATAAGCCTATTAAATGCTGACCTTAAGATAATCTGTAAAATTTTAGCAAGACTACAAGAAATATTACCAAATATTATTAACCGAGATCAGAATGGCTTTATAAAGGGAAGACAAGGCTTCCATAATGTAAGAAGACTATTTAATATTATCTATTCTAATAAAGAAGCACCAGATACAGCTCTCCCATCACTGGATGCCGAAAAGGCCTTTGATAGGGTCGAATGGCCCTTTCTTTTTGAAGTCCTACAAAGGTTTGGATTTGGAAATAATTTCATAAAATGGGTTCAGATAATATACAATAATGCTACAGCAGAAATCCTAACAAACAGCAATATCTCAAAATCAATAAAAATCAATAGAGGATGTCGACAAGGCGGTCCACTTTCACCTTTACTGTTTACTATGGCAATTGAACCTTTAGCAATGGCAGTACGTTTACATCCACAAATATATGGAATTAAAATAGGACCAACAGAACATAAACTCTCCCTGTATGCTGATGACATAATTTTGTTCATGTCGAATCTTAAAAAATCAATTCCAACTTTGTTGAATTTAATAAAGAATTTTGGGGAAATATCAGGATATAAAATAAATAAAACTAAATCTTCAATATTAATGCTAAATGAGACCCAGAGAAATCACCCAGGTCCTGAGGTAAATCAATTTCAAAGTTGTAAATCAGTTTAAATATTTAGGAATTCAAATTTTGCCTAAGCTAGAATCAGTCGCCAGTGCCAACTATGAAGCCTTAATGAAAGACATTAATGAGTTACTTCAGAGATTTATTTTTTTTTTTTTGTTACTTATTTGTACCCATAGGTAGATTTGGTTTGCAGTCTGGTGACAAGCCACCGGCTGCCAGTCGCTGCGTGCGCGAGCGCCCTAAACCTACATGTTTCTGGTATGCGGGAGGAAACCGGAGAAATCCCGGAGTAAACCCACGCAACACGGGGAGAACATGCAAACTCCACACAGCTCACTGTTGGTCGGGGGCTGGGATCGAACCCACAATTTCATGATCCCCGCGATCCCCCGGCCGAGGGTAAACTGTGCTGCCACAGTGCTAAACCACTGAGCCACCGTGCAGCCCAAGATGGATGTCACTACCAATGTCAATGATTGGGAGAATTAATATACTTAAAAGTAATATCTTACCCAAAATGCTTTATTTATTTCAATACATTCCTTTAACACCACCTTCAGATCTATTCTTAAGAATTAAAAAAAAAGTTAGTGGAATTTATATGGAACAATAGGAAGGCTAGATTACGTCTGTCCTTACTATATTTACCATTTGATCGTGGAGGTCTGAAATGTCCAAACTTTATGTTGTATTACTGGTCAGCACAACTGAGGTCTATGACATATTATTTTTCAACAAATCATCTCCCTCACTGGACTGAAATGGAATCATACAATTGACCTTTACCTCTTCCCTTATTCATATACTCAGACTCGGCTAAAAAATTACAGAAACAAGTTAAAAATCCAATTGTAAAGCATATGATCAAAATATGGTGTGAAACCAAAAAATATCTAAAAGAATCACACTTACTGTCACAATTTAGCCCAATATGGGGTAATCAATATTTTAAACCAGGGAGAGCGGATGCTGTATTTAAAGTATGGAATTAATTTCATAGCACTGCTTTTACATGAGTAGAATTTCTGGCTACTATACCCACCTCTGATCAAATAATTTAAGTATGCATGAGTAAATTACTATTATGAATGGTTTTTCCCTTCCCTTTCCTACTCGTTCTCAATGGAAAAAAGAAGCACGAGAACAAAAATACAAAAAAATACACATATAAGATAAGATAAGCCTTTATTAGTCCCACAATGGGGAAATTCCAGGATTGCAGCAGCACAGGGATAGCAACACTCAGAGCAACAATCAGAAGGCAAGAAAAAACAAGAGCAGCGAGTATACATATGTACATATAAACATAAATATATAGACACACGGTGCGGAGCATTGTAGCTAGATGGAATAAATATATAAATATATAAACACACAGTGCGGAGCACTGTCACTAGATGGAATAAATATATAAACAGTGTGGCGCATTGTCGCTAAATGGAATAAATATGTAAATATATAAACACACAGTGTGGAGCATTGTCGCTAGATGGAATAAATATATAAATATATAAACACACAGTGTGGAGCACTGTAGCTAGATGGAATAAATATGTAAATATATAAACACACAGTGTGGAGCACTGTCGCTAGATGAAATAAATATATAGATATATAAACACACAGTGCGGAGCATTGTAGCTAGATGGAATAAATATATAAATATATAAACACACACAGTGCGGAGCACTGTCACTAGATGGAATAAATATATAAATATATAAACAGTGTGGCTCATTGTCGCTAAATGGAATAAATATGTAAATATATCAACACACAGTGTGGAGCATTGTCGCTAGATGGAATAAATATATAAATATATAAACACACAGTGTGGAGCACTGTAGCTAGATGGAATAAATATGTAAATATATAAGCACACAGTGTGGAGCATTGTCGCTAGATGAAATAAATATATAAATATATAAACACACACAGTGCGGAGCACTGTAGCTAGATGGAATGAAACAGCATAACTGTCTACTTAGTTATCCTACATGGTATGTACCCATACATATTGTCACCCTCCGTAGCTACCAGTATTTTCCTAGTTGTATACCGGAGGGGACCATTGTGTAAGTCTATTGTGTCTTTTGCATTCAATACTATTAGGTTGCCATGTCTTTTTGCTATCTCTGCGAGCAGCCCTGCTTAGGTTATACAGTCTGACAGCCGTAGGTAGGAAGGACCTGCGAAACCTCTCGGTTGTGCACCTAGGATGATGTAGTCTGCTGCTAAATGAGCTCCTTAGTGCATTCAGTATGTCCTGCATAGGGTGGAACTCGGACTCCAGCAGAGATGACAGTTTAGCCACCATCCTTCTCTCTCCCATCTCCTCCACTGGGTCAAGGCACTGCCCCAGGACAGAGCTAGCTTTCTTGATCAGTTTGTTCAGTCTCTTCCTATCGGCTGCGGTAATGCCACTGCCCCAGCAGACCACTCCAAAAGTGAAGGCTGATGCCACCACCGTGTCATAGAATGTCTTCAGCAGCGCCCCTTGTACACCAAAAGACCTGAGTCTCCTCAGTAGGAACAGCCTGCGCTGTCCCTTCTTGTAGAGTGCGTCAGTATTGTGTGACCAGTCTAGTTTATTGTTCAGATGAACACCCAGGTACTTGTAGGATGTCACCATCTCAATGTCTGTTCCCTGGATGTTTACTGGTGCTGTGAGGGGTGGGGTTGTCCTTGCCCTCTATACTCAGCTTCATCTCCGTTGGAGATGAGGCCAACGATCGCAGAGTCGTCAGAGAACTTCTGTAGATGGCAGTGTGTTGTGTTGTGTGAGAAGTCCGCAGTATAAAGGGTGAACAGGAAGGGAGCCAAAACCGTTCCCTGGGGGGGCCCCGTGCTACCGATGATCGTGTCGGACACACAGTCCCGGGTTCTCACAAACTGTGGCCGGTTTGTGAGGTAGTCCAGGATCCATGATGACAGGTGCTGGTCCACCCCTGCGCACAGCAGCTTGTCCTTCAGGATCATCGGTTGGATGGTGTTGAAAGCACTGGAGAAGTCAAAGAATATGATCCTCACTGCATTCCCGGGCTTCTCCAGGTGGGACAGAGAACGGTGAAGGAGGAAGATGACCGCATCCTCCACCCCAGTACCATGCTGGTAGGCGAACTGGAGTGGATCCATCGCTGGTCCCACCAGGGGGCGGAGGTGAGCAAGGAGAAGTCTCTCCAGGGTCTTCATCATGTGGGACGTCAGGGCCACTGGTCTGTAGCTGTTCAGATCTTTGGGGTGGGAAATCTTTGGTACAGGTACCACACAAGATGTTTTCCACAACTGTGGTACCCTCCCCAGCTTCAGGCTCAGGCTGAAGATGTACTCCACAATCCCACACAGCTGGTCTGCACAGGACTTGAGGAGCTTTGCACCGATGCCGTCCGGTCCCGACACCTTCCTCGCCTTGATCTTCCTCAGCTCCGTCCTCACCTGGGTCTTAGTGAGGGTCAGGTTGGGGGGCTGTGTGTTGGGAGTGGGGGGGTGATGGTGGAGTGGGGAGTGGGCAGCAGGACTTGATGTCTTCAGAGGCAGCAGTGGTTGTTGTGCAGTCGGGGGGGGGGGGCGGTTGGTCAAACCTATTAAAAAACAGATTCAGATTGTTCGCCCACTCCCTGCCCCCCGTGGCCTGGGGGGAGGTATTCTGGAGCCCAGAGATGGTTTTAAGGTTTCTCCAGACCCCGCTGATGTCGCTCTGTTGCAGCTTGTCCTCCATCTTCTTCCTGAAGCTGTCCTTGCCTTCTCTGATCTTTCTCCTCAGCTCCCTCTGTACGGACTTCAGCATCTCCCTATTCCCCGACCTGAAGATCCTCTTCTTCTCTCTCAGAAGTGTTTTTATCTCAGGGTTGATCCAGGGTTTGTTGTTTGAACAACACCGTATGGTCTTGGTGGGAACGGTGTTGTCCACACAGAAGCTGATGTAGTCCGTGATGGTGTGAGTGAGGCCATCAATGTCCTCACCATGTGGATCGCAGAGCTGCTCCCAGGCGGTGGTTTCAAAACAGCCCTTTAGAGTGTCCATTGCCTCCTCAGACCATAACTTCACTGCGCGCATGGCCGGAGGTCGTCTGTGCACTAGGGGTTTGTACACCGGCCGGAGATGAACCAAGTTGTGATTCGATCTCCCGAGTGGGGGGAGTTGTGATGAGGTGTACGCCTCCTTAGTGTTTACGTAGAATAAGTCCAGTGTTTTATTGTCTCTAGTGTCGCATGTGACATACTGGGTAAACGTGGGTAGAATGGGAGACAGTGAAACATGGTTGAAATCGCCTGAGATGAGGAGAAGAGCATCTGGGTGTTCTGTCTGCAGCCTGCTGGTTACTGAGTGGATGACGTCACGCGCTGTCCCAGCGTTCGCCGTCAGATTTGCATAAATAACAATGCAGATCACGCGTGAGTATTCCCTCAGGAGATATGTAGGCCGCATGCTAACAGCTAGCAACTCGATGTCTTTGCTGCATATTTTTGGTCATTTATGTAAACCATGACAAAAAATCCTGCAGGACAAAACATGACAATTGGTATGTTTTAACCCGTTTCCATACCACCATAGACAGAGAGAGAACCTGAATTAGACAGAGCTCTGAGAGGGCAAGATGACAGAAGAAAGGAGCCAAGGAGAGGAAAGTGTTCAGGCAGAGGGTCCAGGAGAAGTGACAGCAGAGGAAGGAGAGAAGGATGACACCAGTAAAAGGTCCAAACACAGGACATCTGGGTGGGACCCCAACTGGCCCAATATTCCAACATTCAAGCCTCAGCTGTACAATACTTCAAATATTAAGTTCCATATGCAAAGTTACTGTGCAAAATTTAAAAAAAAGACG
Source organism: Pholidichthys leucotaenia (assembly GCA_020510985.1). NCBI lineage: Eukaryota > Metazoa > Chordata > Actinopteri > Cichliformes > Pholidichthyidae > Pholidichthys > Pholidichthys leucotaenia. Next base: position 222,882,314 of record CM035839.1, read on the forward strand.
AAATAAATAGTATAAAATCAACATGTTCCGATTACAATAGTGTCATGCATTTTCTGCCCCCCCCCCCGAAAAATATGTTGCCACCACATCAAGATCTTTAAGCCAGAGGATATTTTATTTACCTCAAACTAGCACATCTAAGAGAGCAGCTTCAAACTAGTGAGTGTCTCAAATTTACAAGAAAAATGCAAATTCAAGAATAAATAGTAGCAAATGTACCAAAAAATTTTACATTAGGAAAAAAAATTGAAAATTTATGATTTAAAAAAAGTAAAATTTGCACCAAAAGTCCCAAATGTATCACAAAAAAGTTGCAAATTCGCAAGAAAAATTAGATTTATTTAAAAAAAAAAGTCACAAATTTATAAACCAAAAAAGGAAAAAGTAATAATTGCACATGACAAATAAAGATTCTTTAGAAACCTTCCCAAACTGGCAACACAAAGGATGTTGAAAACAGGCTGCAATTTATTTTTAAAAAAAGGTACATTTACAAGAAAAGCCAGAAATGTCTCAGAAAAAACCCTAGAAGAGTGACACATTTAAGAGGAAAAACCTCAAACTGGTGAGAGTGAAATCTTTACACAACTCAAGTAACCTTTTTAGGTAACAATAATAATAGATTAGACTTATATGCCGCTTTACATGTCAAGTGACATCTCAAAGCGCTTACAGTGAGTCCATATTCATTCACTCCAGACAGACACTGGTAGTGGTAAGCTACTACTGTAGCCACAGCTGTCCTGGGGCAGGCTGACGGAAACGTGGCTGCCAATCCACGCCAACAGCCACTCTGACACTACCGAACACTTATACACATTCATGTCCAGTGTCATGGACACTGGAGGCAAGGAGGGTAATGTGTCTTGTTCAGGGACACAACGGCAGGATGGCTGAGGAGAGCAGGATTCAAACCGCCATCCCTCTAGTTATTGGACAACTCGCTCTACCTCTTGAGCCACTGCGGCCTGCATTTCCCTCCTTCATTCCATTTTTGCTGAGCACCAAGCTGGACAGCAGGAAGTTCCATTTTTATATGGTCTTTGGCATGACCGGCTGGGACTTGAATGCCGACCTCCTGGTTGTGGAGCAGATGCTTTACCTCTAAGCCACCACTCCGGTAATGCATTCTTTGTCTGAAGTACATTTTTAGCTGACTACTCTTTCTTAGACTTGAGTAATTATCATAAAGTAACTGTAGTCTCAGTGGACTACAATTTCATCTCCATCCATCTGTATCAAACTTTTCCTGCAACAGACTGGTCTTCCATCCCTACTCTATAAAGTCACACCATGTTGATGATCTCATTCCCACATTTTTCAGCTGTATGTGATCAAATCTGTGCATATGTGATCTGTAAAGGCCTTTTAACTTTTTATGCATATAGTGGCTTTGTTTAGAGCACACTCAGCTAGGAAAGAAAGATGAAAACTAGTCAAGGTTGACAGAACAAGCTGTTCTGAGCTCTACTTAACCTGTTGCACTCCGGGATACCGCGGGCGGTCACGTCTCTGCGTCCTAGTGCGTCTCAGTGCACACTGAAAAAAAGAGCTGTATTTCCGTTCTTCCAGTACAGACACAGCCGCGAACAGAAAGCCAAAGGAGTGTTTTGATTGGTTTAGATTTGATTAACCTCTCATTCGACTAATAAGAGCCTTGAATTGGGTTTCTGAAACCTTGAAGAACCAATGACTGAAAACCTAGCAAGAAGGACCTGCCTACCAACGACCGCGAATACAACGAGCCAATTGAAGCAGAGAAGTTCGACGATTGAAACGCGTGCGTCCCGTACGTAAAATCTGTTTTGTGTAAGCCGCTGGGTGACACACATTGAGACCTGTGTGTAACGGTAGCGTTAGCCAGTCTTTTTTTATTACTACTGTTCTTATTTGTTTTGAAAAATCGTTCGCCAAAACCGCAATCATGGAAGCGCAAAATCGCAATAATGGAATCATGGTTTGACCGGGTCGGGTGACCAGAACCACGAAGTCCTTAACAAGCGGACCAGCTTCATGTTCGTCTGACAATGAGGAACAGATGTTCGCCAGCGACACTGCTGTTGTGGACAGGTAAGTGTTATAAGCAAAATTATTCTTTATCCATGAAAATAGTAATAAAAATGACTTTTGACCGAACGGTAATTACAACGGTCCGTCATGACGGACCGTTTTTTGTGCGCCGAGCTCCTCTGTAGCGGGGGGGGGGGGGGGGGGGGAGTTGTTATCCTCTACATTGCAGATATTTTAGTATAATTTTTATTGCACTGTAGGTTATTTTTTCTTGTAAAAAAAAAAAGGCCACACAATTTTTACTTGGCATGCTTCTTTGTGTGTGTGGGGCTTGTTTGTTCACTCATTCATTCATGAATGAACAAACAACCCCCCCCCCCCACACACACACACACAACCCTGAGTGTCACCTTTCATTAGAGCCCAAGATGAAGCTTCTATGTTGAAGCATTCAAAAGTTATAGACGTTCTTCCAAACTGTGCCATTTGGCACAATTTGGCACAGTTCAAAAACGCCTGGGAACAACCTGAGAAAAAAGCTGTGTAATATATGGGTGGGTTTTTTTTGGGGGGGGGGGGGGGTCCAGTGCACTATATCAGGGGTATCCGACTTTCAAGCGCTCTCTCTTTTTCTGTAATTTGCAGATGTCGGTTTCGTTTTTATAATATGCAAGGGAACATAAAAGAGTTCCAGACTTGCATTGCAATTTTTTAAAAAAAATCATTGATTTTGCCGTTAGAATCGAAACTATTGGTCGTGTCCCCTCATTTTTCCCAGTTTTTGTGTGACATGAAAATCGCATCAATTTCAAAGTACCTGAAAGGGATCTCTGAGTAACTCTTTCTACTCATTTATGCAAGAGATAACAGAGTTGTAATGCAAATTCAAAATAAAACATTCCCCAATGTGATCGGATCTATGGTTTTTGTACGGTGACCCCTGCAAATTTACTCGTACGACGAAAATTTCCGTGTCCCCGAATTTACGCAGCAACATGCAAGTTATTTGGTAAAGTAACAAGAAAACAAGAAGTGCTGATGCTTTTCACTTTGCACCTTTCAAATCCCAAACCATACACGTAAAAAGGAGATCAGTCTTTGTGAAGCTCAGACGTAGAATATTTCAATAAAATCTCAAACATTTATGACACATCGAATATGGTGTCCTTTAAAAAATTTACGTCTTCAGTCTTGGTCGGCCGCGCGCAGCCCCGTCTGGCGAGGTGACCGCCCTGGGAAAGCACTTTTATTTTCTCTACCCCGGATGTGCTCAACCCATGTGGAGAGGATTAACCGTGGTCACTTTATATTGAAGTTATCGAAGGTCCAAACTTCCGTGTCCCGCATTTACGCCTTTTGTGATTTTACGTCTTATCCAACAAACAGGGAGAATTTGAAGGTATGTATACACGTTATCACATCTTAATATGTCATGAAAATGTAGCTGTTGATGAGTTTTGATGCGTGAAAAATACTGGAAGTGTTGAAGTTGTTTCGTGTAAAACGTGTGCCATTGCAAAGTGCATTGGCACACGGGGAAACAGAAGCCCGAGTGTCCCGTTTACGTCTCCATTTACAAGTAGTTGAAGTGAGCGCTCATCCTCAAGAGTTCCTGAACGCGAATGCCGTTACGAAAATAGTTAATAGTTTCATAAACCTGACACAATTGGATAGTGATTAGTCAATTTCATGTGCAGATTTGATCAATTTTAAATTTTGCCACCAATGTCACACATTGGACCCCTAATAAATAAAAACACCCATATTCATTTTTTGTGGTATTGTTACAAAATTTTGACCTCAGCTTGCTAATACTTGGTTCTACATTTCTGTTGCATTTTCCAGCCAGTATCTGACAGCTGTGTGTTATTTGCAAGCATTTGTATCTAAAAAAAACACCCAGGCAAACTTTATTTTCTTCAGATTCAGTATGTTTAGATGACTGTTACTCAGTGGCAGGAGCACTTAGAGAGATTATGACTGTTTTGCCAAAAAATTCAAAGTGTTTTCTTTTAAATGAGACCAACCCCATGAAGATGCTGCAAAGGGTTGAAGAACAGCTTTTGATATACTTTGGTTATGTTATTTTTAGGCGTTTTTAGGGAAATTGACCAGAGTGCAAGGGGTTAACTTACCTTTAAAAACTCCTCATAGCTGATCTTCTTGTCTTTGTTAGTATCAAGTTCCATCAACATGGTTCGAAGTTTGTATTTAGGTGTGGGAAGTTCAACCTTGTCAAGGAGCTCATCGAGTTCAGTCTCACAGATATAACCATCATTGTCAAGATCTACAGCAACACAGGAAAAAAAAAACATTAGTATGGCACAAGTAAATTAAAGTTACAAAAGTATGAAATTGAACAGTATGACCTCTAATCCTATTATTACTACGGCTAGGTTAATCAACACATTAAGTCTGGAGGTTAATGGGGCGTAATGACACATTCCTTCCTGGGGCCAAGGTTAGTACTTCCTATTGCTACAGTATATCAAGTGCCAATCGTGGAAAAAGAAAAATAGACTGATGGCCCTATTACGATGATCTAAAGGGCGCATTTGCACCACACTTCCCGTTTTGTGCCTGTGGATCTGTGTCAGTGCATGGTTTGTTTTTCACGCTTTGCATCACACCATCTAATAACTTGTACTGTGTGCCTGTTTTATGGAGCAAGGAGGAGACTCATTTAAAAGAGGTGTGGCACCGGTACAAACTCAGCAAATTGGTATTTTGGTGTATTTTATGTCACTGTAATATAATTCTAATAACTATTTGTATAGCACCATTCACAGATAAAAGTCACAAAGTGCTTTACATAGAAAAAAACAGAAACAAGAGATTAACTGACAAACATTCACAAATTAAAAGAATAAAAATTGCAATGATAAAATAAAAACAAGTTATAAATAAATTATAACAAATATAGTAAAATCAAACAAATGAAACCATAAAGTAATAAAAGAAACAAAATCAATAAAATCAATTTCCACCTAAAAGCCTGCCTAAACAAGTGCTTTAATTTGCTTCCTAAAAGTGACCTCAGAATCAGTCAAATGGACTGAAGGAGGTAGAGTTCCACAGTTAGGGTGCTACAGCTTGGGAAGCTCAATCACCACGTGTCTTAAAATAGGTCTGTGGTACCGCTAATAAAAGCTGATCAGAGGATCCGAGGAGCCGAAGGGAGGAGTATGGCTGAATGGGGTCTGCAATGTAGGGAAGTGTGAGACCATGCAAGGCTCTAAGAAGTTAAATTCTCAAATTGACAGGGAGCCAGTGAAGATTTGATAAAATAGGGGTGATGTGAGCCCTCTTGTTAGCTTTAAGCTGCGTGTCCACCAAACGCGTTTTTTGCCACCTGACCACCCTGAGCGTCTTTTTTTCAGCATTTGTGCACTGCGCTCTGGAAAAAAAACTCTTGTGCCCTGTATCCCAGCAACAGCTTGTCACTCACAGCTCAGCACTTCTGCTTTTCCTACGGTCAGACTTTCTATTTATTTTTTAATAGCAGTCTCTAAATAACAATGGACAGGAAACATATTCTAGCATTGGTAGCAGCTCTGGATGCAAAATGTAATGACACAGACAACAGGAGTCCAAGTGCAGACTGTACCAGCGTCCTATGTCCCACTCTTCCTTATTCTGATTGGCTGCTTAGAAAGGTCTGACATTGACGAGCCCAGCTGTAGCCTGAAAAGTTGAAATTTTTTCACCTCTGAGCGCCATGACATCATACCTCTCAGTTTGGTAATGTTTCTCAGATGGAAAAAGCAGAGCGAGTCAGCTCATTGATATGAGAAGGGCTTAATTTGTTAGCCTAGCTGCATCTAAGTAAGTAAGTAAGTAAAATTTATTTATATAGCAGTTCTCACAGAAAGAATCACAAAGTGCATCACAATAAAATAAAACACACAATCACAAATACAGCAATAAAGGCATTAAAAACCAAGTATAAAGACATTAAGAAAACCATAATCCATAAAATAAAAAGCCTGTTTAAACAGGAGTGTCTTCAGCTGCTTTTTAAAAGCATCAACAGAGTCTACTGAGCGCAGAGACAGTGGTAGAGCATTCCATAATTTTGGTGCCACTGCCTGAAAGGCTCTATCACTTCGAATTTTAAAATGGGTTCAAGGGACAGTCAGTAAAAGTTGATCCAAGGATCTCAAAGACTGTGAGGGGTTGTACACTTTAAGCAGCTCGGTGATGTATTTAGGGACCTGGTCATGAATAGCTCTAAAAATAAGAACTAAAATTTTAAACTGAATCCATCTGTTGCTTGGGTAGCTGGAGAAGTCAGCTCTTGGAAGAAGCCGGCTCCTCTGTTGGCCTTCCGGCTTCATTCCACATGTGAAACCGCAGATTATAAAAGGATTCAAAACTACCGAAGACTATAGACTGTTAATTATCAATGTTGGGGCTGGCTATATACAGTGGGGAAAAAAAGTATTTAGTTAGCCACCAGTTGTGCAAGTTCTCCCACTTAAAAGATGAGAGAGGTCTCCAATTTTCATCATAGGTGTACCTCAACTATGAGAGACCAAATGAGAAAAAAAAAAATCCAGAAAATCACACTGAAGGATTTTTAATGAATTAATTGGTAAATTCCTCGGTAAAATAAGTATTTGGTCACCTACAAACAAGCAAGATTTCTGGCTCTCACAGACCTGTAACTTCTTTTGTTATTGACCAAATACTTATTTTACCGAGGAATTTACCAATTAATTCATTAAAAATCCTTCAATGTGATTTTCTGGATTTTTTTTTTCTCATTTTGTCTCTCATAGTTGAGGTATACCTATGATGAAAATTGGAGACCTCTCTCATCTTTTAAGTGGGAGAACTTGCACAATTGGTGGCTGACTAAATACTTTTTTACCCCACTGTAAGTATGCATTTAAAAGTAATGTGAAAGTTATTTTTTCAAGAAACTAGTCACTTTAATCATGTAGTGTGATTTTTTTAAATGAGAGTCTGAACAACACATATCCCAATTTTTCCCCCCCCAGACCCAGGCCACTTTTACAGTATATGAGGTCCTAATTCCAATACGTACCTGATATTTTCCAAAACAACCCCCGTCTGAATGGTCATGTCGCATTTCATCCAACTTTTTCCTCACTGTAGTGAGACAGAAGCTACAATTCTGCAGTGGAGGATGCAGCCAGCATGGCCGACACAGCTGATTTGTGCTCTGTTTTTAAGCAATCTTCTTCCCTTTATCGCTGGAATGTAATTTTGTCGGCTGCGACTGCACAATAACTTCAAAATTTCGGGGGGGGGGGGGGTCGGCGAGGCTGAAACCGTCAGACATTACAGGCACGCAGTAACAACACATTTACTGGATGCTGCAAATTCCTTTTTCCTTGTAAACAGCACACCATGAGTCCTGGCTGCTGTAATATCTGTTATGAATGCCCCTTTCAGGGCATAAATGAGGCACCAAATGCCAGCAGTGAGTTTGGTTATTTATTAATGAAAAGGAACATAAGAATGCGCCACAAGGAGCGAAATACAAACAATTAAACATACGACCTTGAAGCACTTACATAAATATAGCGAGGGCGAAACTGACACTGAAAAGGAACTCGAATCAGGGCTGAGGACTCCAGCCTAGGTAGGGCGAGGTCACAGCGAGGAATAAGCCTCGCTAGCGAACTTAAATAATACCACTGAAACTCAAACTACAAACAGGTGAGGACTGAAAGTAATTACTAAATACAAACAGCTGTGACAGGCCACAAGCAGACTTGACAGGCGGAAGTCCTGCCACAGCGCTGTCAAAATAAAAGCACAAATAATCCCCATAATAAATAAGACTAAATACACAAACCAAAAGTGGGGAAAATAAGTGGCTCAAGCATGGGTCTGTCCCACGCTCGGGATCACCACAATATCTAAAATCTAAAGTTAATATTGACACAACTGTGGAGCGGAATGGCCAGATAGGGGACACACAGGAGAGGGGAGTCTCTGGTGGCTTCTTTCCTGTGCAGGACCGGTGTTAAGCCACTGGTACGATACGTGCAGTTTATTAGAGCAAGAGCCACTGATAACATCAGTGGGCAAGAGCCCTACTGTAATTGCTAGGATTATTTATTATTAACCTCATTTATACAGGTAATCCCATTGAGACACGGGGTCTCATTTTAAAGAGGGCTGTTTAATCGATCAGTTCTGTTAAAGCAGAGATGATCACAGTGGTCATCTGGCATGTAGAGGAATGAAACTGGTCTCATATTAATGAATGAATCAGGGTGAATCGTTCTGGGCTCATATTCACTTCCGTAAACACAACGCTGTGTCTGACGTTACGTTTTCTTCTGCGCATGCGGGTCACTTCATAGCTGTAGATTGCTCACACTGAAGTCTGATGGGGGTCGCATTTAAGTTGTAATGTAAATGCCCACACAAAAAAAAAATTGGGTCTCAGCAAAAAAAAAATCAGAATTGAGCATCAAGACCTGTAGTGTGACCGTAGCCAAAGTAACTAGTAACTGTAATTAGTTACTATTTTTTAGTAACTTGCCCAACACTGCTTACAATGACTCTTCTATTCTAAGAATATGGATACACATGCCCTCTGTTGTGAGTTGGTTCCCTGATATGCTGTACAAAGTTACAAGACTGCATGGTATTTAAAAATTCTACTGCAATTCTACAGGATATATCATCAACATGAATATTAAAATCACCAATTATTAAAACGCTGTCCAGTTTAATAAGAATGGACAAAATATTTTGCATACTCTGATAAAAACTGCCGAGCAGAATCAAGAGGGTAGTAAAATAAAATACAATTAGATCGACCAAACCGGAACATCAGAGTTTGAAAAAGTCTGTGTCCATATAGAATGACAGGGAGAAAGATTTATGTGCACCGCAGCCTGACAGGCTAGGGCAGGTCTATTCAATTACAAAAATCAGTTGGGCCACAATGTGAAATCAAGACATGTACAGTGGGGCAAAAAAGTATTTAGTCAGCCACCAATTGTGCAAGTTCTCCCACTTAAAAGATGAGAGAGGTCTCCAATTTTCATCATAGGTATACCTCAACTATGAGAGACAAAATGAGAAAAAAAATCCAGAAAATCACATTGAAGGATTTTTAAAGAATTTATTTGCAAATTATGGTGGAAAATAAGTATTTGGTCACCTACAAACAAGCAAGATTTCTGGCTCTCACAGACCTGTAACAACTTCTTTAAGAGGCTCCTCTGTCCTCCACTCGTTACCTGTATTAATGGCACCCGTTTGAACTCGTTATCAGTATAAAAGACACCTGTCCATAACCTCAAACAGTCAGACTCCAAACTCCACTATGGCCAAGACCAAAGAGCTGTCAAAGGACACCACAAACAAAATTGTAGACCTGCACCAGGCTGGGAAGACTGAATCTGCAATAGGTAAGCAGCTTGGTGTGAAGAAATCAACTGTGGGAGCAATTATTAGAAAATGGAAGACATACAAGACCACTGATAATCTCCCTCCATCTGGGGCTCCACGCAAGATCTCACCTCGTGGGGTCAAAATGATCACGAGAATGGTGAGCAAAAATCCCAGAACCACATGGGAGGACCTAGTGAATGACCTGCAGAGAGCTGGGACCAAAGTAACAAAGACTACCGTCAGTAACACACTACGCCGCCAGGGACTCAAATCCTGCAGTGACAGACGTGTCCCCCTGCTTAAGCCAGTACATGTCCAGGCCCGTCTGAAGTTTGCTAGAGAGCATTTGGATGATCCAGAAGAGGATTGGGAGAATGTCATATGGTCAGATCAAACCAAAATAGAAATTTTTGGTAAAAACTCAACTTGTCGTGTTTGGAGGAGAAAGAATGCTGAGTCGCATCTAAAGAACACCACACCTACTGTGAAGCATGGGGGTGGAAACATCATGCTTTGGGGCTCTTTTTCTGCAAAGGGACCAGGACGACTGATCCGTGTAAAGGAAAGAATGAATGGGGCCATGTATCCTGAGATTCTGAGTGAAAACCTCCTTCCACCAGCAAGGGCATTGAAGATGAAACGTGGCTGGGTCTTTCAGCATGACAATGATCCCAAATACACCGCCCGGGCAACGAAGGAGTGGCTTCGTAAGAAGCATTTCAAGGTCCTGGAGTGGCCTAGCCAGTCTCCAGATCTCAACCCCATAGAAAATCTTTGGAGGGAGTTGAAAGTCCTTGTTGCCCAGCGACAGCCCCAAAACATCACTGCTCTAGAGGAGACCTGCATGGAGGAATGGGCCAAAACACCAGCAACAGTGTGTGAAAACCTTGTGAAGACTTACAGAAAACGTTTGACCTCTGTCATTGCCAACAAAGGGTATACAACAAAGTACTGAGATGAACTTTTGTTATTGACCAAATACTTATTTTCCACTATAATTTTTTGCAAATAAAATTCTTTGATTTTCTGGATTTTTTTTCCTCATTTTGTCTCTCATAGTTGAGGTGTACCTATGATGAAAATTGGAGATCTCTCATCTTTTTAAGTGGGAGAACTTGCACAATTGGTGGCTGACTAAATACTTTTTTGCCCCACTGTAACTGGGCCGTACATGTTCACCGATCTGTGACAAATTTCAAACTAACACAGATCAATATGACAAAAAATATGCACTTTTTATTCACTGTCTTGATTTTAAATGTCAACTTGGCACATGACAAAGGCACATCAAAAGGGCCCTATTTTGACAGTCATACACGCACTTTTTTTTTTTTTTTTTTTAAACAGACTTTCTGCCGTGCACCAGTGTTTTTGTTATTTTTTGTCAGCGCATTGTCTGTTTTTTATGCCTTGTGTCACGGCATCAAATTACCAGTTGACAGTGTGCCCACTATGCGCTCAGGGTAGGTGCCTCATTTCAAAGAGGTGTGGCAGTGCACAAGCTAATGCATCATCATCATCATAGCAGTTTGTCAGGGGCGACAATGACTGTTTCATTTAGGTCTGATCAGATTCCTCCAGCTCTGTCCTTCGCCTTCTGCTGCCAGGAACTCCTGACCTTGTTAACCCGAGCGACGTTTGAGCCGGTATGAGTTGCTCTCTGACTAACCATTTCATGAAACTGCTTTCAAAGTGGCCATGGAACAAGACTTTCGGTCGGCCTTGAAGAGATTCTGGCAAACTGTCCAGTGGCTCAGGAGGGGAAGCAGCTCCCTGTCCACACTGTGTATGGTGCGGATGGGGCGCTGTTGACTTCAACTGGGGATATCGTCGGGTGGTGGAAGGAATACTTCGAGGATCTCCTCAATCCCACTGATACGCCTTCCACAGAGGAAGCAGGGTTTGTGGACGAGGGGGATGATTCGCCTATCACAGGGGCTGAGGTCGCCAAGGTGGTTAAAAGTCTCCTTGGTGGCCGGGCCCCGGGGGTGGATGAGATTCGCCCTGAGTATCTCAAGGCCCTGGATGTTGTTGGGCTGTCATGGTTGACACGCCTCTGCAACATTGCGTGGAGGTCGGGGGCAGTGCTTTTGGCATGGCAAACCGGGGTGGTGGTTCCTCTCTTCAAAAAAGGGGACCGGAGGGTGTGCTCCAACTTTAGAGGGATCACACTCCTCAGCCTCCATGGGAAGGTCTATGCCAAGGTACTGGAGAGGAGAGTCCGGCCGTTGGTCGAACCTCGGATTCAGGAGGAGCAATGTGGTTTTCGTCTTGGCCGTGGCACATCGGACCAGCTCTTTACCCTCTCAAGAATTCTCGAGGGTTCGTGGGAGTTTGCCCAACCAGTTTACATGTGTTTTGTGGACTTGGAGAAGGCATTTGACTGCGTCCCTCGTGGTTTTTTGTGGGGGGTGCTTCGGGAGTATGGGGTATCGGGCTCGTTGTTACGAGCTATACGGTCTCTGTACGACCGTTGTGAGAGTTTGGTTCATATTGCCAACACTCGGTCGGACTCATTCCCAGTGAAAGTTGGACTCCGCCAGGGCTGCTCTTTGTCACCGATCCTGTTCATAATTTTTATGGACAGGATTTCTAGGCGCAGCCAGGGAATGGAGGGTGTCATGTTTGGTGACCACAGGATCTCATCTCTGTTGTTTGCAGATGATGTTGCCCTGTTGGCTTCATCCAGCAATGACCTACAGCTCTTGCTGGGACGGTTTGCCACTGAGTGTGAAGTGTCTGGGATGAGAATCAGCACCTCCAAGTCCGAGTCCATGGTCCTCAGCCGGAAAAAGGTGGACTGTCCTCTCTGGGTTGGGGACAGGCTCCTGCCCCAAGTGGAGGAATTTAAGTATCTTGGGGTCTTACTCACGAGTGAGGGGAGAATGGAGCGAGAGATTGACAGACGGATCGGAGCAGCATCTGCAGTGATGCGGACATTGTACCGGTCTGTTGTGGTGAAGAGGGAGCTTAGTTCTAAGGCAAAGCTGTCGATTTACCAGTCAATCTACGTTCCTACTCTCAACTATGGTCACGAGCTTTGAGTAATGACCGAAAGAACGAGATCGCGAATACAAGCGGCTGAAATGAGCTTTCTCCGTAGGATTGCTGGACTCACCCTCAGAGACAGGGTGAGGAGCTCAGTTATCCGGGAGAGGCTCAGAGTAGAACCGCTGCTCCTCCACATTGAAAGAAGTCAGCTGAGGTGGTTTGGGCATCTGATCAGGATGCCTCCTGGACGCCTCCCACTTGAGGTGTTTCGGGCACGTCCCACTGGGAGGAGACCCCGGGGCAGACCCAGGACTCGGTGGAGAGACTATGTCTCCCAGCTGGTCTGGGAACGCCTTGGTATCCTCTCTGAAGAGCTGGAGCAGGTGGCTGGGGAGAGGGAAGTCTGGGCTTCTCTGCTCGAACTGCTGCCTCCGCGACCCGGACCTCCAGAAAAGCAGTAGAAGATGGATGGATGGATGGATGCTTGCCAAGTATTTGGGTATCACTAGCTTTTGCTGGACTAGCAGCACATTCTTGGGAGATAGAGATATTATTAGTGGCAGAGACAGGCCAAGACAAACTGACTCCAGTATCTGCTGCAGTGACTGACGAGATGATAGGTTTGTTTATCTCTGCTCTTTGTGTAGTGCATGTCGTGATGCACCGACTGGCAAAAGTCCACCACAGACCTTGCGACAGATGTGCTTATCTGCCAGGATGTCCAGTCTCACCCCGTGTAACTGGGAGTGGTCCACACAGACCTGTGACAGATATTGTTTTTAAGTTCTGCCAGGATGCCCAGTTTCACCCTCCACACCCTCAGAAGGGCGGGGTTGCCGGTAGAGTCACCGATGGCCCGACTCATGAGACGGGTAGTACCGATTTTCATGGTTATCCGGCAGCAAGCAAACCAATGCCTGACCTGACAATCTAATGCACATTACACTATTTTTGAGCATTCATCAGAATCTGCTTTTGATCAGGAAAAAGGAGCTCTATCGTCAGAAGCACATTGTTGAATGATGTTTCACTGATGTGTTTTGACATCACGCAGCTCCGGAGCTCAGGAAACGGCATGCGTTGGGACAGTCATGGAGCTCTATTACAATGACGGGGTCGGTTGATCAGTTGTCTGACGCAGAACGCGTTTATGGGTGTTTCCAAGTTCATTTTCGTATCACAACGGCATAAAAACAAACTTTGTTGATGCAAAGAGGCCGCTCTAATCATTCAGAGGTGTGTTTTGGATAACCCAATCCAAAGTACTCCTTCCCATCCATAATAAGGAAGACATCAATCACAGTTGATGCTTATGTTAAAAAGAACAAATGGGTAAGAATGGGCTGGAAAAAAAATAGCTGAATTGTTTAATATGTGCGCAGATGCAACACAGACATGAAGAAAGGAGGAGGATGCCTGTGCAAATTTTCATAAACTTTCATTAACAATAGCGTGGAAGTTGCTCCCGGCTGTGGGGAGATGGAGTGCTCCCACTCCTGTTGCTTTTGCCAACCAAGGGTCTACCCCTATCCGTTCTGGATAGGAGGGAAGGAGGCAATCTGCCGCCTCCGGCCCCCACCATGAAGCCCGATCTCAGCAGCCTCTGCCGGGGGCTGATAGGTGGCTGTCATGGAGCTTGCTGGGCTGGAAACCCGGGGGACACAGCCGATGCAGATGTGGACGCATCTCCTGTCTCTCTGGAGAGCTAGTGAAAAGTAAAACGCTGCACACTCCTTGTTCATTCATTTATTCCCCTAAAAATAAACACATTAATGCCTGATAACGGTGGTGCAGTGGTTAGCACTGTGGCAGCACAGCAACTCACCCTTAGCCATGGGATTTGGGGTTCGATCCCACCCCCTGACCAACAGTTGTTTATAAGTCACATGATTATAACATCTATCCACTGCCTGGAGGCGCCCTCTGCTGCTCACTAACAACTGTTACACTACACAATGACATGCAAATATACACACACTGCTCTCCCTCCCTCTGCTGTGTGATTGTATCTATTGTCTGCTAATGTGCATAGAGGGTTTTTTTCTGTGTAATCAAAATTTGGCTCATGAGCTTATATGAGCTTATATGAGCGTGATTCTGATAACTATGTTTTTTCTCTCTGCCTATTGTGTTTCCCCCCCCCCCCCTTCCCCCCTTTACCCCCACTGCAGACAGGCGCCTCTATGGCTGCCGTGTCATTGGATGCGCCTAATGTGCGCGCCCAATGTCAAGTCAAATTCCTTGTGTGTTTACTTGTAAATATACTTGGCAATAAAGCTGATTCTGATTCTGATTCTGATCTTTCTGTGTGGAATTTGCATGTTCTCCCTGTGTCTGCGTGTGCTTGCTCCAGGATTTCTCTGGTTTCCTCCCACAGGGGCCAAAAACATGCAGATTAGGTTAACTGGCATCAACTGGGGAGGTATGAATGTGAGTTGTCCCTTGCCCCATGCCCCTAGGCCACAGTTGTAAATAAGAATGTGTTCTTAATCTGTCCTGCCTGCTTAAATAAAGGTTAAATATATTTTTTTTAATTAAAAAAAAGTCCGTGATGAAAACGAACCCCCCCCCCCCCCCCCCCCCCCGTGCATCACATTGGAATATACTGGTACACATTCATTCATTCCCCTAAAAAAAAAAAAAAAAAATCATACATTAATGCCTAGTTGTGTTTAATTTCAAATCCACTTGGTGCGTCCTGTTTGTTGTGGCCCTTGAACCAGGTCATAGCAATCCTAATCAGTAAGCTATTCCACCTCTCGGTTACTACAGCAACAGGTAGCTGACATAGGTTTGACATACACTCCATAGCACGCAGTTTTCCACTCTTCTTGAAGGGCGGCCCTCAGGTCATTGAGGTTGTGGGGTGCAGGGCTGCAAGCCTCTACACGGCGACTCAGCTGATCCCATAGGTTTTCTATGGGATTCAGGTCTGGTGAAAGTGCAGACCACTCCATTTGAGGTACTCCATCCTCCAGGAACCTTTCCGCAATGATGCAACCTCAATGAGCTGGAGCGCCGTCGTCCATGAAGATGAAATTAGGCCTGTGTTCTTCGTGCAGGGGCACAATGACTGGATTAATGTTGTTATTCAGGTAGTATTGACTTGTCACTGTACCATTCACAAGGTGTAGGGCAGTTCTGTATTGAGTAGACATACCTGCCCAGAATGTAAACATCACCACCACCAAAGGCTTGTGTGGTGACAACAGTAGCGCTCTCTTTGACGTCTCCAACATTGTTGGTGGCTATCATTTCTGCTCAATGTTAATCGACCTTCATCAGAGAACAGCACTGAGGCCCACTGGTGCCTTGTCCAGCGTAAATGCTCCCTGGCCCATGCAAGACGATGATGCCTGTGCCCAGTGGTCTGGTCAGGTACCCTTGCAGGTCGTCTAGCACGCAGACCATGCTGATGTGAACAGTTTCGAGTGGTATGACGTGACATTTGGGTGCCTCTCAACTCACTTAAATGTGCCTAGAATTGAGTGGCATTCATCATCCAATTCCACAGGGCACTGTTCACAATGAAGCAGTCATCAGCGTGGGATGTGGCCAAAGGACGTTCACTTCTATGCCTTTCTGTTACTCTTCCAGTCTCTCCATCTCTGTTGCAACCTGCTGATGACACGCTGTCACTCTAAGCTCAGTGGCCACTTCCCTCTGAGACATCCTGTTTGAAGCCTCACAATGGTGAGGTACTGTTGAGCAATTGCTAGGTGTCGTCTTCATCTCATGATGTCAAAATGCGAACAGCATGATGAAGAGAACTGTTTAAATACAAATTCTAATTAAACCAGAAAATTTATTGGTCAATTCCTGGATCAAACACCTGTTGTAAATTTTGCCATTAAGCGCCTTGTTAGAAAACAGCAATTTATGCAAAAACTATTGACACACTGAACAGCTGGACATGTGCATTCAAAAGGTTAGAGAAGGTCAAGTTAAGTTCACCTGTGAAGGTTATAGTGCATTTTAGGTGCATCTTGAAATTTCACCCAAAAGCAGAATATCGCTAACTTTTTGTGAGTAGTGTATATCGTCATATCGGACAGCCCTAGTCCCTCCCAATGAGAATCTTAGCATCTTCAATTCTGCCACCTCCAGCGCTGCCTCCTGTCTTTTTGTCAGCACCACCGTCTCCAAACCATACATCATAGCAGGTTTCACTACCATCTTGTAAATTTTACCTTTCACTCTAGTTGCTTTCCTTCTGTCATAAGTCACCCTTCACTCTCACCTCCATCCGCTTCACCCTGCCTGCACTCTGTTCTTCATCTCTCTTGTGGATTTTCCATTGCTTTGGATGGTTGACCCCAGGTATCTCATCTACTTTCAGGGCTTCCTCTGGTAACATTTCCGCATGCCAAATTGCCACGCTTGAAGTTATGCCACCACTCTAAGCGGAACTATAAATTTAAGAAAAAAATATGAAGGAATGACGGTCCGCAAGCACGCACACGGACAATGCACGTGACCGTCATCCGCGCAGAGTTCAGAAGCGCCCTGCCCACGTGACTGCTCCAGTCGCCGGGCAGAGTGTCTTGCTAGCATCACTGTCCAAGAGAAACATGAGCTCATTAAAATACTTCAAACGCGGAAAAAACGCAGAAGAGGTATGTAAGCAGTGGAGGCATTTATCATGATTTTAACCCAATGGTAACGGGAGCAATAATGGAAGAGTTGCTTAGCTAACAGGTGTGGTTAGGAGCTCGAGTAGGTTCATTTTGTCTTCTTTAATTATTAGTTTTTTGTTTTTCTTATTTCAGACAAGAATAAAAAGGAGATGATTTTACCTTTACCTTAGTTAATATTAACTAATTTATGTTCATCATTTATGTACCGGAGTGGTGGCTCAGTTGGTAGAGCATCCGCCCCACACCCGGGAGGCAGGGGTTCAAATCCCAGCTGGGTCATGCCGAAGACCATATAAAAAAAGCGGAACTTCCTGCCGTCCAGCTTGGTGCTCAGCAATAATGGAATGGAGGAGGGTAATCTGTGGTGGCACCTTGCATGGCAGCGGCCCTCTGATTCTACATATGGGGTGTGTGTAATTAACACTGTAGATAGGAAAAACACAATTTTGTTCTACTGTACATGATTGGTTGTATGGTTGAATGACAATAAAGGGTGATTTAATTCATTATTATGTACTTGGCAAGTTAAGATGACCAAAATTCACGAAGTCAATGACTTTAATCCGTCAGTAGCCTTCAGACAAACTAAACGTGTCAACAGTTGGATTTCAAAATAAGGGAGGATTTTCCTGCTGTCTGGGTGGTGAGGAGCAGTCTAGAAAACTAAAGATATAGAAATATTATAACAGAAATAACTGCATCTTTGGTCATTTAAGTTAATTTATTTCATTAAATAGAATTTTATTAATATTTTCTCTTTGAAATCAGTTAAATTATTGCTCTGTTCTGGATCTACCAAATTATGGTCAAAAATGTTAATTGTTATAAGGAAAAAGTAAAAACATTACCACAGTATGCTTCAAATTTATTAAAAAAAACAGTAACTTGGGACTTCCGGTCTGGACACCATGGTGATAGCAGCTTAACGCTGAAGCTCCCAGACCTAATCCAGGAAAATATCTTGAAAATCAGATTTAACGGATTTTTGGAAGAGTGAAAATCAGAAGACAAAATCATCATGCCTAAAGGAAAACAGAAGAAATCGACATTTTCCAGGCCAGGACACGCTTCGGCCGAAGAATCTGAACCGGAGGATTTCTGTTCAGAAGACAAGGAGCTGAATGTAGCTAACAAGAAGGTTAGCTTGAAATCATTATTTGAAGAATTACGACGATTTCGCCGAGAGGTTTGGGCCGAATTTCGTGAATTCAGAGAAGAATTAAAAAGGACAAACAGCAGAGTGGACCAGGCCGAGAACCGAATCTTGGAAGCAGAAGAAAGAATAAAAGTGCTTGAAGATTCCGTGCTGGATCTACACAAAAGACAGTCAAGATTAGAGGCTAAGCTAACCGACCAAGAAGGAAGACTGAGAAGAGACAACATAAGAATTCATGGTCTGAAAGAAGGAGCCGAAGATGGTTTCAACACAATGGTGGAATGCATGGAATCTTTACTGAGAGAGAAGTTGGATATCCCCCAAACCACCGACTTGAAGATAGAAAGGGCCCGTTGTACATTAGCCGCTAGGCCAGCGGCGGAAGCGCCCCCACGTTCAGTGGTGGTGAGATTCTCCAATTTCAAAATAAAACAAGAGGTTGTAAGACTGGCCTGGCAGAAAAAAGGATTTATGCACCAAGAGAGAAAAGTCTTCGTGGAACACGATTACGCTCCGGAGGTCCTTAAAAAGCGCCGGGAGGACTTCCGGTCTGGATGCCATGGCAACTGCAGCTTAACACTGAAGCTCTCAGACCCAATCCAGGATAACACCTTGAAAATCAAACTTAACGGATTTTTGGAGGAGTGAAAATCAAAAGACAAAATCATCATGTCTAAAGGAAAACAGAAGAAACTGAAATTCTCCAGGCCAGGACACGTATCGGCCGGAGAATCTGAACTGGAAGATCTCCGTTCAGAAGACGAGGAACTGGTGATAGCTAACAAAAGGGTTAGCCTGAAATCAGTATTTGAGGAGCTACGACGATTTCGCCGAGAAGTTACGGCCGAATTTCGGGAATTCAGAGAAGAATTGAAAAGGACAAACAGCAGAGTGGACCAGGCCGAGAACCGAATCTTGGAAACAGAGGATCGAATAAAAGTGCTCGAAGATTCTGTGCTAGACCTACGCAAAAGACAAGCAGCTATAGAGGCTAAGCTAACCGACCAAGAAGGAAAACAAAGAAGAGACAACATAAGAATTCATGGTCTGATAGAAGGAACCGAAAATGGTTTTAACTCAATGGCAGAATGCGTGGAATCCTTACTAAGAGAGAAATTGGATATTCCACAAACCACCGACTTGAAGATAGAAAAGGCACATCGTTCATTAGCCGCTAGGCCGGCGGCGGAAGCGCCCCCACGTTCGGTGTTGGTAAGATTTTCCAATTTCAAAATAAAACAAGAGGTTGTAAGACTGGCCTGGCAGAAAAAAGGATTTATGCACCAGGAGAGAAAAGTCTACGTGGAACACGATTACGCCCCGGAGGTCCTTAAAAAGCGCAGGGAATACAATGACGCGAAAAAGGTGTTAAGAGAGAAGAAATTGCGCTTTCAGACTCCATTTCCTGCGAAGTTAAGGGTCTTCTACGGCGATGAAACGTGTCTCTATAATTCGGCGGAAGAAGCAACAGCTGACATGGCGAAAAGAGGCCTCCCGGTAACGGTATTTAAACCCGCAGCAGACCCGAGTGAGAAGATCAAAGCGCAAACATGGACAACACAAAGACCCTCAAAATCCACGGACCAGCAGCGGGAAACCCAGCGCCAGAGCGTTGCGGATAAACTATCCGTTTTCAGGTTGGAATAGCGACCTTTTTTTTTTTTTTTTCCTTTCTCTTGAATCAATCCGCACATCCAACCCCCCTCATACAAGGTAACAAACATTAAAGGAGATGCATATTCAGCATGTGGTAAAACATTTCATGGAACAATCATATTATTTGAAACAAATAAGTCTTTGTAATAAAAAAAAAAAAAAAAAAAAAAAACTTGTTAAAATAGAAATGTGACAATAATCCACATGTTCTCCTCATACTAACAAATACTGTTTTTGCGTGAATGTTTGATGTGATGGGGGTGGGAGGGTGCACACAATTTCACAGGGTTTAGGCATAAAAGGAAAAAAAAAAAATCATTACAAGTTTGGATTGGGTTCTGAAACTCACGTTAAAAGCATGGGACTACTTTCAGTGGTAAGAGAGGGCCCTCAACACGTAACAGAGTTTGAGGAATTTCCCTCAGGGCCTTCACTCCATCAAGGCTCTTCCAGGGTCTTTAAAAAGACCTCAGCTCAGGAAGTTCTTCTGACAGCTTTTTGTTTTAAAGTTTTTTACACTAGGTTCTTAATGTTTTTCTTGTTTTTAATGTTCTTTCAGTTTCTGAGTAGCACAAATGAGGGCCACCACACAGTTATACTAAACAAAACAACACAATGGAGAAACAGGGTGTAACCAAAATAATTTCATATAATGTAAAAGGAATCCTGAATCCAGTTAAAAGATCCAAGAATCTAGGCAAAATGAAAAAAGACAAAGCAGGAATAATATTTTTACAAGAAACCCACCTAACAGACGTGGAACACAATAAACTCAGTAGACAAGGGTTTAAAATGATCTCTTCATCTTCATATAAATCAGGGAGGAGGAGGGGAGTAGCGACATTGATATCAACCAAAATTACATTTGAAAAAAAATCAGAACACAAAGATAAAGAAGGGAGATACAGTTTGGTAACTGGGCGGCTAGAGGGAGAAGATATCACCCTGCTGAATGTGTATGCTCCCCCAGGGGCTAACTGGAAATTTTATAAAAATGTATTCGACCTAATGATAACTAAAGCTCAAGGTTTAGTGATATGTGGTGGGGACTTCAATCTTAGACTGAATCCATACTGGGATGCTTCTGGTAATTCCCCACATCAAAATAACACCCAAAACAGGAAGACTCGGATGCTACTAAAAGAAATGGGAATCTGTGACGTGTGGAGGGAACTCAACCCCAGTGTAAAAGACTATACATTTTACTCAACTCCACATTCATCTTACTCAAGGACTGACTATTTTTTTATGTTTAATAGAGACATTGGAAGAGTAAAAACATGTAAAATAGGACTGATGGATCTCTCCGACCACAGTCCGATCTACATGGACTTAAGTATCCAAAAATACACAAATAATACATTTTCTTGGAGGTTAAATTCAAATGTCCTGAAAGGACCATTGAAAGATGAATTGGAATCAGATATTCTCAGATATTTGGAAGATAACGATAATGGAGAAGTATCCCCTTTAATACTGTGGGATGCATGCAAAGCTGTAATAAGAGGAAAGATTATTGCAAAACTGGCAACCCAAAAGAAACTAAGACAAGAAAAACTATCCACATTAGAGTCAGAACTTAGGAACCTAGAAAAAGAACACAAAGGCAACACTCATTCTACTGACTCGCTCAAGATTAAGGAAATTAAAAACCAAATAAATGAGATCTACACAATAGAAATCCAGAAGAAACTTACATTTCTGAAACAAAAATACTATGAAGCAGGCAGTAAATCGGCAAAATTGCTAGCCTATAAATTGAGGAAACATCAAACAGAAAGAGCAATCTACAAAATCAGAGACCCAGTATCAAAGGAAATAAAATTCAGAATTCAGGATATTCTTAAAAGCTTCGAGAATTACTATAAGAACTTATACTCCCACAAAAAACATAAAAACGCATCCGAGGCATTCCTAAACACATTAAACCTTCCCCAACTTACGGAGTCACAAAATAAAACACTACTGTCAGAAATACATCCTAAAGAATTGGAAAAAGCAATTATGAAACTTAAAGCTAACAAATCCCCAGGAGCTGATGGCTATACAGCAGAGTGGTACAAAACCTTTAAACAGCAACTATCTCCTCTCCTCCTGAAAACATTTAATTATGTCCTCCACACAGGGGAAATCCCCCCCTCCTGGAGAGAAGGGGTCATTGCAGTTATACATAAACCTGAAAAGGATAAACTAGAGTGCTCCAACTACAGACCAATCAGTGTACTAAATCAGGACTATAAGCTTTTTACCATTATCCTTGCCAAAAGGTTAGAAAATATACTGACAGACCTAATTCATTTAGACCAAACAGGTTTTATAAGACAAAGACAGACACAAGACAACATTCGACGCACTTTACACATAATTCATCATATAAAAAAATATAACTTAAATGCAGTCATATTGGGATTAGATGCTGAAAAAGCATTCGATTCGGTTGACTGGTCTTTTCTATATAGAATCTTATCCAGTTTCAATTTTCATAACAACTTCATTAGAACTATACAGGCATTATATAAAAAACCAACAGCTAAAATAAGGATTAACGGTAATTTATCATCATCTTTTGAACTGGAAAGAGGATGTCGTCAGGGCTGCCCCCTGTCTCCACTGCTCTTTGCAATCTTCATAGAACCTCTGAGCCATTGGATAAGACAAAACCAAAAAATTCAAGGTATTACACTTGGTCAGAAGGAACATAAAATAGCACTCTTTGCTGATGACATTTTAATATACCTAGGGCAGCCGAACACTTCTTTACCAGAACTAACCTCAGTTTTTTCAGAGTATGGAGATTTATCGGGGTACAAATTAAACATGCATAAAACCCAAGTTTTAACATTCAACTATGACCCAAATCATTATTCACTAAGCAAACTCAAAACTAACTGGGAGTCGGAATCTATGAAATATCTGGGGGTCAATATCCCGAAACAACTCAACAAAATTATATCACTAAACTATGATCCACTGGTGACAAAAATAAAATCTGACCTAGCAAGATGGAATATGATACCATTCTTGGGTACTGCACAAAGAATTGAAGCAGTCAAAATGAATATACTTCCACGTCTTCTATACCTTTTCCAAACAATACCGGTAGAACCTCCCAAAAAAACATGGCAGGAGCTGGACAGAAGGATCTCAAGATTCATATGGCAGGGCAAGAGACCTAGAATCAGATATAGAACCCTACAGCTAAACAAAGACAAAGGTGGGCTCGCGCTGCCAAATATCAGGGACTACTTTAAAGCCGCACAAATTAAAACTTTAGTAGAGATATGTAACCCAGTCTACACTGCACAATGGAAGGAGATCGAATGCCAAATAACAAGTGACATCCCCCTACAGGCAATAATAGGGAACAATGCCTTACCTAAGCTTTTGAATAACACTAACCCGTGGATAGAGACCCCGCTAAAAATTTGGTTTAAGATAGTCAGAGAGAATCAAACTAAAGAGCCCTATCGACTTCTGCAATGGATTGCCTATGATCAGGACTTTACTCCTAATAAAACAGACACCAGATTTAAAAAGTGGAAGGAGAAAGGGCTGATAAAATATTACGATTTTTTTAAAGGGCAAATCTTAAGAAGTTTTGAAGATTTGAAAAAACAAGGCCTAATAAATCAAGACCTTTACAGGTTCTTCCAGCTTAGACACCACATAAACAATATACTTAAAAAGGAGGTTTTGGAAAGGGCCCAGTCAGGTGTTCTGAAGGTCTTCTTAATGGCATATAAAGGGATCCCAGGGATCAGATACATTTCTAAAATATACCAAGGTCTTCAAGACTTAAAAGGAGACAACACATCTTATATAAAAGAGAGATGGGAAAAAGAGGGGAATTTCACTTTACAACTGGAAATATGGGAAAAGCTAAATAAACAGCAATGGAAAAGTACCTCATCCCTGCAGTGAAGAGAATTTGGATGGAAAAACTTGGCAAGATTTTTCAGAACACCTGCACAAAACAAATTTACCCATAAGGGATTGAACTGTTGGCGCTTGTGTGGTGAAAAGACTGCAAATCATTTTCATGTGTTTTGGTCATGCCCAGTTATCCACCAATATTGGACCAAGGTACAGACAATATTGGGGAAAATATTCAAAATTACAGTTCCCTTTTCTTTTGTAACTTTGTATTTGGGTTTACTACCGGACTCACTGGAAAGACGAGGAGAAAAATACTTATTCAATGTTTTAATATTGGCAAGCAAAAAAGCTCTAACTAAAAAATGGATGCTGAAGGACTGTCCTACACCTGAAGATTGGACTAACGTGATCCAAGACA
This sequence comes from Pholidichthys leucotaenia, assembly GCA_020510985.1. Lineage (NCBI taxonomy): Eukaryota > Metazoa > Chordata > Actinopteri > Cichliformes > Pholidichthyidae > Pholidichthys > Pholidichthys leucotaenia. The sequence continues at coordinate 222,906,441 of CM035839.1, forward strand.
TTTACTCGATGGAAAAGTTGACATTCGCACTGAGACAGGACATGGATGTGTTCATGAACTTTTGGCAACCCTGGACCGCATATGTGTCTTCCATTAGATCTAATCTTTGACAAATACCATTTCAATAATGGTTCCGCTCTTTGTTCCATTGCTACTCAGATGCTCTTTTATCTTTATTTACTTACTTTTTCTTTTTGTTTGTTTTTTACTGGTTTGTTTGTTTTTTTGTTATTTGTTTTTTGTTTTTTTTTCTCTTTAATTTCACTTTTTCTTTCACTTTAAAAAAAAAAAAAGGGGGTGTTGTAAGAATTAATCTTCCAATGTTGTCAGATATCAGAAAATAAGGGAACATGTGATGAAAATGTAAACAATGCATTGCTGTAACGACCTGTATACCCTTTACAAAAACTTAAATAAAAAAAAAAAAAAAGCGCCGGGAATACAACGACGCTAAAAAGGTGCTACGAGAGAAAAAACTGCGCTTTCAGACGCCATTTCCTGCAAAGTTAAGGGTCTTCTACGGTGAAGAGACATGCACGGTGGCGCAGTGGTTTAGCACTGTGGCAGCACAGTTTTACCCTCGGCCGGGGGATCGCAGGGATCATGAGATCGTGGGTTCGATCCCAGCCCCCGACCAACAGTGAGCTGTGTGGAGTTTGCATGTTCTCCCCGTGTTGCGCGGGTTTACTCCGGGATTTCTCCGGTTTCCTCCCGCACACCAAAAACACGTAGGTTTAGGGCGCTCGCGCACGCAGCGACCAGCAGCCGGTGGCTTGTCACCAGACTGCAAACCAAGTCTACCTACGGGTACAAATAAGTAACAAAAAACAAACAAAAAAAAAAAAATCTGTAATTCGGCGGAAGAAGCAACAACTGACATGGCGAGAAGAGGGCTCCCGGTAACGGTGTTTAAACCCGCAGCAGACCCGAGCGATAGGATCAAGGCTCAAACGTGGTCCACACAGAGACCTTCAAAATCCACGGGCCAGCAGCGGGAAACCCAGCGCCTGAGCTACAAGGAAAAACTGGCCGTTTACAGGAGGGAGTACCGACTTTTTTTTTTTTTTTTTTTTTTTTTAGTCAATCTGCACATCCAACCCCCTTCCTACAAGGTAACAAACATTAAAGGAGATGCGGAATCAGCATGTGGTAAAACATTTCATGGAACAGTCATAATATTAGAATCAAGTAAGTCTTTTTAATTAAAAAAAAATAATAATAATAATAAAAAAAAAAAACTTGTTAAAATAGAAATGTGACAATAAGATAAGATAAGATAAGCCTTTATTAGTCCCACAACGGGGAAATTCCAGGATTGCAACAGCACAGGGATAGCAACACTCAGAGCAACAATCAGAAGGCAAGAAAAAAACAAGCAAGCAAGAGCAGCTAATATACATATGTACATATTACTATAAAATATATATATATACACACACACACAGACACACAGTGCAGAGCATTGTAGCTGGATGGAATAAATATATGAATATATGAACACACAGTGCAGAGCATTGTAGCTAGATGGAATAAATATGTAAATATATAAACACCCACAGTACGGAGCATTGCAGCTAGGTGGAATAAATATGCAAGTATATAAACACACACAGTGCGGAGCAATGTAGCTAGATGGAATAATATGTAGATATATAAATATAAACACACCCAGTGCTGAGCATTGTAGCTAGATGGAATAAATATGTAAATATATAAACACACACAGTGCAGAGCATTGTTGCTAGATGGAATGAAACAGCATAACCGTCTACTTAGTTATCCTACATGGTATGATTATGTGCCCATACATATTCTCACCCTCCATAGCGACCGGTATGTTCCTAGTTGTATGCTGGAGGGGACCATTGTGTAAGTCTATTGCATCTTTTGCATTCAAAAAACTATTAGTTTGTTACGTCTTTTTGCTATCTCTGCGAGCAGCCCTGCTTAGGTTGTACAGTCTGACAGCCGTTGGTAGGAAGGACCTACGAAACCTCTCGGTTGTGCACCTGGGATGATGTAGTCTGCTGCTAAATGAGCTCCTCAGTGCATTCAGTATGTCCTGCATAGGGTGGAACTCGGACTCCAGCAGAGATGACAGTTTAGCCACCGTCCTTCTCTCTCCTATCTCCTCCATCGGATCAAGGCGCTGCCCCAGGACAGAGCTAGCTTTCTTAATCAGTTTGTTCAGTCTCTTCCTATCGGCTGCAGTAATGCCACTGCCCCAGCAGACCACTCCAAAAGTGATGGCTGATGCCACCACCGTGTCATAGAATGACTTCAGCAGCGCCCCTTGTACACCAAAAGACCTGAGTCTCCTCAGCAGGAACAGCCTGCGCTGTCCCTTCTTGTAGAGTGCATCAGTATTGTGTGACCAGTCTAGTTTATTGTTCAGATGAACACCCAGGTACTTATAGGATGTCACCATCTCGATGTCTGTTCCCTGTATATTTACTGGTACTGTGAGGGGCTGCCCATGCCTGCGGCAGTCCACCACCAGCTCCTTAGTTTTCCTCGCGTTGATCTGGAGGCAGTTCCGATGGCACCAGTCCACGAAGTCCTGGATAAGCCCTCTGTACTCAGCTTCATCTCCATTGGAGATGAGGCCAACGATCGCAGAGTCATCAGAGAACTTCTGTAGATGGCAGTGTGTTGTGTTGTGTGAGAAGTCCGCAGTATAAAGAGTGAACACGAAGGGAGCCAGCACCGTTCCCTGGGGGGCCCCCGTGCTACTGATGATCGTGTCGGACACACAGTCCCGGGTTCTCACAAACTGAGGCCGGTTCGTGAGGTAGTCCAGGATCCATGATGACAGGTGCTGGTCCACCCCTGCGCGCAGCAGCTTGTCCTTCAGGATCATCGGTTGGATGGTGTTGAAAGCACTGGAGAAGTCAAAGAACATGATCCTCACCATATTCCCGGGCTTCTCCAGGTGGGACAGAGAACGGTGAAGGAGGAAGATCACCGCATCCTCCACCCCAATGCCATGCTGGTAGGCGAACTGGAGTGGATCCATCGCTGGTTCCACCAGGGGGCGGAGGTGAGCAAGGAGCAGTCTCTCCAGGGTCTTCATCAAGTGGGACGTCAAGGCCACCGGTCTGTAGCTGTTCAGGTCTTTGGGGTGGGAAGTTTTTGGTACAGGTACCACACAAGATGTTTTCCACAGCTGTGGTACCCTCCCCAGTTTCAGGCTCATGTTGAAGATATACGTCACAATCCCACACAGCTGGTCTGCACAGGACTTGAGGAGCTTTGCGCTGATGCCGTCCGGTCCCGGCGCCTTCCTCGCCTTGATCTTCCTCAGCTCCGTCCTCACCTGGGTCTTGGTCAGGGTCAGGATGGGGGGCTGTGTGTTGGGAGTGGGGGGGTGTTGGTGGAGTGGGGAGTGGGTAGCAGGACTTGATTTCTTTAGAGGCAGCAGTGGTTGTTGTGCAGTCAGGGGGGAGGGCGGTTGGTCAAATCTATTGAAAAACAGATTCAGGTTGTTCGCCCACTCCCTGCCCCCTGTGGCCTGGGGGGAGGTATTCTGGAGCCTCGAGATGGTTTTGAGGTTTCTCCAGACCCCGCTGATGTCGCTCTGTTGCAGCTTGTCCTCCATCTTCTTCCTGAAGCTGTCCTTGCCTTCTCTGATCTTTCTCCTCAGCTCCCTCTGTACGGACTTCAGCATCTCCCTGTTCCCTGACCTGAAGATCCTCTTCTTCTCTCTCAGAAGTGTTTTTATCTCAGGGTTGATCCAGGGTTTGTTGTCTGAGTGACGCCGTATGGTCTTGGTGGGAACGGATCTGTCCACACAGAAGCTGAGGTAGCCCGTGAAGGTGTGAATGAGGCCATCGATGTCCTCACCATGTGGATCGCAGAGCTGCTTCCAGGCGGTGGCTTCAAAACAGCCCTTTAGAGTGTCCATTGTCTCCTCAGACCATAACTCCACAGTGTGCATGGCCGGAGGTTGTCTGTGCACTAGGGGTTTGTACACCGGCCGGAGATGAACCAAGTTGTGATCCGATCTCCCGAGTGGGGGGAGTTGTGATGAGGTGTACGCCTCCTTAGTGTTTGCGTAGAATAAATCCAGTGTTTTATTGTCTCTAGTGTGGCATGTGACATACTGGGTGAACGTGGGTAGAATGGGAGATAGTGAAACATGGTTGAAATCGCCTGAGATGAGGAGAAGAGCATCTGGGTGTTCTGTCTGCAGCCTGCTGGTTACTGAATGGATGACGTCACGTGCTGTCCCAGCATTCGCCGTCGGATTTGCATAAACAACAATGCAGATCACGTGTGAGTGTTCTCTCGGGAGATATGTAGGCCTCATGCTAACAGCTAGCAACTCAATGTCTTTGCTGCAGTGTCGTTGTTTAACAGTGATATGTCCCGGTCTGCACCAGTTGTTGTTAACATACATTATCACTCCACCGCCCCTAGCCTTGCCACTGTCTGGTGTTCGGTCAGCTCGTATCATGTGAAAACCCTCCAGCTCAATGTTAGCATCTGCTGCTAGTTCAGTTAGCCACGTCTCAGTAAACAAAAGGAGAGAGCACTCCCGGTATGTGCTATCATAACGGGAGATAGCCGCTAGCTCATCTAACTTTCCCAGTATCGACCGTACATTTCCCATGACAACAGATGGAAGGGAGGGTCTGTACCTTATATTTTTTGTCCTCCGCCTTACTCCAGCCCGGCAGCCGCGGCGTTTTCGCCTCAGTTCTCTCGGTATGTCGAGTTTTTCCAATGGGACCGGGTGGCGGTTGAATGCTAGCAGCTCTTCTCTGCTGTATCGTATCCTGCTATAAACAGTGGCTCCGTCCACCGGCTCAGGAGACATTTAGGACGATCTGTGTGTCCGTGATATAAGTGGGGTGAAAAAAAAAAAGACGGATCAAAAGAGAGAGGAAGGGAAAAAGACTCGGAATCGAGCCGCTGTTGCAAAAGGCAGCCTACTCGTGTGGCGCCGAGAGAGGAAAAAAAAAAAAAAAAAAAAAAAAAAAAAGATCCACATGTTCTCCCCACTAGGGATGGGCATAATTTACCGATTAACCGATAATTGATCATTAAGAATTTCACCGAGGAAGTTCATTTTCGTCGACAAACCGTTTTTTTTTGTTTTTTAAACAATCCGAGGTTATTAAGGCCTAGTGCACGGCCGTCCTCAAACAATGCAATGGCAAAATTTGGGCACCAGGGGGCAACATTACACCATCGCCGTACCCTGGCGTGCCTCCGTTGATACATGCGGGCTTCCGTAGGGCGATCGCCAAATCATGAGGCGGTTACGGCGAAGTGTTGCGTGGGACCATTTCAATTTAAAAAATGACCAGGTGTACTGCAATCACTGCAATGCAGCATACAAATATACCTCATCGACAGGGTCCATGGAACACCCTTATTACGCGAAGAAACCGCCAACAGTGGTTGCGCGCTGAGTAATGGCGGTCGTGAAGATTCTTTTTTTTTTTTTTTCAGAAACTTTATTGAGAAGGTCATGAAGATTCGGTGTACACACGTTGAGGGAAGCTGCAGGAGGCGGCGTAGTGCCTCGACGGGAAGACTATTTCGCACAAAATGGCACAAGAGAACAGCAAAAAGTTCCACGCGGCTAGACTAAGCAATACGAGCGATAGAGCAATGAATGCGGTCTTCGTTTGTTGGGTGGCCGCTCGGCAGGGAGAGAGAGCTGGGTAAAACGTCTCGGCCAATCAGCTTGCGGGGTGAAACGTCTCGGCCAATCAGCTTGCGGGGTGAAACGTCTCGGCCAATCAGCTTGCGAGATTCCCGAGCCGAGCAAACACGAGAACAGAGAGAGAGAGATTTGAGAGAGAGAGGTAGATTTGAGTTGTGCGGCTCTCCGTGCCCTCCGTGCTGATACCTGATGTTCTAATTTAGTCTACCTACCTAAAAATGTTAATGATTAACCGATTATTAATCATTAATTTTCCCGGCGATCGGTGAAGAAAATTTCACCAAATGCCCATCCCTACTCCCCACACTAACAAATACTGTATTAGCATGAATGTTTGCTGTGATGGGGGTGGGAGGGTGCACACAATTTCATAGGGCATAGCTAACTAACTAACTAACCTGCACTTATATAGCGCTTTTCTAGTCACAAAGACCACTCAAAGCGCTTTCACTAATACTAACCCTCTATTCTAAGGGCCTATAGGAAATAGATATCTAGGGACAATTTAGAACAGCCAATTAACCTAACATGCATGTCTTTGGATTGTGGGAGGAAACCGGAGCCCCCGGAGTAAACCCACGCAGCACAGGGAGAACATGCAAACTCCACACAGAAAGGTTCCAACCCCTGCCAACCTGGGGATTCGAACCAGGAACCTTCTAGCTGTAAGGCAACAGTGCTAACCACTGCACCACCATGCTGCCCTACAGGCATAAAAAAAAAAAAAAAAATCATTACAAGTTCGGATTGGGATCTGAAATTCACGTTAAAAACATGGGACAACTTACAGGGGTAAGAGAGGGCCCTCAACACGTAACAGAGTTTGAGGAATTTCCCTCAGAGCCTACACTCCAACAAGGCTCTTCCAGGGTCTTTAAAAAGACCCCAGCTCAGGAAGTTCTTTTGACAGTTTTTTGTTTTAAAGTTTTATACACTATGTTCTTAATGTTTTTTATGTTCTTAATGTTCTTTCAGTTTCTGAGTAGCATAAAAGAGGGCCACCACACTGTTATACCAAATAAGACAATACAATGGAGAAACAGGGTGTAACCAGAATAATCTCATATAATGTAAAAGGGATCCTGAATCCAGTTAAAAGATCCAAGATTCTAGGCAAAATGAAAAAAGACAAAGCAGGAATAATATTTTTACAAGAAACCCACCTAACAGACGTAGAGCACACTAAACTCAATAGACAAGGGTTTAAAATGATCTTTTCATCTTCATATAAGTCAGGGAGGAGGAGGGGAGTAGCGACATTGATATCAACCAAAATTACATTTGAAAAAAAATCAGAACACAAAGATAAAGAAGGGAGATACAGTTTGGTAATTGGGCGGCTAGAGGGAGAAGATATCACCCTGCTGAATGTATTATATGCACCTCCAGGGGCTAACTGGAAATTTTATAAAAATGTATTTGACCTAATGATAACTAAAGCCCAAGGTTTAGTGATATGTGGTGGAGACTTCAATCTAAGACTGAATCCATACTGGGCTGCATCAGGCAATTCTCCACATCAAAATAACACTCAAAGTAGGAAAACTCGGATGCTACTAAAAGAAATGGGAATCTGTGATGTGTGGAGGGAATTCAACTCCAGTGTAAAAGATTATACATTTTACTCAACGCCACATTCATCTTACTCAAGGATTGACTATTTTTTTATGTTTAATAGAGACATTGGAAGAGTAAAAACATGTAAAATAGGACTGATGGATCTCTCTGACCACAGTCCGATCTATATGGACTTAAGTATCCAAAAATACACAAATAATACATTTTCTTGGAGGCTGAATTCAAATGTCCTGAAAGGACCACTGAAAGATGAATTGGAATCAGATATTCTCAGATATTTGGAAGGAAACGATAATGGAGAAGTATCCCCTTTAATACTGTGGGATGCATGCAAAGCTGTAATAAGGGGAAAGATTATTGCAAAACTGGCAATCCAAAAGAAATTTAGACAAGAAAAACTAATCACATTAGAGTCAGAACTTAAGAACCTAGAAAAAGAACACAAAGGCAACACTCATTCTAATGACTCGCTCAAAATTAAGGAAATTAAAAATCAAATAAATGAGATCTACACATTTATTAAAAATCAAATAAATGAGATCTACACAGGGGCAGCACGGTGGCGCAGTGGTTAGCACAGTGGCAGCACAGCAAGAAGGTCATGGGATCGATTCCACCCTTGACCATCGTGGGTTCGATCCCACCCCCAGACCATCGGTGACCCTTCTGTGTGGAGTTTGCATGTTCTCCCCGTGTCTGCGTGGGTTTACTCCGGGCACTCCGGTTTCCTCCCACATGCCAAAAACATGCAAGTTAGGTTAATTGGCATCAAAACTGGGGATTCTAAATTGTCCTTAGGTATGGATGCGAGAGTGAATGGTTGTCTGTCTCTCTGTGTTGGCCCTGCGATGGACTGGCGATCTGTCCAGGGTGTACCCTGCCTCTCGCCCAAAGATGCTGGGATAGGCTCCAGCCCCCCCGCGACCCGAAAGGATTAAGCGGTAGAAGATGGATGGTTGGATGGAGATCTACACAATAGAAATTCAGAAGAAACTTACATTTCTGAAACAAAAATACTATGAAGCAGGCAGTAAATCGGCAAAATTACTAGCCTATAAACTGAGGAAACAACAAACAGAAAGAGCAATCTACAAAATCAGAGACCCAGTATCAAAGGAAATAAAATTCAGAATTCAGGATATTCTTAAAAGCTTCGAGAACTACTATAAGAACTTATACTCCCTCAAAAAAACATAAAAACACATCCGAAGCATTCCTAAACACATTAAACCTTCCCCAACTTACGGAGTCTCAAAATAAAACACTACTGTCAGAAATACAACCTAAAGAATTGGAAAAAGCAATTATGAAACTTAAAGCTAACAAATCCCCTGGAGCAGATGGCTATACAGCAGAGTGGTACAAAACCTTTAAACAGCAACTATCTCCTCTCCTCCTGAAAACATTTAACTATGTCCTCCACACAGGGGAAATCCCCCCCTCCTGGAGAGAAGGGGTCATTGCAGTTATACCTAAACCTGAAAAGGATAAACTAGAATGCTCCAACTACAGACCAATCAGTGTATTAAATCAGGACTATAAGCTTTTTACCACTATTCTTGCCAAAAGGTTAGAAAATATACTGACAGACTTAATTCATTTAGACCAAACAGGTTTTATAAGACAAAGACAGACACAAGACAACATTAGACGCACTTTACACATAATTCATCATATAAAAAAATATAACCTAAATGCAGTCATATTGGGATTAGATGCTGAAAAAGCATTTGATTCGGTTGACTAGTCTTTCCTATATAGAATCTTATCCAGTTTCAATTTTCATAACAACTTCGTTAGAACTATCCAGGCACTATATAAAAAACCAACAGCTAAAATAAGGGCTAACGGTAATTTATCATCATCTTTTGAGCTGGAAAGAGGATGTCGTCAGGGCTGCCCCTTGTCCCCACTGCTCTTTGCAATCTTCATAGAACCTCTGAGCCAATGGATAAGACGGAATCAAAAAATTCAGGGTATTACACTTGGTCAGAAGGAACATAAAATAGCACTCTTTGCTGATGACATTTTAATATACCTGGGGCAGCCAGACACCTCTTTACCAGAACTAATCTCAGTTTTTTCAGACTATGGAGATTTATCGGGGTACAAATTAAACATGCATAAAACCCAAGTTTTAACATTCAACTATGACCCAAATCATTATTCACTAAGCAAACTCAAAACTAACTGGGAGATGGAATCTATGAAATATCTGGGGGTCAATATCCCGAAACAACTCAACAAAATTATAACACTAAACTATGATCCACTGGTGGCAAAAATAAAATCTGACCTAGCAAGATGGAATATGATACCACTCTTGGGTACTGCACAAAGAATTGAAGCAGTCAAAATGAATATACTTCCACGTCTTCTATACCTTTTCCAAACAATACCGGTAGAACCTCCCAAAAAAACATGGCAGGAGCTGGACAGAAGGATCTCAAGATTCATATGGCAGGGCAAGAGACCTAGAATCAGATATAGAACTTTACAGCTAAACAACGACAAAGGTGGGCTTGCGCTGCCAAATATCAGGGACTATTTTAAAGCCGCACAAATTAAAACTTTAGTAGAGATATGTAACCCAGTCTACACTGCACAATGGAAGGAGATCGAATGCCAAATAACAAGTGACATCCCCCTACAGGCGATAATAGGGAACAATGCCTTACCTAAACTTTTGAATAACACTAACCCGTGGATAGAGACCCCGCTAAAAATTTGGTTTAAGATAGTCAGAGAGAATCAAACTAAAGAGCCCTATCGACTTCTGCAATGGATTGCTTATGATCAAGACTTTACTCCTAATAAAACAGACACTAGATTTAAAAAGTGGAAAGAGAACGGGCTGATAAAATATTACGATTTTTTTAAGGGGCAAATTTTAAGAAGTTTTTAAGATTTGAAAAAACAAGGTCTAATAAATCAAGACCTTTACAGGTTCTTTCAGCTTAGACACCACATAAACAATATACTTAAAAAGGAGGATTTGGAAAGGGCCCAGTCAGGTGTTCTGAAGGTCTTCTTAATGGCATATAAAGGGATCCCAGGGATCAGATACATTTCTAAAATATACCAAGGTCTTCAAGACTTGAAAGGAGACAACACATCATATATAAAAGAGAGATGGGAAAAAGAGGGGAATTTCACTTTACAACTGGAAATATGGGAAAAGCTAAATAAACAGCAATGGAAAAGTACCTCATCCCTGCAGTGGAGACAATTTGGATGGAAAAATTTGGTAAGATTTTTCAGAACACCTGCACAAAACAAATTTACCCATAAGGGGTTGAACTGTTGGCGCTTGTGTGGTGAAGAGACTGCAAATCATTTTCATGTGTTTTGGTCATGCCCAGTTATCCACCAATATTGGACCAATGTACAGACAATATTGGGGAAAATATTCAAAGTAACAGTTCCCTTTTCTTTTGTAACTTTGTATTTGGGTTTACTACCGGAATCACTGGAAAGACAAGGAGAAAAATACTTATTCAATGTTTTAATATTGGCAAGTAAAAAAGCTCTAACTAAAAAATGGATGTTGAAGGACTGTCCTACACCTGAAGATTGGATTAACGTGATCCAAGACATTTACTCGATGGAAAAGTTGACATTCGCACTGAGACAGGACATGGATGGGTTCTTGAACTTTTGGCAACCCTGGATCGCATATGTGTCTTCCATTAGATCTAATCTTTGACAAATACCATTTCAATAATGGTTCCGCTCTTTGTTCCAATGCTACTCAGATGCTCTTTTATTTTTAATTTTTAATTTTTATTTTTCTGTTTGTTTGTTTTTTGCTCTTTTGTTTTGTTTGCTTTTTTATTCTCTTTAATTTCACTTTTTCTTTCACTTTAAAAAAAAAAAAGGGGGTGTTGTAATAATTATTCTTCCAATGTTGTCAAGTAGCAAAAAATAAGGGAACATGTGATGAAAATGTAAACAATGCAATGCTGTAATGACCTGTATACCCTTTACAAAAACTTAAATAAAAAAAAACAAAAAAAACCCAGTAACTTTATTTTAAAAAATAAGACAAAAATTAGCCATAAAATAATCCACTTTATAATCCAATTTATAATAAAGTCTCAAATGTACAAGAAAAGTCAATTTTACAAGAGAAAATTACAAATTTGAGGAAAATGGTTTCAAATTTAGATAAATTTACAGAAAAAAGTAAAAAAAACTCTAAGAAAAGGTTGTAAATTTTGGAGAAAAACCTTAAACCTTTAAGACTGAAGTCATTACTCAAGTTTTTAAGTGGGTGCTCTTTGTACCCTTAACTCAACTAGAAATTTTTGGTTGTCTACTTTGAATTATTAATTTCAAAGCACTGCTTTTACATTAGTAGAATTTCTGGCTACTAAACCCACCTCTGATCACATAATTTAAGTACACATAAGTAAATTACTAATTGTGTTTTTCCCTTCCCTACTCTCTCAATGAAAAAAAAAAAAAGAAACACTAGAATAAAAATTTAAAAAATACACATTTTTGTCATTTATGTAAACCATGAAAAAAAATCTTGCAGGACAAAACATGATACTTGATATTTTCTAACCTGTTTATATACACCACCATAGAGAGACAACCTGAATTAGACAGAGCTCAGAGAGGGCAAGATGAGACAGAAGAGAGGAGCAAAGAAAAGTAAAGTGTTGAGGCAGACGGTCCAGGAGAGGTGAGAGCAGAGGAAGGAGAGAAAGATGACACCACTAAATAGTCTAAACACTGGACATCTGGGTGGGACCCCAACTGGCCCAATATTCCAACATTCAAGCCTCGGTTGTACACTACATCAAATGGTAAGTTCCTTATGCAAAATTACTGTGAAAAATTAAAAAATAGTATAAAATTAACATATTCTGGTTACAATAGTGTCATGTGTTTTCTGCCCCCCCCCCCAGAAAAAATGTTGCCACAGCACCAAGGTCTTTAAACCAGAGGAAACAATGAAAGTAACTTTCACTAACTCTACTCCTTCCATCTTCACCATTGCACCTGTCTCCCTCTCATTCATACTCATGTATTCTGTCTTGCTTCTACTGACTTTCATTCCTCTTCTCCCCAGAGCATACCTCCAGTTCTCCAGGTTCTCTTCCACTTGCTCCCTACTCTCACTACAGATCACAAGGTCATCTGCAAATTTCATGGTCTATGGAGACTCCTGCCTGACTTCGTCTGTCGGCCTGTCCATCACCATGGCAAACAAGAAGGGGCTCAGAGCGGATCCTTGATGTAATCCCACCCCCATCTGGAATCCATCTGTCACTAATACAGCACACCTCACCACCGTCTTGCTGTCCTCATGCATGTCCTGCACCACCCTCACATACTTCTTTGCCACTCCTGACTTTCTCATACAGTACCACACTTCCTCTCTTGGCCCCCTATCATATGCTTTCTCTAGATCCACAAAGACACAGTGCAGCTCCTTCTGACATTCTCTATAATTCTCCATCAACACTCTTAAAGCAAACATTGCATCTGTAGTACTCTTTCTTGGCATAAAACCTAAACATTTCCATACACACAGTATGTCATCTGGACCAACCGCCTTTCCATTCTTCATCCTCTTCAAAGTTGCCCTCACTTCCATCTGGCTAATAATCCTCAGGACTTCCTTGTTCACAATCGTTCCTTAAACCATCCTCCTCGCTGTCATTTTCTTCACTCGTCACTTGTTAGTAGTACATTACCATTTCTGTCCTTAATCAACCTAACCTGCTGCACATCCTTTCCAGCTTGATCTCTCTGTCTAGCCAATCGATATAAGTCCTTTTCTCCTTAGTGCTCAGCCTCTCATACAACTCCCTATATGCCTTTTCCTTTGCCACCTCTCTTTGCCATGAGCCTAGATTCCAAATACTCCCATCTACTTTCTTCATCTCCCTGACTAGCCCACTTTTTCTTTGCTAACCTCTTCCTTTGACTACTTTCCTGTACCTCCTCATTCCACTACCAAGTCTCCTTGTCTTCCTTCCTCTGTCCACTGGATACACCACATATGTTTCTACCCATTTTTACCTCAATACTTTTGCTGTACTTTCCCAGTCAGCCCCAGAGCCTGTTTTGTTATGTTAACTTTGCAATTTAGAAAAGGAGTTTTAAAACTCATAAAATGACAGCAAACTTTTCAAACTCAGCTGTTTTAGAAACTCAGTTGGAACTTGGTTTACAAACTAAGATCTCATTATCATAACATACTTCTTTTGCATTAGTTTTCCCATTTATGTGAGTCTTTGTGTAGTATACAGGGTTGCAAGTTTTTCAATTAATATCAGATACAGAAAAAAGTAATTTAATTATTGTAGTTTTAATCAATGCACATCCCTAATTATTACATAACTATTATTATCATTTAGCTGCCTATGAATTCCTCTGTCAAGATACATTGTTCTGTAAAAAAAAACATACTGTGGCATGTAAAATTATGGTTGCTACTTAACAGCATATATTAATGATTTTTTTTTTTTTAATTAGGGGGTTTAAGGGAGTGGGGTGCCCAGACTGTTGCACTTTCACTATGCATTAATGTAATAATAGTCTACAAAGACTGTGTTTACATCTTTTCAATTGAAAATTTAGCCTATTAGAACTAAACAATCAACTGCAATAACTTGAAATAATGTCACAATTTGATAAAATTAGAGTTTGATTTTCTGGTCACGTGACATGTACATTAAGGTAGGGCAGCTGGGTAAAAGAAGAAAAAAACAACTTGGCACACACATTTTGCCCTGTTGAACAACGGCCTCAGGCTTGATAGAACCCGGCAATGTGGAAACTTTAGTACGTCAGTCGAATGGAACTATTTTCACTTAAAAAAAAAGTCACTGCACAGTGTCAGCTATCGTGTAGAACCTGCCCTGCTACACTCGCTATGTAATGTGGCAACATTACTGCCCTTTATCAGTGCTTAGAACAATAATTACATATTGTTGTTAAGAAATAGGAAAAAATAAAATTTAAATTAAATCTTTTCCCAAACTGTTCAGCCCTACCTAAAATATTAGTATATAGTGTAGGCAAGCGTCTGTCATAAATGACAATGGTTGTGGCGGTTTGGTGTCAACCCCCACAACACACAGGGACAGACAGCTCGCTACTCCTGGGTTTTTTCCGCTGCATGCTGTGATCTAATCTGCCATTTATGCATTTCACTGCTGTGAGGTTAATGTGCCATCCATGCATTGTGTTCATGCATCCTGTCTGTCCCTCTCATATGCAAATGCTCATATCGACCCATGTGAATGCTTTGATGTATTGTTGTAGCTGAGTATATAAGCTGTCTGAATCTCATGTTCATCCTATCTCATTCTCACTCTGCAACTGCTGCTGCAGGACACAGACATTGTGTCCCTCTTCTCTGAGAGCCGTGGGCTCGCTCCCGGCGCGCACGCACGGTGCCGGGAGAGGAGCTTGTGACGGCGGTATGATTAATAAAACTCTACTTAAAACCTTCAATAACGCCGCCTTATTTTATAATCCGCCGCACTGGTGACCCGACGCTGAAACGAACACGCTGCCAGTGAACGCAACACCCGGCGGTGATTCTCCGACGACAAGCGAACGCGGCAGCCTGACTGATCTGCCCTCCCTTCTGCTTCAGGGAGACCTCAACGCGGAGTTTCCAGGCGAAACTCCCCGGAGAACACCCACGACCGGGAAAGCTGAGCAACGTTTCATGGTGAGATCTGCACGCCTAGATCGGCACATCCACGCTGGACCGGCCGCGCTCACAGCTCCTCCGCACGAGAGCGCATGCACCTCGTCCCCTCTCCACGACGGCGACTCCCATGGCCGACGGAGCACACGTGGACCTGAACGCACCATGACCGAGCGAGTGACAAGAGCGTCTACTTCCCTTCACCGCTCCAACACATTGAACGGGGATGATTAAGCTCCCTGACCCTGTCTCCTCTCCAGCTGGCCCAACAACGCACGGAGCCCCCGCACACGCACCGGGGAGTTACGAGGACGGCGCACCACGCACGGGACAAATACGGCTTTTCTGACCGCCTTCCTTCTGCTGCACACTGGCCCTTCAGGCTTGCTCGTTCACCTGAGGCACGCAGCTTGCTCACTGGATTTTATGGTCTTAGCCACGGCACACAAGGGAAATTCAGCGGTCTGCGGTTCCCGAGAGCTTTAAGGTTGTGCCCACACCTAAAGCCAACACGCCAGTCCCTCTGCTCTCATTACAGCCACCATGCAGCCTCGTCTTTTCTTCATGGCCGCTATTAATCCTTGCAGGACTTAATCGCGGGAGGAGCCAGTGACTAATTTTTCTTCTTGTGGACCTCTGCACGTTCAACGGGACAGCCCTTCGACATCGCGGACCCACAAGCAATTTTTGCGCAGCCCGGACGTTTTCATCGTCTCCGGCCGGCTTGTACTACCCCCCACCCCCCTCCTGCACAGAGCTTTTCCCTGTTCGCTGCCCAAACTGCACTATCGAGGTCTCGGCCACCTGCCGAGCCCTCTGGGGGGGAGCTGTGGCAGTTTGGTGTCAACCCCCACAACACACAGGGACAGACAGCTCGCTACTCCTGGGTTTTTTCCGCTGCATGCTGTGATCTAATCTGCCATTTATGCATTTCACTGCTGTGAGGTTAATGTGCCATCCATGCATTGTGTTCATGCATCCTGTCTGTGCCTCTCATATGCAAATGCTCATATCGACCCATGTGAATGCTTTGATGTATTGTTGTAGCTGAGTATAGAAGCTGTCTGAATCTCATGTTCATCCTATCTCATTCTCACTCTGCAACTGCTGCTGCAGGACACAGACATTATGTCCCTCTTCTCTGAGAGCCGTGGGCTCGCTCCCGGCGCGCACACACGGTGCCGGGAGAGGAGCTTGTGACGGCGGTATGATTAATAAAACCTGCTTAAAACCTCAGCATCGCTGCCTTATTTTATCATCCGCCGCAATGGTAGGCAAATCATCTGTCGGCTGATCTCGTGTGCCTTGAGTTTTTTTAAGGTAGTTGTGCTTGTCGAGATCATGGCCCCAGTGAAATAATGATTTCCATACAGCTTGGTCCTGTGTCAGAGCGGTCCAGGTTTCTGATCTGATGCCAAAATCCTTTAAGGGTGCTTTCACACCTACAGGCTTTAGTTCATTCCAATCGAACTCAAATTCATTTTTTCCGTTAGTGCAGTTCGCTTTGTCTGGTGAGAACATGGTAATCGCACTCAAGTGCGCAACAAAGGGACCGTACCGAGACTTCCTGAAGGAGGCGGTCCTGATTCGAATCAACTTGTGACCTCTGGTGCGGTCCTGCAGGTGAGAAAAGGACCATACTAAAAACAGGACCAGCGGCAAACTGTAGAACATTTTATGCCACTGTACATACCTGATGGATCTTTGAAAATATCTGTGGCTGAACATGTCACAGTTGGGGAGGATTAATGAACATTAACATGTTATTTTCCATCTGTGGCCACGCTTCATTTTCAAACTATATGATTTGCCGAAAGTGGTATATGCATGTATGTAATAAACAATAACCAGGGCGATGAAAACACCCGTAGATTATGCTATGATTTATATTATTTTCGCCCCAGAAATGCATAAATACACAGTCATCTTACTTCTTGTATTTACCTTTCCTGTTCTCGCAGCAAAAAAATCTGACCAATAAGAACAGAGAATAAGAAAGCTTAGAATGCATGCTTTGTATACTCTGGTTTTGGTACACACAGAGGTGTGTTTGTTTCTTCCATACACGACTGTAAAGCTGACCGAAGGTGGTTGAAGCTTTTCCAAGCTGAATTGAGAGCTCTGTGTCAAAAGTGTTGTTGCGAGATATAGTTGAGCCGAGATAGGTAAACTTTTCAACATCTCCAATGATGTATAATTTATGGTGAAAATGTGACCATCCACTGAAAGTGACATTGTAACAGTTTTCTTCAGACTAATCACCAGACCAAATTTACTACACGAGTCAGCAAAGTGTTCCAACATCTCTTGTAATTGGTCTGTAATATACTGTATATATATATACAGTATATATATATATATACAGTATGTGTGTGTGTGTACACAGTACACACACGTAATTAAGGCCACTGATAAGTAGGCTGGTATAAAATAAAATTGCAAATCATTGAAAACATGTGGTACTTAAACAATAGTAGTATCGACCTATAGATCTAAGTAAGCAGCCTATGCCTTATAGTGAAATTTACTCAAAATGACAAAACCAAAGTTGAGCTGTCAAACCACTTGCTTACCTTCTTTGTAGTTGTTTCGGAGTCTCGCAAGTAAGGGTGCTTGGTCCTTTGACAACAAAAAATCTGCTATGTCAGCGTACATACAGGGGGGCTATTTTGGCCAATTTCTGCATATGAAAGTTTTTTTTATTAAAAAAAATTTTTTTTTCACAATATTCAAATTTACTGAGAGGCACTAATGTGTTATATTGACATTCACACACAGAAAATCTTTCCTAACTTGAAAGGTTTAGGAGTAAAGTGCTCAACTCCTAGTAACTTGGCTAAATCACGTTAAACTGACTAAGCAGGTTTTTTTTTTTACTACATATTTTCAATTCAGATAATTCTGCTTAATCTTGCAAAATAACCCACTGTATTTAGAAGTTGATAATTCAGTAATCAGTCCACTGAAGCCATAATATAAGGTGAGGCTGCACAGCTTGGCAGTGATATTTACACTGCAGCTTTCATCAGTGTTAATCAGCAGGGGCGCGTTCAGTTGACAAAACAGTTTGCAACTGTTCAGAACTGTTCATTAGTTTCCCTAACTGAACAGCACAGTCACTGTGAACCATTTTCTCTTTGGCCGAACAATATTGGAGGTGACTCGCGTAGCGAGCAAAGACGGCAGCTAGGTAAGATAGTTTGCAATATTCCTCCATCCATCCATCCATCTTCTACCGCTTTTCCGGAGGTCCGGGTCGCGGAGGCAGCAGTTCAAGCAGAGAAGCCCAGACTTCCCTCTCCCCAGCCACCTGCTCCAGCTCTTCAGAGGGGATACCAAGACGTTCCCAGACCAGCTGGGAGACATAGTCTCTCCACCGAGTCCTGGGTCTGCCCCGGGGTCTCCTCCCAGTGGGACGTGCCTGAAACACCTCAAGTGGGAGGCGTCCAGGAGGCATCCTAATCAGATGCCCATACCACCTCAACTGACTCCTTTCAATGTGGAGGAGCAGCGGTTCTACTCTGAGCCTCTCTCGGATGACTGAGCTCCTCACCCTATCTCTGAGGGTGAGTCCAGCAATCCTACGGAGAAAGCTCATTTCAGCCGCTTGTATCCGCAATCTCGTTCTTTCGGTCATTACCCAAAGCTCGTGACCATAGGTGAGAATAGGAACGTAGATTGACTGGTAAATCGACAGCTTTGCCTTAGAACTAAGCTCCCTCTTCACCACAACAGACCGGTACAACGTCCGCATCACTGCAGATGCTGCTCCGATCCATCTGTCGATCTCTCGCTCCATTTTCCCCTCACTCGTGAACAAGACCCCAAGATACTTAAACTCCTCCACTTGGGGCAGGAGCCTGTCCCCAACCCGGAGAGGACAATCCACCTTTTTCCGGCTGAGGACCATGGACTCGGACTTGGAGGTGCTGATTCTCATCCCAGCCGCTTCACACTCAGCGGCAAACCGTCCCAGCAAGAGCTGTAGGTCATTGCTGGATGAAGCCAACAGGACAACATCATCTGCAAACAACAGAGATGAGATCCTGCGGTCACCAAGCATGACACCCTCCATTCCCTGGCTGCGCCTAGAAATTATGCAATATTCCTTTGTTTTCTTTAATTTTCGGAGCAATTCCAACAATTTAAGAGTAGAGGCTATGTCAGTTTGTAAGTAAAACAATATCACGTATAAAATATTGTTTTTGGTGGGGGTATAATGGAGAACTCTTAGGTAATATGAAGCTGAAGTAGGCTACAGTCTACGCCGTAGTTACTAGGGTCCTCTATCGGCTGACAGAGGACCATAGATCTACATAACTACAGAATGTGCGAGCCGAACAGAAAAAACATTCGCCGAGAACTGCCCATTCATTTAGATCAGTTTGCCTTGCAAACTATGTTCAGCAAACTGTTTTGTCAACAGAACATAGGGCAGTTCTCCTTCCCTCAAAAACATATTTTGACTGTCTTTTTAAAGCTGCTCTTTATATCATAATCCATTTAAATCTGTTCATTGTAAGTATAAACAATGTACCTACCGATAGGTATTCTGAATATTTCCCTAATATGGCTAAAAAAAAAAAATGCTGTTAATACCACAGATTGTCACAGCTGCCCTTCACACACCATTATAGAAAGGCCGTTGTTTGGAACTATTTGGAGCTCCATAAACCATGTGACCGGGCAGCAGCGAGATCAAAGAGTGTCGCAACTCTCACATTATACGGCACTAGCTAAGTACTTTCCTCTGGCGGGTTTCCGAGTGCATGCACAGTACTGTTCCATTGACAGTAAAGGTGAGCTATTTTTGTGTTTATCTGAAAAACAAAGCGTTATTTCAAAATTCTGGCAAATTAAAAGCTGAGAAAATATGGTAATACAATGATACAAGCCTTTAGGTTCCACTTAATTTTGACTGGGCGAGCTGAAACAGAGAGGCGGACGGACAGACACAGACGCACACACTACTGTATTGCCTCTCACCGAGGCATAATTATAATGAAAATAATTAAGTCTTAAACCAATTAACGCATATCTTATCCTAACTTCTGCGTAGCACAGTCATGCCAAACTGCGGTCGCTCCCGATCCATGAATCCTAGGTGTGCGAGAGATCTCTGTTCAACCGAAATGATTCTCCCCTCCAAAGACAACGGCGGGGGGGCGTAACCAATCTGGCAGATCTGTCAAATCTTTTAGGTCGGTCACATCTAAAACAGCTGATGTGACACATCAGGAATGTCAGATGACCGTTTTCAAAACCTGGCTCAAAGGCTGATGGCGATTAAAAAAAAGTTTATTTTAAATAAAGTGAAAAAAACAAGCTAATGCATAGAGTGTGCTTTTGCCGGGAGGCGCAGCCAACAGCAAAGTGTAATTTATCATGGAAAACAGCTAACCTCTGTGCTTCGGGTGATCAGCTGATTGGATCCTCCTCCTCCATTGTTCTGACATTTTGGCATATCTATCACAACAGCACTGGACAGCTGATGGTACAGACTGCGGTCAAAGGTAAAATAAAATAAAATTAAAAAAAAGAACCATGGAGGGAGGGCTAAACAGCAATTTGGATCTTTTTCCTGAAGCTTCAAATTGCTCAGACACATCCCCGACAGGTCCCATTATATGAAAAAGTACGTGTGTTTAGGTGTGTGTATGCGCGAGTGCACGCGCGCGCGCGCTGCAAGCAGCAGCTGAGCTAAGCTTTGTACAAGTTTTTCCTGTGAACCAACGCTGCAAATACTACATCATTATAGGGTAGCTGTAAGCTAGAAACCCTTTCAATAAGTTAGACATAGGTTGAAAGAGTGTTACTCATATACTTCTTCTGCCACCCGTGACGCTGCTGAGCTCACTCTGCTCTGCACCGGAGTCTGACTGCTTGACTGAGGCTCCCAGTGCACAGTGAGTCTTGGGCTCTGACATCTGATTCAGGGTTTCCTCTGGTAATATTGTTCTGTGGCGGCCCGCCGCGCCAGAAATTTTACCGCCACCCCAAGGCAATACGAATTTATTAAGAAAAATATATGAAGCACTGACTTTCCGCATGCGCGCACAGGAACAACGCACGTGGCCGTCATCTGTGCGGAGTTTAGAAGCGCCCCGCTCACACGAGTTTTCCAGTCAGTCAGCAGTGTCTCGCTAAGCGTGACTGTCTGACAGAAACATGAGTTTATTAAAGTACTTTAAACACGGAAAAAAAATCATAAGAGGTATGTAAGCACTGGCGTTTATCATGGTTTTAACCCGCTGGAAACAGGAGCAATAATGGAAGAGTCGCTTAGCTAAGAGATGTGGTTAGAATTCATATGCAGCCGGCTTCATATGAAGGGAAAGGCAAGGGGGACTGATGAATTGCTGAGGATATTATTTCACCAGCCACTACAATATTAAGTTATATTCTGTAGGAATTGCAGGAATGAAGAGACTGGCAATTTCTCTCTTCTCTCGCACGAGCAGTCATGCCATTTTTATTCTCCAGCGGCACTGACAAAAAACCGCAGCTGAAAATGCTAGCTCTCTTTTCACTCTAAACTGAGGTCCTTCAGCGGCTGCCTAGAGAGGTGCCTGATGAGAAAGCCTGAGAGCACAACAATAACTGCCTAAACAGATCATTCTGTACATGAACACATATTGTGGTGAATTATGTCTTTAGAGTCCGCTACAGTTCCCTATTATGTACTTGGCAGGTTAAGATGACCGAAATTCACGAAGTCAATGACTTTAATCCGTCAGCAGCCTTCAGACAAACTAAATGTGCCAACATCTGATTTCAAAGTAAGGGATGTTTTTCCTGCTGTCTGGGTGGTGAGTTTCTAAAAAAAAAAAAACAACCTATAAATATAAAGAAATATTATAACAGAAATAACGACATCCTTGGTCATTTAAGTTAATTTATTTCATTAAATACAATTTTATTAATATTTTTTTCTTTGTAATCACAGTTAAATTATTGTTCTGACTGCAAAATTATGGTCAAAAATGTAAATTGTTATAAGGAAAAGTAAAAAAAATTACTACAGTCTCTTTCAAATTTATCTAAAAAAAACAGTAATTTTATTTTAAAAAACAGACAAAAATTAGTCATAAAATAATCCACAAATTTATAATAAAGTTTCAAATGTACAAGAAGAGTCAATTTTACAAGAGGAAATTACAAATTTGAGGAACATGGTTTCAACTTCAGATTTACAGAGAAAAGTAGAAAACTATACGAAAATTGTTATAAATTTTTGGAAAAACCTCAAACCTTCAAGACTGAAGTCATTACTCAAGTTTTTAAGTGGGTGCTCTTTGTACCCTTAACTCAATTAGAAATTTTTGGTTGCCTACTTTTAATTATTAATTTCAAAGCACTGCTTTTGCATGAGTAGAATCTCTGGTGACTATACCCACCTCTGATCATATAATTTAAGTATGCATGAGTACATTACTATTATGAATGTTTCTTTCCCTTCCCTACTCTCTCAATGGAAAAAAAGAAACTCTAGAATAAAAATACAAAAAATACACATATTTTTATCATTTACGTAAACCATGACAAAAAAAATCCTGCAGGACCTGTTTGTATACCACCATAGACAGAGAGAGAACCTGAATTAGACAGAGCTCAGAGAGGGCAAGATGAGACAGAAGAGAGGAGCCAAGGAGAGGGAAGTGTTCAGGCAGAGGAAGGAGAGAAGACCAACACCACTAAAAAGTCTAAACACAGGATGTCTGGGTGGGACCCCAACTGGCCCAATATTCAAGCCTCGGTTGTACAATACTTCATATGGTAAGTTCCATATGCAGCGCTACTGTGTAAAATTTTAAAAAGAAATAAATAGTATAAAATTAACATATTCCGGTATGTTTACCTCCACCCCGGGGAAAAATATGTTGCCACCGCGCCAAGGTCTTTAAGCCAGAGGAAACACTGTGATTGGCTGGCATAATCATGTGACACAGCAGACCATCTCTAAAACATGCCTGGGCTGTTTTTTCACCAGTTTTCTCACATAAATTTAATGCCTAAATCTCCAAGAAGTGAAAACAAATTGCACATTTTTTATTAAGGTGGCATCACGATATTTTAGAAAGTATCGACTCCACGGTATCAACCAGCTGGTATCGAAGTATCAATACTTGGAGTATCAATAGGCCCATCCCTACTTCCTACTATAGAATGAGATCTTTGATGTATGGGCGTCATTGCCATAACCCAGAACTTATAACCGGTAACTATCTCGATCTGGGTGTCTGTTTCCTACAAGAGTGTAGACGCAGGTTTCCTCTGCAAGAAATGGTTGGCATATAGTGGATATAAAAATTCTACAGACCCCTGTTCAAATGCCAGGTTTTTGTGATATTAAAAAATGAGACCAAGATAAATCATTTCAAAACTTTTTCCACCATTAATGTGACCAAAAACCTGTACAACCCAATTGAAAAATAAACTGAAATCTTGTAAGGGGAAAAATAAAAAAAACTTACAATAACCTGGTTGCATAAATATGCACACCTTGTTATAACTGGGGATGTGGCTGTGTTCAGAATTAACCAATCACATTCAAACTCATGTTAAATGGGAGTCAGCACACACCTGTCACCATTTAAAGTGCCTCTGATTAATCCCAAATAAAGTTCAGCTGTTCTAGTAGGCTTTTCCTGGCATTTCTGTAGTCACATCTTATAGCACAAGCCATGGTCCGCAGAGAGCTTCCAAAGCATCATAGGGATCTCATTGTTCAAAGGTATCAGTCAGGAGAAGGGTACAAAAGAATTTCCAAGGCATTAAATATACCATGGAACACAGCGAAGACAGTCATCATCAAGTGGCGAAAATATGGCACAACAGTGACATAGGGCTGTGCGATATGAGGATGTATATTGGATGACAATGTAAAAACATGTATCGGTTCATAGAATATCGTTTATATTGTTATTTAAAATGCACATACTCCCGTTTCTTGAGTAAAGCTCCTCACACTACTTGTCAGCGCCCCGCCTCTCCCCCGCAGTGCATGCAGTGTGTGTAGTGTAGCTAGGTTCTCCGGTGGTTGCTAACCCTGAACTCCTGGTTTAGTCAAACAGCTGCTAGCCTGCTACTCCTGTTTGCCAGAGAGGATGTGGGACTGTTTTCCATCGTGCTGCGCCAGGAAGGATAGTCTTCTAACCTTGTTTTAATAAGAGCTAGGCTCTCCGGTGGTTGCTCACCCTGAACTCCTGGTTTAGTCAAATAGCCGCTAGCCTGCTACTCCTGTTTGCCAGAGAGGATGTGGGACTGTTTTCCATCGTGCTGTGCCAGAAAGGATAGTCTGCTAACCTTGTTTTAATAAGAGGTAAGTAACATTAACACCATGTCTAATTATAAAACAGCAAATGCTAAATGACGATGCTAAGTTGTGCTAATTGGAAACATACAGTAATAGTGTATCAGACCATTGTTTCTTTGGTTTAAATTACTGCTGAGTTTCTTAGTTTTGTCTGAAAAAAATTATTAAAGCTGCAAAAGTGCATGATGGTGGCACATTCAAAGATTCAAGATTCAAAGATTTTATTTGTCAGTACTAACTAACTAACTAACTAACCTGCACTTATATAGCGCTTTTCTAGTCACAAAGACCACTCAAAGCGCTTTCATTAATACTAACCCTCTATTCTAAGGGCCTATAGGAAACAGATATCTAGGGACAATTTAGAACAGCCAATTAACCTAACATGCATGTTTTTGGCATGTGGGAGGAAACCGGAGAAATCCCGGAGTAAACCCACGCAACACGGGGAGAACATGCAAACTCCACACAGATCACTGTTGGTCAGGGGCTGGGATCGAACCCACGATCCCACGATCCCCACAATCCCCCGGCCAAGGGTAAACTGTGCTGCCGCAGTGCTAACCACTGCGCCACCGTGCAGCTATTACACATACAGAATATACAGAAGAATTGAAATACTGTTTCTCTCTCTTCAGTGGTGTGTGCAATATTAAATAAAAGAATAAGGCTGGAAAAATAACAATCATAGTCTATGCACATATACGCAAAATAAATAATAAATAAATTAAAACAGGTCAGAGGAGCAAGTTGGCTCTTAATGTAATTTATTTGATTTCTAATCACTTTAGTCAAGCAGCGATAATGAATAAAGTTAAAGTCATCACATGTATTTTATTACATTACTTTTTGTGTCTTGGATTTTCAGATCATGACCAATCTGAAATATTTTTACTAAGAAGCAAACAGGTTAAATCGGACCAGAATAGCAGTCACCAGGCTTAAATCTACACTTAAATCTAGATCTACACTTAAATTTTCATGAGTTTAGTTTATTAGTTTATTTGACAGGGACCATGTACAAAAAATATTAAAACAGGGTAAAGATGCTCTGTACCAGATTATAGTGTTCTCACTAATTTCCATCTGTAGTCCCTGAGGCAGGCAGGAAGGTATTAAAGAAAAAACAGCACATATAGAAAGCAATTCAGGTCGGGTTTCAGAAACTGTTGACCCGGAAACAAGCAGGGAGTAAGTTTAAAAGGTAAAAAGATAAGAAAAGAAAAGAGAGACGGCACACATAAAAACAATTTAAGAGGATTTAAACTAACAGCTAATTTATATCTGCAGATGGCAGCAATGGGTAATTTTCTCATTTTCAGACTTTTTTGTCATCTTTTTTTTGCTATTCTCCTATGGCTCAGGAAATATTTAACTTACTGATGTTTACTTTTTATTCATATGATATGATTCAGAAGAAAAACCTGAAATTTATGAGAATCAAGTCTCAAATGCACAATAAACTGTTTTACAACACTGCAAAATTATGAAGAGAAAAGGTGCATGTAAAAAAAGAGATGGTCCTTTTTATGTGATTATCTAAACTGCAGAATTTACAGAAAATGTACGACGCAATATATATCGTTTTCGTGATACAAGATAACTTGTATCGTGATATGAAATTTTTGTCATGTCGCACAGCCCTAGTCTTTTTTATTGGGTATTATATATAAACTTCAGAATTTACAGAAAATGTATACTGTGATATATATATATGTGTATATATATATATATATATATATATATATATATATATATATATATATATATATATATATATATACAGTGGGGTAAAAAAGTATTTAGTCAGCCACCAATTGTGCAAGTTCTCCCACTTAAAAAGATGAGAGAGGTCTCCAATTTTCATCATAGGTATACCTCAACT
The DNA here is from genome assembly GCA_020510985.1 of Pholidichthys leucotaenia. NCBI lineage: Eukaryota > Metazoa > Chordata > Actinopteri > Cichliformes > Pholidichthyidae > Pholidichthys > Pholidichthys leucotaenia. Next base: position 222,932,572 of record CM035839.1, read on the forward strand.
ATGAGAGACAAAATGAGAAAAAAAAAATCCAGAAAATCACATTGTCTGATTTTTAAAGAATTTATTTGCAAATTATGGTGGAAAATAAGTATTTGGTCAATAACAAAAGTTCATCTCAATACTTTGTTATATACCCTTTGTTAGCAATGACAGAGGTCAAACGTTTCCTGTAAGTCTTCACAAGGTTTTCACACACTGTTGCTGGTATTTTGGCCCATTCCTCCATGCAGATCCCCTCTAGAGCAGTGATGTTTTGGGGCTGTCGCTGGGCAACACGGACTTTCAACTCCCTCCAAAGATTTTCTATGGGATTGAGATCTGGAGACTGGCTAGGCCACTCCAGGGCCTTGAAATGCTTCTTACAACGCCAGTCCTTCGTTGCCCGGGTGGTGTGTTTGGGATCATTGTCATGCTGAAAGACCCAGCCACGTTTCATCTTCAATGCCCTTGCTGATGGAAGGAGGTTTTCACTCAAAATCTCACGATACATGGCCCCATTCATTCTTTCCTTTACACAGATCAGTCATCCTGGTCCCTTTGCAGAAAAAGAGCCCCAAAGCATGATGTTTCCACCCCCATGCTTCACAGTAGGTATGGTGTTCTTTCTCCTCCAAACACGACAAGTTGAGTTTTTACCAAAAAGTTCTATTTTGGTTTCATCTGACCATATGACATTCTCCCAGTCCTCTTCCGTATCATCCAAATGCTCTCTAGCAAACTTCAGACGGGCCTGGACATGTACTGGCTTAAGCAGGGGGACACGTCTTGCACTGCAGGATTTGAGTCCCTGGCAGCGTAGTGTGTTACTGATGGTAGCCTTTGTTACTTTGGTCCCAGATCTCTGAAGGTCATTCACTAGGTCCCCCCGTGTGGTTCTGGGATTTTTGCTCACCGTTCTCGTGATCATTTTGACCCCACGGGGTGAGATCTTGAGTGGAGCCCCAGATCAAGGGAGATTATCAGTGGTCTTGTATGTCTTCTGGTTCCAAGGTTGTCATAGCCAGGAGCGACACTGGGGTTAAGCTCCCAGTGCTCATAAAATGCTCCTTATGGCGTGCGTCTCGAAAAGCCTCTGACAACTAAGTCCAACTCCTAGCCTGCCCGTGTGGTTTAGTCTCTAAGCCCGGCGGAACTGCTTTTACTAATAGGAGAAGGGGCGAGGGCGGATCTCTGGCGCCTTAAAACCAGATGCTTCGGGTAGATGGTGGCTCGTCAACCTGGGAAGGTAGCCCATCTAGGGGAAGGTAAACCCTGATTTCAAACCTCTGCTGCCTTGCGGCATACCCGGTCACGGGAAAGGCTTCGGGAGTCAACCCTGAGGAAAAATCCGGAGTCGGAGCCCCTAAGGCAGTTCTATGTTGTGCTCAACATCGTTCTGGCAGCTCCTGCAACAGCGCTGGTGCCAAACTGTAGCAGCCCTGCTGTTCCTTTGGATTCATCAGTGACGTGGAGAGGGGGGACATGCTGCATGGGCAACATCTTGTCCTCCATATCTTCCTGCCCAGGCTTGAATCCTACCAACGCCCAACGCTGGAAGTTAGAACACCGGATCACTGGAGAGGACACTCCAGCTTCGCCTTTGGCGTAGACAAAACACGGGGAATGACAGTTACCGGTTATAAGCCACTGCTCAATTGGAGTAGAGCGTGGCGCCAGGGGTTGTTCCCGACGGTGGGAGGGATCATCAGATCTCACTGGACAGCTACCGCCCGCCTCAAGCTGGGCAGCCCCCAGCCAATAAGGTGTTGTCCCGCCACAGCTTGCTTTCCTCATTGGATGCATGGGGATAAGGAGAAATCCGAACAGCAGGCTGAGAACCTTCGCATACCTGCCAACTTTTCAAACCTGAAAAGCCTAGTAGCTAGCCGGGGTCCAGGGGCCGATGCTAATGCTAATAATGCTAATGCTAACAATAATAATGCTAATATTTGCCAAACAAATATTAGCATTAAATCTAGTTAAATGTAGCTAACAACCTCATATTTCTTCAACTTTCAAACCTGAAAAGCCTAGTAGCTAGCCGGGGTCCAGGGGCCGCAGGCCCCGGTAGGTCCAGGACAAAGTCCTGGTGGGGGGGTTCAGGGGGGCGAAGCCCCCTGACGCCAAACAAATATTAGCATTAAATCAAGTTAGAATGTAGCTAACAACCTCATATTTCTTCAAATTTCAAATCTGAAAAGCCTAGTAGCTAGCCGGGGTCCAGGGGCCGCAGTGTCAAACAAATATTAGCATTTGACATAGAAGTCACATATTAATTATATTAAAGGTAAAATATCTAAATCAATTGCAATACTACACAGAGCGAAATATTTGCTGAATCAATCCACATTATATACTCTGTATCATTCATTAATACTCCCATACGTGACATATTGTACTGAAGTATGGGGAAATACATACAAAACAAACATATATCCAGTCTTTATCCCAGAAGAGAGCTATTAGAATAATAAACAAAGCTGCTTACAGGGAACCAACAAACCCACTTTTTCTTAAATTAAAAGCTCTCAAGTTGAAAGATCTGGTTGACTTTAAAACTGCAGTAATAATGTTTAAAGTGAAGAATCTATCACTGCCTGCAAATATCCAAAAGCTGTTCCAAATAAGGGAGAAACAGTATCATTTCAGAGGAACATGTATATTTCAAAAACCTTCAGTGAGAACTACCACCAAGCAACACTGTGTTTCAGTGCAAGGAGTCAGATTATGGAACGATTTTGGACCTGAATTAAAATCATGTACAACGCTTGGACAATTTAAACAAAAACTAAAGGAAGAAATACTCCAAACATATATACAAGATGACATGTAAAATCACATAAGGATTGTCATATCCAGTCTGTGTTGTGCTGTTGCTTAGTTTTTTTGTCACGTTTTGTCTTAACTTTGTTCTGAATTGTAATCGCTCTTATTTTGTTTTTCTTTTGAATTCTTGGATGGAATATGGGTGGGCAATAAAAGCTGCGGCTTCAGCCATCACCCATTTCGGATAACTTATGTTGAACTGTATAATCAGAGGAGTTATTGTTTAATTTGACCTTGTTGGATTTTTTCGCCTTTGTTATATTATTCTGTTTCTTTTTCATCTTTACTTTTAATCTATCCGAAATAAAGATTCATTCATTCATTAAATTTGCATTCAAAAGACTATCTTAACACTGTATACAACTTTGAATAGGCCAGATGTGATGTATTATGAATACTAGAAAAGCACTCGGACAGCGCAGACCTCCGCCAAGCGCCACAGTTCCCCCCATACAGTGTTTAACATCATAAATAAAATATTGAAAATGGCCCTATCTCGCAATGTTAAATAAAAAAAAAAAAAAAAAAAAGAATCCTTTAAAAAATTCCTGGATCCAGACGGTGATCCGGATCACCACCAAAATCTAATCATCTGTAGGATACCCCATTTCTGACAATCTGTGAAAACTTCATGAAAATCCGTCTGTAACTTTTTGAGTTATCTTGCTAACAAAGAAACAAACAGACAAACCAACGCTGATGATCACATAACCTCCTTGGCGGAGGTAACTAGAGGTAACCACTGTTTAACACACGTGCGTAAATGACAGCAAAATCGCTCTGATATTTTATGTGTTTACATGATACACCAAGCATGACAAGGCTTGCAATTACACAGTACATGTTCTTCAAGTTTGCCGCTAGCGTCACTGGCCTTGTGTTTTTTCGTTCTTACGTGGTCTTTCACATCGCTGATTCCGCCATGTCCAATCAAAAAGTCTTGTCTACACAAAGTGCAATTTGCGTAATTTTCACCCCTTCTTGAGCGAATAATAACTCCCGGAAATGCTTTGCTGTATTCCTCACGAAAAGACTGTAATTTTCGTTTGTGTTTTACGCTCGTTAGTGATTTTTCTCCAGCAGACTCCATGATGAAAACGTATAATTCTTACCTGATTGCCTCGCGATTGCACATGGAAAATTGGCTCAGACCTCTCGCACATGCGCAATACACCTACATGAAGCAGTGCCGATTGCCTTTGTTCTAAATTTAGATACGATTCCGAGCGACAGCGTGTTTGGAATTGCTTTCGTGTTTTCCGTGTTTTTTTTACAATTTAAAATTTTTGACTGAATTTTTTAGTGAAAAACCGTAATTTTGAATAATAAAACCGGAACCCGGAACGGGGTCTTAAAAACCGGAACCATTACGGCAAAACCGGAGTAGTTGGCAGGTATGCCTTTGCACCAGGCAAGACAATAAAACAAAAGAGACCAACTCTAAAACTGGGAACTTGGAACGTCCGCACTATGATGACAGGACTCGCTGCTAACCTCAAGGACATCAACGACACCAGGAAGACTGCCATCATCAATAATGAGCTGAAGAGACTGGGAGTGGATATCGCCACTCTCCAGGAAACACGGTTGGCTGATGCAGGCACACTGAGAGAGAAGGACTACACGTTCTACTGGCAGGGAAAGGGCAGTGACGAACACAGGGAACACGGAGTGGGCTTCGCAGTGAAGAACACTTTGCTGAAGATGGTGGAACCGGGCAGCACTGGCTCTGCACGACTCCTCACCCTCCGCCTGAACACCACTCAAGGCCCAGTCACCCTCGTCAGTGTGTATGCCCCAACACTGACAGCCACACCAGAGGCAAAAGACGAGTTCTACGAGAATCTCGCAACAACTGTCAGGATCATCCCCAACTCTGAACAACTCATTCTCCTTGGAGACTTCAATGCCAGAGTGGGTGCTGACCACGACTCCTGGCCCTCCTGTCTTGGACCATTTGGCGTGGGCGGAATGAACGACAACGGACAGCGGCTGCTCGAGTTCTGCACATATCACGATCTGTGCATCACAAACTCGTTCTTCAAGACCAAGCCCCAACACAAGGTTTCCTGGCAACATCCACGCTCAAAGCACTGGCACCAGCTGGACTTGATCCTGACCAGGCGCACCTCACTGAAGAACGTGCTAATCACCCGTTCGTTCCAGAGTGCAGATTGTGACACAGACCATTCATTGGTGTGTTGCAAGGTCAAGCTGCAGCTGAAGAAATTCCATCGTGCTAGACAACTTGGAAAGGCACGGATTGACACCAGCAAGATGGCCCAACCAGAACTTGTTGAGCAGTTTGCCTCCACCTTTGAGAAGGAACTTGGTGTACCACAAGAAGGAGAATCTGCAAAGCAGAAGTGGGAAGAGCTGCGAAACACCATCTACCGCACAGCCTTGACTACCTTTGGGAGGAAGACCTCGAAGTCACAGGACTGGTTTGATGCCAAGTTGACCGAGATGACCCCCGTCATTGAAGCCAAGCGCTCAGCACTTGCTGAGTACAAGAAGTACCCAAACGAGAAGAATCTCCAGATTCTCAGGGCTGCGAGAAGCAAAGTTCAGCAGACTGCTCGGCGCTGTGCCAACGAGTACTGGACTCAGCTCAGCCAAGACATTCAAACTGCTGCCATAACAGGAACATCCGTGGTATGTACGATGGCATCAAGAAAGCACTTGGTCTGGCTCAGAGCAAGACGGCCCCCCTCAAATCTTCCACTGGGGAGATGATCACAGAGAAGAACAAGCAGATGGAGAGATGGGTGGAACACTACTCCGACCTCTACTCCAGACAGAACACCGTGACACCGTCAGCCCTTGATGCCATCGACTGCCTGCCATCCATGGACGAACTTGACGCCGAGCTAACCATCGACGAACTCAGTAAGGCCATTGATAGCTTGGCCGCTGGCAAGGCACCCGGCAACGACGGCATACCCCCTGACCTGATCAGAATCAGAATCAGAATCAGGTTTATTGCCATTGTTCATGTAGTACACAAACTAGGAATTTGTCTCGGTACAATGCTGCAACATTAAACATGATAAGATAAGAGAAATAAACTACACATGTAATAAAGTGTAGGATAAGATTAAGTGATACTGGTCAACAGTTAAAATATATATTAGCCAGCAGCAGATACTGTGGAGAACTATATAGTGCAGTCGGTAATGCAGGAAGAAAACAGTGATGATTGGCATGAGTCTGGTTGAGCTGCTGTACATGGTGCACGAGAGTCAATAAGTCACTTAGTGTTCAGCAGTCTAATGGCAGAGGGGAAGAAGCTGTTCATGTGACGGGAGGTTTTAGTCTGGATGGACCGAAGTCTTCTACCAGAGGGGAGGGGGGCAAACAGTACGTGACCAGGGTGTGAGGGATCGGCTATGATCCGGCCAGCACGCCTCCGGGTCCTGGAGATGTACAGATCCTGGAGAGATGGGAGCTTGCAGCCGATCACCTTCTCAGCAGTGCGCACGACGCGCTGCAGCCTTAGTCTGTCCCTGGCAGTGGCTCCTGCGTACCACACGGTTATGGAGGTGGTGAGGATGGACTCGATGATGGCTGTGTAGAACTGCACTAACATCTTGGTGGGTAGCTTGAGCTTCCTCAGCTGCCGCAGGAAGAACATCCTCTGCTGGGCTTTTTTGATGAGTGAGCTGATGGTCAGCTCCCATTTGAGGTCCCTGGTGATGGTAGTGCCTAGGAAGCGGAAGGAATCAGCAGTGGTGATGGGAGAGCCTGAGAGGGTGAGGGGGGGCAGAGGAGTAGTGACTTTCCTGAAGTCTACACTCATCTCCACTGTCTTCAGAGCGTTCAGCTGCAGGTTGTTATTGCTGCACCAGGACGCCAGCTGGGCCACCTCTCTCCTGTAGGCGGACTCGTCGCCGTTGGAGATGAGCCCGATGAGGGTGGTGTCGTCCGCAAACTTGATCAACTTGACAGACTGGTGGCTGGAGGTGCAGGAGTTGGTGTAAAGGGAGAAGAGTAGGGGGGAAAGTACACAGCCCTGGGGTGATCCGGTGCTGATGCTAGTATAGTCTGAGACAGTCTTTCCCAGCCGCACATGCTGCCCCATGCATCAAGCACTGCAAGACCGCCCTACTGCTGCCATTGCATGACGTCCTCTGCCAGTGCTGGAAGGAAGGTGCCGTACCACAGGACATGAGGGACGCCAAGATCATCACCCTCTACAAAAACAAAGGGGAGAGAAGCGACTGCAACAACTACAGGGGCATTTCCCTCCTCAGCGTTGTTGGCAAAGTCTACGCACGAGTTGTTCTCGTTCGTCTACAGAAGCTTGCCGAACGTGTCTACCCCGAGTCTCAGTGTGGCTTCCGCGCTGAGCGATCGACGGTAGACATGATATTCTCCATCCGCCAACTCCAGGAGAAATGCAGAGAACAGAACATGCCTCTGTACGTCGCCTTCATCAACCTCACCAAAGCGTTCGATCTGGTCAGCAGAGAGGGCCTTTTCAAGATCCTGCCAAAGATAGGATGCCCACCAAAGTTGCAAAGCCTCATCGAATCGTTTCACACCAACATGCAGGGGATAGTGCAGCATGATGGCAACGTCTCAGAGCCATTCAACATACGCAGCGGAGTGAAACAGGGCTGTGTACTTGCGCCAACCCTCTTTGGGATTTTCTTTGCTATGCTCCTGAGGCATGCCTTCAGCACAGCAACAGAGGGAATCTACCTGCACACAAGATCTGACGGCAGGCTTTTCAACCTCGCCTGCCTGAAAGCCAGAACCAAAGTACGCGAGGCTCTAATCAGAGACATGCTGTTCGCAGACGACGCTGCAGTCGCAACCCACACACAGCAGGAGCTTCAGACCCTGATGGACCGCTTCTCCCAGGCATGCAAGGACTTCGGGCTTACCATCAGCCTGAAGAAGACTAACGTCTTGGCTCAAGGCACGGAAGCACCACCAACCATCACCATCGATGACTACAAGCTGGAGGTCGTGAATCAGTTCACGTACCTGGGGTCCACGATCAGCAACAACCTTTCCCTTGATACAGAGATCAACAAGAGGATTGGAAAATCAGCCTTCACACTCGCTCGCCTCACCACACGAGTGTGGGAGAATCCCAAACTCTCTGTCAAGACGAAGATGGCAGTGTACAACGCCTGCGTCATCAGCACACTGCTCTATGGGAGTGAGACGTGGACAACATATGCCCGGCAGGAAAAGAGACTGAACTCCTTCCACTTGCGCTGCATTCGCCACATCCTGGACATATCCTGGCAGGACAAAGTGCCCAACACAGAAGTTCTGTCCCGCGCTGGCCTTCCCTCCATGTTCACTCTACTCAGGCAGCACAGGCTCCGCTGGCTAGGCCACGTTCACCGTATGGAGGATGGCAGAATCCCCAAAGACGTCCTCTACGGAGAACTTCCAACTGGCAGGAGAGACGTTGGCCGCCCACAGCTGCGCTTTAGAGACGTCTGCAAGAGAGACATGAAGGCCCTGGATATCAACACAGAGCGCTGGGAGGACCTTGCAACGGACCGCTCCAAATGGAGAGGCACCCTGACCAGACAGCTCAAGGCGGGTGAAGAGAGACTGACTGCTGCAGCAGATGAAAAAAGGACCCGCAGGAAGAACCGCCACAGACCCAGCAGCACGGAGACCACCCACAAGTGCGACCTGTGTGACAGGGACTGTCATTCGCGCATCGGCCTGTTCAGCCACAGGCAGTGCTGTTCCAGCAGAGTAGACGTTTAGGATTCTCTTCCATGGTCATCATAGACCGACGGAGGCCGACGGCTGTATGTCTTCTATTTTCTAATAATTGTTCCCACAACTGATTTCTTCACACCAAGCTGCTTACCTATTGCAGATTCAGTCTTCCCAGCCTGGTCCAGGTCTACAATTTTGTTTGTGGTGCCCTTTGACAGCTCTTTGGTCTTGGCCATAGTGGAGTTTGGAGTCTGACTGTTTGAGGTTGTGGACAGGTGTCTTTTATACTGTTAACGAGTTCAAACAGGTGCCATTAATACAGGTAACGAGTAGAGGACAGAGGAGCCTCTTAAAGAAGAAGTTACAGGTCTGTGAGAGCCAGAAATCTTGCTTGTTTGTAGGTGACCAAATACTTATTTTCCACCATAATTTGCAAATAAATTCTTTAAAAATCAGACAATGTGATTTTCTGGATTTTTTTCCCCTCATTTTATCTCTCATAGTTGAGGTATACCTATGATGAAAATTGGAGACCTCTCTCATCTTTTAAGTGGGAGAACTTGCACTATTGGTGGCTGACTAAATACTTTTTTGCCCCACTGTGTGTGTGTGTGTGTGTGTGTGTGTGTGTGTGTGTGTGTGTGTGTGTGTGTGTGTGTGTATATACAGTATATATATATATATATATATATATATATATATATATATATATATATATATATATATATATATCGTTACTGCCAAATAAGAGTACTTATATTGTGATATGAAATTTTGGTTATATCGCACAGCCCTACAGTGACATTACCAAGAACTGGACATCCCTCCAAAATTGATGAAAAGACGAGAAGAAAACTGGTCAAGAAGGCTGCCAAGAGGCCGACGGCAACATTAAAGGAGCTGCAGGATTTCTGGCAAGTACTGGCTGTTTAGTACATGTGACAACAATCTCCTGTCTTCTTCTTATGTCTGGGCTATGGGGTAGCGTGGCAAGACAGAAGCCTTATCTTACAAAGAAAAACATCCAAGCCTGGCTACATTTTGCAAAAACACATTTGAACTCTCCCAAACCCATGTGGAAAAATGTGGTATGGGCCACTGAAACCAAGGTTGAACTTTCTGTCCATAATTCCAAAAGGTATATTTGGCGCAAACACAACACTGCCCATCACCAAAAGAACACCATACCTACAGTGAAACATGGTGGTGGCAGCATCATGCTTTGGGGCTGTTTTTCTTCAACTGGAACGGGGGCCTTAGTCAAGGTGGAGGGAATTATTAACAGTTCCAAATACCACTCAGTGTTGGCACAAAACCTTAAGGCTTCTGCTAGAAAGCTGAAGATGAAGAGGAACTTCATCTTTCAGCACGACAATGACCCAAAGCACATATCCAAATCAGCAAAAGAATGGCTTCACCAGAAGAAGATTAAGGTTTTGGAATGGCCCAGCCAGTCCAGACCTAAATCCAATCGAACATTTATGGGGTGATCTGAAGTGGGCTGTGCACAAAAGATGCCCTCGCAATCTGACAGATTTGAAGCATTTTTGCAAAGAAGATTGGGCAAATCAGTCTATCAGGGTCTATCAGTGACTGATAGTCACTGATAATCTATAAGACTAGAAGGTCACTAGTCTATCACTAGATCACTAGTCTATCACTGATAGACTAGTGATAGACTAGTCTAAACTAGTCTATTTGCAGCATTATAGACTAAACACAAAGTGAATAGTACGGCTCAAAATTAAACTCCATTCAATTTTCACACAAGCTCAACTCTGACATAATTCTGGCTGATGAATATGCATAACAGTATACAGAGTCGCTTCTATTCTAAACAGGAGACCCACCCCAACCACTGCCCATTTAAGGACTAAACGGGCAATCTATCTAGACTCATACCAAAAAAGACTGAGTGCTGTAATAAAAGCCAAAGGTGCTGCAACAAAGTATTAGTTTAAGATAAGATAAGATAAGATAAGCCTTTATTAGTCCCACAACGGGGAAATTCCAGGATTGCAACAGCACAGGGATAGCAACACTCAGAGCAACAATCAGAAGGCAAGAAAAAAAAAAAAAAAAAAAAAGCAAGCAAGAGCAGCTAATATACATACATATGTACATATTACTATAAAATATATATATATACACACACACACACAGACACACAGTGCAGAGCATTGTAGCTGGATGGAATAAATATATGAATATATGAACACACAGTGCAGAGCATTGTAGCTAGATGGAATAAATATGTAAATATATAAACACCCACAGTACGGAGCATTGCAGCTAGGTGGAATAAATATGCAAGTATATAAACACACACAGTGCGGAGCAATGTAGCTAGATGGAATAATATGTAGATATATAAAAACACAGTGCGGAGCATTGTAGCTAGATGGAATAAATATATAGATATATAAATGTAAACACACCCAGTGCTGAGCATTGTAGCTAGATGGAATAAATATATAGATATATAAATATAAACACACCCAGTGCAGAGCATTGTAGCTAGATGGAATAAATATGTAAATATATAAACACACACAGTGCAGAGCATTGTTGCTAGGTGGGATGAAACAGCATAACCGTCTATTTAGTTATCCTACATGGTATGATTATGTGCCCATACATATTCTCACCCTCCATAGCGACCAGTATGTTCCTAGTTGTATGCCGGAGAGGACCATTGTGTAAGTCTATTGCATCTTTTGCATTCAAAAAAAACTATTAGTTTGTTACGTCTTTTTGCTATCTCTGCGAGCAGCCCTGCTTAGGTTGTACAGTCTGACAGCCGTTGGTAGGAAGGACCTACGAAACCTCTCGGTTGTGCACCTGGGATGATGTAGTCTGCTGCTAAATGAGCTCCTCAGTGCATCCAGTATGTCCTGCATAGGGTGGAACTCGGACTCCAGCAGAGATGACAGTTTAGCCACCGTCCTTCTCTCTCCTATCTCCTCCATCGGATCAAGGCGTTGCCCCAGGACAGAGCTAGCTTTCTTAATCAGTTTGTTCAGTCTCTTCCTATCGGCTGCAGTAATGCCACTGCCCCAGCAGACCACTCCAAAAGTGATGGCTGATGCCACCACCGTGTCATAGAATGACTTCAGCAGCGCCCCTTGTACACCAAAAGACCTGAGTCTCCTCAGCAGGAACAGCCTGCGCTGTCCCTTCTTGTAGAGTGCGTCAGTATTGTGTGACCAGTCTAGTTTATTGTTCAGATGAATACCCAGGTACTTGTAGGATGTCACCATCTCGATGTCTGTTCCCTGTATATTTACTGGTGCTGTGAGGGGCTGCCCATGCCTGCGGCAGTCCACCACCAGCTCCTTAGTTTTCCTCGCGTTGATCTGGAGGCAGTTCCGATGGCACCAGTCCACAAAGTCCTGGATAAGCCCTCTGTACTCAGCTTCATCTCCGCTGGAGATGAGACCAACGATCGCAGAGTCATCAGAGAACTTCTGTAGATGGCAATGTGTTGTGTTGTGTGAGAAGTCCGCAGTATAAAGAGTGAACAGGAAGGGAGCCAGCACCGTTCCCTGGGGGGCCCCCATGCTACTGATGATCGTGTCGGAAACACAGTCCCGGGTTCTCACAAACTGAGGCCGGTTCGTGAGGTAGTCCAGGATCCATGATGACAGGTGCTGGTCCACCCCTGCGCGCAGCAGCTTGTCCTTCAGGATCATCGGTTGGATGGTGTTGAAAGCACTGGAGAAGTCAAAGAACATGATCCTCACCATATTCCCGGGCTTCTCCAGGTGGGACAGAGAACGGTGAAGGAGGAAGATCACCGCATCCTCCACCCCAATGCCATGCTGGTAGGCGAACTGGAGTGGATCCATCACTGGTTCCACCAGGGGGCGGAGATGAGCAAGGAGCAGTCTCTCCAGGGTCTTCATCAAGTGGGACGTCAAGGCCACCGGTCTGAAGCTGTTCAGGTCTTTGGGGTGGGAAGTTTTTGGTACAGGTACCACACAAGATGTTTTCCACAGCTGTGGTACCCTCCCCAGTTTCAGGCTCATGTTGAAGATATACGTCACAATCCCACACAGCTGGTCTGCACAGGACTTGAGGAGCTTTGCGCTGATGCCGTCCGGTCCCGACGCCTTCCTCGCCTTGATCTTCCTCAGCTCCGTCCTCACCTGGGTCTTGGTCAGGGTCAGGATGGGGGGCTGTGTGTTGGGAGTGGGGGGGGGTGTCGGTGGAGTGGGGAGTGGGTAGCAGGACTTGATTTCTTAGAGGCAGCAGTGGTTGTTGTGCAGACAGGGGGGAGGGCGGTTGGTCAAATCTATTGAAAAACAGATTCAGGTTGTTCGCCCACTCCCTGCCCCCCGTGGCCTGGGGGGAGGTATTCTGGAGTCCCGAGATGGTTTTGAGGTTTCTCCAGACCCCGCTGATGTCGCTCTGTTGCAGCTTGTCCTCCATCTTCTTCCTGAAGCTGTCCTTGCCTTCTCTGATCTTTCTCCTCAGCTCCCTCTGTACGGACTTCAGCATCTCCCTGTTCCCCGACCTGAAGATCCTCTTCTTCTCTCTCAGAAGTGTTTTTATCTCAGGGTTGATCCAGGGTTTGTTGTTTGAGTGACGCCGTATGGTCTTGGTGGGAATGGATTTGTCCACACAGAAGCTGAGGTAGCCCGTGAAGGTGTGAATGAGGCCATCGATGTCCTCACCATGTGGATCGCAGAGCTGCTTCCAGGCAGTGGCTTCAAAACAGTCCTTTAGAGTGTCCATTGTCTCCTCAGACCATAACTCCACAGTGTGCATGGCCGGAGGTTGTCTGTGCACTAGGGGTTTGTACACCGGTCGGAGATGAACCAAGTTGTGATCCGATCTCCCAAGTGGGGGGAGTTGTGATGAGGTGTACGCCTCCTTAGTGTTTGCGTAGAACAAATCCAGTGTTTTATTGTCTCTAGTGTGGCATGTGACATACTGGGTGAAAGTGGGCAGAATGGGAGACAGTGAAACGTGGTTGAAATCGCCTGAGATGAGGAGAAGAGCATCTGGGTGTTCTGTCTGCAGCCTGCTGGTTACTGAATGGATGACGTCACGCGCTGTCCCAGCGTTCGCCGTCGGATTTGCATAAACAACAATGCAGATCACGTGTGAGTGTTCTCTCGGGAGATATGTAGGCCTCATGCTAACAGCTAGCAACTCAATGTCTTTGCTGCAGTGTCGTTGTTTAACAGTGATATGTCCCGGTCTACACCAGTTGTTGTTAACATACATTATCACTCCACCGCCCCTAGTTTTGCCACTCTCTGGTGTTCGGTCAGCTCGTATCATGTGAAAACCCTCCAGCTCAATGTTAGCATCTGCTGCTAGTTCAGTTAGCCACGTCTCAGTAAACAAAAGGAGAGAGCACTCCCGGTAAGTGCTATCATAACGGGAGATAGCCGCTAGCTCATCTAACTTTCCCAGTATCGACCGTACATTTCCCATGACAACAGATGGAAGGGGGGGTCTGTACCTTATATTTTTTGTCCTCCGCCTTACTCCAGCCCGGCAGCCGCGGCGTTTTCGCCTCAGTTCTCTCGGTATGTCGAGTTTTTCCAGTGGGACCGGGTGGCGGTTAAATGCTAGCAGCTCTTCCCTGTTGTATCGAATCCTGCTATAAACAGTGGCTCCGTCCACCGGCTCAGGAGACATTTGGGACAATCTGTGTGTCCGTGATATAAGTGGGGTGAAAAAAAAAGTGATCAAAAGAGAGAGGAAGGGAAAAAAAAAACTCGGAATTGAGCCGCTGTTGCAAAAGGCAGCCGACTGGTGTGGCGCCGAGAGATCAAGGGTGTGCATTTTTATGCAACCAGGTTATTCTAAGTTGTTTTGTTTTTTTTAATTTATTTTTTATTTTTCCTCTTAAAAGATTTCAGTTTTTCAATTGGGTGGTCAGGTTATAGGTTACATTAATGGTGGAAAAAGTTTTGAAATGATTTATCTTAGTCTCATTTTTTTACATTACAAAAACCTGGCATTTGAACAGGGGTGTGTAGACTTTTTATATCCACTGTAGAAATGCCGCTAGGACTATTAAAGCTTCCTTGGGTTGTCCTATAACTTATCAAGGGCTTCCCTTGCCCCAAATCCCTCAGGCTCAGAGGAAAGGCACAGGCAGTATGTCTGTGAGGGGTATTGGGTGCAGGGACTGCCAAAATCCAAGCATTTCTTCACACAGTTGTCTCAATGGGATCTCTGTCCCATTTGGTGGATGGCCGTTGACTCAGCTGAGTTCAGCCAACCTTAAGGCAAGTCTTGTTTTTAATCTTATCAGGGTGTCCATCCACCCTCCTCATCATCATCATGGTAGGCCATGATGATGGGGGCGCTGGTTGAGTCACCAGCAGCTCGACCACGTGACAGGTGGTACTGGGCTACACGGTATCAGTAGCAAGTCTCCTGACCTGACCTACCTAAAATACCACTGCTGTAACACACATCACAGAGGGTAAATTCCCAGTGATACCAACATGATTGTCATACAAATAAGATAATAATAATAATAATAATAATAATAATAATAATAATAATAAATTACATGGTTTTTACTCACCTGCAGAAGCAAAGAACTCTTCCAGCTCGTCTATGTCTTCTTGCAACATTTTTTTTCGGAGATTGACCCGAAGTTGTCAGTCAGAGAAATTTGTGACTGTGGAGAGAGCAGCAGAATTGAAAGGGTCTTAAAATGACACAAAGTATAACAACGTCCTACTGCATTTCACCCTGCCTGTCCTCCATCTCTTTGTTAAATAAGTAGTAGAACAAAATTACTTTTTTCTCAAGTTTTTGATTTTTAATTCCATAAAGCTCATCTGTTACTACTCTCTGCATTAAAATTCACTGGAGGAATCCAGTGCTCTCTTTTTCTTGTTTTTCCAATTTAAACAGAAGTGTTCACCCTTATCAAAGTCATTTCCTGTTAGTACCATTGCACAGCAACCCCAAACTGTAAATGTACCAGAAAAGCAAAGATTAAAAAACAGCCTTTGATGGATTTGATTATATCTTACATAACGCTGCTGCACAGCACATCTACTTTTCCTACAATAACATAATTTTCCTATGAACTTATTTTAACTTTTGCCTTTATACAAGATTAAAAAAAGACCATAAAACTCTCAGCAGTAACTAATGAAAAACTATCATGGCTGCATGTAGTTGGGTTCAGGGCAACAACTTTGTTTCATTTTGTATCAAGCATTTTGGAACTGTAAGAAATTTCAAGAGTGTCCATTGCACCAAAAAATAGGCAATCACCACAGACAAATAAGACACTGCAAGATAAATGTAAATATGTGAAACATTTTTGAACTTCATTTTTTAGATGTGTATTACAACACTTAAGTATTGTTGGGAACTCTATAAATGCAACGTCACAGACTGACCAGATAGGGGTGGGGATCACGAGGGACCTCATGATATTATATGTATCGTGATACTTGCGTCACAATGAAATACTATTAAGATACTATGATTCCTTAAGTACTGCAATACCATATTTTATATTAATGAAAGAGCAGAATGTGCATTTGGGGGTCAGTGCATCATTGCAAGTGTCAAGTATTGCGACACTATGCTGAATCTATCTTTGGCCCTACCCCGAGGACCATCTAATGGACTGAAAAGTCAATGTTTTTTATTACTCTGGTACCTAAATAGTTAAGTTTGTATTTGTAACATTTATTAATCATTTTTCATACAGAATCACAATACTGCATCTCTGAATCTATACATTAGCGCCACCACAAAGTATCAATAGCAACTTAGCCTCTGGAAACAGCTACTTGTGAAGTACAGGATTATTACTATTTTATTATTACCAAATTTAGGTATTTTCAGAGTAGACAGTCATTGTTTACAGTCTGGTTAAGATTGTAAATGCCATTTTTAAAAAAATCCAAACCAGAAAAGAAATTTATGTTTTCGGCTCATGCTTGGAGACTGTCTAGTCTCCCCTCAGATATAAGTGGTCAAAAGTACATACACTAAAAGTGAATAGAAACCAGAAAAATCTCAGTCATAAGATCTTGTTCTTTGACTATTCTACACAAAACCAATGCATATATTCACTTAGACAAAAAATGTGAGATAGGACTGTGACAAAAATGTAAACACAATCGTCAATCATATGAAAAGTGCCTATATGGCCTAGATGGTGCCAACTAGCATGTCCAGCTCCCCTCACATTTGTTTTAAATGGGAAGAGGGCAGATGAATGGAAACATGAGCTCTCTGATCTGTCTAGGTCTCAGGGTTAAGAATCAAGTTAAAAAAAAAACAGCTACCAGTGACTGAGATTCAGTCTCACTTCTCTTAAAAAAAAATAAAAACCACAGTTTTCCTCCTCAAACACAAATCAATAAGCTAAAACCTATAAAAAATAGAATTTTTTACACCAATACCTCCTTCCTGTTTGCTGCAACAGGAACAGTATATGAGACCCTGACAGAAAGGACTTCACTTATGGAAAATGGAGCACAGCGAGCTTCCTTACTCTCCCAAGTTAAACCGCTATGATGACATTCCTTTCCAACACAAGTGTTGAGAAAACAAAATTAGATTAACACTGCAGTCTACAAAAGGATCAAAGAGTTGTTTTTTTTTTCCCAGACAGAAGCTGCCCTATTTTCTTAAGTCCAGTCTGGTGAATATTCAGGGTTCCACAACCAAACCTGTGTAAAGCTATTTTAGGGTGTATTTAAAAGTGCAGTTACTGAAATGGGTCATAACACAGTTGAATATTAGTTATAATTATATCTGAAATCAAAATGTCATTCTTTTCATGATAATAGGCACACCTGCCCACAAGTAGCTCACTCCTGCCTCACTCTGCCCTTGCAGAGCACCGAGGTCTCCTGACAGCTGACTTTTAGAGACGTGCAGTGGTGTGAAAAAGTGTTTGCCCCCTTCCTGATTTCTCATTTTTTTGTATGTTTGTCAACACTTAAATGTTTCAGATCATCAAACAAATTTAAATGTTAGACAAAGATAACACAAGTAAACACAAAATGCAGTTTTTAAATGAAGGTGTTTATTATTAAGGGGGAAAAATCCAAACCTACATGGCCCTGTGTGGAAAAAGTGATTGCCCCCTATACCTAATAACTGGTTGGGCCACCCTGAGCAGCAACAGCTGCAATCAAGCATTTGCTATAACTGGTCATGAGTCTTTTACAGCGCTGTGGAGGAATTTTGGCCCACTCGTCTTTGCAGAATTGTTGTAATTCAGCCACATTGGAGGGTTTTTGAGCATGAACCACTTTTTTAAGGTCATGCCACAGCATCTCAATTGGATTCAGGTCAGGACTTTGACTAGGCCACTCCAAAGTCTTCAATTTTGTTTTTCTTAAGCTATTCAGAGGTGGACTTGCTGGTGTGTTTTGGATCACTGTCCTGCTGTAGAACCCAAGTGCGCTTCAGCTTGAGGTCACAAACAGATGTCCAGACATTCTCCTTCAGGATTTTTTGGTAGACAGCAGAATTCATGGTTCCATTTACCACAGCAAGTCTTCCAGGTCCTGAAGCAGCAAAACAGCCCCAGACCATCACACTACCACCACCATATTTTACTGTTGGTATGATGTTCCTTTTCTGAAATGCTGTGTTACTTTTACGCCAGATGTAATGGGGGACACACCTTCCAAAAAGTTCAACTTTTGTCCCATCAGTCCACAGAGTACTTTCCCAAAAGTCTTGGGGATCATCAAGATGTTTTCTGGCAAAACTGAGATAAGCTTTTATGTTCTTTTTGCTCAGCAGTGGTTTTCGTCTTGGAACTCTGCCATGCAGGCCATCTTTGCCCAGTTGCTTTCTTATGGTGGAGTCATGAACACCAACCTTAACTGAGGTAAGTGAGCCCTGCAGTTCTTTGGATGTTGTTGTGGGGTCTTTTGTGACTTCTTGGATGAGTCGTCACTGCACTCTTGGAGTAATTTTGATTGGACGGCCACTCCTGGGAAAGTTCACCACTGCTCCATGTTTTTGCCATTTGTGGGTAATGGCTCTCACTGTGGTTCGCTGGAGTCCCAAAGTTTTAGAAATGGCTTTATAACCTTTTCCAGACTGACAGATCTCAATTACTTTGTTTTTCATTTGTTACTGAATTTCTTTGGCTTGCAGCATGTCTAGCTCTTCATGATCTTCTTAGTCTACTTCACTTTGTCAGGCAGATCCTATTTAAGTGATTTCTTGATTGAGAACAGGTGTGGCAGCAATCAGGCCTGGGTGTGGCTAGAGAAATTGAACTCAGCTTTCCAAAGATGTGATAAACCACACAGGGCCATGTAGGTTTGGATTTGTTTTACCCTTAATAATGAACACCTTCATTTAAAAACTGTGTTTTATGTTTACTTGTGTTACCTTTGTCTAATATTTAAATTTGTTTGATGATCTGAAACATTTAAGTGTGACAAACATACAAAAAAAAATGAGAAATCAGGAAGGGGGCAAACACTTTTTCACACCACTGTACAACCTAGATGCAGGCCCACCTGAGAATCCTTGTATGCGAGTTTGGTAAGCATTGGGACAATTGCTGAGTAGAGTAACTGAGTAGTCGTGTTTTTTGTCAAATGTGGGTGGACAGACATCATCACAGACATCAACACCATCAAATTTGCAGCTTTCAGCTTTGCTGGAATGAGCATCCACTTTAAATGTTTAACAGAAAATAGTTGAGCTCAGCAATAGATCAACTTTTGAAAATATATCAAGAAATGTTTCATTCGAGATATAGGATGGGGAGAATGTGACATGTACAGTCATGTGAAAAAATTAAGACACCCCATTAAATATTCAGTTCTTTATTAAGAAATGTTCACATATTGATGTCTAATCTTGCTTTCATTTATTTCTGAAAAAGAAGGTGATTTAATTGCAGGTAAATAACAAAAATTAACCTTGTTTTACTCATTAAACAAAAGATGAACAAAAATGTGCATTCTACCTATGGAAAAATTAGGACACCCTACCCCCTAATAGCTTGTGTTACCCCCTTTGGCTGAAATAATTTCAGTGAGACACTTCTTGGAGCAATCTACCAGTCTCTGACATCAGTCTAAGGAAAGTTTGCCCCACTCCTCAACGCAGAATTCTTTCAGCTGTGAGACGTTTGAGGGGTTTCTTGCCTGTACAGTCCATTTCAAGTCACCCCACAGCATCTCAATGGACTTAAGACTCATAAGCTGCTACAATCTTCTTTCTGAAAGCCTGAATAAATGAAGTGGGAATAAATGTGAGGGTGTCCTAATTTATTCCTCACCAGAAATTGCATGTTTTTTGAATTACATTTTACAGAAAATTTTATAAAGTCTTTTCTTCAGTTTTAATTGTTTAGTTATATTAGTTGAATCTCTCAGTACTGTTACAATTGATATTAAATATCCATATGTCCAAATATGTTAAAAAAAAACGCACACACAGGCTTTCATAGAGCAGGGTTTCCTCTGGTAACATTTCCGGGTGGCGGCCCGCCACGCTTGAATTTATTCTGCCACTCTATGAGGAAATATAAATTTAAGAAAAAAATATGAAGGAATGATAGGTCTGCAAGCACGCACACGAACAACACACGTGATCGTCATCTGCGTGGAGTTCAGAAGCACCCCGCCCGCGTGACCGCTGCAGTCGCCAGGCAGAGTGTCTCGCTACTACCGTCACTGTCCGAGAAAAACATGAGCTTATTGAAGTACTCTCTCTGTGTTGGCTCTGCGATGGACTGGCGATCTGTCCAGGGTATACCCTGCCTCTCACCCAAAGATGCTGGGATAGGCTCCAGCCCCCCCGCAACCCGAAAAAGGATTAAGCGGAAGAAGATGAATAAATGAATGAAAAAACGCAGAAAAAAATCAGAAGAGGTATGTAAGCAGTGAAGGCATTCATCATGGTTTTAACCCGCTGGTAACGGGAGCAATAATGGAAGAGTCGCTTTGCTAACAGGCATGGTTAGGACTCAAGTTGGTTCATTTTGTCTTCTTTTTAATTATGAGTTTTTGTTTTTGTTATTTCAGACTTAACTAATTTATGTTCATTACTATGTACCTGGCAAGTTATGATGACCGAAATTCACGAAGTCAATGACTTCAATCCATCAGCATCCTTCAAACAAACTAAACACGACACATTTGGATTTAAAAATAAGGGAGGTTCTTCCTGCTGTCTGGGTGGTGAGGAGATTTCTAAAAAAAAAACTATATATAGATATATTATAACAGAAATAACTGCATCTTTGGTCATTTAAGTTAATTTAGTTCATTAAATACAATTTTATTAATATTTTTTGTCTTTGAAATCAGAGTTAAAATTATTGTTCTGTTCTGGCTCTGCAAAATTATGGTCAAAAATTTTATAAGGAAAAAGTCAAAAAAAATTACCACAGTCTCTTTCAAATTTATTAAAAAAAACTAACTTTATAAAAAAAAGACAAAAATTAGCCATAAAATATCCAAAAATTTATAATAAAGTCTCAAATGTACAAGAAAGGTCAATTTTACAAGAGGAAATTACAAATTTGAGGAAAATGGTTTCAAATTTAGATAAATTTACAGAGAAAAGTAGAAAACTATAAGAAAATTGTTATACATTTTCAAGAAAAACCTCAAACCTTCAAGACTGAAGTCATCACTCAAGTTTTTAAGTGGGTGCTCTTTGTACCCTTAACTCAATTAGAAATTTTTGGCCATCTAATTTTAATTTTTAATTTCAAAGCACTGCTTTTACATACCGGAGTGGTGGCCTAGTTAGTAGAGCATCCGCACCACAACCGGGAGGTCGTGGGTTCAAATCAAAATCAATTAAAAAAATGGTACTTTCCACCTTCTAGCTTGGTGCTCAGGCATAACAGAATGGGGAAAAGAAGGTTAGCGCACAGAGCTACCAGAGGACTGATCCCCCACAGCAGCTTTCACTACTTACAGTTAGGCCCAAAAATATTTGGACAGTGACACAAGTTTTGTTATTTTAACTGTTTACGAAAACATATTCAGGATACAATTATATAATCAATATGGGCTTAAAGTGCAGACTCTCAGCTGTAATTTGAGAGTATTCACATCCAAATTGGAGCAAGGGTTTAGGAATTACAGCTCTTTAATACGTAGCCGCCTCTTTTTCAAGGGACCAAAAGTAATTGGACAATTGACTCAGAAGGCTGCAAAAAAAAAATAACAAGGCTGCATGAGCTCTTCCCTTGTTAACCTGTCATCAATTAAACAGTTAAAAGGTCTGGAGTTGATTCCAGGTGTGGCGTTTGCATTTGGATGCTGTTGCTGTGAACACACAACATGCGGTCAAAGGAGCTCTCAATGGAGGTGAAACAGACCATCCTGAGGCTGAAAAAAAGAAGAAATCCATCAGAGAGATAGCAGAAATGTTAGGAGTGGCCAAATCAACAGTTTGGCACATTCTGAGAAAAAAAGAGTGCACTGGTGAGCTTGGGAACTCAAAAAGGCCTGGACGTCCATGGAAGACAACAGTGGTGGATGATCACAGAATCCTTTCCATGGTGAAGAACAACCCCTTCACAACATTCACTAAAGTGAAGAACACTCTCCAGGAAGTAGGTGTATCAGTATCTAAGTCTACCATAAAGAGAAGACTTCATGAGAGTAAATACAAAGGATTCACCACAAGGTGCAAACCATTAATCAGCCTCAAAAATAGAAAGGCCAGAATTGACTTTGCCAAAAAAACACCTGAAGAAGCCAGCCCAGTTCTGGAACAGCATTCTTTGGACAGATGAGACTAAGATCAACCTGTACCAGAATGATGGGAAGAAGAAAGTTTGGAGAAGAATTGGAACAGCTCATGATCCAAAGCACACCACATCTTCTGTAAAACATGGTGGAGGCAGTGTGATGGCATGGGCATGCATGGCTTCCAATGGCACTGGGTCACTTGTGTTTATTGATGATGTGACATAAGACAGAAGCAGCCGGATGAATTTTGAAGTGTATAGGGATATACTTTCTGTTCAGATTAAGCCAAATGCAGCAAAGTTGATTGGACAGCACTTCACAGTACAGATGGACAATGATCCAAAACATACTGCAAAAGCAACCCTGGAGTTTTTTAAAGCAAAGAAGTGGAATATTCTGCAATGGCCGAGTCAATCACCAGATCTCAACCCAATCGAGCATGAATTTCACTTGCTCAAGACAAAACTTAAGGCAGAAAGACCCACAAACAAGCAACAACTGAAGACAGCTGCAGTAAAGGCCTGGCAAAGCATCACAAAGGAGGAAACCCAGCATTTGGTGATGTCCATGGGTTCCAGACTTCAGGCAGTCATTGCCTGCAAAGGATTCTCAACAAAATATTGAAAAGTAACATTTTACTTAGGGTTATGTTTATTTGTCCAATTACTTTTGAGCCCCTGAAATGAGGAGCATTTGTATAAAAATAGCTACAATTCCTACATGTTTAATCATGTATTTTTGTTCAACCCCTTGAATTAAACCTTAAAGTCTGCACTTCAATTTCGTTGTAGTTGTTTCATTTCAAATCCAATGTGGTGGCATGCAGAGCCCAAATCATGAAGATTGTGTCACTGTCCAAATATTCCTGGGCCTAACTGTATAGTAGCTGTGTGGCCTAGGGTCAGAGAAACGGAGATAGGCACCACCCCTATACACCCCCTGGTGTCCCACATGCTGTGGAAGGGAATTAACTAACTGCTTTTACATGAGTAGAATTTCTGACTACTGTACCCACCTCTGATCATATAATTTAAGTATGCATGAGTAAATTACTATTATGAATGTTTTTCCCTTCCCTACTCTCTCGATGGAAAAAAAAGAAACACTAGAATAAAAATACAAAAAATACACATTTTTTGTCATTTATATAAACCATGACAAAAAAATCCTGCAGGACAAAACAAAACACTCGATATTTTCTAACCTGTTTGTATACCACCATAGACAGAGAGAGAACCTGAATTATACAGGGCTCAGAAAGGGCAAGATGAGACAGAAGAGAGGAGCCAAGGAGAGGAAAATGTTCAGGCAGAGGGTCCAGGAGAGGTGAAAGCAGAGGAAGGAGAGAAAGATGACACCAGTAAAAAGTCCAAACACAGGACATCTGGGTGGGACTCCGACTGGCCCAATATTCCAACATTCAAGCCTTGGTTGTTCAAATGGTAGGTTCCATATGCAAAATTACTGTGCAAAATTTAAAAAAAAGAAATAAACAGTATAAAATTAACATATTCCGGTTACAATAGTGTCATGTGTTTTCTGCCACCCACCGGAAAAATATGTTGCCACCGCGCCAAGGTCTTTAAGCCAGAGGAAACAGTGTACTGGGAAGAAATTTGTGACTAATTCAGAGCACAGATGGGTTTGTGCAGATAAAGGCATAATGAGGAAGGTTTCTGCCAGACAAATTCATCGGATTAAGAGAGCAGCTGCTAAAATGCCATCACAAAGCAGCAAACAGGTATTTGAAGCTGCTGGTGCCTCTGGAGTCCCACGAACCTCAAGGTGTAGGATCCTCCAGAGGCTTGCATCCAACCATCCATCCATCTTCTTCCGCTTAATCCTTTTTGGGTCGCGGGGGGGCTGGAGCCTATCCCAGCATCTCTGGGCGAGAGGCAGGGTACACCCTGGACAGATCGCCAGTCCATCGCAGGGCCAACACAGTGACACAAGACAACCATTCACTCTCACATTCTTACCTAAGGACAATTTAGAATCCCCAGTTTGATGCCAATTAACCTAACTTGCATGTTTTTGGGATGTGGGAGGAAACCGGAGAAATCCCAGAGTAAACCCACGCAGTCACGGGAAGAACATGCAAACCACACAGATCACTGTTGGTCAGGGGCTGGAATCAAAGGATCGAAGGATAGCCAGAGGCTTGCAGTTGTACATAAATCTACTATTCGGCCACCCCTAACCAATGCTCACAAGCAGAAACAGTTGCAGTGGGCGCAGAAACACATGAAGACTAATTTTCAAACAGTGTTGTTTGCTGATGAGTGCCATACAACCCTGGATGGTCCAGATGGATGAAGTAGTGGATGGTTGGTGCAAGGCTGTTACGACCCATTTACTGGGCCAAGGCCAGAATTGTCTGTCAAGTCGCTTTAGCCCTCGGGGGGGTGGGGTGGGGGTGGGGGGTTAAACATCCACCTCCCAATATCCCATGCCAAGATTTGAACCCATGACACCGTGATCAGAAAACCTCTTACTCTGCCACTGAGCCAAAGAGGAATTCCTCACTAGCTCCTGGTCAGTAACAGAGGTGTACTCTAAGGTGTCAAGGAATGCACCAATGACTAATTCCCTATGGAGGGAGATCTGTAACACCTCCCCCCTTAAGGAAGTGGTGCAGGTTTCAGATCTCGGATGAGCCGCCACTTTCTGTTACAACCCACTTTCTGGGCCAAGGCCAGATTTGTCTATCTCAGCCTGGAATCACCAAGTCACTTTCACCCTCAGGCAAGGTAGACATCCACCTCCAAATATCCCAGGCCAAGATTCAAACAAATGGCACCGTGATCTGAAAACCTCTAACTCTGCCACTGAGCCAAAGAGGAATTCCTCACTAGCTCTTGGCCAGTAATGGAGGTGTACTCTAAGGTGTCAAGGAATGCACCAATGACTAATTCCCTATGGAGGGGGATGTGTAAAAATGGCCACCATGTCCCATCAAGGCTGCAACAATGGCAAGGAGGTGGTGGAGTCATGTTTTGGGCCAAAATCATGAGGAGAGAGCTGGTAGGCCCCTTTAGGGTCCCTGAAGGTGTGAAAATGACCTTGGCAAAGTATATAGAGTTTCTGAAAAACCACTTTCTCCCATCGTACAAAAAGAACCGTGCCCATCCATTTATCCATTTTCTAACTGGATTCAGGATTCCTTTTACATTATATGAAATTATTTTGGTTACACCCTGTTTCTCCATTGTGTTGTTTTGTTTAGTATAACTGTGTGGTGGCCCTCTTTTGTGCTACTCAGAAACTGAAAGAACATTAAAAACAAGAAAAACATTAAGAACATAGTGTAAAAAACTTTAAAACAAAAAGCTGTCATAAGAACTTCCTGAGCTGAGGTCTTTTTAAAGACCCTGTAAGAGCCTTGATGGAGTGAAGGCTCTGAGGGAAATTCCTCAAACTCTGTTACGTGTTGAGGGCCCTCTCTTACCACTGAAAGTAGTCCCATGCTTTTAACGTGAGTTTCAGAACCCAATCCAAACTTGTAATGATTTTTTTTTTTTTTTTCCTTTTATGCCTAAACCCTGTGAAATTGTGTGCACCCTCCCACCCCCATCACATCAAACATTCACGCAAAAACAGTATTTGTTAGTATGAGGAGAACATGTGGATTATTGTCACATTTCTATTTTAACAAGTTTTTTTTTTTTTATTACAAAGACTTATTTGTTTCAAATAATATGATTGTTCCATGAAATGTTTTACCACATGCTGAATATGCATCTCCTTTAATGTTTGTTACCTTGTATGAGGGGGGTTGGATGTGCGGATTGATTCAAGAGAAAAAAAAAAAAAAAAAAAAAAGGTCGCTATTCCAACCTGAAAACGGATAGTTTATCCGCGACGCTCTGGTGCTGGGTTTCCCGCTGCTGGTCCGTGGATTTTGAAGGTCTTTGTGTTGTCCATGTTTGCGCTTTGATCTTCTCACTCGGGTCTGCTGGGGGTTTAAATACCGTTACCGGGAGGCCTCTTTTCGCCATGTCAGCTGTTGCTTCTTCCGCCGAATTATAGAGACACGTTTCATCGCCGTAGAAGACCCTTAACTTCGCAGGAAATGGTGTCTGAAAGCGCAATTTCTTCTCTCTTAACACCTTTTTCGCGTCATTGTATTCCCTGCGCTTTTTAAGGACCTCCGGGGCGTAATCGTGTTCCACGTAGACTTTTCTCTCCTGGTGCATAAATCCTTTTTTCTGCCAGGCCAGTCTTACAACCTCTTGTTTTATTTTGAAATTGGAAAATCTTACCAACACCGAACGTGGGGGCGCTTCCGCCGCCGGCCTAGCGGCTAATGAACGATGTGCCTTTTCTATCTTCAAGTCGGTGGTTTGTGGAATATCCAATTTCTCTCTTAGTAAGGATTCCACGCATTCTGCCATTGAGTTAAAACCATTTTCGGTTCCTTCTATCAGACCATGAATTCTTATGTTGTCTCTTCTTTGTTTTCCTTCTTGGTCGGTTAGTTTAGCCTCTATAGCTGCTTGTCTTTTGCGTAGGTCTAGCACAGAATCTTCGAGCACTTTTATTCGATCCTCTGTTTCCAAGATTCGGTTCTCGGCCTGGTCCACTCTGCTGTTTGTCCTTTTCAATTCTTCTCTGAATTCCCGAAATTCGGCCGTAACATCTCGGCGAAATCGTCGTAGCTCCTCAAATAGTGATTTCAGGCTAACCCTTTTGTTAGCTATCACCAGTTCCTCGTCTTCTGAACGGAGATCTTCCAGTTCGGATTCTCCGGCCGATACGTGTCCTGGCCTGGAGAATTTCAGTTTCTTCTGTTTTCCTTTAGACATGATGATTTTGTCTTTTGATTTTCACTCCTCCAAAAATCCGTTAAGTTTGATTTTCAAGGTGTTATCCTGGATTGGGTCTGAGAACTTCAGTGTTAAGCTGCAGTCGCCATGGCGTCCAGACCGGAAGTCAGACAATTGTAGTTCTGAAGAATGGGATGACAATGCAGAATCTGGGGGCATCAGACCGTATAGGTTTGAGCCGTGCCAAGCAGGCATTGTGCCTAGCGAGTCAGACTCAGAGAGTGACAGTGGAGAGGCACACATGCCCACCGCAGCAGCAGTGACAAACACACAGCAGGGGAACACCGAGTGTTATGCTTTTGTTACAGATATTGCAACAAATTATTTGTTCATAAATATAATTTATTTAAACCCGATTTTTCAAAAAAATCATAGCACTGTATTCTCTGTGGCTCAGGCATCTGGTTTATTATGCATTATATTTTGCGTTCTTGTTGTTTTTGTTTTGTACATGTGTTTTATGTGTGTTTTGACCCACTTTCAGGTGGGCACTGTCCAACATTCACCAGTCCGACCACGCACCCTCTCTCTTTGACAGTCAGTTGTTCATGTTTTGTGTGCATCATCTGCCGTGTTGTCAGCCAGCCAATACTGCCAACACTATCACGACATGTTAGCCTCTCCACACAGCCGTGGTTCTGTTGTACCCCTTGAAGCGATGTCGGCCCTGGGGTGCAACCGTGGTTAACAGGTCTCCTCTCCATATTCGCTGGGTGATGTCAGCCCCGAACGCCAACTGTAAGTGTTTCTGTTTATTTTTGTAAGTCTTCACCTTTTTGGGAACTGTTGTCATCATTCATATGTTCAATACATGTGCTGTGGTGAATTCTGCACGTAAATCCATTCATCATGACCCTCCGTGCGCACTTACGCAGGGCACGGAGAGAGAGGATGAAATAACAAGGATTTACGTGCAGGTTTAACCACAGCACATTTAATGCAGAAAGACAGACAATTCCCAAAAAGATGAAGACGTACAAAAAACACAAACACACTTACTGATGGCGTTCGGGGGCCGGCATCGCCCAGAGAACAAATGAGAGGAGACGTGTTAGGCACAGTTGCGCCCCAGAGCCGACATCGCTTCAAGGACACACGAGAACCACGGCAAACATGGGAGTGACGAACGTCGTGGGAGTGCTGAAAATACTGGCAGACTAACAGCACAGATGACAAAACTATGGACCAGCAGTGCATGACTGGCAAACGGCCGCTAAGTACACGCACTGCTGGTGATGGTGTAATGAGAAGCACCTGGGTGAGGACTGGGAAACATGATCAGCAGGAGTTTGTATCAGCTGGTGATAATGAGAGCGGGGACATGGCCGGACCGGCAAGTGTCAGCATGTGCTAACAGAAAGTAGGTCAAAGCTGCGCGAAAATCCATTAATCCTTCCCCTCCTCGCGCGCTCCTCCTGCGTAAACACGCAGGAAGAGTGCACGAGGAGGCTTATGACAGTTGTAGCTGAAGCGTGTGATGTGGTCTTTCACGGCCTGCTGTTTATGTAAGCCTGCGACACAATGCGAAGGCATAGCCATAAAATTAAAACAAGAAACCAGAGAAACTGTGAGCTACAGAGCTGCTGTCATTCCAGTCAACAACACCAGCATCCGTTCTGTTTCTTATGTCATGGTGGTGCTGCCCTTCATTCGGTGGGCGGTACCACAGTCCAGTCAGCAGCTGCAGTTTTTTGATGATAACTAGTTTATGCAGGCGCAGTTGTAAATATTTTATTGATCATTGACAACGACTTTTGGGTTTACACAACATGCTAAAAAATATCAAAATCGTGTCATCAGACCTTAAAACCAGAACGATGGTCTGATACACTATAATGTATCCTATTAGCAACAAGTTAGCATCTTCATTTAGCATCTGCAGTCTTATAATTAGAGAGATACACTACCGTTCAAAAGTTTGGGGTCACCCAGACAATTATTTTGTGTTTTCCATGAAAACTCACACTTATTTACCACCATGAGTTGTAAAATGAATAAAAAATATAGTCAAGACGTTGACAAGGTTAGAAATAATTATTTGTATTTGAAATAATAATTTTTTCCAGATACTCAACCTGCTCAAAGGAAGGTCAGTTTTATAGCTTCTCTAACCAGCTAAACTGTTTTCAGCTGTGCTAACATGATTGCACAAGGGTTTTCTAATCATCCATTAGCCTTCTGACACAATGAGCAAACACACTGTACCATTAGAACACTGGAGTGATAGTTGCTGGAAATGGGCCTCTATACACCTATGTAGATATTGCACAAAAAAACAGACATTTGCAGCAAGAATAGTCATTTACCACATTAGCAATGTATATTAGATATTAGAGTGTATTTCTGATTAGTTTAAAGTTATCTTCATTGAAAAAAACAGTGTTTTTCTTTCAAAAATTCACAATGAGCAATTTTCTTTCAAAAATTTTCTTTCAAAAATTCTTTCAGAATTTATAATTCTGTAATTTCCCAGTTTGGGATCAATAAAGTACATCTATCTATCTATCTAAACGTAGCGGCTCCACAGAAGTAGCGGCAAAACATTAGCTTGCAGTTACAGTGGGGTAAAAAAGTATTTAGTCAGCCACCAATTGTGCAAGTTCTCCCAGTTAAAAGATGAGAGAGGTCTCCAATTTTCATCATAGGTATACCTCAACTATGAGAGACCAAATGAGGAAAAAAAAAAATAATCCAGAAAATCACATTGAAGGATTTTTAAAGAATTTATTTGCAAAATTATGGTGGAAAATAAGTATTTGGTCACCTACAAACAAGCAAGATTTCTGGCTCTCACAGACCTGTAACTTCTTCTTTAAGAGGCTCCTCTGTCCTCCACTCGTTACCTGTATTAATGGCACCTGTTTGAACTCGTTATCAGTATAAAAGACACCTGTCCACAACCTCAAACAGTCAGACTCCAAACTCCACTATGGCCAAGACCAAAGAGCTGTCAAAGGACACCACAAACAAAATTGTAGACCTGCACCAGGCTGGGAAGACTGAATCTGCAATAGGTAAGCAGCTTGGTGTGAAGAAATCAACTGTGGGAGCAATTATTAGAAAATGGAAGACATACAACACCACTGATAATCTCCCTCCATCTGGGGCTCCACACAAGATCTCACCCCGTGGGGTCAAAATGATCACGAGAACGATGAGCAAAAATCCCAGAACCACACGGGGGGACCTAGTGAATGACCTGCAGAGAGCTGGGGCCAAAGTAACAAAGGCTACCATCAGTAACACACTACGCCGCCAGGGACTCAAATCCTGCAGTGCCAGATGTGTCCCCCTGCTTACGCCAGTACATGTCCAAGCCCGTCTCAAGTTTGCTAGAGAGCATCTGAATGATCCAGAAGAGGACTGGGAGAATGTCATATGGTCAGATGAAACCAAAATAGAACTTTTTGGTAAAAACTCAACTTGTCGTGTTTGGAGGAGAAAAAATTTTGAGTTGCATCCAAAGAACACCATACCTACTGTGAAGCATGGAGGTGGAAACATCATGCTTTGGGGCTGTTTTTCTGCAAAGGGACCAGAACGACTGATCCGAGTAAAGGAAAGAATGAATGGGGCCATGTATCGTGAGATTTTGAGTGAAAACCTCCTTCCATCAGCAAGGGCATTGAAGATGAAACGTGGCTGGGTCTTTCAGCATGACAATGATCCCAAACACACCGCCCGGGCAATGAAGGAGTGGCTTCGTAAGAAGCATTTCAAGGTCCTGGAGTGGCCTAGCCAGTCTCCAGATCTCAACCATAGATCTGGAGGGAGTTGAAAGTCCGTGTTGCCCAGCGACAGCCCCAAAACATCACTGCTCTAGAGGAGATCTGCATGGAGGAATGGGCCAAAATACCAGCAACAGCGTGTGAAAACCTTGTGAAGACTTACAGAAAACGTTTGACCTCTGTCATTGCCAACAAAGGGTATATAACAAAGTATTGAGATGAACTTTTGTTATTGACCAAATACTTATTTTCCACCATAATTTGCAAATAAATTCTTTAAAAATCAGACAATGTGATTTGCTGGATTTTTTTTTCCTCATTTTGTCTCTCATAGTTGAGGTATGCCTATGATGAAAATTGGAGACCTCTCTCATCTTTTTAAGTGGGAGAACTTGCACAATTGGTGGCTGACTAAATACTTTTTTACCCCACTAGCTGCTGTAGTGCACCTGGCGCACTGCGGGGGAGAGGCAGGGCGGTGTCAAGTAGAAATGGGTATGTCTCTTAAATCCCGATATAAACGATATTTTTATATGAAACTGTAGACGTTTTTTATTGTGTCACCGATATATATCGTCATATCGCACAGCCCTAGTGTGACCCCCATCCTCCCCTGACCTCAACCCTGTTGAGAACCTCTGGAACATCCTCAAGCAAAAGATCTGAGGGTGGGAGGCAGTTCACATCAAAACAGCAGCTGTGGGATGCTATTCTGACATCTTGCAAAGAAATTCAAGCAGAAGCTCTACAAAAACTTACAAGTTTAATGGATGCAAGAATTGTGAAGGTTACAGTATATCAAAGAAGGGGTCCTATGTTAACATGTAACTTGGTCTGTTAAGATGTTTTTGATTGAAATAGCTTTTGATTTCAGTAAATATGACCTAATTCTGCAAATTCAACAAATGACCATTTTCAGTTCTTTATAACCAATAAAATGTTTTGAAACTTTGTTCTGCGTGATAATTTTGAACACTGCATTATGAGTTTTTTTATTTTTGCAAAAAAATAGGATGGTTTGTTCAATAAAATATGAATTATGCTCTGATGGTTGATGACTTGAAAATTGTACTGACTGTCATTTGCATCGACTATTTAGGAAAATCAGAGACAAATATCATTTGCATAATAATTTGGAACAGGGTGTACATACTTTTTCTTACAACTGTAATTGATTGTTTTGTTGTCTCAGACAAGAAAAGCACAAACAAGCAACAAATTACACTCGTGGGGGCCATTAACAGACCTTCCCTCCACCCAAGTACGTGTCACCTATGTGTGAAAATGAAACATTTTTTAATTGTGATTAAGCTTACACTTCCAGGCAAAGGGTCTGTTCGTTTTCTGTTTACTGTTTTCACTGCATTTGTACAAAAGTGACTCTTGTTAAACAAGAGGGGAAAAATGTGCCATCATTCTATTATCTGTTTACTATTACCTCCACCAAGGAGGTTATGTTTTCAGGGTGGTTTGTCTGTTTGTTTGTTAGCAGGATTACGCAAAAACTACTGTACGAATTTGAATGAAATTTTCACCAGAGGTGATCCTTGGGCTAGAAAGCAACCCATTACATTTTGGTGATGATCCGAGAAAGTACACCTTCGCCAAGGCTCTTATCTTCTCATAGCGTGTTACCAAGAATACTCCAAAACTGCTGGATAGACTGATGCAATTGTCACTAGAACTGGCTCGTGGCCTACACACAAACCCATTACATTTTGGAGGTGATCCATGAGGAATGAGCCTTGGCGGAGGTACACACTCTCTGAGTACCTTTCTAGTTATTATTATTACCGCCGCCAATGAGGTTATGTAACTGGGGTGGTTTGTCTGTTTTTTTGTCCGTCCATCCGTCATTTGTTTGTCTGTCTGTTACCAGGATTACACAAAAACTACTGGATGGATTTGGATTAAATTTTCACCAGAGGCGGTCTTTTGGCTAGAGAGGAAACTATAACATTTTGGTGATGATCCAAGAACGCATACCTCCACCAAGGCTTTTCTTCTCACACAGTGTTAGCAAAAATCCCCCAAAACAAGCCCATTACATTTTGGAGGTGATCCATGAGGGACAGAAGGAGCCCTGGTGGAGGTATGCACTCTCTTGAGTGCTTTTCTAGTTATTATTATTATTATTATATTCCAAGTGTTACACAACCATTTCAAAAAGTGGAATTAAACCTTGTAGAAAAAGGTGAATCATTTTACTAATAAAAGTGTTTGTAAGTTAATACTACATATGAAAGGTGAAAACTCCTCACTCCTTCCACTTTGCAAAAATACATTTAGTTATATATCAGGTATAAAGACATAGAATAATTAGATTGAGATGTAAATTTTGAACTATATCATGCGTCCCTAGTAAACAAACTCTTCACAACTTCTCAAACATGAATGGCATGAATGGGTGTGTAGCTGCTTACTGGCCAGAAGTGTCATTATATTCAGTTTGCAAATGTCCCACCTACTTTTAATGAATGACTGAAACTATGAGCAGTAACTAGAAAAGCACTCAGAGAGTGCATACCTCCGCCAAGGCTTCTTCTGTCCCCCATGGATCACCTCCAAAATGCAGTGGGTTAGTTTTGGAGTATTCTTGCTAACATACTGTGAGAAGATAAGAGACTTGGTGGAGGTATGCATTCTGAGATCATCACCAAAATGTTATGGGTTCCTCTCTAGCCCAAGGACCACATCTGGTGAAAATTTTATCCAAATCCATGCAGTAGTTTTTGTGTAATTGTGCTGCACAAATACAAACAAGGTCCTTGGTGGAGGTATGCACTCTCAGATCATCGCCCAAATTTAATAGG
Source organism: Pholidichthys leucotaenia (assembly GCA_020510985.1). Taxonomy (NCBI): domain Eukaryota; kingdom Metazoa; phylum Chordata; class Actinopteri; order Cichliformes; family Pholidichthyidae; genus Pholidichthys; species Pholidichthys leucotaenia. Next base: position 222,966,132 of record CM035839.1, read on the forward strand.
TCCATCCTTGGCCCAAGGGCTACCCTCTGGTGAAAATTTCATCAAAATCCATCCAGTAGTTTTTGCGTAATCCTGCTAACAGACAGACAGACAAACCACCCCGATTACATAACCTCACTGGCGGAGGTAATAAAAAACGAGAGCAGTTATTGCTACAACCAAAACAAAGTCACAGTTTAAAAAGCACATAAGCACAATGAAGTTTCCTATCAATTGTGACATTTCATTGGTATTTTCAATATTTCAGCAAACCTTGCAAAACAACTGATTATTTTAATCGGTCACAACACATTTACCTTTTGTTCTTATTAAAGACAAAAGGTAAATGACAAAAGGGTTTTTTTTTGTCTTTAATAAGAACAAAAGGTAAATAATTAAAAGAAGACAAAATGAACCTACTTGAACAGTCACAACACAGGTTATTTTAAATGTCTCACCATGACTCACTTAGACATGAGTGTTTTTCCTCCATAAAGTAACACTAAAGCAGGCACAAACTCCTGACCAAACAATTAGGAAAAAGCAGATTCCAGCACTGCTATATTTAACTTTTCTCCAGAAGGATGTCAAATGTGGTTGTTTTAGTTTGCCCAGCTAAATAAAAAAAATAGGGAGGCAGACAAATATTACTTTACCACATTTGGAAACCCCTGTCAAACCCTCAACAGGGGCTGAGTGGAAACAGAAGAGGGGGTAATGTGCATGGAGCAAGGGCACAGATGGCAGGGGACAAATGTGAGATGTATCCCCAGTGGTCCAGAAGAATAGAGGGTTTGTAATCACCGTACGTGTGGTAATAAATCTTGTGTTACACTAGTAAACCAGTTCAGGGATACAGGCACGAATGACAGCTGCTCTGTTTGACAGTTGTGCACAGACAGGCAATTCCTGCACTATTCAACATCAATTTCCTAAATGGATGTTAGCCTAAAAGCATATCGATACCTCGAGTCTAAGCACACAGCAGAATGGCCACTTTTTGTCTCAAGGGCAAGAGTTTGCTGGACGGGAATGTTTTTCTGTGTAAACATAAAAAAAAAAACTGTGTTGAGTACATGCAACAATGTGTGTCTTTTAGCAATTTAGCCAAATAAGAAAAAAAATCCATCAAATTCTCAGGCCATGTGATATCTAGCAGTTGCAAAGCAAAAGTAACAGGATTTGCCTGTTCGCCACTCTTAAGAATTTCTAGCAGCTCCCTCATTTTCCCCCACAACTGGATATCCTCCATATACATACTCTTCTTCTCAAGCAACAGATTCAACTGTCAAGCCAAAAACAGAGCATCGACACAGTTTACAATCACCTTTGATGGATCTTTCACGCAATTTAAAGCGCAGGACTGCTCCCAGATGGCTGAATATACTTTGACACACCCCACTCTGCCAGTTTCTTTATCCACGGCTTCACGGGAAATGTGAGGCACACAAATAGATTGGGCACCCTTCCCAAGTGTGGTAAAGCTTGTGTGCACACACCCAGCAGTCTGCAAGAACATGGACGTCTTGACTCAGTCGCAATCTGCTGCAGATGTGAGGCCAACTGACTCATAAGCACCAGACAGTCTGCAGCACCAGCCCTTTATTTCCCATTTCAGGCTGCGTGGCTAAGATAAGCACAGCCTTACTGACAGGTAAGGAGGAGGTGACGACAACAAATATTGTATGTGGCGCTTACTCGGCTGACACCACGAACAGCTGCAAGTGCCCTGGGCTGAGTATAGAGGTATTATAAAGCTTATAAATGGTGAATCAACATTGAAAAATTCAAAATAAGCTACAAATTTCCTTACACTTTGCAATTAATCTGCACAAGTTGCTCTTTATAGTCCACAGGAGCTCAAAATGAACTAGTAAAAGATGTAATACAGAGGTGCTGCTGAATCAGTTACAGTAGGTTCACCTGTTTTTTGCTACAGGAAAGAAGCCACATCTAACTAAAGGGTTTGCAAAACACTCAGTGGAAACAATGCATCATTGCTATGTAAATACTGCACAATCACGAGTACTCCAAATAGATGATGACAATGAAATATGACTCAATATGCAGTATGTGCATGTATTTTTACTGCAGGGCCATTACTTATTTCAAATAATTTGAGAAATCTTGGCTCTTCACATAAGTGGCACAGTTACTGTACAACATTCCTCTTCATCTTTCGCATGCTCTCTTTTGGGGGTCACCACAACGTATCATCACCTGATCCACATGTTGATTTGGAAACGATTTTTATGCCAGATGCCCTTCCTGATGTAACCCTGCCCATTTATCCGGGCTTGGGACCGGCACGGGGAGTAACACCATTAAAAAGTGTAAACAAACAAGTGTTGCATGAGATTAAATTACAGGTACTCAACACAGCAATCACAGACAAGTGCAACTAGTTTTGACCGGATAAATTTTTTCCCCCAATTGAGTTCAATGTAAAAATAACACTTTTGCAATGTGTGTTAGTGTATTTAAGTGCAACTAAAATGGTAACTTGATCACTTTCATAGAGTTGCACAACAAGTAACAGCACTTGTTGATCCTGACAGTGCAGAAAATGGGAGAACTTGTTCCTTTACAGGTGTAAGCAAGGCTGGAAACAAATGCAACTATGCCCTTATCCTACTCCCACTGGGCTGTCTGGTTTGTCTTTACTGATATAACACCAGACGAGTGATGTCTGTATTTAAAAAAAAAAAACCTACAGTTAGTGCTCGGGAGCAAGAGCCAAGGAAAACCGACAGTTTCCCTCAACTGTTTTGCTGAACATAGCACACATACCTGTAAATAAGGTGCACATTCACGAGCACCGTGACCACGCCTTTCAGGTTTGACAGGCACAGTGGAAATGAACTGCAGCATTTTTCTTCTGATCGCCATCTACCTGTTCTGCTGTCACAACAAATAAACCTCTCTCATGAATGCTCATATCCCACAACTGACTTTGGTTTTCTGCATTCAAGGCTTTCACAAACGTCAGACAGGAAAAAAAAAACGTTATGTTACTACTTATGTCCACGGAGGCTGAGTGACTGTGTATTCATAACAATTCTTGTTCTAAGTAACAATATTTATTATAAAGTTAAAATGTGGGTCTCTTATATTATCGGTTAGCTCTGTTGTTCAGAAGTCCTCAATCAGGATGCCAGATGTACTGTAGGTGCTGTTCAGACCGAGATGGGCTCCAGGGAAATCTGGGAAACCATTCAGGACAGCGAACGGAGACCACAGCTGAACACAAGCACAAAAGGCCTCACTGTGTTTGGCTTTAAAAACATCCGAACAACCTGACCAGCAGCACACTAAAAAAAAACAAGCCTGCATATGAAGAATCTTGATTTAGAAAATCATCAACAATAGAAATAACACTTTATACGGGGGGGGGGGGGGTCAGTCATAAGAGCAAGCACTGAGCCTCATGTAGCTGACAGAACGGTCAGTTACCCTGCCAGACTCTGACTGTAAGAGTGCTCGTGCATGGGAGCCAGACCGTGCACAAACACCGTTTTTAAAGTATAAGGTTTCCTCCGGTGAGAAGTGATGAGCTGGTTCTTTCCAACTACGTCCCAACTCGTGACATTTCACGTATATACAAGCCATTTCAACGTGTTAAAAGACTTCGTAAGAGCTTTGCATATTTTAAAGTAATAACTTACACCCTAAAATTATTACATCTGCTTAACGGTGTGTGTCTAGAGAGAGGCTTTGTTACAAAAAAATAATAAAAAAAATAAAAAATGGTGCCATCTGCACTAACACAGCTAAAACGCAGTCACAGAGTGTCATTTCTCTGCTTCGGGACCTTTTCACTGTAGCCTGCCTGAGCTGCGGACTGGCACGGTGAAGATGTAGGTAAAGCTAGCCCCGGCTAACGACACACACGCAACTTTTACAGGCAGGAAACTGCTCCTGCTGCGCTGGAAAACGGAGGATAACGGCTGCCGAGTTGATGAAATATTAAGACGAAGATGCTGTGTTAATCAATAAAGTATAACAGGAACCCTTCTAGCCGAAATGAACCGCTGCTATATATGAGTTGCCAGGAAATTTGTACTCACTGTCGGTGCGCCTGAATTCCCAGACAGCGTCCAGCTCGCAGTCCCGATTCCTGCTCCTCTCCAGACAAAAGTGGACGACAGGAATGTCGGCCACGCCCACAGCGGTGACGTCACACAGGCCGCTTCATGCTACCCCTCTGCTGTCCGCGTATGTGTAGCCTGAAACCCTATATGACGAAATTTACGTCATCGTCTCCACTCCGCCTCGTGACCGGGGCGCTCGACCGCCTGCAGCCCAAATTTTGTGACCGCGCCGCCTGCCCGCGACCTGAACGCGTTGAAAAGCGCATGCGCATTGACTGAACATCCCATTTACGAGGCGGCGATATCGACACAGCGTACGTCAGTAGACGAAGAAGACAACGAGGAGGCGGAAAACGAGAATAAAAACATACATGAATCATAGATACATACTTTCTTTCGCAGCGGCAGCAGCCTCTTCGTGAAAAAGGAGTGAAAACTGGGAAGTCAAACAGCAGAAATGGACTCTATTTAAAGAGAAACTTTGTGAAGAAGTCCGCCGTTTCTTCGTTGGTGAAAATCCTGGCTCGTCAGCTCTATGGCGCCACCTATCGGGCGGGAGGGAAACTACAAATGATAGTTGTGTGCATGCGTCAACCGCTTGGCCTGGGTAGATGAAAAAAGTGAGCATGAGCAACGCCGCGTGCGCGCCGGGCTCGTCCAAAGCGTACGCGGACCAAGGCGGACTAGAGGGGAAATGGAGCATGAAGCTGCACGTCTACGTACACCAGGGGGCGACGTCTATTACAGAAAATAACCCTCTGGCACCACGATGGACATTCTTGTCCGTTTGGACAATTTTTTCCTCTTCATTTGCTCATCATTTTGGCTGTGTTAGTGCATATGGCACTATTTTTTTAGTAACAAAGCCTCTCTTTAGACAAATTTTGGAATTCAAATTTTTTCTAATACACCAATGGAACACTGTTGAAACACATTTACTACCCTTTAGAATCATTAAGGACAAAAATGTCCACTCCCAAAAAACTGCTATAAAAAATTTTACAGGTTAATATTTTTTCAGCTTTTTTCTGCGTAAATCTCTTAAACAACTTCAGCCCTGCTCAAAAATTTAACCCTTTAAATGCCAGTTTGATGTCACTATTGTGACTTTTGGAAAAAAAAAAATACAAGCGTTATTTTCCATAAAACTAATGTTGGGTGGGTGGGGGGAATTTGTTTTTTTTTAAATCAGTCTTAGATATGTCATAGATCCATCCATCCATCCATCCATCTTCTTCCACTTAATCCTTTTCGGGTCGCGGGGGGGCTGGAGCCCATCCCAGCATCTTTGGGCGAGAGGCAGGGTACACCCTGGACAGATCGCCAGTCCATCGCAGGGCCAACACAGAGAGACAGACAACTATTCACTCTCACAGTCACACCTAAGGACAATTTAGAATCCCCAGTTTGATGCCAATTAACCTAACTTGCATGTTTTTGGCATGTGGGAGGAAACTGGAGAAATCCCGGAGCAAACCCACGCAGACACGGGGAGAACATGCAAACTCCACACAGATCACTGTTGGTCGGGGGCTGGGATCAAACCCAGGATCCCCCGGCCAAGGGTGAGTTGCTGTGTTGCCGCAGTGCTAACCACTCCGCCACCGTGCTGCCCATGTCATAGATTATCCAAAATAGTGACTGTGATGCATGATGAGTTTTTGTGTAGCAGTGTGAATGATCTACAGGTATGAAGTGACCGGCATGCGCAGAAGAAAAGTAACCAGGTGCAGCTAAAAGTCATCAAGGCCTAGTATATGAAATACCGCATGTGTACTCAGGAGTAGAGAGGGAGGAAAGAGTGTGACATTCTTGTGGGTCCCAGCACACTCGGGTGTCCCAGGGAACGAGAGAGCTGACAAGCTGGAAAAGGAGGCAACAAGGAAGGAAATGGTAGACACTAGATTACAGATGTCAAAGTCGGAGGGGGAAAGCATAGTGTGGGGGAGAGCAAAACAACAGTGGCAGCAGATGTGGGACACAGACCCAAAAGGCAGACATTTGCACTCCATTCAGAATACAGTAAGTGAAACTAGAGGCAGGGGAACAAAACACAAAGAACAAGTCCTAATAAGTAGACTGAGAATTGGGCATGGCTATCTCAACTGCACTTTATACATCTTAGGAAAGCACCCAACTGGCTTATGTGAAAATTATCAGGAACCAGAATCAATAAAGCATCTGTCTCACTACAGCGAGGAAAAAGTCGGATGAAATGCCACATGACTGTTCAGACTGAGGTCGCTTTGTGAAATATACATATCCGAATTAGGAACACATATGAAAGTGGCCTGGGTCTGGTGTGAAAAAATCGGGTATGTGTTGTTCAGACTGTCATTAAAAAATCAGATATGGGTCACATTTCTGCCAAAAAATTGGAATTGAGCATTAAAACCTGCAGTGTGACCATAGCCTGTTTCTGAAGTTCTGTTCTATATATTTATGCACTATATAATCTGTTGCTGATTGCTTATTGTTGTGTTGTTCTTAGAGCACATTATAGTGTAACACGGGTGGTGACATCGCCTAGAGTATAAGAGGGTTGTGTAGTAGAGGGGCGGTCTCTTGACAACCTCTCAGCTTGACTGGAGCGTCTCTGTACTGACAGTGAGTTCTACAATAAAGTCCTGTTCAGTTCACCACTCGCCTCATTAAGATAAGATAAGATAAGATAAGATAAGATAAGCCTTTATTAGTCCCACAATGGGGAAATTCCAGGATTGCAACAGCACAGGGATAGCAACACTCAGAGCAATAATTAAGAAGATACGGAAGATATAAATAAGAGCAGTGGATATACATACATACACATCAATACATAAATACAAAGTGCGGAGCATTGTAGCGAGATGGAATAAACAGCATAACCGTCTACTTGGTTATCCTACATAGTATGAATATGTACCCATACATATTGTCACCCTCCATAGCGACCGATACTGTCCTAGTTGTATATACTGGAGGGGACCATTGTGTAAGTCTATTGCGTCTTTTGCATTCAGTACTATTAGGTCGTCACGTTTTTTTGCTATCTCTGCGAGCAGCCCTGCTTAGGTTATACAGTCTGACTGCCATAGGTAGGAAGGACCTGCGAAACCTCTCGGTTGCGCACCTAGGATGATGTAGTCTGATTATTGTGCCACATTTTACGGACATAACATTTGGCAACGAGGATAAAGTGTGGATGCGGGCGTGTCGTCTATTCGGATGTTTTTGGAGACTCCAGGGGAGTCTCCGGTGCCTTGGACGAGGTGGTTTGCCCCGTTTCAGAACTATCTGGTGGCACTAAACATCGGCGAACTGAAAAAGATACGAGCACAGGCGATTTTAGTCCACAATTTAGGTATGGAAGGACAACATATCCTTTCTACCTTGGGAGCTAGCAATAGCTTCAATGACGTGGTTGAGCTAATGGTGTAACATTTTCACGCTCCTGCAAACATCATCGTCAGGAGGATCCAGTTTCGGCAGCGCCACCAGCGGATTGGCGAGTCGGTACAACACTATGTTGCAGACCTGTGGCAGCTGGCTGGAGACTGCCAGTTTGGTGATTTGAAAGAAGAAATGGTCCACGACCAGTTGGCAGAGCACACGTTGTGCTAGTCAGCACGGTCGAGACTGTTAACTCACTCCGGCGAATTGACTCTAACCACGGCTGTGGAGATACCTCAACAGTGTGAAGCAGCGGACAGGCTATCGCACGACCTTGGTGAGAGAACTACGCTACACCGCCATGACTCACAATCAACAACGCAGGCTGTGGATCCGGACAGCGAACAAGAGGAATGTGCTGCAGCTGTAAAGATGAGGTCTGCCCCGGGATCACCCAAATGTTCGGGTTGTGGGTCCACTAAGCACCAGTACAAGGATAGAGAGTGTCCAGCGAGAGGTAAACACTGTGGCAAGTGCAGCCACCTGCATCATTTTCCCAGGGCCTGTAATAGGTTTGAGCAAGGGGACCGGCGACACAAAGCGGATACCCCTGCTCCAACTCCTATGGTGATTCACACCATCTCCCCAAGCACAGAGGGCCGTACATACTGTATGGTGAAGTTGTGATGGCGAGGAGGTGCTGTTACTGGTGGACACAGGCGTGGTGAGATCCATGCTGAACTGGCCTACTGTGAGGAGTTTTTTTCCCATATCGCCGAGTGAGATGTCTTTCAATGCCATTTTGTGGATATGGTGGGAATAGATTGCCCATTGTGGGTTCGCTGGAACTGATGGCTAGATACAAGGCAGCGGAGGTAGCCAATCTGCAGTTTGTGGTGACCGCCAGTGGAGCGAATGTGATGGGCTGCGACCTTTTCTACGGACTTCGTTTCACAATCACCGGCCATAGTGGAGAGGAGTGGTCGGACTGTAGCTCGCGGGACTGGCCAGCTCTGCGAGTGTTGGATGACGCCAAATGGGACGAGCCTTGGCCTAGTATTCTGGGAGATGAGCAGGACCAACCCCATCCAGGGCCATTGCAGGAGGGTGCCTGCGCCAGGGTCAAAGTTACCCTAGCTGAAGGAACTGGGCGGCGCAGTGAGATGTCCGTGACGGCGGATGGAGCCGAGTGGCTGGCCCAACCTGCCTCCGGAGTTCGGCTGGGAGGTAGCAAGAAGCAGGGGGTCACAACGGCTTCGCCAGTGTCTGAAATGAAAGCAAGTGGGGCAGGACCGGCTGGCACGGTAGAGCACCGTGCTTCACAGGAAAACTGGAGGCCAAGCCGGGCTCCTCTGGGGGTCGCTGATGTGGTCCAGCCCAGGGAGAGGGCCCAGTTGAGAGGGGTTCGCAGAAAGAGAAAACAACAGGAGGACCAGGGACGGCTGCAGGTGGTGGCTGTTCAAGAGGACGGCTACCTTCAGCTGTCTGATGGTACACAGAGACATCCCAGTGGGCTGCGCCACGCCAATGAAAAGGGAGAGGTGTCTCAGCGTCGACGTGGGTCACCTCCGGGTACCAAGAGAAGAAGATGCTTGGGTTGGGACCTGCCTGACGGGTCTCAGAGGGGTGGGCTCTCCATGATGTCTGACTGGTAATTTTGGGGGGCAATGTGTTTAATATGTGTTATTATTAATTGCCGAGTTAATGTGTTCTGCATGATGTTACCGTGTGAGTTGCTGAAATATTAATGTGTGCATTGTTCTGATTATGTAGGCAGTATGTCAATATGGTTAATATACAAAATTGCTTTGTGAATTGCCCAGGCTCCATAGTGTGGATATCAGTGTGTTTAGTAAATGCAGTTGCTATGTGAGCTGTCCATTGTGCTGAGTAATTATCCTGACATGTTAGCACATGAAGTTGTGTGGGCTGCCCAGGTTATGGGGTTGATGTGTATATTGACATATTCGATGATTAAGTTGTTTACTGAATTCATGTTCAATGGTATAACCTGGATGTGTGTATATATACTGTATATATATATATATACTGTATATATATATATATGTATGTATATACACTAACGTTGAAAAGTTTGGGGTCACCCAGACAATTATTTTGTGTTTTCCATGAAAAGTCACACTTATTTACCACCATGAGTTGTAAAATGAATAGAAAATATAGTCAAGACATTGACAAGGTTAGAAATAATGATTTGGTATTTGAAATAATAATTTTTTCCTTCAAACTTTGCTTTCGTCAAAGAATCCTCCATTTGCAGCAATTACAGCATTGCAGACCTAACATGATTGCACAAGGGTTTTCTAATCATCCATTAGCCTTCTGACACAATGAGCAAACACATTGTACCATTAGAACACTGGAGTGATAGTTGCTGGAAATGGTCCTCAATACACCTATGTAGATATTGCACCAAAAACCAGACATTTGCAGCTAGAATAGTCATTTACCACATTAGCAATGTATAGAGTGTATTTCTGATTAGTTTAAAGTTATCTTCATTGAAAAAAAGTGCTTTTCTTTCAAAAATAAGGAAATTTCTAAGTGACCCCAAACTTTTGAACGGGAGTGTGTGTGTATATACAGTACATATACTGTGTGTATATACAGTATATATATATATATATATATATATATATATATATGTTCGTGGGATTGTTTTATGTTTATAGTAGGAACAGGGCAGGTTTTTTTTTCATGGACTGGATAATAACAAAGACGGCAGAATAATTTGTCTGGCAGTGTGGAGGTGGGACAGTAGTCCACCTGTCCCCCTCTAGTTTTAGTTGTTTGTGTGTGCATGGATAGGCCTAATTACCTTGTTTACTATTAGAATGTGATTCGGGCGCTAAAGTTGGGAGGGTCTAACTGGTGTGCATGCGTTTTGGACTTTTTTTTTTTTTTTATTTAAGTTTTTGTAAAGGGTATACAGGTCGTTACAGCAATGCATTGTTTACATTTTCATCACATGTTCCCTTATTTTCTGATATCTGACAACATTGGAAGATTAATTCTTACAACACCCCTTTTTTTTTTTTTTTAAAGTGAAAGAAAAAGTGAAATTAAAGAGAAAAAAAAACAAAAAACAAATAACAAAAAAAAACAAACAAACCAGTAAAAAACAAACAAAAAGAAAAAGTAAGTAAATAAAGATAAAAGAGCATCTGAGTAGGGTTGGAACAAAGAGCGGGACCATTATTGAAATGGTATTTTTCAAAGATTAGATCTAATGGAAGACACATATGCGGTCCAGGGTTGCCAAAAGTTCATGAACCCATCCATGTCCTGTTTCAGTGCGAATGTCAACTTTTCCATCGAGTAAATGTCTTGGATCACGTTAGTCCAATCTTCAGGTGTAGGACAGTCCTTCAACATCCATTTTTTAGTTAGAGCTTTTTTGCTTGCCAATATTAAAACATTGAATAAGTATTTTTCTCCTCGTCTTTCCAGTGAGTCCGGTAGTAAACCCAAATACAAAGTTACAAAAGAAAAGGGAACTGTAATTTTGAATATTTTCCCCAATATTGTCTGTACCTTGGTCCAATATTGGTGGATAACTGGGCATGACCAAAACACATGAAAATGATTTGCAGTCTTTTCACCACACAAGCGCCAACAGTTCAATCCCTTATGGGTAAATTTGTTTTGTGCAGGTGTTCTGAAAAATCTTGCCAAATTTTTCCATCCAAATTCTCTCCACTGCAGGGATGAGGTACTTTTCCATTGCTGTTTATTTAGCTTTTCCCATATTTCCAGTTGTAAAGTGAAATTCCCCTCTTTTTCCCATCTCTCTTTTATATAAGATGTGTTGTCTCCTTTTAAGTCTTGAAGACCTTGGTATATTTTAGAAATGTATCTGATCCCTGGGATCCCTTTATATGCCATTAAGAAGACCTTCAGAACACCTGACTGGGCCCTTTCCAAAACCTCCTTTTTAAGTATATTGTTTATGTGGTGTCTAAGCTGGAAGAACCTGTAAAGGTCTTGATTTATTAGGCCTTGTTTTTTCAAATCTTCAAAACTTCTTAAGATTTGCCCTTTAAAAAAATCGTAATATTTTATCAGCCCTTTCTCCTTCCACTTTTTAAATCTGGTGTCTGTTTTATTAGGAGTAAAGTCCTGATCATAGGCGATCCATTGCAGAAGTCGATAGGGCTCTTTAGTTTGATTCTCTCTGACTATCTTAAACCAAATTTTTAGCGGGGTCTCTATCCACGGGTTAGTGTTATTCAAAAGCTTAGGTAAGGCATTGTTCCCTATTATCGCCTGTAGGGGGATGTCACTTGTTATTTGGCATTCGATCTCCTTCCATTGTGCAGTGTAGACTGGGTTACATATCTCTACTAAAGTTTTAATTTGTGCGGCTTTAAAGTAGTCCCTGATATTTGGCAGCGCGAGCCCACCTTTGTCTTTGTTTAGCTGTAGGGTTCTATATCTGATTCTAGGTCTCTTGCCCTGCCATATGAATCTTGAGATCCTTCTGTCCAGCTCCTGCCATGTTTTTTTGGGAGGTTCTACCGGTATTGTTTGGAAAAGGTATAGAAGACGTGGAAGTATATTCATTTTGACTGCTTCAATTCTTTGTGCAGTACCCAAGAATGGTATCATATTCCATCTTGCTAGGTCAGATTTTATTTTTGTCACCAGTGGATCATAGTTTAGTGATATAATTTTGTTGAGTTGTTTCGGGATATTGACCCCCAGATATTTCATAGATTCCGACTCCCAGTTAGTTTTGAGTTTGCTTAGTGAATAATGATTTGGGTCATAGTTGAATGTTAAAACTTGGGTTTTATGCATGTTTAATTTGTACCCCGATAAATCTCCATACTCTGAAAAAACTGAGGTTAGTTCTGGTAAAGAAGTGTCCGGCTGCCCTAGGTATATTAAAATGTCATCAGCAAAGAGTGCTATTTTATGTTCCTTCTGACCAAGTGTAATACCTTGAATTTTTTGGTTTTGTCTTATCCATTGGCTCAGAGGTTCTATGAAGATTGCAAAGAGCAGTGGAGACAGGGGGCAGCCCTGACGACATCCTCTTTCCAGTTCAAAAGATGATGATAAATTACCGTTAATCTTTATTTTAGCTGTTGGTTTTTTATATAATGCCTGTATAGTTCTAATGAAGTTGTTATGAAAATTGAAACTGGATAAGATTCTATATAGAAAAGACCAGTCAACCGAATCGAATGCTTTTTCAGCATCTAATCCCAATATGACTGCATTTAAGTTATATTTTTTTATATGATGAATTATGTGTAAAGTGCGTCGAATGTTGTCTTGTGTCTGTCTTTGTCTTATAAAACCTGTTTGGTCTAAATGAATTAGGTCTGTCAGTATATTTTCTAACCTTTTGGCAAGGATAATGGTAAAAAGCTTATAGTCCTGATTTAGTACACTGATTGGTCTGTAGTTGGAGCACTCTAGTTTATCCTTTTCAGGTTTAGGTATAACTGCAATGACCCCTTCTCTCCAGGAGGGGGGGATTTCCCCTGTGTGGAGGACATAATTAAATGTTTTCAGGAGGAGAGGAGATAGTTGCTGTTTAAAGGTTTTGTACCACTCTGCTGTATAGCCATCAGCTCCTGGGGATTTGTTAGCTTTAAGTTTCATAATTGCTTTTTCCAATTCTTTAGGATGTATTTCTGACAGTAGTGTTTTATTTTGTGACTCCGTAAGTTGGGGAAGGTTTAATGTGTTTAGGAATGCCTCGGATGCGTTTTTATGTTTTTTGTGGGAGTATAAGTTCTTATAGTAATTCTCGAAGTTTTTAAGAATATCCTGAATTCTGAATTTTATTTCCTTTGATACTGGGTCTCTGATTTTGTAGATTGCTCTTTCTGTTTGATGTTTCCTCAATTTATAGGCTAGCAATTTTGCCGATTTACTGCCTGCTTCATAGTATTTTTGTTTCAGAAATGTAAGTTTCTTCTGGATTTCTATTGTGTAGATCTCATTTATTTGGTTTTTAATTTCCTTAATCTTGAGCGAGTCAGTAGAATGAGTGTTGCCTTTGTGTTCTTTTTCTAGGTTCCTAAGTTCTGACTCTAATGTGGATAGTTTTTCTTGTCTTAGTTTCTTTTGGGTTGCCAGTTTTGCAATAATCTTTCTTCTTATTACAGCTTTGCATGCATCCCACAGTATTAAAGGGGATACTTCTCCATTATCGTTATCTTCCAAATATCTGAGAATATCTGATTCCAATTCATCTTTCAATGGTCCTTTCAGGACATTTGAATTTAACCTCCAAGAAAATGTATTATTTGTGTATTTTTTGATATTTAAGTCCATGTAGATCGGACTGTGGTCGGAGAGATCCATCAGTCCTATTTTACATGTTTTTACTCTTCCAATGTCTCTATTAAACATAAAAAAATAGTCAATCCTTGAGTAAGATGAATGTGGAGTTGAGTAAAATGTATAGTCTTTTACACTGGGGTTGAGTTCCCTCCACACGTCACAGATTCCCAATTCTTTTAGTAGCATCCGAGTCTTCCTGTTTTGTGTGTTATTTTGATGTGGGGAATTACCAGAAGCATCCCAGTATGGATTCAGTCTAAGATTGAAGTCCCCACCACATATCACTAAACCTTGAGCTTTAGTTATCATTAGGTCGAATACATTTTTATAAAATTTCCAGTTAGCCCCTGGGGGAGCATACACATTCAGCAGGGTGATATCTTCTCCCTCTAGCCGCCCAGTTACCAAACTGTATCTCCCTTCTTTATCTTTGTGTTCTGATTTTTTTTCAAATGTAATTTTGGTTGATATCAATGTCGCTACTCCCCTCCTCCTCCCTGATTTATATGAAGATGAAGAGATCATTTTAAACCCTTGTCTACTGAGTTTATTGTGTTCCACGTCTGTTAGGTGGGTTTCTTGTAAAAATATTATTCCTGCTTTGTCTTTTTTCATTTTGCCTAGAATCTTGGATCTTTTAACTGGATTCAGGATTCCTTTTACATTATATGAAATTATTTTGGTTACACCCTGTTTCTCCATTGTGTTGTTTTGTTTAGTATAACTGTGTGGTGGCCCTCTTTTGTGCTACTCAGAAACTGAAAGAACATTAAAAACAAGAAAAACATTAAGAACATAGTGTAAAAAACTTTAAAACAAAAAGCTGTCATAAGAACTTCCTGAGCTGAGGTCTTTTTAAAGACCCTGTAAGAGCCTTGATGGAGTGAAGGCTCTGAGGGAAATTCCTCAAACTCTGTTACGTGTTGAGGGCCCTCTCTTACCACTGAAAGTAGTCCCATGCTTTTAACGTGAGTTTCAGAACCCAATCCAAACTTGTAATGATTTTTTTTTTTCCTTTTATGCCTAAACCCTGTGAAATTGTGTGCACCCTCCCACCCCCATCACATCAAACATTCACGCAAAAACAGTATTTGTTAGTATGAGGAGAACATGTGGATTATTGTCACATTTCTATTTTAACAAGTTTTTTTTTTTTTTTTTTATTACAAAGACTTATTTGTTTCAAATAATATGATTGTTCCATGAAATGTTTTACCACATGCTGAATATGCATCTCCTTTAATGTTTGTTACCTTGTATGAGGGGGGTTGGATGTGCGGATTGATTCAAGAGAAAGGAAAAAAAAAAAGGTCGCTATTCCAACCTGAAAACGGATAGTTTATCCGCGACGCTCTGGCGCTGGGTTTCCCGCTGCTGGTCCGTGGATTTTGAGGGTCTTTGTGTTGTCCATGTTTGCGCTTTGATCTTCTCACTCGGGTCTGCTGCGGGTTTAAATACCGTTACCGGGAGCCCTCTTTTCGCCATGTCAGCTGTTGCTTCTTCCGCCGAATTATAGAGACACGTTTCATCGCCGTAGAAGACCCTTAACTTCGCAGGAAATGGAGTCTGAAAGCGCAGTTTCTTCTCTCTTAACACCTTTTTCGCGTCATTGTATTCCCTGCGCTTTTTAAGGACCTCCGGGGCGTAATCGTGTTCCACGTAGACTTTTCTCTCCTGGTGCATAAATCCTTTTTTCTGCCAGGCCAGTCTTACAACCTCTTGTTTTATTTTGAAATTGGAAAATCTTACCAACACCGAACGTGGGGGCGCTTCCGCCGCCGGCCTAGCGGCTAATGAACGATGTGCCTTATCTGTCTTCAAGTCGGTGGTTTGTGGAATATCCAATTTCTCTCTTAGTAAGGATTCCACGCATTCTGCCATTGAGTTAAAACCATTTTCGGTTCCTTCTATCAGACCATGAATTCTTATGTTGTCTCTTCTTTGTTTTCCTTCTTGGTCGGTTAGCTTAGCCTCTATAGCTGCTTGTCTTTTGCGTAGGTCTAGCACAGAATCTTCGAGCACTTTTATTCGATCTTCTGTTTCCAAGATTCGGTTCTCGGCCTGGTCCACTCTGCTGTTTGTCCTTTTCAATTCTTCTCTGAATTCCCGAAATTCGGCCGTAACTTCTCGGCGAAATCGTCGTAGCTCCTCAAATAGTGATTTCAGGCTAACCCTTTTGTTAGCTATCACCAGTTCCTCGTCTTCTGAACGGAGATCTTCCAGTTCAGATTCTCCGGCCGATACGTGTCCTGGCCTGGAGAATTTCAGTTTCTTCTGTTTTCCTTTAGACATGATGATTTTGTCTTTTGATTTTCACTCCTCCAAAAATCCGTTAAGTTTGATTTTCAAGGTGTTATCCTGGATTGGGTCTGAGAGCTTCAGTGTTAAGCTGCAGTCGCCATGGCGTCCAGACCGGAAGTCCGTTTTGGACTTTTTTGAAGGGGGTTGGGGGGAATGTTGTGTTGGTCTTCGAGCTTATTATAGTGTAACACGGTTAGTGACATCACCCAGAGTATAAGAGGGCTGTGTGGTAGAGGGGCGGTCTCTTAACCACCTTTCAGTGGGACGGGAGCGTCTCTGTAGTGACAGTGAATTCTATAATAAAGTCCTGTTCAGTTCACCACTCACCTCATTATTGTGCCACGTTTTACAGACATAACACTTATGTTGCCTCCTCAGTTGTTGTATTTCAAAATCTACCAGTGGCATCTCAATCAGCCATGGAGGAATAACAGACCACAGGACCGTTGGGCTAAAATCTATGTATTTTAATCCTGCCTGCTCAGCAATGGCATCACTTATCCATCCAAAGCTACCAATGTTGGACTCATTGTGTTCCCAGCAATCATTAGGAGTAGGTTTTGCAGGATGTGACCTCTTATGCCCGTTTAAGTTGATCCAGTATGCCAGCATTAATTTGGTTCTTCTTAATCTTAAGAGCATTTCGCCCATCTCTACTTGGATCGCTGATACTGGAGAAGTTTTAAATGCACCACAACATATCCTAAGAGCCTTTGTCTGCTCTATATCCATTTGGTTCAGGTGACAATCAGCAGTCGACATGAATGCAACACATCCATAGTGCTCTGATTCCCCGTGCACTTTTACGCAGCACACGGAGGGAGGAATTAAACCCACTCGCAGGAGTCAGTTGTGCGTTTTATTAACGTTAGACAAACAGTTCAAAATAACAGATGTTCAGAATAACTTAGGAGTCCTCCAGGACACTCTACAGTCTCGGGTGAGTATAACTGGGGAAATGTTCCAAAGCGTAACAGACTGACTGCAACAGCGGAGCGCAAACAGTTAGTACTCACAGTACTGGAGCAGTCCGAGTAAGTCCAAGTTAAGTCCAGCAAGCACAAACAACAACTAGAAAAGCACTCGGAGAGCGCAGACCTCCGCCAAGCGCCACAGTTCCCCCCATACAGTGTTTGTGTGTACATTTTCCGATTCCTTGACCATGAAAACATATGACTAGCAATTGGATTCACAATGAAAGGATTAGTGGTTCAGTAGTTATTGACTAAAATGGCATCTTCCATAATGGCGGTTTAGCGCAACAGTTCCCCCCATACAGTCTTCAGATTCCTTGACCATGAAAACATATGACAAGCAATTGGATTGACAATGATAGGATTAGTGGTTTAGTAGTTATTCACGAAAATGGCATTTTGCGTAATGGCGGTTTTCTTGTGGACGCCACAGTTCCCCCCATACAGTGTTTGTGTGTACGTTTTCCGATTCCTTGACCATGAAAACATATGACTAGCAATTGGATTCACAATGAAAGGATTAGTGGTTCAGTAGTTATTGACTAAAATGGCATCTTCCATAATGGCGGTTTAGCGCAACAGTTCCCCCCATACAGTCTTCAGATTCCTTGACCATGAAAACATATGACAAGCAATTGGATTGACAATGATAGGATTAGTGGTTTAGTAGTTATTCACGAAATTGGCATTTTGCGTAATGGCGGTTTTCTTGTGGACGGTGATCCGGATCACCACCAAAATCTAATCATCTGTAGGATACCCCATTTCTGACAATCTGTGAAAATTTCATGAAAATCCGTCCATAACTTTTTGAGTTATCTTGCTAACAAACAAACAAACAGACAAACAAACAGACAGACAGACAGACAGACAAACCAACGCCGATGATCACATAACCTCCCCCTTTGGCGGAGGTAAATATGGATAATCACGCCTCCCAGTGTGATGCGGTACCAAAGCATAGGCAGAGCATCTAGACATGCGAGGCAGAAAACATACACTGAGGGGAACAGCGACAATGTAGGTCCAAATACATACAATGATCCGACAATCTCTTCCAACAGACAGATAGCTAAAATAGTGCCAGGCCTAATGAGGAAAGAGATTGCCTGTGTGAGTAATGGGTGTGAGTGGGAGTGTGTATGTGTGTAGGAGTGTGCATGGGAGAAAATGTATGTACAGTGGGGCAAAAAAGTATTTAGTCAGCCACCAATTGTGCAAGTTCTCCCACTTAAAAGATGAGAGAGGTCTCCAATTTTCATCATAGGTATACCTCAACTATGAGAGACAAAATGAGAAAAAAAAATCCAGAAAATCACATTGTCTGAGTTTTAAAGAATTTATTTGCAAATTATGGTGGAAGATAAGTATTTGGTCACCTACAAACAAGCAAGATTTCTGGCTCTCACAGACCTGTAACTTCTTCTTTAAGAGGCTCCTCTGTCCTCCACTCGTTACCTGTATTAATGGCACCTGTTTGAACTCATTATCAGTATAAAAGACACCTGTCCACAACCTCAAACAGTCAGACTCCAAACTCCACTATGGCCAAGAGCAAAGAGCTGTCAAAGGACACCAGAAACAAAATTGTAGACCTGCACCAGGCTGGGAAGACTGAATCTGCAATAGGTAAGCAGCTTGGTGTGAAGAAATAAACTGTGGGAGCAATTATTAGAAAATGGAAGACATACAAGACCACTGAGAATCTCCCTCGATCTAGGGCTCCACGCAAGATCTCACCCCGTGGGGTCAAAATGATCACGAGAACGGTGAGCAAAAATCCCAGAACCACATGGGGGGACCTAGTGAATGACCTGCAGAGAGCTGGGACCAAAGTAACAAAGGCTACCATCAGTAACACACTACGCCGCCAGGGCATCAAATCCTGCAGTGCCAGACATGTCCCCCTGCTTAAGCCAGTACATGTCCAGGCCCGTCTGAAGTTTGCTAGAGAGCATTTGGATGATCCAGAAGAGGACTGGGAGAATGTCATATGGTCAGATGAAACCAAAATAGAACTTTTTGGTAAAAACTCAACTTGTCGTGTTTGGAGGAGAAAGAACACCATACCTACTGTGAAGCATGGGGGTGGAAACATGGTGCTTTGGGGCTGTTTTTCTGCAAAGGGACCAGGACGACTGATCCGAGTAAAGGAAAGAATGAATGGGGCCATATATCGTGAGATTTTGAGTGAAAACCTCCTTCCATCAGCAAGGGCATTGAAGATGAAACGTGGCTGGGTCTTTCAGCATGACAATGATCCCAAACATGCCGCCCGGGCAACCAAGGAGTGGCTTCGTAAGAAGCATTTCAGAATCAGAATCAGAATCAGAATCAGAATCAGATTTATTGCCATTGTTCATGTAGTACACAAACTAGGAATTTGTCTCGGTGCAATGCTGCAACATTAAACATGATAAAATAAAAGAAATAAACTATACATGCAATAAAGTGAAGAATAAGAATGAGTAATACTAGTCAGCAGTTTAAATATATTAGCGAGCAGCAGATAATGTGGAGAACCATATAGTGTAACGGATGCCAACTAGCACTGTTCGGCGTAGAACGTTAAGTAAAACCTCCCTCCCGAAAAGCCTCATACAGTATCGGTAGCGCTGAGCTATCGGTCGGACCTTTAGCTCAGCGCGATTGTGCTGTGTCTCCCATGCTCGAACTGTGTAGTTGACTGGTAGGTCGCGGGTTCGTGTCCCGAGTAGGGCGAACTGCGCAGGATGATCTCAGTCACAATAGCGCAGTCGGTAATGCAAGAAGAAAACAGCGATGATTGACATGAGTCTGGTTGAGCTGCTGTACATAGTGCACGAGAGTCAATAAGTCACTTAGTGTTCAGCAGTCTGATGGCAGAGGGGAAGAAGCTGTTCATGTGACGGGAGGTTTTAGTCTGAATGGACCGAAGTCTTCTATCTGAGGGGAGAGGGGCAAACAGTACGTGACCAGGGTGTGAAGGGGTGTGAAGGTCATGGAGTGACCAAGGTCCTGGAGTGGCCTAGCCAGTCTCCAGATCTCAACCCCATAGAAAATCTTTGGAGGGAGTTGAAAGTCTGTGTTGCCCAGCGACAACCCCAAAACATCACTGCTCTAGAGGAGATCTGCATGGAGGAATGGGCCAAAATACCAGCAACAGTGTGTGAAAACCTTGTGAAAACTTACAGAAAACGTTTGACCTCTGTCATTGCCAACAAAGGATATATAACAAAATATTGAGATGAACTTTTGTTATTGACCAAACACTTATTTTACCGAGGAATTTACCAATTAATTCATTAAAAATCCTTCAATGTGATTTTCTGGATTTTTTTTTTCTCATTTTGTCTCTCATAGTTGAGATATACCTATGATGAAAATTGGAGACCTCTCTCATCTTTTAAGTGGGAGAACTTGCACAATTGGTGGCTGACTAAATACTTTTTACCCCACTGTATGTGTGTGTGTGCCTGAACTAGAGACAACAAGACACAGCTGGTACCACTGACAGGAGGAGGAGGTGTGGCTGAGCTGTCAGGGAGCCGAGCGGACCCAAGAGGCTCCCTGAGAGCACCTGATGGAAAATAAACAGCAACAAGTACACAAAAGAGTGAACAGCCACTGCTTCACAGAACTGGGCCTAAACATCAGCCCAGTTCATGACACATAGTCTAGTGTCGCTCTCATTAGTCCTCGATATACCCTCAATAGAGAGGCCCTAGAGGCCCCCCGGTCCCATACTACCAGACATCTCAAAATATTATTTATTTTCTTACATTTTCCTTTATTTTTTTCAATATGCTGTTTTCAAGTTAGTTTTTCATCGCTTCACAGAACTGGGCCTAAACATCAGCCCAGTTCATGACACATAGTCTAGTGTCGCTCTCATTAGTCCTCGATATACCCTCAATAGAGAGGCCCTAGAGGCCCCCCGGTCCCATACTACCAGACATCTCAAAATATTATTTATTTTCTTACATTTTCCTTTAGTTTTTTCAATATGATGCTTTCAAGTTAGTTTTTCATCAAGCAACACACCTAAATACCGATCTACCTTTACTTGCTCTAACTTTTGGCCATAAAGTTTTAAAGAAATTTCTTTGTAACTTTTAGAGAAGCAAATTATTTGTGTCTTTGAGACCAATAATTTAAAAGCCCACCAGTTTGCCCATTGTTCAACCTGGTCTATTACTGCATGCATTTTCCTCTGAATGTACACAAGAATTTCATGGTCAGTCAGAAAGCAACTCATACCGGCTCGGACGTTGCCTGGGTTAACGAGGTCAGGAGTTCCTGGCAGCTGAAGGTGAAGGACAGAGCTGCGTGGAGGAATCTGATCAGACCTAAATGAAACAGTCATTGTCGCCCCCGACAGACTGCTATGATGATGATGATGATGATGATGTACACAAGAATACATCCCCTTATCCATAAGGCCCCATCATCTGCATATAAGGCCTTCCCTATTCCACTGTTGATTCCTTCAAAAATATCATTAACCATAATATTAAACAAAACAGGGCTACACACACTGCTTTGGGGGTACCATTTTCAACTTGATATATTTTGGAGTACTCTGTACCAACTCTTACCTCAGTCGTTCTATCATACAGGAAATCTAATATCCAATTGTATAATTTACCTTCAACACCAAATTGATTTAATTTAATCAGAAACCCTTCTTCCACTGCATGTCATACACTTTTTCTACATCAAAGAAGACAGCAATCACATTTTCCCTATTTACCTGGGCCTTCCTAATTTCAGATTCTAAGTGCAAAATGGAATCCATAGTATTTCTCCCTTTTCGGAACCCACTTTGAAAAGGAGAAAGATACTCCCTCCTTTCCAAAATGTAATTCATCCTTTCAGTCACCATTCGTTCCTGTCATGACGCAGTGGCTGTTCACTCTTTTGTGTATTTTTATGCCTTATTTTCCATCAGGTGCTCTCAGGGAGCCTCTGGGGTCTGCTCGGCTCCCTGACAGCTCAGCCACACCTCCCTCTCCTGTCAGTGGTATCAGCTGTGCCTCATTAGTGGATTTCACTCTCATGCACGCACACACACACATACATATATACACACACCCACTCATCCTTACCTATATGTTCACAGACGTCCATTCACACACCTGTTTCCACTTAGTTCTGCCCACTCATTCCCACACTCACTCTCACTGCACACACTGGCAATCTCTTTCCTCATTAGGGTTGGCATTATTAACCCTGCCTCTGCCGGATCATTATCCACACTGAGTTAGTGCTTCTCAGTGTTTGTACTCCATCACTCATGTCTAGATGCCCTGCCTGCTATTTGTGGTACTGCATCACACTGGGTGGCGTGAACATTTGTAACTGGTTGATTTTGTCTCACCTGGATTATCACTTGGACCACTCGGACTGTTCCAGCCTGCGTGAGTACAGACTGTTTCACCCCTGCCATCCAGCTCCGTCTGGCGGTTCCTTTCCCGGGCACTTTTCTGTTCCTCCTCTACAGTTCCGTCTGCCACGGAACATGTTTTTCCCTGTCTATACTCATCAGTGTCTGTAGAGCATCTGGGAGAGCTTCCTTGTATATCCTGTACAAACTCATCTGCTATTTTGAACTGTTTATCCGTAACCTGCCAATAAATACACACAACTTACTTCTGCATGTGGGGTTTAATTCTTCTTCTTTAATTCAACCTCCTCCCGAATCTGCTGTACGCAGGTTTCGCAGCCTGTGTTGTGCCGTCCTGCAGCGCACCTGTGGAATGAGGGGAAGAAGGGTTAATTGCCCCCTGCGGGGGATCCAGGGGCCATTCCCTGGGAGGTCTGCCACGTCGAGGCGCCCCCGCCAGTCGTACAGATTCGTCACGCAACACAAAAGCAGGCTTTAATCTCTCAACACTGATTGTTTCTTTACTGCCCCCCAAATCTAGCACAAAATATTTCTCCCCGGTTTCCAGCACTCGAAATGGACCATCGTAAGGTGGGCGGAGGCTGTGACGCTGAGCGTCGAGCCTGACAAAAACAAACTCTGCGTTTTGTAAAGCCTTGGGAACAAAAACACGCGGAAAAGTGTGATGCGCGGGGCCTGGGAGCATTTCTGCTCCCATGCCACTTAGAGGTCCCGGCACCGGGGGGCGCTCTGGTGCCGCATGGGCTGGCAGGAACTCGCCGGGCAGCCTGAGAGGTTGTGTAAACACTAATTCAGCGGGTGAGGCATCTAAATCCTCTTTGGGTGCCGAACGCAACCCCAATAAAACCCATGGTAGTTTGTTTACCCAATCTGTATCCGTGAGCGACGCTCTGAGGGCTACCTTCAACGACCTGTGAAAACGCTCGCATAAACCGTTGGCCTGTGGGTGATAAGCGGTAGTGCAGTGGACTGCCGCTCCTAAGCCACTGGCCGTTGCTGACCACAGCTCCGACACGAATTGCGGACCCCTATCGGACGTAATATCTGACGGGACTCCGAACCGCACTACCCAGGCTGTTAAAAAAGCGCGAGCCACCTCTGCCGCTGTGGTCGATTGTAATGGAACCACTTCCGGCCAACGTGTGGTCCGGTCCACCATTGTCAAGAGATGTGTGAACCCTTGTGACGGCGGTAGGGGGCCCACTAGGTCTACGTGCACATGATCGAATCTCTTAGCCGGAATGTGGAACAGTTCTAAAGGGGCTTTCGTGTGCCTGTGAACTTTGGCCCGCTGGCAAGCCATGCAGGCTTTCACCCACTCCTTCACGTGTTTGCACAGGCTCGGCCAAACAAACTTCTCCGCTACCATTTTCACCGAAGCGCGTACTCCCGGATGCGCTAGGGAGTGCACCGCGTCAAAAACGCGGCAACGCCACGCGGCCGGTACCACCGGGCGTAGTCGCCCGGTGGATACGTCGCAGATTAGAGGGGGTGAACCAGTTTGTAAACTTATGCTCTCCAGTCTTAACCCTGTTGGTCCAGACAGGAGCGCGTGCACGTCCGTGTCTTCGCTCTGCTCCGCTGCCATGGCTGCATAATCTATCCCCACGTGCACCGGAGCCGCGTGCGCGTCCGCGCTGTTACCTTGCTCCGCGTCTGCAGCATTACAGTCCGCATCCGTGCGGACAGGCGTACTCCCGGATGCGCTAGGGAGTGCACCGCGTCAAAAACGCAACGGCGCCACGCGGCCGGTACCACCGGGCGTGGTCGCCCGGTGGATACGTCGCAGATTAGAGGGGGTGAACCAGTTTGTAAACTTATGCTCTCCAGTCTTAACCCTGTTGGTCCAGACAGGAGCGCGTGCACGTCCGTGTCTTCGCTCTGCTCCGCTGCCATGGCTGCATAATCTATCCCCACGTGCACCGGAGCCACGTGCGCGTCCGCGCTGTTACCTTGCTCCGCGTCTGCGGCATTACAGTCCGCATCCGCGCGGACAGGCGCTGTTACCGCTCGTGAGAGGCAGTCCGCTACTACATTAAGTTTACCGGCTACGTGCTGTATATCGGTGGTGAATTCTGAAATTGCGGCCAGCTGCCTCTGCTGTCGGCCTGACCAAGGTTCTGAAATTTTGGATATTGCAAAAGTGAGCAGTTTGTGGTCGACAAACGCGGTGAAACGCCACCCTTCCAACCAGAACTGAAAATGGCAAATGGCCAGGTGGAGCGCTAGCAGCTCCCTGTCAAACGTGCTGTATTTCCGCTCAGCATCGCGTAGGGACCTGCTGAAAAAAGTGAGTGGCTGCCAAACTCCGGCGACCTGCTGCTCTACAACGGCTCCTATGGCCACATCTGACGCGTCTGTGGTTAGCGCTATTCGGGCTGAAGGGTCTGGGTGAGCCAGCAGTGCTGCGTCTGCCAGTGCTTTTTTAACCTCTGTGAACGCGCGCTCCCGCTCTGGGGACCACTCGATCACATTGGAGGGCTTCTGCTTTTTGAGCGCGGCGAACAACGGTTGCATGAGCTGTGCTGCGTGGGGTATGAAACGGTTATAAAAATTTACCATTCCTAAAAATTCTTGCAACGCTTTTACCGTTTGTGGCTGGGGAAACTCCGCCACTGCGTGTACTTTGGCCGGCAGAGGGACTGCTCCCTCTGGGGAGACGCAGTGCCCTAAAAAATCGATTTGCGCTGCGCCAAAATGGCACTTGGCTGGGTTGATTATCAACCCATGCGCTCCCAACCTCTGAAAAACTGTCGTGAGGTGTTTTTCGTGTTCCTCCTCGGAGGCACTGGCGACTAAAATGTCGTCTAAGTAGACAAAAACGAAAGGGAGGTCGCGCAACACAGCATCCATCATCCGTTGGAAGGTTTGCGCGGCGCCTTTAAGGCCAAAAGGCATGCGTAAAAACTGAAAAAGCCCGAACGGGGTTATTACCGCTGTCTTGGGAATGTCCTCTGGTCGGACTGGGACCTGATGATAACCGTGGACCAGGTCTATTTTAGAAAAAATGCGCGCCTTCGCCAAGTGCACTGAAAAATCCTGGATATGTGGAATTGGGTAGCGGTCCTGCGCTGTGGCATTGTTTAACCTGTGGTAATCGCCACAAGGTCTCCACGAGCCGTCAGCCTTAGGCACCATATGCAGGGGGGAAGCCCAGGCGCTCTTCAAGCGGCGAATTATGCCCAACCTTTCCAGGTTGGCGAACTCCTCACGCACAATGGAGAGCTTAGCTGCATCCAAGCGCCGAGCCTTCGCAAAAACTGGTGGGCCACTTGTGGTGATAAAGTGCTCCACCCTGTGCTTCGCCACCTTAGCTGAAAACGTGGGAACTGTGAGTGCTGGAAACTGGTTTAGAAGAGTGTGAAACTTACCGCCTGCTGTGGTGACATTGGTCTGTACTGGCGGCGGGGACACTCGAGCTGCACAAGGGATGGAACAAAAAGAGAGTGCATTAACCAGGCGTCTATTAACCAGATCTACCAACAAGCCATGTGAGCCCAAAAAGTCAGCGCCTAACATGTTGAAACTCACCGCCGCTACTATGAAGGTGCATTCATAGGTGCGGCCGTGCAAGGACAGGCGCAGAGTCCTTTCGCCAAAAGTCTTGATAGACGAGCCGTTTGCGGCCGTTGCCCCGTCTCCGCGGGGGCCAGCCACACGATCCGCATAGGTCGCGGTGATGAAACTCCTCTGTGCTCCGGTGTCTACAAGGAATTGCCGTCCGGAGCTCGCGTCTGTCAGGTACAGCAGCTTGTTCAGTTCACCGAGAGTCGAAGCTGCTAACGACCCCCGGCTCGTGCGTTTCCCTGTTTCTTTGAAGCTGCATGGCGGAATGCATCTGTGCGCCTTCTCAGCGAAGCGTCGATGGTAAAAACAGAGGCCGTCCCCTCCTCTGCTTTGGGACCGCACCGCTGCCGTCGTCGCTGGGGTTGTTTCTGCTGCCCCTGGCTCTCCACCACCCTCGGCCGCCGCGCCGAGGTCTGCTGCTGCCACTGAAGTCTCCTGCTCGTCGCAGGCGTCGAGGAGCCGCTCCGCTTCCATGGCCAGCGCGCGGAAGTCCTGCTGGTTCACGCACCTCATGCCGGACAGGAGACCCCTCATGTGCGCTGGGAGGGTCCTCAAGGAGATGTGTTTAAACAGAAACGCATCGTTGTCCGCCCCGATCATCTGCAGCATGTCCTCCATGAGGACGGTCGGCCTGCGTCCTCCTCTGTCGCGCAGGTCCAGAAGCTGCCTGGCCCTCACCTCGGCTGATGGCACAAAACTCCGAATGAGGGCGGCTTTCAGGGCGTCGTATTTGCCAGCAGCGGGCGGCTGCTGCACCAGGCTCCGCACACATCGAGCTGTGCGGCTGTCGAGTCTTGCGATGACATTATGGAACTTGATGTCATCTGCTGATACTCCTTCGAGCACGAACCGCGATTCCACGTGTTGGAACCATGAGTGCGGGTCATCTTGCCAGAACTCGGGGAGCTTAATTGAGCTTGCGCCCGTGCGGGCGGTCCCGGGTGAATCCAGGTCGGAGAAACGGTCTCCAAGCCTTTCCATATATCTCACGTGTGGGTCACCAATGTGGGAATCATGAAATGATGAGACTGGATGTTTTCTCAGTATTGGTTTATTCCATCTCACGTCCCACAGCTCTCTCTCTCAGTCAGGAAAACAGAGGAAGAGCTGCAGTCAACCACATACATTTATACCTCCACATCAAACACAGAATCACATTTACATTTAATCCCTCCATTGTCCTCTCGGCTCCTCTGTCTGACCCCAGGAGGTCAGACAGTCCTTTCAGGCTCTCGCTCCAGTTCTTCTCACTTCCTTCCAAGTTCGCAGGTGGTCCAGACTCATTGTCCATCTGAGGCGTGATGTCAATACACACCGCGAGCTTAAAGTCCTTCCATGCTTGGGTCTCTGCCATGTCATATGTGAGCTACATAATGTTACTGTTATGGGCACCACAGTATAAACATTATTTGCTGAAAGAATATATACTGCTCAAAAAAATAAAGGGAACACTTTGAAAACACATCAGATTTTAATGGGAAAAAATAAGCTGGATATCGAAATTGTGGCAGGCTAGTCCAGCTTACTCAGATTAAAAAGTGTTCCTTTAATAACACTGGAATTATGTACTCTCTTCTAATGCCACTCATTTTCTTAATCATTCCCCAAATATCTGATAGCTGTGTTTCTCTTCCTATAGTATTACAATACTGTCTCCAAAACAAACGCTTAGCTGTTTTAATTGTTTTCCTGATGATTGCCTGACACCATTTGTACTCAATCGCTGCTTCCAAAGTATGACACTTTTTCGCTTGTCTGAATGCCCTACTTCTGTTTTTAATAGCTTTATTACAATTATCATCCCACTGTAGCACCTTGGGGGAGCCAGATTATCTAGCATCTCAGACAGGAGACAGTGTTAAGCTTGGGACAACAAAGAGCAGGAGGTTCCTGGTGAGATAGCAGGAAGGAGTCAGGGATGAAGGATGTTGAATGCAGTGTGATGCAAATGTCATTTTGTGTGTGATGTAAATGCCATGAAACTTAAGAGGAGAGTTTCTGCTTAAATGTCCAGTCTGTTCTATGCTTGTGAGTTGTGAGTGTGTAATAAATCATCTGAAATGATTCTGCCTCTGATTTCACACACTCCACACTGGTGACCCAAGACGTATTATGGAACACGAGGCAAGATCGCCGGAGCCGGCCCGGTCAGGAAGCTACAGCGAGGTGGCAGCCATCCCACAGACAGCCTGGACTGGAACCTACAGCCACGCGTGTGCGGTTTCAGTCAAGCTACCGGATTTCTGGCAGCACAACCCGAGCTCTTGGTTCCACCTCACTGAGGCCCAGTTCGCCCTCCAGGGAGTAACGGCAGATGATACCAGATTCTACTATGTGGTCGCAGCGCTCAGCGCCCGCACAGCTCAGCAGGTAGCGAGCCTGCTCGATCAGCCACCAGCCAGCAGCAAATATGAGGCGTTCAAGGCTGCGCTCATCCAGCGCTACACGCTCTCGGACTGTGAGAGAGCGGAGAGGCTCCTGACGCGGACCGAGTTAGGAGATGGTTCGGCTGTAGACCTGATGGAGAAGATGCTGGAGTTAATGGGCACAGACGACGGGCACTTTCTGTTTGCCCACCTCTTCCTCTGGAACCTTCCTACAGTGGCGAGAGCAGTTCTGGCCAATTCGCCGTTGCTGGCCGCGCGCAACGACCATGCGCTAGCCCAGGAGGCAGACCGGATCATCATCACCACCAGGGCGATCACAGTCAACGCGGCAGCGGCGGAGCCCAGCGAGATGACCAGAGGAGGCGAGGAGCCACCGACGGTAGCAGCAGCGGGGGCCAAGGAGCGCCAGAGAGACACGCTCTGTTTCTACCACCGCCGTTTCGGAGAGAACGCACGCAGATGTGCGCCACCGTGCCAATTCAAGCGCTTGGGAAAGCGCCAAGGCCGGGGGTCGGTAGCAGCTGCGACCCTCGGTGAAGAGAACAAGCTGCTCTACTTAACGGATGCACTGTCCTTTGACTCTCTCCCCTGTATAGCTTGAGTGACCCAGCCAACAGTACAAGCCAACGTCACAGCTACAGGCGGTAAGTTCCACACACTGCTCACTCAGTTCCCAGCACTCACGGTCCCGACGTTTTCCACGGCCATCGCTAAACACGGGGTGGAGCACTTTATCACCACCACCGGGCCGCCCGTTTTTGCAAGACCTCCGCGCTTGGATGCAGCTAAACTGGCCATAGCACGCGAGGAGTTCGCCAACCTGGAAAGGTTGGGCATCATCAGGCGCTCGAACAGCCCATGGGCGTCCCCGCTACACATGGTCCCTAAGGCTGAGGGATCGTGGCGACCGTGCGGGGATTTCCGCAGGTTGAACAACGCCACAGCACACGACCGCTACCCAATTCCCCACATACAGGATTTTTCCGTTCACCTCGCCGGAGCGCGCATTTTTTCCAAAATAGACCTGGTCTGCGGTTACCACCAGGTCCCAGTGTGCGCTGAGGACATAGCCAAAACAGCGGTAATAACTCTGTTCGGTCTATTCGAGTTCCTGCGCATGCCATTCGGGTTAAAAGGAGCGACACAGACGTTCCAGCGCATGATGGATGCAGTGCTGCGCGATCTCACGTTTGTGTTCATCTGCCTGGACGATATCCTGGTAGCCAGTGCGTCCGAAGACGAACACGAAACCCACCTCTCGACGGTTTTCCAGAAGTTGGAGGAGCACGGGTTAATAATCAACCCGGCGAAATGCCAGTTCGGCGTGACGGAGATCGATTTTTTGGGGCACTGCGTCTCTCCGGAAGGAGCGATCCCGCTGCCCGACAAAGTGCGTGCCGTGGCGGATTTTCCCCGGCCTCAGACGGTCAGGGCGCTGCAGGAATTTTTGGGGATGGTGAACTTTTATAACCGTTTCCTTCCCCACGCGGCGCAGCTAATGCAACCATTATACGCCGCACTCAAGAAACAGAAACCCGCGGATAGGGTCGAATGGACCCCAGAGCGAGAGCGGGCGTTCTCGGAAGTTAAAGCAGCCCTGGCAAACGCCGCACTGCTGGCGCATCCAGACCCGACGGCCCGCATAGCGCTCACCACCGACACTTCAGACGTGGCCATAGGGGCTGTCGTGGAGCAGCGCGTCGCCAGGGCTTGGCAGCCGCTCGCCTTTTTCAGCAGAACTTTGCGCGACGGCGAATGTAAATACAGCGCGTTCGACAGAGAGTTGCTGGCTCTTCACCTGGCCATATGCCACTTCCAGTTCTGGCTGGAAGGGCGCAGCTTCACCGCGTTCGTGGACCACAAGCCACTAACATTCGCGATGGCCAAGGTTTCAGAACCGTGGTCGGGCCGGCAGCAGAGACAGCTGGCCGCAATCTCAGAGTTTACTACCGATATTCAGCATGTGTCGGGTAAACTGAATGTAGTGGCGGACTGCCTCTCGCGAGCCGTGGTGGCCCCAGTCTGCGTGGGGATAGATTACGCAGCCATGGCCGCGGAGCAGATTAGCGATGCAGACGTGCGCGCGCTCCAGTCTGGACCAGGATGGCGGCCCCCCCCCCCAATCTGCGATGTCTCCACGGGTCGCCCGCATCCGGTGGTCCCGGCTGCGTGGCGCCGCCGCTTGTTTGAGTCGGTTCACACTCTGGTGCACCCAGGAGTGCGCGCGTCGATCAAAATGGTGGGAGAGAAGTTTGTGTGGCCGAGCCTGCGCAAACAAGTGAAAGAGTGGGCTGCAGCCTGCGTGGCGTGCCAACGAGCCAAAGTACACAGACACACGAAGGCTCCCTTGGAGCCGTTTCGTATTCCGGCTAAGAGGTTCGACCATGTTTACGTGGACCTCATGGGCCCCCTCCCGCCATCACAGGGGTGCACGCACCTCCTGACAATGGTGGACCGCACCACGCGCTGGCCAGAAGTGGTCCCGCTGGCGGCAACCACGTCCGCGGACGTAGCGCGTGCTTTTTTAACAGCATGGGTGGCGCGTTTTGGAGTCCCGTCAGACATTACGTCCGACAGGGGCCCGCAATTTGTTTCCGAACTCTGGTCCGCGATGGCCCACAGCCTGGGTGTTACAACTCACCGCACAACCGCGTACAACCCACAGGCCAATGGGTTATGCGAGCGTTTTCATAGATCACTGAAAGCAGCACTCAGGGCTTCATTGACGGATGCAAATTGGGTAGACAGGCTGCCATGGGTTCCACTGGGGTTGCGCTCTGCGCCGAAAAAGGATCTGGAAGCTTCCCCGGCAGAGCTCGTTTTTGCCCAGCCACTACGGCTGCCCGGGGAATTTCTGCCAGATAATCCTGAGCCGGGCAGCTGCCCGTCTCAGCTTTTGCAGCGTAGCGCAAACACAGGCACGCTGCCGGGCCCTGCCCATCACAGTTTTCCGCATGTTTTCGTGCCTAAAACTTTGAAGAGCGCGGAGTTCGTGTTTGTCAGACACGACGCCCACCACCCTCCATTGCGCCCACCCTATGATGGACCGTTCAGAGTGTTGGAAACAGGGGATAAGCATTTTTTGCTAGATTTGGGGGGTAGGAGGGAAAAAATTGGCATAGACAGACTCAACCCCACTTTTGTTGTGGCGGAGGAGCAAGTGCTGTCGGCTAAGGCCCCTCGGCGTGGAAGACCCCCACGGAGAGCTCCAGAGCAGCCACACGGACAGACCGAAGTGGCCCCCCCCAGCAACAGCCCACCCGCAGTCGGACACACTCCCAGCAGCCCCCCACCGGCACAGCAGCGCCGCGGAGGCAGTAAACCCCAGTTACAGCAGATACGGGAGGAGACGGAAGCCCAAGCAGCATGTGGACTGATGTTCAATTGTTCTATCACAGCATGTGGACTGTTATTCTATTGTCCTATCTAAGATGCTGGGGGGGGGGGGTAGCACCTTGGGGGAGCCAGATTATCTAGCATCTCAGACAGGAGACAGTGTTAAGCTTGGGACAACAAAGAGCAGGAGATTCCTGGTGAGATAGCAGGAAGGAGTCTGGGATGAAGGATGTTGAATGCAGTGTGATGCAAATATCATGTTGTGTGTGATGTAAATGCCATGAAACTTAAGAGGAGAGTTTCTGCTTAAAAGTCCAGTCTGTTCTGTGCTTGAGAGATGTGTGTAATAAATCGTCTGAAATGATTCTGCCTCTGATTTCACACACTCCACACCACCAAGGAAGATTCTTTCATTGTCTATAACCTGTACTTTTTGGTATTGTTTGATTTGCAGACTCGATTATAATTGCACTGACGCTTTTACTACATTTCTCCCCATCAATAATGTTCTCACTATTTAGCTGCTCACATCTAGTCTTACAGTGTTGAGGAACAAAATAAGTTCAGGCGAGACACAGCGAGCTAAAGGTTTAAGAGTTTTATTCCTCCATCATCATGAGACACACTGCAGCACTGTGTGATGTGTATGCACTAGTGAGGCATGTAAAGTCAGCTCTTTTATACAGACAAGAGAGAATGCATGGCACATTTACATATTGATATACATATCAGACAATATATATCAATCGCGTGATTAACTGGCCCCAGACTTCTCTCCTTACTCCGGGGATGAATAACAATAGGACAAGAGAGGATGCATGGCACATTTACATATCAATATACATATCAGTCAATACATATCAATCACGTGATTAACTGGTTGTCCCCCAAGGGGCTCTCTGTCCGTATGCCAATTGTTCTGCTTCATGCCCAAGCTGAGTGTTATGAATGTCCATGTAGATTGTGGTGGGTCACC
Organism: Pholidichthys leucotaenia; assembly: GCA_020510985.1. Classification (NCBI taxonomy): domain Eukaryota; kingdom Metazoa; phylum Chordata; class Actinopteri; order Cichliformes; family Pholidichthyidae; genus Pholidichthys; species Pholidichthys leucotaenia. The sequence goes on from CM035839.1 coordinate 222,998,822, forward strand.
ACAACAGATATTTAAATTTATCCCAATCTGCCTTATCCAATTTCCATCTTGTGCCAGACTATATCCCTTCTTCTCCCGCTTCTAGACCAATTTTAACTCTCATTGAGTAGTGATCACTCCCATTAGCTGACCAACTTAATACCTCCCAAGATATGATTCCTGCAATCACATTTGAAGCCAAAGTTAGGTCTAACACATTTTGTGACTAGATTACCGCTAAATCCAGTACCTTTCCCATCATTCACGCATACTAAGTCCCTTTCCTCTAAAAATTCCTCAATTACTGTGCCATTTATATCTATATTCCTATAGATACGTATATAATATAAGATAAGATAAGATAAGATAAGATAAGATAAGCCTTTATTAGTCCCACAATGGGGAAATTCCAGGATTGCAACAGCACAGGGATAGCAACACTCAGAGCAACAATCAGAAGGCAAGAAAAAACAACATCTAGCAAACATATGTCCATATTACTATAAATGTATATATATAGACACACAGTGCAGAGCATTATGGCTGGTGGATGTGCAGCAGAAAGTCTAAGCTCTCTCTCCGCGGATGCAGCGGGCCAGCTGGAAGTCTTTGGGCATGATGGTGACCCCCTTAGCGAAGAAGAGACCACCAGGTGGGTCTCGCTGGTCTCCTGCAGAGCCATGACGGCGAAACTCAGGAAACGCAGGACGGTCTTGAAGTCCTGAGCGATCTCCCTCACCAGGCGCTGGACGGGCAGCTTACGGATGAGCAGCTCCGTGGATTTCTGGTAGCGACGGATCTCTCTCAGAGCCACGGACCTGTGACGGCGAGGCCTCTTCACTCTGCCGGTGGCCAGAGCGCCTCTCCGAGCAGCCCTGTGGCTAGCTGTCTCCTGGGGGGCTTCTTCCTTCAGTAGATTTTACGGGCGGTCTGCTTGGTTCTTGCCATCGCTCTTTATTATTCTGTCTTATATTTCTTTCACGCCGCCTAAACTCCAGCCCGGCACCCGCTTCGTTTTCGCTACAGCTCCCGGTATGTCGAGTTTCCCATTAGCACCGGGCGGCGGCCAAGTGCTAGCTAGCACTAGCTCCTCCCCGCTGTAACGTCTCCCGCTGCAAACCGTGGCTCCGTCCGCCGACCCGGGAGACCCCCGGGGCGATCCGTGATATATATACAGAGTGAAAGGTGTAGAAAGAAGAAGGAAGATAAAAAAAAAAGGCTGTTGCAACAGGCAGCCGACTCGTGTGGCGCCACCGGTCCGGCAGAGCCGGAACCGGAAATTTACAAAACACCCATATACCCATATATACCCATATATTGCTACCCCACAATGTGTTATGTGGATTAAAATCCCCACACCAAACCACCTTACCCTGTGCTTGTCTATTTAGTGTTCAAAGTGTCAACTATCAATCTGTTACATGGAATATAGTAGTTAATAATTATTATGTCTTTTATTGCCCATATTTTTACCATTATTGATTCATGTTCTTTCCCTATGTCCATTATTTTGTAATTTGTTCCATTACGCACAAAAGTTGCTACACACCCTCCTCTACCAGTTTCCCTGTCGTTCCTTATAGATTTGTGTCCTTGAATGACAAAATTCAACTGAGGTTTTAGCCATGTTTCCTGTATACAGATTACCTGGGGTTTGTCTTGCATATCAGATATAAACTTTTTGAATTCTTGCCCATTTGATATTAAACTCCTGGCATCCCATTGCAAAATCGTGATTACCATTATGACCCACTAGCCCATGATGCCTGTGAATTTAAAGATCCCCCACTTAACAAGTCCTCAACTGCTTCCCAATGTAGCCCCTTACTGCCAAGATATTTTTCTGCTGCTTTCACAATGATTTTGATTTTTTTTCTGTTTTCTTGGAAGTCTGTGCAGTGCAGTTTATCACATCTACCACAAATAAGACAAAATTATTTTCCTTCATAACCAGAGTATCTTCCTTAATTCTACTGCATGCACTGCAAGCCTGCATATTTTCCCTGTTTGAATCCACTCCCACTTTTTTAGCTGGCACCTTTTTCGCAGCTTCTGCATATGTTAATCCCTGGAAGACTTATCTGCTGAATGTCTGCTACTCTTTTGCTGGCTTCACAACCTCAGTATGCAGAGCTATGTTCACCACCACAGTTACAGCACTTTAATTTGGCTCCTCTTTCACACTTGCCATATTCATGTTCACTGGAGCATCTGGCGCATCGTTGTCTACCTTTGCATATCGCTGCTACATGACCAAACTTTTGACACTTGAAACATCTGAGTGGAGGAGGAACATAAAGCCTGACTTCATAGCTCATATAGCTAATATACACCTTACTTGGCGGTCTTGTTTAATCAAATTTTAACATTACTGACAGACTATCACATTTTTCACCATTTCTTAGTTTTCAATCTTTGTACCTCTGTCACTTTTGCTCCAATTAAGTTTTTCAGTATTTCATTAGTTGAGACAGCCATTGAAATGCCCAATATAATTCCTCATTGCCTTATTTCCTTCCAATATTGAACACTGCATTTTTTCCATCCATCTTATTGATTTTTATTGCTTTTCCTTGTTGAACACTATCTTTACATGTGACTAGTAACAAACCACTACGAAGAATTCTTGCATTTAAAACTTCTCCAGGTAACTTGTTAATTGAGTTCCACTCACGAAATGATGCCCCTTCCTGAGTAAGTTTGATTACTTTACACTCCTTCTGTTTATTCCGGAATTGTTCATCTTCTGATTCATCAGCACTTGAGAACGCTCTTGTTTTTCTTTACGTTTGCTTCTTTTAGACTCCATCAAACTCCAAACGTCCTCTTTCCTGCTTCCCTGTTTCATCACCTTCCGCTGCCTACTCTACCATCTCCTGTCCATTCACAACCTGGTTGTGCCACCTCCTCCTACTCTCCCAGTCTTCAGCTCCAAAACCGTGAGTTTTTCTTCCATCTTCTGTTGTTGCTCGCCGCGTTAGTAGCTTGTGAAGAAGCCACAGCCTCAAACAATCTTCTTCGCAATCCCCCTCAAGGAACACTGAGCAGAGACTCAACTAATAAGGGAAACTCATAATTGGGAGATACAGAACAGCTCGGAGGGTAATCAGGGCAGAACAGGAGCCCACTGGAGACAATAGGCAAACAAGCATACACTACAGGCAGGGAAACAGACATGACAAGAACATGCAGGGCACAATACAGAGGGGCAGTGGCAAAAACATAACTGTGAACATAATCATAATACTTAAGAACCAATAAAGACATTAGGGACCAATTGTCATATGCGTGTGTAAAACGCATTGCATGTGGGAATTAAATATGAAATCCAAACACAAGAGTGAGTTGAATGTGCTTTAATGACAAATGTGTGGACAGTTCATGATCAAACAGATGAATGACACCAGCTAACAAGGGAGACAGTCAGGACACTCTACAGCTCGTGAGGAAGTGGAACATGAAAGAATGGCCCAGGTGCTACAGGCGGAATTGTAAGCAGAGGGAGGCAGAGGAACCCAGGCGCTTCCAAACGGGACTGGTAAGGCGTGGGCAAATATAGGAAAACTTAGATTGCTGGAGCAGTCCAAGGCAATCCCAGGTAGCTGACCCAGTGGAACAAAAACAGCACGAGCAAGCTGGAGGAAATACAGATGATCCAACGTCAGTGGTACAGGCAGTTAAGTTTAACACTGAGGGAAACAAACACCGTGAAGAATGAACAATGACCTGACAATGCACATCAGTGAACACAGAACTTAAATACTGCAACTGATTAATCAACTGAGTGCATGCCGGTGCGTGAGTGTGTGAGCATGTGAATGAGAATGAATGGTGTGTGCTGAGTGTAGCATGTGTGTAAGTGAGTGAGTGTGCTGAGTGAAACACAAATGACAAGCAGCTGTGGCCCTGACAGGAGGAGGGGGCATGGCTGTCGGCCGTCAGGAAGCAGGTGAACCCCAAGGCTCTCAGCAGCCTGACACACGAACCTGACAGATGACAGATACAAAAGAAATAATAAAGGGAAAAGGAGCCACGTCATGGAGCAGGGTAGGGAAAAACTAAAACCCTACTCATGACAGAGCCCCCTCCCCATGACGGGTGGATTCCAGACACCCGAGGAGAAAGCAAGGCCACAGAAAAAGAAGACACCCCCCCCTTCCCCCCCCCCCCCCCCCCCCCCGCCAGGAGGCACTATCAAAACTACCCAGGGCGGGCGGTGGGGGGAACAGGTCAGGAGGGAACAAAATCAGTGCACTATCACAGAACAAAAAGTGAAAACACAGTAACCATTCCAACACCAAGAAAAACCTCCCCAAGGCCCCGGAGTTCACAAGATCAGGGGGTTGACCAAAGTTTCAAACCCCACGGTCCCAACGTTGAGGCCAATCAGGTGGCCGACCAGCATTCCAGGACAGCCGAACAGTCCAGGGAACCAAGTCAGGTGGCCTACCAGGAAAATTTGGTCACCTAATCCAACGGCACAGTATATCAGGTGGCCGGCCTGGGAACTTCAGCCACGAGTTCAGGAAGGGCGGCCCGGGTCATGGCTCTCCCACAGGGACACCAACAACTATGGAGGAACAAAGAAGAATGGCTGCACCCACGATGGTCCTGATCCGGGCCATGGCAGCACCCACGGTGGACCCGGGCCAGGCCATGGCTGCACCCACGGTGGTCCCGACCAGGGACCTCATTGCACCCGCAGTGGGACCTGGCTGGACCACTGCTGCACCCGCGGTGGGACCTGGCTGGGCCACTGCTGCACCCGCAGTGGCCCCAAGCCCCAATTCCCTTATATCACCCCCCCCCCCCGGAAAGTCAGGAACACAAATTGAACACCCGACCATGTAAAATAACTATAAACACGTATATACACATAACACATCAATGCAGTCCACATTTCACTTTTCTAATCACCAGAACAGGCCCTAGGATGCCTGATTGGGTGTACACTCTGCCGCTGAGCCCAACCATCCTCAACCATTCCAGTCACAAAATCGTCCAAGTATCTGGGTCTCCGACACTCTAGCCAGGCATCCCTCAGGAGGGCACACTGCATCTGGCACCATCGGTTCAGTCTGTGGGTCAGTGTCTGCCCGAACCCTCCAGTCCTAACTGTCACTAAAACTGTCCAAGGCGGGGTCACTTGTCACCTCCGGCAGGGACCTCCTCAACCTACTCGCATGCCACCGGAACCCGTCGTCCAGTTCAAAAGTATCTGGTCCTCTCAGTCTCACAGTCCTCTGTGGTCCCACCCACAGCAGCTGGAGTTTGTGGACATGGACGCGGTGCTTGATCCAAACTCGATCTGATACCCTCAGACTGTGATCCCTCGCCCGATGCCTCCTGTTTAACCGTTCTTTCATTTTGTGCTGCTACCTGGTGACTTGGCACCTTAGCGTCCCCAAGTCTTCCCCCCATTCCGTTCGTGCCAGCCCCAGTCATCTCACTGGTAGCGGCAACTCACGCCCAAGCATGAGGGCAGCTGGGGAGGGCTCTGTCGTGGCATGCACCGACACCCTGTAGGTGAACAGGTTGTTGTTCAGGGCATCATTGAACGTAAAGCCATCCACTAGATGGGCCCTTAGTCCATTTTTCAGAGTCCTATTGATTCTCTCAACACCCCCCCCCCCCCCAGTTAGCCTGCGGGTGGCACACCGCCATCTTTATGTGTTTCACCCCTCTGACCCTCAGGAACTCCTCGAAAGCCCCGGAAATGAACTGAGGGCCATTGTCTGTGGTGATGGAGCTCGGGGTCCCCCAACTGGCAAACAAGGATGCCAGAAAACCCGTGGCCACCTCTGTTGTCACTGAGCCAGTCGGGAGCACGTCGGGCCACTTCGAAAACATATCGTAGGCCACCAAGAGGAACCGGCTATTAGGGGGGCTGCATGCAGCTCTCCGCAAATGTCCAACTCGACGTGTTCCCAGGGTCCGGTAGGAAACGGGACCAGTCGCAGGGGTGGGGGTGGTGGTCCTCTGGTCTTTCTGCTCTCCAGGCACTGCACACAGTGCTTCACCATCGCCTCAATGTCCTTGTCAATTCCTGGCCACCATACCAAATCCCTGCAGCGTTGGTTGACCTTAACCACCCCCAGGTGTCCCTCTTGTAGCATTTCCAACACGCGTCCTCTCAGGGCTGCCGGGATGACAGTGCACTGCCCTCTAGCCACGCACATGTCGTTCCAGCAGCTGAGTTCATCTCTAAACCAATGAAACGGGGCCAGTTCACCAAGCGCTCCTGTCGGCCAGCCCTCTCTGATTGCCGAGCGCAGTCCTCTCATCACCTGGTCACTCTCCGATACCTCCCTGAGCTCCTGCGGAGACACGATTTCTTGGAGTGCTCCGTGCAGCGCGTGGACCAGGTCTGCTTCATCCAGATCCGCCGCCGTTAGGTCAGGCACCAGAGTGCACATCGTGGCCTGTGACAGAAGATCTGCTACGACATTGTCTCTACCTGGCGTGTACTTTGTTGTAAAATTGTAGGCTCTCAGTCTTTCTGACCACCTATGGATTCTCACTGGCCTGTGTCCTGACCCCGAGGTTTCGAGCAGAGTCGTGAGCACCCGGTGGTCCATCCTCAATGTGAAGTGTCGCCCATAGAGGTAGATATGCCACCTCTTGCAGGCCCAGACACAGGCTAGTGCTTCCCTTTTGCCCACGGTGTACTTCTTTTCTGCCCCTCACAGAGACCTCAACGTAAAAGCCACGGGACGCTCCATACCATCCTGCACCTGTGACATAACTGCCCCCAGGGCAGAACCGGACGCGTCACATGTCACAATGGTGGGGCAGTTCTGGTCAAAGTGGGCCAAAACCGGTGGGGAGGTGAGCTGTTGCTTCAACTTTTCCACTGCCACTGAACAGGCCAGGGTCTAGTTCCAGGGTGTGTCCTGCTTCAGCAGTGCCTGGAGCGGCTCGATCATCTCTGAGTATGGTGGAATGAACCGTCCATAGAAGTTAGCTATACCCAGGCGAGGAGGGGTCCACAATCCACAGTACCATCTCAACATTCAAAACCAGCGGTTTTAGTCCGTTCCCGGTCAATCGGAACCCCACAAAGTCCAGGCGTCTGCCGCAAAGACACATTTTTCGCCGTTCAGAATGACCCCATGCCCCTGCAGCATCTCCAACAGCCTTTCCAGCCTCCAGCTCTTCTCTCGATGCCCCGTGTACCACAGTGTCATCCAGGTATACGACTGCCCCCTTCAGGCCGGCCAGCATGGTCACCATGACCTTCTGGAAACAGCTTGACGCTGAGCTCAGCCCAAAGGGCATCCTGGTGTAGCGGAAAACCCCCATGTGGGTCACGAAGACCGTTAGATTCCTGCTGTCCGGGTGTAGTGGCACCTGCAGGTAGCCCTGGCATAGATCCAATTTCGAGAAGACCTGCACCCCGCTGAATGCCGTCGTGAGTTCCTCCATAGTCGGCAGTGGGTACTTGTTGGGGATGACCGCCTTGTTCACTGTTCTGAGGTCAATACACAGTCTGATTCCCCCTCCTTTTTTCCTGGCCACCACCAGATTGGAGATTCATGGTGATACATTTGCCTTTTCGATGACTCCTGATTCCAGCAGTTTGGTCAGTTCCGCCAACACCTCCTCTCGCAGCGCCAACGGGAGATGTCTCAAGGGCTGGATCTTCGGCGTGACAGTCTCGTCAATGAGGGGGCCGTGGTAAAACGCTTCAGTGTGGCCCAGGCCTCTAAACAACGCAGACCAATGGAGATGCCAGTCCGGTCCCACAGACAGAACCGTCAACCCATCCGGGTCCTTTATGGAGAAGCCTAGTCCCCTCAGCAGGTCAACTCCTAACAGGTCGGTTAAGCTAATGATTGCTAATGCTAGTTAAGCACTAATAAGTCCTCTGTACTACATTGTAATCATGGCACGTTATCACCAATAAGTAATAAAGTACTAAAATATGTATGCTGTGTGTGTGTGTTTCAGATGGCTCTCGTGTGGCAAAATTATTGCTTCAAACTGTCGGTCTTCAACCAAGCCTCTCAGTGATCAATGTCAACCCAGCTTCACGAAACGCGATTCAGAATGTCTGAAGAAACATTTAACTTCCTGTGCTACAAATTGCTCTGATCTGTGTGAAAATCATAGAGAGACTGTTGAGACGTCATGGGATGTACCTGGTCCAGCCGGTGGTGTCGTGGCAAAAAGTGGTCAGCTGCCAAAAATTGATCACCAGGTGCCATATTATAGTTATGGGGTTATATTAGCCGTAAAATATATATTTCAACAAGTAAACAGTGCTGAGTTAGGTATAATAAAATAATAAATAAAATATATTTAACAACTATAATGCATTTTTAACCCAAAACAAACTTCATCTAGGATTAAAAGCAATTAAAATAATGCAGTCACAAGGTTACTTGGAAAATACATGGACTGGATTTACTGGATAAATACATGTAGATACTGTTTAAATATATATTCTATGTGTGAATAATGTTCTATGTACTCCTTTTGTATTGCACTAGGAATTTTTACAATAAACTTTTGTGCCTTTTGCAGATATGTCTCCACGTTTGTTATTTTTATTTGGGAAGGTTACTAAGATTTAGGGACATAAATTAAATGCTAAAAGACTGTTACAACTCGCCGCTCATTAGTGGCGCCAGCTGAGCGCACACCTGCACCTCGTCAGCGGCGGAGCATATAAGCCGCTCTGCCCTGGGCTTCGGCCTGAAGCCGTCTGTTCCCTTCGGCTACTTGCTTCAGAGGAGCCCCCTCGCCAAACAGCAAGATCTCTCACGTAAGCAACTCTCTACTTGTGTTCCAGTCTTTCCCCTGTGCACAGGTGGACCTTTCCCGGCGGCGGACCCCGCCCCCGCATCACCACCTCGCGGCTGCTGTCAGGTGCATCGTCAGGTCTCTGTCTCCCAGACTCTCCCTTGTGCGTGCCTGCCACCTGCCCTGCCAAGTAAGCCAACTAACCTCTCATCTCCTGTTGTACTGGTTTGATGCCCGTCACCTTCTCCCTGTGTTCTCTCCCCAGGGTTGTCTGGCTGTACGGTTTCCTGCCTCCGTGCCTGACGCTGACGTCCACCACCAGTACATCCACATTCCACAGACACGCATCCATTCATCCTTGTTGTTGAATAAAGCTATTGAATTCACTCTGAGCCTGCGTGTGTGTCTCCTGAGCCGTGCGTTATGTCAAAGATTGGAAAAGCTGTCTAAATAATCCAGCAGTTTGAGAAAACACTTTTGGTTTGGTGTAAGTCCGTCAACAGAATTATGAACCATAAAGTAGTTTGTGTTAAAACATGTTAAATCCCATTAAACCTTAACTCATTATTAGGAAATCCAGATGCTAAAATGGCCCAGAATTCCTCCATATACTGGTACTATGACTAAAGTGTGCAGTGTTTTCTGCACTGGCACATCCAACAGTGCAGTCTTCAGTAAATAAAATAATTGTTTTTGGTTACTTTTTCTTAAAAATGAGCCATTATTTTCAATGTCATTGATAAATGTTTGGTTTGTACTGTTGACTTTTCCACCGGTGTCTTTACAGACAAATAGAAAATCATGATGCAAACGCATAAGTCACTAAATTGTTTATTACAATCACCAGCAAAATCCAGATTATTTAGAATGTGCAAACTTTAAACTAAAAAAAACTCAGAATGGGTCATACACGCTGACTCCTCGCCTTTGCAAAATGGTCCAGCACACCAAGAAACACTTGATTGAAAGCAGCATTCTGAGCCATCTCCTCCCTTCACAAGGTAGTTTCATGGGATACAGGTCAAGTGGACCCTTGAACAAGTGAGCACTCCAAGTGGACCCCAGGATCCATGACATAATGTCCAGCTCAGGAAACACGCACGCAGGCTCAGGGTAGATTTAACAGCTTTATTCAACAAGCAGGCGTGTATGGATGGATGTGTAAGATATGAATATGTAATGAGGGTGAACGCTGATGTACAGGAAGCAGAGCGGAGCGCCGTACAGCCAGGCAACCCTATGGAGAGAACAGAGGACAGGGGTAAAGGGCACCACACCTAGACAGGTATAATGAGCAGAGTGCTGCTTACTTGTAGGCGACTGGTTGCTGACGTTGGCCAAGGGAGAAGCCCGGGAGACAGCGTCCTGCAGAGCCTGTGACAACGGTGAGGGTTGGATGGCGATGACGGGGTATCCGCCGCCAAGGAATCCACCTGTGCACAGGGGAGAAGACTTGCAAAGGTAAGGAGTAAGATGCTTACGTAGGAGCGTAGCTTAGCTGTTGTTTGGAGACGATCCAGCTGCGAAGATGTGCCGATGCGAACAGACGGCTCCAGACCGCTGCACTAGGCTGAGTGGGCTAAATAGCCCGTGGCTGACGAGGCGCAGGTGCACGCGCAGCTGAGGCAGATGATGAGCGGCGAGTCGTGACAATCCAATCTGTACATGTACAAGTACATTCTCAATCCAATGATTTGTAAACATGAAGAAGGAGAACAACAACAAGAATGTGTGTAAAACTGTTGAAAAGACTTTTGCTGGTCACCAAGAAGTGTAAAATATATATATATGTAAGATGACAACTAAGCTGACCCAGAGAAGGTTCTGGCTCTGTTTCTGCTTTCAAAAGACTTTTCTTCTCCACCACTGCTGCTCCTCACCGCTGGCTGCCCTCAGATGAAAATCCACAGAATAGGTATGTGGAACTAGAATTTTCTGAATGAGGCTTTAGAAAGCGCTGAATCAGTTTGTAAATCACTGGACTGAAAATGTACTTGTACATGTACAGATTGGACCCCAGGGTCCACATGGGGTGCTCACTTGGTCAGGGGTCCTCTTGACCTGTTCCCGTTTCATGCTCTCTTGCCTCATTGAGAAACAACGGGATGTGCTGCTGGTCCCGGTTCAGCAGATCTTCAGCCTGCAGTGGCACTCTAGAATGGAAATGCACACACAACTTAAGTACATGCTGTTGTGTCCATAACTTAGACAATAACGACAGAGTGGGAGTACAGTTAATGGAGCTTTATTAACAGAACTCACTGACAAGACCGTACAGACTTTCAGCGCTCTCCTGCAGGCCAGGGCGTCTACTAGGCGAAGAAAGCAAACCCCTTCCGCCCACAGCCTGGGCCACTCTGGGTGGCGTCACTACCGGAACCGGCAGTTTGCCACCCCCATCTATTCCCCGGCCAACCCTGCCGTCATCTTACTACTACTAACTATTTTCATATGTAACATTCTCCCCCCTTCAAAAAAAATGCAAGCAGACGAGTTGGCTCACCCAAATTTATCTCCCGACTCACACTCTAACAATAAAATGTATGTACAGAAATAAACAAGCAACCTATCCATTTACACAACCAAAGCTGGGGACACTGGGTAGACCACCAGCGCCCCCTACAGGGCCAGGTGGATTATTCTGCCGCCTTGTCCCTATCATCCATCCATCCGTCCATCAAAATAAAAGAAGCCGTGTTTCTAAACGAAAATTAATCCCAGAACAGTTACAATATATACATGAAAACAGTAAACAATAAACAATATAATCACAAACATATCTAAACCCCTATTGGCGGCCCCCACCCCAAAACACTCACCCCACATTTGGACATATTTCACTCACAAAGGTGTTGGGCAGCTCCCACATGAGCAACAATAATTTCCAATCCTTTATAAAGACAATTCAAACATTTACATATTCAAATCAAACAACTCAGTGTTTTCTTCTCCTTTATCAATATTCACATTAATCAACTAGTGACATTCAACATACTTCTTTTTTTTTAAAAATCAATTTAACAATTTCTAAATATAACACTGGTCAACACCAAATTTATTGTCTAAGTTTTTTTAGCTGATTTAGGACAATTTTGATGTGTTGAATCCAAAAATCACATTGGCTTTGCTCAATCAGGTCAACTTTTTGAACTCTGGCCACATGTTGTTTTGTACATTTTTGTTTACATGTACGGGTATTTTCGCTTTATATGATGCAAAATTCTTTTTTATTTCTTGAAATTTCTTGAACTCTGAAGAGTTTGCACGTGCCAATTTATGACATGATGTCATAAATTGTCATGATGGCTGATTACTGTTGGACTCTGAAGAGAGACATCCCTGCCGCTGAGCATTCTAGAGGTTAGAGTAAACGGAAGTTGAAGCTCTGAATTTTGAACAATGATGACGTAACATTCAATTTACATGTACTTACCTTTATCAGTGTCTACTATTCAATTTACAGTAATCGAAATTTGTAACATTTAATCAATAAATTGTATTAGAAAACGATTTTTTCTCTTAAAAATCTCCATCCATCCATCCATCCATCTTCTACCGCTTTTCCGGAGGTCCGGGTCGCGGAGGCAGCAGTTCAAGCAGAGAAGCCCAGACTTCCCTCTCCCCAGCCACCTGCTCCAGCTCTTCAGAGGGGATACCAAGGCGTTCCCAGACTAGCTGGGAGACATAGTCTCTCCACCGAGTCCTGGGTCTGCCCCGGGGTCTCCTCCCAGTGGGACGTGCCTGAAACACCTCAAGTGGGAGACGTCCAGGAGGCATCCTAATCAGATGCCCATACCACCTCAACTGACTCCTTTCAATGTGGAGGAGCAGCGGTTCTACTCTGAGCCTCTCCCGGATGACTGAGCTCCTCACCCTATCTCTGAGGGTGAGTCCAGCAATCCTACGGAGAAAGCTCATTTCAGCCGCTTGTATCCGCGATCTCGTTCTTTCGGTCATTACCCAAAGCTCGTGACCATAGGTGAGAGTAGGAACGTAGATTGACTGGTAAATCGACAGCTTTGCCTTAGAACTAAGCTCCCTCTTCACCACAACAGACCGGTACAACGTCCGCATCACTGCAGATGCTGCTCCAATCCGTCTGTCGATCTCTCGCTCCATTTTCCCCTCACTCGTGAACAAGACCCCAAGATACTTAAACTCCTCCACTTGGGGCAGGAGCCTGTCCCCAACCCGGAGAGGACAATCCACCTTTTTCCGGCTGAGGACCATGGACTCGGACTTGGAGGTGCTGATTCTCATCCCAGCCGCTTCACACTCAGCGGCAAACCGTCCCAGCAAGAGCTGTAGGTCATTGCTGGATGAAGCCAACAGGACAACATCATCTGCAAACAACAGAGATGAGATCCTGTGGTCACCAAGCATGACACCCTCCATTCCCTGGCTGCGCCTAGAAATCCTGTCCATAAAAATTATGAACAGGACCGGTGACAAAGGGCAGCCCTGGCGGAGTCCAACTCTCACTGGGAATGACTCCGACCGAGTGTTGGCAATACGAACTAAACTCTCACAACGGTCGTACAGAGACCGAATAGCTCGTAACAACAAGCCCGATACCCCATACTCCCGAAGCACCCCCCACAAAAATCCACGAGGGACGCAGTCAAATGCCTTCTCCAAGTCCACAAAACACATGTAAACTGGTTGGGCAAACTCCCACGAACCCTCAAGAATTCTCGAGAGGGTAAAGAGCTGGTCCGATGTGCCACGGCCAGGACGAAAACCACATTGCTCCTCCTGAATCCGAGGTTCGACCAACGGCCGGACTCTCCTCTCCAGTACCTTGGCATAGACCTTCCCAGGGAGGCTGAGGAGTGTGATCCCTCTAAAGTTGGAGCACACCCTCCGGTCCCCTTTTTTGAAGAGATGAACCACCACCCCGGTTTGCCATGCCAAAGGCACTGCCCCCGACCTCCACGCAATGTTGCAGAGGCGTGTCAACCATGACAACCCAACAACATCCAGGGCCTTGAGGTACTCGGGGCGAATCTCGTCCACCCCCGGGGCCCGGCCACCAAGGAGATTTTTAACCACCTTGGCGACCTCAGCCCCTGTGATAGGCGAGTCATCCCCCTTGTCCCCAAACCCTGCTTCCTCTGTGGAAGGCGTATCAGTGGGATTGAGGAGATCCTCGAAGTATTCCTTCCACCGCCCGACGATATCCCCAGTTGAAGTCAACAGTGTCCCATCCGCACCATACACAGTGTGGACGGGGAGCTGCTTTCCCCTCCTGAGCCGCCGAACAGTTTGCCAGAATCTCTTTGAAGCCGACCGAAAGTCTTGTTCCATGGCCTCACCGAACTCCTCCCATACCCGGGTTTTTGCTTCAGCAACCACCCGAGCTGCACTCCGCTTGGCCTGCCGGTACACCTCAGCTGCTTCGGGAGTCCCACAAGCCAACCAAGCTTGATAGGACTCCTTCTTCAGCTTAATGGCCCCCCTCACCACTGGTGTCCACCACTTGGTTCGGGGGTTGCCACCACGAGATGCACCGACCACCTTGCGGCCGCAGCTCTGGGCCGCCGCTTCAACAACAGAGGTGGAGAACATGGCCCATTCAGACTCCATGTCTCCAGACTCCCTCGGAATGTGGTTGAAGTCTTCAACTCCCACCTCCGGAAGAACTCTTAAAAATCTTTCGGATGAAAAATATTAACAAAAAATCAGCCAATAATGTCACAAAAATGTAATCGATTTATTCAGAAGATCAGATTTTTACCTCCACCAAGGAGGTTATGTTTTTGTCGGCGTTTGTCTGTTTGTTTGTTTGTTTGTTAGCAACATAACTCAAAAAGTTATGGATGGATTTTGATGAAATTTTCAGGAAAGGTGTACCATGGCACGAGGAAGAGATTATTAGATTTTGGTCATGATCTGAGAGTGCACACCTCCACCAAGGGCTTTGTTTGCATTTGTGCAGCAGGATTACACAAAAACTACTGGATGGATTTAGATGAAATTTTCACCACAGTTGGTTCTTGGGCTAGAGGGGAAGCCATTACATGTTCGGAGATGAGCTGAGAATGCATACCTTCATCAAGGCTCTTATATCCTCACAGACTGTTAGCAACAACACTCCAAAACTACTGGATGGATTTGGATGAAATTTTCACCAGAAGTGGTTCTTGGCCTACACACGAACCCATTACATTTTGGGGCTGATCCATGAGTGCATACCTCCGCCAAGGCTCAATCTTCTTGCAGTGGTTTAGTAGGATTATGTAAAAACTACTGGATGGATGGATTTTGCTGAAATTTTAACCAGAGATGGTCCTTGGCCTGCACACAAACCCATTACATTTTGGAGCTGATCTGTGAGCGCATACCTCTACCAAGGCCCAATCTTGCAATGTATGGTGGGGTGGAGACGGGGAGATACAAACAGATGGATAGACAAGGGGAGGGAAGGAAGGAGCCTTGGCGGAGGTATGAACTCTCTGAGTGCTTATCTAGTTTAAAAATCAACTTAGCATAAAAACCTGACCTGATCAAGAGAAACGGATGCCATTTTCAGATTCAGCGGTGCAAAACTGTCGTAAATCAGTTGAAAAAACACAGACAACTTACAAAAAAATTATTTTTGTAACCCTGTGTAAGCAATGTTTCTTAAGATTTAGCAGTCAATTTATAAAATATTTCATTTACTATTAATCTAAACACCCGGGGCCTACACCATCCATCCATCCATCCATCCATCTTATTCCGCTTAATCCTTTTTGGGTCGCAGGGGGGCTGGAGCCTATCCCAGCATCTTTGGGCGAGAGGCAGGGTACACCCTGGACAGATCGCCAGTCCATCGCAGGGCCAACACAGAGAGACAGACAACCATTCACTCTCACAGTCATATCTAAGGACAATTTAGAATCTCCAGTTTGATGCCAATTAACCTAACGTGCATGTTTTTGGCATGTGGGAGGAAACTGGAGAAATCCCGGAGTCAACCCACGCAGACACGGGGAGAACATGCAAACTCCACACAGATCACTGTTGGTTGGGGGCTGGGATTGAACCCAGGATCCTCTGGCCAAGGGTGAGTTGCTGTGCTGCCGCAGTGCTAACCACTCCGCCACCGCCTACACCAATAAGACTAAAACTATACACAACATGGCACAGGGATAGGCTTACAACATGTGAACAAACGCACTTTCCAGTCACTTAACACACCCTGTGGAGCGCTCTCCCCCTGGATTACCATCTCGTGGTTCCCTCCCAGAGCATCTCCTCTTCCTGGTCTCTGGGGATGAACTGCACCATCTCCTCTTCTCCACCACGCGGCGCCGTTTGTTGGGGTGCCTCCACGTATCTTCAGACAGGTCTGAATGTCCATCGGCCCGGGCAGCTGTCACCTGGAGCCGCCCCTGGTCTTTGCGTCGTCCGCGTGTCCCACATGTCCCTCTCAGCCAAGTCTCAACCTGTGAACAAACTCCAACACCAGTCCGCAGGGGAGGCCTGGCCTGCTTTCTCTGGTCACTACGATGTAAGCAATCCTCCTCCTTGGAACCGGTCATCTCGCGGGTCCAGTTCGCAGTTCTCTTGGAGGGCTGTCGCTTGGAGTGCCTTGACACTGCGCTCTGTGGTCTCACCCCCTCTATCCTCAGCGTAGGCTCCACGGGCTTACTAGTCACCCCAGGGGTCCCGTCGTGCCGTCCAGCACCCACACCAAGGGTACCATGGACACTGGCATCGGGTCCATCCTGGAGCGGCATCGCACAGCGACAGATGTGCTTCTCCTCAGAAACGCCGGACCAATCAGGATCCCACACCTCCTCATCTTCCACACATGGAGCAGGTTGGTACCACAATCTGCAGCCCAACCACTCCTCTCCAGTGTCGTTGGCAATGGAAAAACCCAATCCATAAAACATACTGCTTCCCATTATATTGACTCCGTATGCACTGACAATAACCTGAACGCTTGGCAGTGTCACGGATTTGTACTTCGTCTCCATCTCCAAAAATCCCAAGACAGCCAGCCTGTTCATACCGTAGCCAAAATAGGGTGCAGCCCATTTATCGATGCAGTGGTGGGGAAACAGACTCCTCACTGCTGCCAGGTTCAAAATGGAGGTCACCGCTCTGGTATCCACCAAAAGCAGCACCTCGATGCCATCCAGCGACACCACACAACTGATCTGTCCATTCGTCTCCAGTGAGACCGTATGAACTATCATTGGAGTCTTCGGGGAGGGACCCGCCTCATGCTGTCGATCCCTCCGCTCAAAATTCTTGCAAGTCCTGGCAAAGTGATATAACAAGCCACACCTCCCACAACGCTTGCCTCTTGCCAGACATTCCCTGGACTTATAGCGGTGTTTAGGGGACCCACAGCCATAATATCTGGGTGTACCTGGGGTGGACCTAATCTTGACCACGGAGGCATAATCGTCATCCCCGCTGTCCTCTTCCTCAGGGTCCAAATTCAGAGACCTCAAGCGAGGCTTGTCCCGGGTTGGAGAAGTTCTCACTCGGAGACCTGTCACTATTGTCTCAGTTGCCTCAAAATGCCATGCTAGCTTGATAGCAGCGGCCAACGTCAGCTCACCTGGGTGGGTCAAAAGCCTAAATCAAGCAGCAGGACACCGGACATGTTCTGCTAGCTGGCCCTGGACCATTTCATCCTCCAGGTTTCCAAACTTGCATTCCCTTGCCAGCTCATGGAGGTCTGCAATGAACTTTCTAACAGACTCTCCCATCCACTGGCGGCGCTGTCAAAACTGAATGCGTCAGACAGTGACGTTTTCAGGAGCGCAAAAATAGCGCGCCATTAGCTCCACAACCTCGTCAAAGCTATCGGCTCCTCCTACGTTTTCCAAATTCCTCTGTCCCTCCGTGCCCAAATTATGGACTAAAATTGCCTTTGCACAAAGCTCCTCTAGCTCGCCGAGGTTTAGGGCCACCAAATAGTTGGTAAATGCGGCAAACCACTGAGACCACGCCACGAGTGGCTCACCTGGTGTCTCCAAAAATGGCCGAAAATTGGCAACAGACCTCTCCATAACTGCTTTTACCTTGTTGCTAAATGTTGTGTCCATAACTTAGACAATAACAACAGAGCGGGAGTACCATTAACAGAGCTTTATTAACAGAACTCACTGACAAGACCATACAGACTTTTGGCGCTCTCCTGCAGGCCAGGGTGTCTACTAGGTGAAGAGAACGAACCCCTTACGCCCACAGCCTTTATACTCTGGGTGGCGTTACTACTGGAATCGGCAGTTCACCACCCCCATCTATTCCCCGGCCAACCCTGCCGCCATTTTCATATGTAACACATGCACAGCACGAAAGTGCAACATGTTAAAAAAATACTTTTTAACCAGGATTAACACTAGCTTATTTCGTCAGATGTTGTCGACACAAGCGCAAAATACAAGCAGAGCATGGAGTTAGCATTGATGGCTAACTAGCTAGCTCATTGTCTGCATACAGGAAACAACAGTGATGTTTGTTCAAAGTGAGCTTTCCACCACTGGGATAAATAATGGAAAAGATGCATAATATCACATCACTCACCATCTTCTATCACTGTTTTCAACAATGATGATGCTGTGGTCGGGTCGACGCCACTCTGCCTCCCATCTGCCTTTGCCAGTCTGTGGCCATGAATTCTTTTCAGGTCACTCTGTCCAGCTCCCTCTGGATTTCTTTACTCAGCTACCAAGCACAGAAAAGTCTGCACCTTGTCATTGGACCACGGTGTTGATTTGTGTGTAGCCATTTATCTCGTTGATTACACTCACTCACGCTTGCTGTTGGTGATTTGACTGTTTGTTGCCATCCAAAATGGGGCAGTAAACAAAAGACACGTGACCCGTGTGATGTCGGTGCAACCCCTCTATTGAGTTTTTGCATATGACGTCAGGGGGCGTGCCGCACTGGCCCGTTAGAGTGTGCCGCCATATTGGATGGCAAGAAACAGCAGCAGCAGGGTGAAACAAACCACATAGCTCACGTGTACCTACAAACTCGGCAAAATGGTGTACTCCTGTTGTTCCCCCTGATAAGGGGATAAGCGGGGAATTAAATGGCCGGTGTGAAATGCAAAAAAAAAAAAAAAAAAGTTGGATTTTTGAATAATTACCTTCACTGACGTAATCTCTCGCTTTGTCATAACGGGCTGCACGGTGGAGCAGTGGTTTAGCACTGTGGCAGCACAGTTTACCCTCAGCCGGGGGATCGTGGGGATCATGAGACCGTGGGCTCGATCCCAGCCCCCAACCAACAGTGAGCTGTGTGGAGTTTGCATGTTCTCCCCGTGTCGCTTGGGTTTACTCCGGGATTTCTCCGGTTTCCTCCCGCATACCAAAAACATGTAGGTTTAGGGCGCTCGCGCACGCAGCGGCTGGTGGCTTGTCACCAGACTGCAAACCAAATCTACCTACAGGTACAAATAAGTAACAAAAAAAAAAAAAAACTTTGTGAGTCGGGTCTGGTTTGGGGGCGCCTCTCTGCTTGCTACAAAGGACAATGCACACATGAAAGGGGAAAATATTGTAAATGTGCATAAAATCAGGTACGTTTTAACGCGGCGCGCCATGGAGAGCCTTTAAAAAAAAAAAAAACACGCAGCACGCTTCACTCACCTCCGAGTCCGAGGAGCTGCTGTTGTTTTCCGACTCGTTCACCAGCAAAGACTTCACATCATCCAGATCCCTTTACGCTGACACGTTTTCCGATATCTTTTCCTCCTGCTCCCCTTCGTCTTTGAAAGATATCATCTCATCGTTTGCCCCCAAATCATCCCCGCTGAGCAGATTACTGGCAGTCATTGTTCTGCTAATTGCTCCAGCTGTTACCCCACACCCGCCACCTCCGTTCAACTGAGGCATTTCGGCACACCAGAGGAGTGCACGGG
The DNA here is from genome assembly GCA_020510985.1 of Pholidichthys leucotaenia. Lineage (NCBI taxonomy): Eukaryota > Metazoa > Chordata > Actinopteri > Cichliformes > Pholidichthyidae > Pholidichthys > Pholidichthys leucotaenia. The sequence goes on from CM035839.1 coordinate 223,018,419, forward strand.
AGCAAGATTAAAAACACTTGTCTGCTGTTATGACTGCTGACAATGACTCCACTGAATGTGACACAGACATCGCAGCCACAGTGTCATTTGTTGAAGAGGATGATAGGGATGTTATTATGTCACACTGTGACTGTGTGTTCTCCTCACTCATTCTGATCACTAAACAGCACAAGTTACGCCTGGGTTGTCACAGTGCAACTGCTGCTCTTGCCATCCAAGATGGCGGCACCTACGGCGTGTTTATGTTTACCCCAGCGAGTCACGTGAATTTTACGAGCCTACGCAAAAACTCTATATAGGGTGTGCATCCACAGGTGTGGTTAATTTGGTATAATGCTCCTGACCCAAGGATTATAGTCACGTGGTTACAGGTTCACTGAAATGAAATAAAACAAGCAAACAGCCTGGATTTAAGATATTTCATCTGACTAAGATTTCATTTTGTGACGTATATAAGAACTGGCTTTCAGTGTGGAAATTGCACTGAAAGTCAGTGCAGTTTCCAGAAAGAGCATGGAATTCTCAACATGATCTTTGCTGCAAGGCAGCTTCAAGAGAAATGCCAGTAGCAGAATGTTAACCTGTTCTTCACATACGTATGCTGACCTGACCAAGGTCTTCGACACAGTGAGTAGAGAAGGTCTCTGGAAGACTATAGCCAAATATTGATGACCACCAAAATTTATTTTCCTGATTCAACAAGTCCATGATGGCTTGCAGGCAAGGGTTCGGGATAATAGACAATCATCTCCACCATTTGGAGTCTCTAGTGGTGTCAAGCAGGGCTGTGTCTTGGCATCATCACTTGTCAACCTTATGTTCTCTGCAATGCTGAGAGATGTATTCAGAGATGGCAACACTGGAGTCAACTTCAATTACCATACAGATGGCAAGCTGTTTAACCTCAAGAAAAAACTGAGGTCATGACAGACATCACCAGAGATTTTTTTTTCACTGATGAGTATGCCCTTAATGCTTGATCTGAAGGTGACACGCAACTCAGTGGTAACAAGTTTGCCACTACTTATAGAAACTTCACCTCAGCACCATTAGCACAAAAAAAACCCCTGTAGTTCTGCATAGACCAGCCCCATCCCTATGTTGAGCCCAACATTAGAGTCAACGGTCAGAGCCTTGGCATGGTGGACTGGTTCACCTATCTTGGTAGCACACTGTCACGAAATGTACCCATCGATGACATAGGGTGCATCCCAATTCACCCCTTCACATTACTCCTTAGCCTTACCCCTCTGTTTTGTGCATTCACAGTGACTGTGCAAAATGGAGGGGTAGGGCTTAGGGGTGAATTGGGATGCACTTGAAGTGTGCGTCAGAATTGCAAGAGCCAGTGCAAGCTTTGTCCGATTACAATTCAGTGTCTGAAACAGAAGGGGCATTAATCTAGAGACCAAGCTGGAGGTTCATAAGGCAGTGTGTTCCCTCCACTGCTGTATGCTTGTGAAACTTGGACAGTGTACCAATGCAATGCCAAGAAGTCCACACAACATACCATAGAAACCATCATGTGCAGGACAGGATCCCAGACACTGAGGCTCTTGTACTAGTAGCCCTTCCCAGCATTTATACCATTTTGATGCAATCCCAGTTACATTGGGCTGGCTATGTTGTTTGCATGCCAGACTGTGGGTTGCCCAAAAGGATCTTCTACAGTGAGCTACAGCAAGGGAAGAGGTGCCAAGGAAGGCAGAAGAAATGCTATCAGGACACTTTGAAAGCCTTCTTGAAACCGTCTGATATGAACCAGACTCCTGGGAGAAAACTGCAGTTGACCGCAATAAATGGCACTGTGCTGTGCCGTATACATACTTGTGCAGTACCTGGGGGCACTTGCTAAGCAAGCATAGAATTGGACTGCTGCTTCCCTACTAAGCATGTCATAAGAGGTGACTAAAGGGGGTTGTGCATTGGGCTAGCACCCCTTCACGTAAAAAAATCCTTTGCTATAGAAACGCTGACAACAACTGAAAGACATCAAGAAGACTGAAAGCCAACTGAGAGGTTTTGAGGGAAGATGTCTCCGCCGGATCCTCGGGATTCATTGGGAACAACGGGTCACCAACAAATAAGTGAGTAAACGGACAGGCATCAACAGCATCATCCTTGAAGTGAAACAGCGCAGATGGAGATGACTTGGCCACCAGACATCCAAATACTGCTCTGAGATGGGTACCACATGGGAAAAGGGAGAGGGGTAAGCCACTGGGCATTTGGAGAAGAACAGTGGAAAATTAAATGAAGGAGGCAGGTAAGACCTGGAATGAGATCAGCTGGCTTGGCCAAGACAGAGATGCCTGGAAGAAGTTTTTCAGTGCCTCGTGCTCCATCGGGAGTGAAGAGGATTGAAGTGAAGAAGGAGATCCATATACAAAGGTGCTAAGCAGTATGAGACCAAAAGAACTATGGTGGCAGAACAGAAGAGACAGGTCAGGAAGTCATGGCCGAACATTCTCTCTGATGATGTCACCTTCATCTCCTGCCCCTACTGTCAGCATACCTTCTGTGCACAGATAGGACTGTACAGTCGTTTGCATACTCAATAGTTTCCCATCATTAAGATCCCTCTCCTCTTGGCACCTGGATGACAAAGATGGTCTTCAGCGATTTCAATGGACAACACGCACACCTGTTTTTAAATATGATATTGTGGAGAGTGTGAAATGAGGAGGCAAGGTTACGAGCAGACGAAGTTTATTACACTCTCCCATCAGCCATACACAAAAAGCATGAACAGCTAAGCACAGCTTCTCCTTTTATATCCACAGCTCGTCTCACATCTCCACGACACTTCACATCACAAGGCATGACATTTCACATCACAATACATTCACCCTTGACCCCCCACAGCTCCTTCTTCCTGCTAAACTCCCCATGATCTCCTTGCTATTGTCCACCTCTCTTTATTCTCTGCATCCTGACTGGGACGCTGTCTGCTGACTCACCCAAGGTCCTACATCCCCCCTTCCCAGACAGAGTTTCAGTCCACATGCCTTTTGGGCTTCAGTCTCCTCCCATATCTGCTGTAACCGGGGTTTCTGTGCCGGCGGGGGGCTGCTGGAGGTGTGTCTGACTGCGGGTGGGCCGTGGCGACGGGGGGGGGAAACTCCGCTTTGCCCGTGTGGCTGTCCTGGTGAATCGTTTGCCTGGGGAGTACTCCGTGGGGGTCTTCCACGCCGAGGGGCCCGAGCCAGCAGCACTTGCTCGTCCGCCACCACAAAGGCAGGCTTAAGTCTGTCGATGCATATTTTCTCCTGACGCCCTCCAAAATCTAACAAAAAATGCTTGTCCCCTGTTTCCAGCACTCTGAACGGGCCATCATAGGGTGGGCGCAATGGAGAGCGATGGGCATCGTGCCTGATGAACACGAACCCCACGTTCTTCAAAGTTTTCGGCACGAAAGCGCATGGAAAACAGTGATGGGCCGGGCCGGGCAGCGTGCCTGTGTCTGCACTCTGTTGCAAACCCTGAGACGGGCAGTTGTCTGGCGCGGGATTATCTGGCAAAAATTCCCCGGGCAGGCGCAGTGGCTGAGAAAAAACAAGCTCTGCCGGGGAAACCTCCAAATCCTCTTTTGGTGCGGAACGCAACCCCAATAAAACCCACGGCAACCGGTCTACCCAAGTTGCATCCGGAAGCGAAGCCCTGAGCGCCGCTTTCAGTGACCTATGAAAACGCTCGCATAATCCATTGGCCTGTGGGTTGTACGCGGTTGTGCGATGAATTGCAACACCCAGGCTGCGGGCCATCACGGACCAGAGGTCGGAAACAAAGTGAGGGCCCCTATCGGACGTGATGTCCGACGGGATTCCAAAACGCGCCACCCATGTTGTCAAAAAAGCACGCGCCACGTCCGCGGACGTGGTTGCTGCCAGCGGGACTGCTTCTGGCCAGCGTGTGGTGCGGTCCACCACTGTCAGGAGGTGCGTGCACCCCTGCGACAGCTGGAGGGGGCCCACGAGGTCCACGTGAACATGGTCGAATCTTTTAGCCGGTATACTAAACGGCTCCAAAGGAGCCTTCGTGTGTCTGTGTACTTTGGCTCGTTGGCACGCTACACAGGCTGCAGCCCACTCTTTCACTTGTTTGCGCAGGCCTGGCCACACGAATTTCGCTCCCACCATTTTGACTGACGCGCTCACTCCTGGGTGCGCCAGAGCGTGAACTGACTCGAACGCACGGCGGCGCCACGCAACCGGGACCACCAGGCGCGAGCGACCCATGGAGATGTCGCAGATTAGGGAGGGGCTGCCGTCTTGCAGTACTCTGCTCTCCAGCCTTAACCCTGTTGGTCCAGACTGGAGCGCGCGCATGTCTGTATCGCCAACCTGCTCTGCGGCCACGGCTGTATAATCTTTCCCTACACAGACCGAGGCCACCACCGCGCGCGAGAGGCAGTCCGCCACCACATTCAGTTTACCCGACACATGCTGAATATCGGTCGTAAACTCTAAGATCGCGGCCAGCTGCCTCTGCTGCCGGCCCAACCAAGGTTCCGAAACCTTGGCCATCGCGAACTTCAGCGGCTTGTGGTCCACAAACGCGGTGAAGTTGCGCCCTTCCAGCCAGAACTGGAAGTGGCGTATGGCCAGGTGGAGAGCCAGCAACTCTCTGTCGAACGCGCTGTATTTACGCTCACTGTCGCGCAAAGCCCTGCTGAAAAAAGCGAGCGGCTGCCAAGAACCGGCGACACGTTGCTCAACGACGGCCCCTATGGCCATGTCCGAGGCGTCGGTGGTGAGCGCTATCCGGGCCGCTGGGTCTGGGTGCGCCAACAGTGCAGCATTTGCCAGGGCTGCTTTAACCTTAGAGAATGCCTGCTCTCGCTCCGGAGTCCATTCGACTCCCTCTGCAGGTTTCCGTCTCTTGAGCGCGGCGAACAATGGCTGCATGAGCTGAGCTGCACGGAGGAGGAAACGGTTATAAAAGTTAACCATCCCCAAAAATTCTTGCAGCGCCCTGACCGTCTGAGGCCAGGGAAAATTTGCTACAGCGCGCACCTTATCAGGCAGGGGTATCGCTCCCTCCGGTGAGACACGGTGCCCCAGAAAATCAATCTGCGTCACGCCGAACTGGCACTTTGCCGGGCTGATTATTAACCCGTGCTCCTCCAACCTCTGGAAAACCATCCTGAGGTGGGTTATGTGTTCGTCCTCAGATGCACTGGCTACCAGGATATCATCCAGGTAGACGAACACAAACGGGAGATCGCGCAGCACCGCGTCCATCATGCGCTGGAACGTCTGTGCCGCTCCTTTTAACCCGAATGGCATGCGCAGGAACTCGAACAAGACGAACGGAGTTACTACCGCTGTTTTGGGTATGTCCCCCGCGCGCACTGGGACTTGGTGGTAACCATGGACCAGGTCTATTTTAGAAAAAATGCATGCTCCGGCGAGGTGAACGGAAAAATCCTGAATGTGGGGAATTGGGTAGCGGTCGTGTGCTGTGGCGTTATTCAACCTGCGGAAATCCCCGCACGGTCGCCACGATCCCTCAGCCTTAGGGACCATGCGTAGCAGGGATGCCCATGGGCTGTTCGAACGCCTGATGATGCTCAACCTTTCCAGGTTGGCAAACTCCTCGCGCGCTATGGCCAGTTTAGCTGCGTCCAAGCGCCGAGGTCGTGCGAAAACGGGCGGTCCGGTGGTGGTTATAAAGTGCTCCACCCCGTGTTTAGCGATGGCCACGGAAAACGTTGGGACCGTGAGTGCTGGAAACTGAGTGAGCAGTGTGTGGAACTTACCGTCTGGAGCTGTGACGTTGGCTTGTGTTACTGGCCCGGCCCCTCGAGCTGTACAGGGGAGAGAGTCAAAGGACTGTGCATTAACCAGGCGCCTGTTAGCAACGTCAACCAGTAAACAATGTGCACAAAGAAAATCAGCCCCCAGGATATGGTAATTCAGTGTTGCTATGACAAAAGTCCACTCGTATGTATGGCCGTGTAGAGATAAGATCAGTGTTCTCTCACCAAAGGTCTTAATTTCCGAGCCGTTTGCTGCCAACAGCCCGGGGCCGCTAGGTCCTGCCAGCCGGTCGGCGTAGGTCGGCAGGATGATGCTCTTCTGGACTCTGGTGTCCACAAGGAAACGTCTCCCTGAGCGCGCGTCAGTCATGTAGAGCAGCTTGTTCTCTTCACCGGCGGTCGCAGCTGCTACCGACTGCCGGCCTTGGCGTTTCCCGAGCGCTTGAACTGGCACGGTGGCACACATCTGCGTGCATTCTGTCCGAAGCGACGGTGGTAGAAACAGAGCGTGTCTCTCTGGCGCCTCTTGGCCCCCGTTGCCGCTACCGTCGGTGGCTCCTCGCCTCCTCTGGTCGTCTCGCTGGGGTCCGATGCAGCCGCGTTGACTGTTAGGGCTCTGGTGGTGAGAATGATCCGGTCTGCCTCCTGGGCTAGCGCACGGTAGTCACACATGGCCAGCGACGGCGAATTAGCCAGAACCGCTCTCGCCTCTGTTGGGAGATTCCGGAAGAAAAGGTGGGCAAACAGGAAATGCCCGTCGTCCGTGCCCATTAACGCCAACATCTTTTCCATCAGATCGACAGCCGAACCATCTCCCAACTCGGAATGCCTCAGAAGCCTCTCTGCTCTCTTGCAGTCCGAGAGCGTGTAGCGTCGGGTCAGCGCCGTCTTGAGAGCTTCATATCTGCTGTGGGCTAGGGGCTGGTCGAGCAGGCTCGCTACCTGTTGGACTGTGCGAGCGTCCAGCGCTGCAACCACGTAGTAAAACTTGGTTTCATCTGCCGTTATTCCCCGGAGGGCGAACTGAGCCTCGGTGTGGTGGAACCAAGAGCGTGGGTTGTGCTGCCAGAAGTCCGGTAACTTGACTGAAACAGCGCACGCGTTGCTGGGGGTTCCCGTCCGGGCCAACTCCAGGGTTCCTGCCTCATGTTCCATCATACGTCCAGGGTCACCAGTGTGGAGAGTGTGAAATGAGGAGGCAAGATTACGAGCAGATGAAGTTTATTACACTCTCCCATCAGTCATACACAAAAAGCATAAACAGCTAGGCACAGCGTCTCCTTTTATATCCACAGCTCGTCTCACATCTCCACAACACTTCACATCACAAGGCATGACATTTCACATCACAATACATTCACCCTTGACCCCCCACAGCTCCTTCTTCCTGCTAAACTCCCCATGATCTCCTTGCTATTGTCCACCTCTCTTTATTCTCTGCATCCTGACTGGGACGCTGTCTGCCGACTCACCCAAGGTCCTACAATATAAATCTTGCTTGTTTCTTTGTGATATCAGCCTACTTTTATAATTAAGGCTGCCACAATAACTGCAATTATGTAGTACCGCGCTATGGACAAGCCTACCGTGGAGGATAACGAGTAACTGCAACAACCGTGGTGTATAATCCCCTGAAAGGTTTACTATTTTATGCACTGAAGTAAAAAAGCAGGCTTTTATTTTGATAATGGTGGTTTTGTTTTTGCTTCTTGTGCCTGCCTGTGGAATTGTCAGTCAGACTACAGCAAGCAGAGACTGTTGAGCTACGAACACTAATGTTAACTGGTTTATGGTGTCATGATTCAGGCAAGTGAGGCTCAAACACCGGGCTGCCAGAACAAACACTCAGACTCAGAAGTAAAAACACACCAGTTTATTACAAAAATGAAAATAAATACACAACAGTAAGTTAAAGGTGCGGAACTTAAGGAAAACAAAACACAAAAATGCACAATTAAATTTCACACAAACTGGTGCCCACTGGAGCACACGCTGCCTATGGGGGAAAGAGCAGACAAAGATTATTAGGGACAGGTTCTCCCATTTGAGGAGAGAATGAAAGAAGCGCACTTACACAAGAGCAGAGGAGCCCGGCATGGAACTCCTATGCAGACCAGGGGAAACAGGGGAAAAGCGTCGACCTGAGTGGATTTGTCCGGTGTCTTCAACGGCCAGGCAAGCGTGATCAGCTCCAGAAGACACACTGTGGAGGTGGGCAGCAAACCTGGAGAGACGGGAGGACAAACAGGTAGCACAGGTATGGACAGAATAACAGGCTAAGAACAGATAGTGTGGTTATAGCAAACCTAACAATCCAGCAGTGGCTGCTCCACACACTGGCTCTTAAATACGCTAGTTATCAGGACGCAGCAGGTGTGTAATCACGCAGGTGTGTCCAATTCTCCAGAGCCGAACAGACAGGAGGGGAGGGGGAGCACGCACGCCCGAACATCACAGTGCACCCCCCACAAGGGAAGCATCCTGGCATCCCACTGGACTTATGTTGCTGGGCCTGGTGAAACGCCTGCCCCACCCGATTATCCAAGATGTGAGAACCGGGGAACCAGGACCTCTCCTCCAGACCGTAACCCTCCCAGTGAACGAGGTATTGGTACCCCCAACCCAGTCGACGGGCGTCCAGGATCCTCTCCACCGTGTACACCGTCTGACTGTCAATGGGGCGGGGAAGGGGGGGTCCGGAGGAGGGCCAAGAGGACTGGTGGAAAGGGGCTTGATGCGGGAGACGTGGAAGGTGGGATGGATTTGCATCGAGGGTGGCAGGTCCAACTGAACGGTCACATCGTTGATTAGCTGCTTGATGGTAAATGGTCCCAGATTACAGGGGTAAAGTTTCCGGGACTCCATCTTCAGCGGGACCTGATCGGTGGACAGCCACACCTTCTGACTCACCGTGTACTTGGGTGCCGGTGTGTGTCTGCAATTGGTGTACCGTTGATGGTGCACCGCAGAGTGGAGGAAGGCAGCTCTAGTGGCCCTCCACAAACGGCAGCACCTTCATGCATGGAGCTCCACAGATGAGACGGCAAGCCCCCTCTCCGCCATGGGCAGCAGCGGTGGCGTATAGCCCATGGAGACCTCGAACGGCATAAGTCCAGTGGAAGCAGACACAGCGGAGTTGAGGGAATACTCCATCCAGGTCAGGTGGGAACCCCAGATGGATGGATTCTGGGATGCTACGCACCTGAGGGTGGCCTCCAGAGACTGATTAGCATGCTCAACCTGATTACTACTTTGAGGATGGTAGCCGGACGTCAAGCTGGCAGAGGCATCCAGGAAGCGGCAGACCACCCTCCATTCCTGGGATGTGAACTGAGGTCCCTGGTCCGAGACGATGTCCACAGGGATACCGTGCAACTGGATAACATGCTGCATCAGTATGCCGGCCGTCTCTGCAGCAGGTGGCAACTTGTGCAGTGGGACCAGATGGACAGCTTTGGAGAACTGGTCGACCACAGTGAGGATGACAGTATTCCCTTGGGATGGAGGGAGGCCCGTGATGAAATCCAATGCTATGTGCGACCACAGTCGGCTCGGCACCAGGAGGGGATGGAGGAGGCCAGCAGGAGGAGAAGAGTCCGACTTGTTGGCCACACAGACGTGGCAGGCCTTAACATACTCCCTCACATCCCTCCTGAGCACGGGCCACCAAAACACTCTGCAGAGTAGTTCAGCAGTCCTAGAGATTCCGGGGTGGCAGGGAAAAAAACTGGTGTGGCCCCACTTGATGACTTCACCCCGTAGCGCCGACGGGACATACAGCTGGTCCAGAGGGCCTCCCTCCGGGATGGGTTTAGACAACTGTGCTTGCCGGACCCTCTGCTCAATCTCCCATGAGAGTGCCCAGAGAAAGCAGGAGGGGGGAGAATAGTCTCCGGGGGAGACGCAGCAGCTGCAGAGGAGAATGTGCAGGAGAAGGAGTCGGGAGAAAACTGGCATTAGAGAGCGTCAGCCTTGGCATTACAGGACCCTGGTCGATGCGAGATGGAAAGGTTGAACCTATTAAAGAACAGGGCCCACCGAGCCTGCCGAGAGTTTAACCGTCTGGCCAATCGAAAGTATTCTAAATTTTTATGATCGGTTCAGACAATGACCGATTGGCTAGCTCCCTCCAGCCAATGTGTCCACTCCTCCAACGCCAGCTTTATGGCCAACAGTTTGCAATCCCCAACATCGTAGTTCCTCTCGACTGGTGTGAGCCACCGGGAGAAATACGTGCATGGATGGAGCTTCTGATCGGAGGAGCAGTGCTAGAAGAGGACAGTGCCCACCCCCGAGTTGGAAGCATCCACCTCGACCACGAACTGCGCTGCAGGGTCCACTTGCGCGAGGACGCGCGCATTAGTGAAGAGGCCTTTCAGGATCGCAAAAGCTCATTCAGCAGCCGGGCTTTTGGTCGATGTCAACTGTGTGAGCAATTGTACCACCTTACTATAATCACGGATAAATCTGCAATAGAAGTTGGTGAAGCCCAGGAAGCATTGGAGATCCTTCCTGGACTGGGGAGTCGGCCAGTCTCCTACCGCCTTAACCTTCACCGGATTGGCCTTTACCATGCCCTCAGTGATAATGAGCCCCAGGAACGAAGTGGTGTGAGTGGAAAATTCGCACTTCTCTGCTTTGACAAAAAGCTGATTCTCCAGCAAGCACTGCAGGATGGAACGAACGTGGACAACTTGCTCCCCCAGCGTGCGGGAAAAAAATCAGAATGTCATCCAAATACAGTATACAAAAACAAACTGGTTCACCATGTCTCGCAAGGCGTCATTGATTAACCGCTGGAAGACGGTGGGGGCATTGGTCAGCCCGAATGGCATGACCAAGTACTCAAAATGGCCCAGCGGAGTTTTAAACGCCGTCTTCCACTTGTTTCCCTCACTAATGCAAACCAAATGGTATGCATTACAGAGGTCAAGCTTGGTGAAAAAACACGCCCGTTGGAGTAGTTCAAACACCGAGTTAATAAGGGGCAGCGGATACTTATCCTTGTGGGTAATCGCGTTAAGTTCTAGGTAATCAATGCACGGCCACAACGACCCATCCTTCTTCCCTACAAAAAAGAACCCAGCACTGAGAGGGGTGGATGACGGACGAATAATGCAGGCGCTGAGGGAGTCTTTTATGTAAGTCTCCATCACCTCCTTCTCTGGCCCAGATAAACTGTAGAGCCAACTGGATGGCAGCCGGGCAACTGGGAGGAGGTCGATAGCGCAGTCATAGCCCAGGTGAGGTGGTAAACTTCACTTCACTTCCGCCCTCCCAAGAGAGTAGACGCTTTTTCTTTCTCTCCTGCTCTGACTTTTTTCCTCCCCTCCCAACTACTGGATCCCAGCTTGCTGCTGTCTGTCTGCGTCTAACTGCGACCGTCGGAAAGAAATTATGGAGTTAATAAGCTGGGCTTTGAACACAATTGACACTATTTTTTCAACAAGGAAAAGTGCTCCGGGGGAAGCTGTCTGCCCCGCAGGAACGGCTCCAGCGGGCTATTTACGTGACACAGGTAATTGGAGAATGCTGTGTCTCACTAATCTCTCTATCGAAGATATTGAAGATTTGTTTATCTTCGTAATAATGGTGATCGGGAGATCGGGTGATCGGGTATTATTCTTATTCATGCTACTGTACCCACTATCCTGTTGGCAGGCGCGTCTCTGATGCTGCCGCGTCACTGGAAATGCAGGTTCATTTTCTGTGTCAAGTCAAATTCTCTCGTATGTTATCAGTGATCTGTTAATGTACTTGGCAATAAATCTATTCTGATTCTGATTCTGATTCTGATTGTGATTCTAAAGATAGGGCCCTGGACTTGCTAAAGACCTCCCCTAAGTCATGATAGACTTCGGGCACAGAGCTGAGATCTGCTGGCTCAGCCGGAGGGAAGGAGATCGGGAGTGACAGTGAGCATGCGGCCAATCAGAGACACAATGATAAGCAAAAGGGACTCCAAGAAGAAATGGAGCCCTGATTCCAGTTAATAATAGGGTTGTGTAAACGGAGCCACGGATACCCCAGGATCATGGTGGTGGTAGAATGAGGCAGGATGTAAAACTGAATAGTCTCGCGATGATTACCGGACAGAATGACCGAAATGGGCTCAGTCTGTTTGGTAATTGCCGTGATACTGCTGCCTGAGACCACCGAGACCGTTAAAGGTGTCGAAACTTTCCTGGTAGGTAGCTGTAATTTGCGGATCATGGGCTGTTGGATGAAATTTTGCTCTGCTCTGGAATCAACCAGTGCAGAGTTTTTTTTTGTTTTTTTTTTATTTAAGTTTTTGTAAAGGGTATACAGGTCATTACAGCATTGCATTGTTAACATTTTCATCGTACGTTCCCTTATATTTTGCTATTTGACAACATTGGTAGAATAGTTATTACAACACCCCCTTTTTTTTAAAGTGAAAGAAAAAGTGAAATTAAAGAGAATTAAATTTAAAAAACAAACAAACAAACAAACAACAAAAAACCCGAATAAACAAACAAACAGAACAGTAAAAAACAAACAAACAGAAAATTAAGTAATTAAAAGTAAAAGAGCATCTGAGTAGCAATGGAACAAAGAGTGGGACCATCATTGAAATGGTATTTGTCAAAGATTAGATCTAATGGAAGACACATATGCGATCCAGGGTTGCCAAAAGTTCATGAAGCCATCCATGTCCTGTCTCAGTGCGAATGTCAACTTTTCCATCGAGTAAATGTCTTGAATCACGTTAATCCAATCTTCAGGTGTAGGACAATCCTTCAGCATCCATTTTTTAGTTAGGGCTTTTTTACTTGCCAATATTAAAACATTGAATAAGTATTTATCTCCTCGTCTTTCCAGTGAGTCCGGTAGTAAACCCAAATACAAAGTTATAAAAGAAAAGGGAACTGTTATTTTGAATATTTTCCCCAATATTGTCTGTACATTGGTCCAATATTGGTGGATAACTGGGCATGACCAAAACACATGAAAATGATTTGCGGTCTTTTCACCACACAAACGCCAACAGTTCAACCCCTTATGGGTAAATTTGCTTTGTGCAGGTGTTCTGAAAAATCTTACCAAATTTTTCCATCCAAATTCTCTCCACTGCAGGGATGAGGTACTTTTCCATTGCTGTCTATTTAGCTTTTCCCATATTTCCAATTGTAAAGTGAAATTCCCCTCTTTTTCCCATCTCTTTTATATATGATGTGTTGTCTCCTTTTAAGTCTTGAAGACCTTGGTATATTTTAGAAATGTATCTGATCCCTGGGATCCCTTTATATGCCATTAAGAAGACCTTCAGAACACCTGACTGGGCCCTTTCCAAATCCTCCTTTTTAAGTATATTGTTTATGTGGTGTCTAAGCTGAAAGAACCTGTAAAGATCTTGATTTATTAGACCTTGTTTTTTCAAATCTTCAAAACTTCTTAAAGTTTGCCCCTTAAAGAAATCGTAATATTTTATCAGCCCTTTCTCTTTCCACTCTAGTGTCTGTTTTATTGGGGGTAAAGTCTTGATCATAGGCAATCCATTGCAGAAGTCGATAGGGCTCTTTAGCTTGATTCTCTCTGACTATCTTAAACCAAATTTTTAGCGGGGTCTCTATCCACGGGTTAGTGTTATTCAAGAGTTTAGGTAAGGCATTGTTCCCTATTATCGCCTGTAGGGGGATGTCACTTGTTATTTGGCATTCCATCTCCTTCCATTGTGCAGTGTAGACTGGGTTACATATCTCTACTAAAGTTTTAATTTGTGCAGCTATAAAATAGTCCCTGATATTTGGCAGCGCGAGCCCACCTTTGTCTTTGTTTAGCTGTAGGGTTCTATATCTGATTCTAGGTCTCTTGCCCTGCCATATGAATCTTGAGATCCTTCTGTCTAGCTCCTGCCATGTTTTTTTGGGGGGGTTCTACCGGTATTGTTTGGAAAAGGTGTAGAAGACGTGGGAGTATATTCATTTTGACTGCTTCAATTCTTTGTGCAGTACCTAAGAATGGTATCATATTCCATCTTGCTAGGTCAGATTTTATTTTTGTCACCAGTGGATCATAGTTTAGTGTTATAATTTTGTTGAGTTGTTTCGGGATATTGATCCCCAGATATTTCATAGATTCCAGCTCCCAGTTAGTTTTGAGTTCACTTAGTGAATAATGATTTGGGTCATAGTTGAATGTTAAAACTTGGGTTTTATGCATGTTTAATTTGTACCCCGATAAATCTCCATAGTCTGAAAAAACTGAGATTAGTTCTGGTAAAGAAGTGTCTGGTTGCCCTAGGTATATTAAAATGTCATCAGCAAAGAGTGCTATTTTATGTTCCTTCTGACCAAGTGTAATACCTTGAATTTTTTGATTTTGTCTTATCCATTGGCTCAGAGGTTCTATGAAGATTGCAAAGAGCAGTGGAGACAGGGGGCAGCCTTGACGACATCCTCTTTCCAGCTCAAAAGATGATGATAAATTACCGTTAATCCTTATTTTATCTGTTGGTTTTTTATATAATGCCTGTATACAGTAGTTCTAATGAAGTTGTTATGAAAATTGAAACTGGATAAGATTCTATATAGGAAAGACCAGTCAACCGAATCAAATGCTTTTCAGCATCTAATCCCAATATGACTGCATTTAAGTTATATTTTTTTATATGATGAATTATGTGTAAAGTGCGTCGAATGTTGTCTTGTGTCTGTCTTTGTCTTATAAAACCTGTTTGGTCTAAGTGAATTAAGTCTGTCAGTATGTTTTCTAACCTTTTGGCAAAGATAATGGTAAAAAGCTTATAGTCCTGATTTAATACACTGATTGGTCTGTAGTTGGAGCATTCTAGTTTATCCTTTTCAGGTTTAGGTATAACTGCAATGACCCCTTCTCTCCAGGAGGGGGGGATTTCCCCTGTGTGGAGGACATAGTTAAATGTTTTCAAGAGGAGAGGAGATAGTTGCTGTTTAAAGGTTTTGTACCATTCTGCTGTATAGCCATCTGCTCCTGGGGATTTGTTAGCTTTAAGTTTCATAATTGCTTTTTCCAATTCTTTAGGTTGTATTTCTGACAGTAGTGTTTTATTTTGTGATTCCGTAAGTTGGGGAAGGTGTAATGTGTTTAGGAATGTCTCGGATGCGTTTTTATGTTTTTTGTGGGAGTATAAGTTCTTGTAGTAATTCTCGAAGCTTTTAAGAATATCCTGAATTCTGAATTTTATTTCCTTTGATACTGGGTCTCTGATTTTGTAGATTGCTCTTTCTGTTTGTTGTTTCCTCAATTTATAGGCTAGTAATTTTGCCGATTTACTGCCTGCTTCATAGTGTTTTTGTTTCAGAAATGTAAGTTTCTTCTGGATTTCTATTGTGTAGATCTCATTTATTTGATTTTTAATTTCTTTAATCTTGAGCGAGCCATTAGAGTGAGTGTTGTCTTTGTGTTCTTTTTCTAGGTTCTTGAGTTCTGACTCTAGTGTGATTAGTTTTTCTTGTCTCAGTTTCTTTTGGGTTGCCAGTTTTGCAATAATTTTTCCCCTTATTACAGCTTTGCACGCATCCCACAGTATTAAAGGGGATACTTCTCCATTATCGTTTTCTTCCAAATATTTGAAAATATCTGATTCCAATTCATCTTTCAGTGGTCCTTTCAGGACATTTGAATTCAACCTCCAGGAAAATGTATTATTTGTGTATTTTTGGATGTTTAAGTCCATATAGATCGGACTGTGGTCAGAGAGATCCATCAGTCCTATTTTACATGTTTTTACTCTTCCAATGTCTCTATTAAACATAAAAAAGTAATCAATCCTTGAGTAAGATGAATGTGGCGTTGAATAAAAAGTATAATCTTTTACATTGGGGTTGAATTCCCTCCATACGTCACAGATTCCCATTTCTTTTAATAGCATCCGAGTTTTCCTATTTTGAGTGTTATTTTGATGTGAAGAATTACCTGTTGCATCCCAGTATGGATTCAGTCTTAGATTGAAGTCTCCACCACGTATCACTAAACCTTGGGCTTTAGTTATCATTAGGTCGAATACATTTTTATAAAATTTCCATTTAGCCCCTGGTGGTGCATATACATTCAGCAGGGTGATATCTTCTCCCTCTAGCCGCCCAAATACCAAACTGTACCTCCCTTCTTTATCTTTGTGTTCTGATTTTTTTTCAAATGTAGTTTTGGTTGATATCAATGTCGCTACTCCCCTCCTCCTCCCTGACTTATATGAAGATGAAGAGATCATTTTAAACCCTTGTCTATTGAGTTTAGTGTGTTCCACGTCTGTTAGGTGGGTTTCTTGTAAAAATATTATTTCTGCTTTGTCTTTTTTCATTTTGCGTAGAATCTTGGAACTTTTAACTGGATTCAGGATCCCTCTTACATTATATGAGGCTATTTTGGTTACACCCTGTTTCTCCATTGTATTTTCTTATTTAGTATAACAGTGTGGTGGACCTCTTTTTTGCTACTCAGAAACTGAAAGAACATTAAGAACATAAAAAACATTAAGAACATAGTGTATGAGACTTTAAAACAAAAAACTGTCAAAAAAACTTCCTGAGCTGGGGTCTCTTTAAAGACCCTGTAAGAGCCTTGATGGAGTGTAGGCTCTGAGGGAAATTCCTCAAACTCTGTTACGTGTTGAGGGCCCTCTCTTACCCCTGTAAGTTGTCCCATGTTTTTAACGTGAATTTCAGATCCCAATCCGAATTTGTAATGATTTTTTTTTTTTTTTTTTTTTTTTATGCCTATACCCTATGAGATTGTGTGCACCCTCCCACCCCCATCACAGCAAACATTCACTCTAATACAGTATTTGTTAGTGTGGGGAGAACATGTGGGTGATTGTTACATTTCTATTTTAACAAGATTTTTTTTTTTCCTTTAAATTAAGAAGACATTTGTTTCTAATGCTATAACTGCTCCATGAAAGGTTTTACTACATGCTGATTCTGCATCTCCTTTAATGTTTGTTACCTTGTAGGAGGGGGGATGGAAGTGCAGAATGACTGAAAAGAGAGAAAAATACAAAAAGGTCGCTATTCCTTCCTGGAACTGGAAAGCTTATCTTTGTAGCTCTGGGGCTGGGTTTCCCGCTGCTGGCCCGTGGATTTAGAAGGTCTTTGAGTGGACCACGTTTGAGCTCTGATTTTCTCGCTCAGATTCGCTGCGGGTTTAAACACCGTTACCGGGAGTCCTCTTCTCGCCATGTCAGTTGTTGCTTCTTCCGCTGAATTGTAGAGCCATGACTCTTTACCGTAAAAGACCCTTAACTTCGCCAGAAATGGCGTCTGAAAGCGTAGATTCTTTTCCCGTAGAACCTTTTTGGCGTCGTTATATTCCCGTCACTTTTTAAGAAACTCAGGGGCGTAATTGTGCTCCACGAAGACTTTTCTTTCTTGATGCATAAATCCTTTTTTCTGCCAAGCCCGTCTTACAACCTCTTGTTTTATTTTGAAATCGGAGAATCTTACCAACACTGAACGCGGGTGTGCTTCTGCCGCTGGCTTTGCGGCTAATGTACGATGGGCCTTTTCTATTTTCAAATCGGTGGTTTGTGGAATATCCAACTTCTCTCTCAATAAGGATTCCACGCATTCCGCCACTGTGTTGAAACCATCTTCAGCTCCTTCTTTCAGACCGTGAATTCTGATGTTATCTCGTCTCTGTCTTCCTTCTTGGTCGGCTAGCTTAGCCTCCAGCCTTGACTGTTTTCTGTGTAAATCCAGCATAGAATCTTCAAGCACTTTTACTCTTTCTTCAGCTTCCAAGATTCGGTTTTCGGCCTGGTCCATTCTGCTGTTTGTCCTTATTAGTTCCTCTCTGAATTCGTGAAATTCGGCCCAAAATCGTCGTAATTCATCATATAGCGATTTCAGGCTAACCTTTTTGTTAGCTAGGCCCAGCTCTTCGTCTCCTGAATGGAGGTCCTCGGGATCAGATTCTGCGGCCGCCGCGCGTCCTGACCTGGGGAATGCCAGTTTCTTCTGTTTGTGGTTAGGCATGGTGTTTTTGTCTTTTGATTTTTATTCTCCCAAAAATCTGTTAAGTCTGATTTTGACGATGTTTTCCTTGGATTGGATCTGGGAGGTTCAGCGTTAAGTTGCTATCACCATGGCGTCCAGACCGGAAGTCCCCAGTGCGGAGGTTTTGAACCCGGCCCCCGGCAATTGGATGAGGGCCAGAAGTTCAAAATAGTTGGGAGGATTTTGCGAGAACCCTCCCGCCAGACCCCCCACGGTTACTGTTGGGCCTGGCCTTTTGACTTCTAAGGGCATTTTGAAGCAGTGTGACCTGGGCCCCCACAATATAGACATGCCCCTTCTCTCGCTCAACGATGGTGCTCCTCCAGAGACAGACGGAACCTGCCAAGGGCCATCAGCTTGGAGGAGGTTGACAGAGCCATGTGAGCGGGTTGGCCGGCTGGCCGGGGAGCAAATAGAGAAGCTGTGGCTTTCCGCTCCCTTGCATGCTCCCTAAACCAGTTGTCGAAGGCCACAGCCTGTGCGATAAGCTCATCTAAAGAGGAGGGGATGCGTGGATAGCCAGCTCATCGCAGAGATGCAAATTCAGACCTAGAAGGAAGGCACTCCGAAGCAAAACGTCATTCCACTCTGAGTCTGCCGCAACAACCCAGAACTCGACAGAGAAATCGGCCACCGACCAGTCTCCCTGCCATAGCCCCATCAGCTGGCTAACTATGTTCACCTCACTCTCTGAATGGTCGAAAGCCTCAAAGAACTCTTGCGCAAACTGCTCATAAGAACAGAGGAGCCCATCCGGGCTGCTCAAGGTGGACTGTGCCCACTTGAGCGCCCGGTCTCACAACAACAAGGTCATGACATAGATTTTGTCTGAATCTTTCCTGTATTCCCCCCTCACCTGCTGAAAATACATCTGGCAGTGCAGCAGGAACCCTTTCCACCCCCCCACCCCCCCATAGGGGGCAGATGTGGGAATAGAGATGTTCCTGCAGATGGTATACTCTGTCAGGGCACCAGGTGCGGGAGGAGGCGCCGCATCAGGAAGACGACACAGGTGCTCAATTACGGTAGCCAATTGTTGGGTAATAGTTTACAACTGTTCAGACAAATACATGACCTGACACTCCGTGATGTCCAAGTGTGAGAGCGCTGACTGTCTGTCTGACTGAGCGCCTGCTGAGCCCCGATCCTGGCTGGATCATTCTTTCATGATTCAGGCAAGTGAGGCTCAAACGCTGGGCTGCCAGAACAAACACTCAGACTCAGAAGTAAAAGCACACCAGTTTATTACAAAAATGAAAATAAAAACACTACAGTAAATAAAGGTGCGGAACTTAAGGAAAATGAAACACAAAATGCACAATTAAATTTCACACAAACTGGTGCCTGCTGGAGCGCACGCTGCCTACGGGGGAAAGAGCAGACAGAGATTATTAGAGACAGGCTCTCCCAAATGAGGAGAGAATGTGAGAAGCGTACTTACTCAAGAGCAGAGGAGCCTGGCATGGAACTCCTATGCAGACCAGGGGAAACAAGGGAAAGGCGTCGACCTGAGTGGATTTGTCTGGCGTCCTCAACAGCCAGGCGAGCGTGATCAGCTCCGGAAGACACACTGCAGAGGTGGGCAGCAAACCTGGAGAGACAGAAGGACAAACAGGTAGCACAGGTACGGACAGAATAACAGGCTAAGAACAGTTTGTGTGGTTACAGCAAACCTAACGATCCAGCGGTGGCTGCTCCACACGCTGGCTGCTCCACACGCTGGTCATCAGGATGTAGCAGGTGTGTAATCACACAGGTGTGTCCAATTCTCCGGAGCTGAACAGACAGACAGGAGGAGAGGGGGAGCATGCTTGCCTGACCGTCACATATGGACCCGTAATGAGGCACAAGCTCTTGCTGTGATTGTAGTTTATGTGTTTTACTTAATGTGTACTGTGCTAAAATAAGAAAATAAAACTGTAAACTTCACCAGCAGTCAAGACCATTGCCATCACACATAACGGGGATCCGTACATGCAGTGTTCACTTTTTGTGTGTGCCCCTGCTGATTATTAAATAAACTGTTAAATGTTAAGTGTAGTTTTATTGCCAACAGCATGTTTGCACCCGCTACTATGGAAGCTTCCACAGCACCTGTGCTGCCGCTGCCAGCACCGTTTGGGAGACTCTCCAGACGGACTCCAGCAGGCAATTAGTGGCAGAAGTGTTTGGACAAACTGATAAATACAGCCGTGACAGTGAGCACTGAAAGGACACAAAGCGTGTTATTTCCTTCTGTGACAATTGAGCTCCGAGAGGGAAACAGCTACTGCATAGTGCATTGCTTGTTTGAACATGATTTTTCAGACAGCCGCCGCCTCTGCTTTATGAAAATTATCAAGTTTTTTTTTTTTCTTAACTGAATCGAGCATTGACAATTGAGCACCGCACAATTGTCACACACGCATAAGTTGAGAGCAGAGCTGCAGCGAGTTTCTCACAGCTTCCATCGTTTGCTACATAAGTTATTGTTATGTCTTGAAATGAGGGAGTCGGAGGTGAGACTTCATGCAGCTAACAAGGCACAACTTTATTAACAGAACAGGGTTTATATACAGAGAGGCTGTGCCAACCTCACGCCACCCTAGGGGGCAGGCACTGCCACAAATACATACACATCCAACATTCCCTCCCCCCCTTAGAAAATGGGAAATCACACACACGATTGAAAACCACCCGAATTTAGAATCCGAATCACACGCTAAGAACATGGGGAATAATATATTGCATTACAACAAACCTATCACATTCACACAAAATAACTCAAAATCGAACCATGTCTCTTTAAAATACAAAATAATCCCATCTTATACATACATTCACTTACTCACATGCACACCAGCAAACAATATATATAAAACGTACATATTCAAATATGTACAAATATTGATGTATTTACATATTTACACATAATTTAAGTGAACCCAATGTCTCTGGGCAGCCACCATCTCGTACACTGCCACGGTGGACATAGGCAGCCCCATGGCACATGTGCCCCTGGCCGTTGTCTCCCTCCAGGGTCGAAGCCCCCCTCCCTGGCAAAGATATCTTTAACCGAAGGCCCAGGACAGCCCCATGGCATCTGTACACCCGGCCGCCGTCCACCCCCAGGGTCAAAGACCCCCTCCCTGGTGAAAATGTCGTCTCCCACCATAAGGAGCCTCTTCCCTCTCGGCTCGCCATGCTGATGTTTGGTGTGCTGCCTCTCTGTGCCTGACGAGCCGCTCCCAACTGCCTTACATACCGCCGTCATGGCTCCAGACACTCCGGCCCCAGTGGCCGCACCTCAGGTAGACCCGAAGCCTGTTCTTCGGTGCCATCCACTGTCTCAGGCACCTTATCACAGCATCCAATGTCCTCCACCAGGGCGCTCTGTTGCTTTATCACCAAACCTGGCTACTCACTCCCAGTGTTCATCACGACGTCCTCGCCAATGTCGTTCTCCTATTCAGGCAGCTCGCCGCTGCTTCCCGCACTCATGTACCCCACGCCTTGCTGCCTCGTCCCTGCACTCAGCTGCAGCTGCTGTCCCTTGGGGCCCTCAGTGACGCTCCCATCAGCCCTATCCTCTGACCTGGGCATCTAGTCCCAGTTCTCGGCACCCTCCTTCAGGGCGCTCCGCTGCACTATCACCAAGTTCGGCTGTGGCTGCTCCCCCTCTGGGCTCTCAGCGCCGCTCCCGTCGGCTCCACTGTCTGTTTGCGGCTGTTTTCCTTCTGGGCTCTCCGCACTGCTCTCGTCAGCCATACCCTCCGCCACGGATACCTCATCGCTGCTGTCAGTACCCTCGTTCTAGGTGTCCCGCTGCGCCATCTCTGCGTCTCACAGTTGCTGCTCTTCCCCAGGGCTTTCAGCTTGCATGGTCTCGCTCACCCATTGTGTAGCTTCCACAACCAGCTGCTGCTGCTGCTCACCTCCGGGGCTCACGATGTCACCCTCGCCAGCCACATCCTCCGGCCTTGGCTCCTTGCCGCTGCCTCCAGCACTCACGGTCATGGTGCTCCGCTGCACCATTACCACGTGCTACTGCCTAGCTAGCATGCAAACCTCCGCTCTCGGTGGGAAATTGCACGCGGTTGGCCCCTCGCTAGCCTTAGCTGTTAGCTTGTGCAGGACCGCGGACTCCCTCTGTTCCACCAAGATCAGCACTTCCTCCAGCGATGGAGGCTCCTTAGCCATTCTTAGTGTTATTGCCAGCCAGACGTCATTGGTGCTATGGGCTAACTTGTCCCTCGCTAAGCCGTCCTCCAAGGCCCCAAACTTGCACTTCCTAGCTAGGCTACGAACCCTCGACAGAAACGACCAAAGGGACTCGCCCGTCCGCTGTTTAAGGCCGATAAACTTGCATCGTCTCCCGGAGAGAGTGTGAGAGTCTTCCAACACATTATCCATTCTTTAAAATATTTCCAATTTTCCTTGTTGCCAAATGTTATGTCTTGAAATGAGGGAGTCGGAAGTGAGACTTCATGCAGCTAACAAGTCACAACTTTATTAACAGAATAGGGTTTATATACAGAGGGGCTGTGCCAACCTCACGCCACCCTAGAGGGTGGGCACTGCCACTCATACACACACATACACATCCAACAGTTATGAATCTTGTTTTGTGGTCTCGTAATTTGCAATAATACCACATATCGTGGTATTGAGCTATCCAAGGTCACCGCAGGGGAAGTTCCTCCACCATGACAGCCCTATTTATAATCATAAACATTTTTGGAAGACCATGAAAGTGTGATTAGAATATTATTTTTCCATACCACTACTACTAAGAGATTTTTTTAAGATTTTATTTAGGTGTCAGGAAGGAGAGAATATGGACAGACTGAAACCATTTTAGACATACTACATAGTATAGTATTGCATGTAGTCTTGGGAGTGAACTACTGATTAATTATTATGATAGGCTATTTATCCTTATAGGAATGATATTTCCTTGAAGAACAGTTTGGAAAGAGCTGCTTGAAGGACTCTTTTAGGAACTAAAGAAATTATATACAACTAGAAAAGCACTCGGAGAGCGCAGACCTCCGCCAAGCACCACAGTTCCCCCCATACAGTGTTTGTGTGTACGTTTTCAGAGTCCTTGACCATGAAAACATATGACTAGCAATTGGATTCACAATGATAGGATTAGTGATTCAGTAGTTATTGACGAAAATGGTATTTTCCGTAATGGCGGTTTAGCGCCTCAGTTCCCCCCATACAGTGTTTGTGTGTACGTTTTCAGATTCCTTGACCATGAAAACATATGACTAGCAATTGGATTCACAATGATAGGATTAGTGGTTCAGTAGTTATTGACGAAAATGTCATTTTCCGTAATGGCGGTTTTCTTCTGGACGGTGATCCGGATCACCACCAAAATCTAATCATCTGTAGGATACCCCATTTCTGACAATCTGTGAAAATTTCCTGAAAATCCGTCCATAACTTTTTGAGTTATCTTGCTAACAAACAAACAGACAGACAAACAGACAGACAAACCAACGCGGATGAAAACATAACCTCCTTGGCGGAGGTAAAAATATACTATTGTGGCACACATATTTGAGTTGCTTAGGCTGCATATGTATATTACTGTTGCCCACGTCTCAGAATGAACAATAAGTCTGGGCCTCCTGGGGATGACAGGAGGATGTGAAATGTGATCTTTTGAGATGGCCTTGAGAGACTTCCTGACCACTAGGGTTTTGGGGGAGAGGAGAAGACCTGGGGGTTTATGTATTGTGTCTTGGGATTAAAGACAATGTGACTCTGTACTTTGATGTCCCAGGTATAAAAGGGACAGATATGGGAGGAAGGGTCTCTTTTCTGTTTGAGAGGATGTTGGAGATACGTGAATGATTAATAAACCTGAATTGAGAAATAAACTCAGCCTCATCTTTTCACGCTCTCCACACTGTTGACTTTACGACGTATCATGGGCAGAAACGATTCCCCCGAACCGGACTCATCAGGAACCAGCCGGGCAAACGCAGTCTCAGTCAAACTACCAGAATTCTGGCAGGACAACCCGGACTCCTGGTTCCTCTTGGCCGAGGCTCAGTTCGCTCTCGGGGGAATAATGGCAGATGACACGAAATTCTACCATGTTATTGCCAAGCTCAACAACTGCACAGCTCGACATGTGCAGAGCCTGGTGCAGCGCCCACCCGCTGGCGACAAATACGGCGGGTTGAAGGCTGCGCTCATTCAGCGTTTCACTCCCTCAGCCCAGGAGAGAGCTGAGCGAATCCTGGCCCTGAACGACTTGGGAGAAAGCACGCCTGTCGACCTGATGGAAGACATGCTGAGGCTGAGAGGCTCAGACGACGACGATTTCCTTTTCGCCCACATTTTCCTGAGAACCCTACCGTCGGAGACGAGGGCGACCCTGGCAGTTTCACAGTTTGTGGCCCAGCGGGACTTCCGTGCGCTGGCCCGGGAGGCACAGCAGATTCTCAACGCCAGCAGACGGCACACGGCCACCGCAGCAGCGACAGACCTTGGCGCGACGGCCGTGAATGGCAGGGGGCCAGAGGCTGCGGAGGCAGAACCACCGGCAACGGCGGCGGTGAAGATCAAACATCGCGGAGGAGACGACCTCTGTTTTTACCATCGCCGCTTCGCAGAGAGGGCACGCAAGTGTATTCCACCGTGTCAGTTCAAGAGCTTGGGAAACGCCAGAACCGGGAGTTGGTAGCAGCTGCGGCCCTCGGTGAACAGAACAAGCTGCCCTACTTGACGGATGCCCGTTCCGGGAGGCAATTCCTCGTGGACACAGGCTCCCAAGTGAGTTTCATCACGCCAACCTACGCTGACCGGCTGGCAGGCCCCGGGAGTCACGGAGCATCAGCGGCGAACGGCTCGAGCATTAAGACCTTCGGTGAAAGGACTCTGCTTCTGTCCCTGCACGGCTGTACATATGAGTGGACTTTTATTATAGCTGCGGTGAGTTTCAACATGTTAGGTGCTGATTTTCTGTGCTCACATGGGCTGTTGGTTGATCTTCCTAATAGATGCTTGGTTAATGCACTCTCGTTTTACTCTATCCCTTGTGCAGCTCGAGTGACCCCGCCCACAGCACAAGCCAACGTCGCTACGGCAGGCGATTAGTTCCACACCCTCCTCACTCAGTTTCCAGCACTCACAGTTCCCACATTTTCAGCAGCCGTCGCAAAACATGGAGTGGAGCATTTTATTACTACCGCCGGTTCCCCCGTTTTTGCAAAAGCTCGGCGCTTGGATGCAGCTAAACTGACCATAGTGCGCGAGGAGTTCGCCAACCTTGAAAAGTTGGGCATCATCCGGCGTTCGAATAGCCCATGGGCTTCCCCGCTCCACATGGTCCCTAAAGCTGACGGCTCGTGGCAACTTTGCGGTGATTTCCGCAGGTTGAACAACGCTACAGCGCATGACCGCTACCCAATTCCCCCATATTCAAGATTTTTCCGTTCATCTAGCAGGGGCGCGCATTTTTTCTAAAATAGACTTGGTCCGCGGGTACCATCAAGTCCCAGTACGAGCTGAGGACATTCCCAAAACAGCGGTAATAACTCCGTTTGGCCTTTTTGAGTTTTTGCATATGCCGTTTGGCCTTAAAGGTGCCGCGCAGACGTTCCAACGCATGATGGACGCGGTGTTGCGCGATCTCCCTTTTCTGTTTGTCTACCTGGACGACATTTTGGTAGCCAGCGCGTCCGAAGAGGAACACGAAAAACACCTCACGGCAGTTTTCCGGAGGTTGGGAGACCACGGGTTAATAATCAACCCAGCGAAGTGTCAGTTCGGGGTGACGCAGATTGATTTTTTGGGGCACCGCGTCTCTCCAGAAGGAGCGGTCCCACTGCCCGACAAAGTGCGCGCAGTAACAAATTTTCCCCAACCACAAACGGTCAAAGCATTACAGGAGTTTTTGGGAATGGTGAATTTTTATAACCGTTTCCTCCCCCACGCAGCGCAGCTCATGCAACCATTGTATGCCGTGCTTAAAAAACAAAAACCCACAAATGCAATCGAATGGTCCCCGGAGCGGGAACGCGCATTCTCGGAGGTTAAAGCAGTCCTGGCAAACGCTGCGTTGTTGGCACATCCAGACCCAACGGCCCGCCTGGCGCTCACTACCGATGCTTCAGACGTGGCCATAGGAGCGGTTGTAGAGCAGCAGGTTGCCGGGGCTTGGCAGCCACTTGCCTTCTTCAGCAGGACTTTGCGCGATGCCAAGCGAAAATACAGCGCGTTCGACAGGGAGTTGTTAGCGCTCCACTTAGCCATTCGTCACTTCCAGTTCTGGTTGGAAGGTCGGCATTTCACCGAGTTTGTGATTTTACCATAATGTGCAGACTGTGTTGTATTGTTTCATTTTGGACGTTTGGGGGGGGGGGGGGGTCATGTGGCACACATATTTGAGTTGCTTAGGCTGCATATGTATATTACTGTTGCCCATGTCTCAGAATGAACAATAAGTCTGGGCCTCCTGGGGATGACAGGAGGATGTGAAATGTGATCTTTTGAGATGGCCTTGAGAGACTTCCTGACCACCAGGGTTTTGGGGGAGAGGAGAAGACCTGGGGGTTTATGTATTGTGTCTTGGGATTAAAGACAATGTGACTCTGTACTTTGATGTCCCAGGTATAAAAGGGACAGATGTGGGGGCGCCGCAGATGGGCGGCGAGGTGTGACACACGTAGTCTGGGCTTCAACCTCCTCCCGAACCTGCTGTACGCAGGTTTCACAGTCTGTGTTGTGCCATCCTGCGGCGAATCTGTGGAATGAGGGGGAGAAAGATTATTTGTCCCCTGCGGGGGCTCCAGGGGCCGTTCCCTGGGGGGTCTGCCGCGTCGAGGCACCCTCGTCGGTCGTACAGATTCGTCATGCAACACAAAGGCAGGCTTTAATCTATCAATACTGATTGTTTCTTTCCTGCCCCCCAAATCTAGCACAAAATATTTATCCCCGGTTTCCAGCACTCGAAATGGACTGTCATATGGTGGGTGGAGACTGTGTCGCTGAGCGTCGTGCCTGACAAAACCAAATTCAGCGTTTTGTAAAGCTTTGGGAACAAAAACACGTGGAAAAGTGTGATGAGCGGGGCCCGGGAGCATTTCTGCTCCCGTGCCAATCAGAGGTCCCCACGCCGGGGGGGCGCCCTGGTGCCACATGGGCTGGTAGGAACTCGCCGGGCAGCCTGAGAGGTTGTGCAAAAACTAATTCCGCGGGTGAGGCATCTAAGTCCTCTTTGGGCG
This sequence comes from Pholidichthys leucotaenia, assembly GCA_020510985.1. Classification (NCBI taxonomy): domain Eukaryota; kingdom Metazoa; phylum Chordata; class Actinopteri; order Cichliformes; family Pholidichthyidae; genus Pholidichthys; species Pholidichthys leucotaenia. The sequence goes on from CM035839.1 coordinate 223,045,403, forward strand.
CCGAACGCAACCCCAATAAAACCCATGGTAGTTTGTTTACCCAATCTGCATCCATGAGCGACGCTCTGAGGGCTGCCTTCAAAGACCTGTGAAAACGCTCGCATAAACCGTTGGCCTGGGGGTGATAAGCGGTAGTGCGGTGGACTGCCGCTCCTAAGCTGCTGGCCATTGCTGACCACAGTTCTGACACAAATTGAGGTCCCCTATCGGACGTAATATCCGACGGAACCCCGAACCGCGCTACCCAGGCTGTTAAAAAAGCTCGAGCCACCTCTGCCACTGTGGTCGATGTTAACGGGACCACTTCCGGCCAACGTGTGGTTCGGTCCACCATTGTCAAGAGATGTGTGAACCCTTGTGACGGCGGTAGGGGGCCCACTAGGTCTACGTGCACATGATCGAACCTCTTAGCCGGAATGTGGAACGGTTCTAAGGGGGCCTTTGTGTGCCTGTGGACTTTGGCCTGCTGGCAAGCCATGCAGGCTTTTGCCCACTCTTTCACGTGCTTGCGCAGGCTCAGCCAAACAAACTTCTCCGCTACCATTTTCACAGAAGCGCGTACTCCCGGGTGCGCCAGGGAGTGCACCGCGTTAAAAATGCGACGGCGCCACACGGCCGGTGGATACGTTGCAGATTAGGGGGGGGCGAACCGGTTTGTAAACTCCTGCTCTCCAGCCTTAACCCTGTTGGTCCAGACAGGAGCGCGCGCACGTCTGCGTCTCCGCTCTGCTCCGTCGCCATGGCTGCATAATCTATCCCCACGTGAACAGGGGCCGCGTCCGCGTCCGCGCTGTTACTCCGCCCCGCGGCTGCGGTGGTACAATCCGCATCCGCGTGGACAGACGCTGTTACCACACGTGAGAGACAGTCCGCTACTACATTGAGCTTACCGGCTACGTGCTGAATATCAGTGGTAAATTCCGAAATTGCGGCCAGCTGTCTCTGCTGCCGTCCTGACCACAGTTCTGAAATTTTGGACATTGCAAAAGTGAGCGGTTTGTGGTCAACAAACGCGGTGAAACGCCACCCTTCCAGCCAGAACTGGAAATGGCGAATGGCCAGGTGGAGCGCTAGCAGCTCCCTGTCAAACGCGCTGTATTTCCGCTCAGCATCGCGCAAGGATCTGCTGAAAAAAGCGAGCGGCTGCCAAACCCCAGCGACCTGCTGCTCTACAACGGCCCCTATGGCCACATCTGACGCGTCGGTGGTTAGCGCTATGCGGGCTGATGGGTCTGGGTGAGCCAGCAGTGCTGCGTCTGCAAGTGCTTTTTTAACCTCCGTGAATGCGCGCTCCCGCTCCGGGGACCACTCGATCACATTGGAGGGCTTCTGCTTTTTAAGCGCGGCGTATAACGGTTGCATAAGCTGCGCTGCGTGGGGTATGAAACGGTTATAAAAATTTACCATTCCTAAAAATTCTTGCAACGCTTTGACAGTTTGTGGCAGGAGAAACTCTGCCACTGCGCGTACTTTGGCCGGTAGAGGGACTGCTCCCTCTGGGGAGAAGCGGTGTCCTAAAAAATCGATTTGCGCTATGCCAAAATGGCACTTGGCTGGGTTAATTATCAACCCATGCGCTCCCAACCTCTAAAAAACCATCGTGAGGTGTTTTTCGTGTTCCTCCTCGGAGGCACTGGCGACTAAAATGTCGTCCAAGTAGACAAAAACAAAAGGGAGGTCGCGCAACACGGCATCCATCATTCGTTGGAAGGTTTGCGTGGCACCTTTAAGGCCAAAAGGCATGCGTAAAAATTCAAAAATTCCGAACGGAGTTATTCCCGCTGTTTTGGGAATGTCCTCTGGTCGGACCGGGACCTGATGATAACCGCGGACCAGGTCTATTTTAGAAAAAATGCACGCCTTCGCTAAATGCACTGAAAAATCCTGGATGTGCGGAATTGGGTAGCGGTCCTGCACTGTGGTATTGTTTAACCTGCGGTAATCACCACAAGGTCTCCACGAGCCGTCAGCCTTAGGAACCATATGCAGCGGGGAAGCCCAAGGGCTCTTCGAGCGGCAAATTATGCCCAACCTTTCCAGGTTGGCGAACTCCTCGCGCGCAATGGAGAGCTTAGTTGCATCGAAGCGCCGAGCTTTCGCAAAAACTGGTGGGCCAACTGTGGTGATAAAGTGCTCCACCCCGTGCTTCGCAACCTTAGCTGAAAACATGGGAACTGTGAGTGCTGGGAACTGGGTTAGAAGAGTGTGAAACTTACCGCCTGCTGTGGCGACGTTGGTCTGTACTGGCGGCGGGGACACTCGAGCTGCACAAGGGATAGAATAAAAAGAGAGTGCATTTACTAGGCGTCTATTAACCATATCCACTAACAAGTCATGTGAGCACAAAAAGTCAGCGCCTAACATGTTGAAACTCACCACCGCTACTATGAAAGTCCATTCATAGGTGCGGCCGTGCAAGGACAGGCGCAGAGTCCTTTCCCCGAAAGTTTTGATAGACGAGCCGTTCGCCGCCGTTGCTCCGTCTCCGCGGGGCCCAGCCACACAGTCCACATAGGTCACGGTGATGAAACTCCTCTGGGCTCCGGTGTCCACGAGGAATTGCCGCCTGGAGCCTGCATCTGTCAGATAAAGCAGCTTGTTCTGTTCACCGAGAGTCGAAGCTGCTAACGACCCCCGGCCCGGGCGTTTCCCTGTTTCTTGAAACTGCACGGCGGGATGCATCTGTACGCCTTCTCAGCGAAGTGTCGATGGTAAAAACAGAGGTCGTCCCCTCCTCTGCTTCGGGACCGCGCCACTACCGTCGTCACTGGGGTTGCTTCTGCTGCCTCCGGCTCCTCACTGCCCCCGGCCGCCGCGCCGAGGTCTGCTGCTGCCACGGAAGTCTCCTGCTCGTCGCAGGCGTCGAGGAGCCGCTGCGATTCCTTGGCCAGCGCGCGGAAGTCTTGCTGGGTCACACACCTCATGCCGGACAGGGTACTCCTCATGTGTGCTGGGAGGGTCCTCAAGAAGATGTGTTTGAACAGAAACGCATCGTTGTCTGTCCTGATCAGCTGCAGCATGTCCTCCATGAGGTCGGTCGGCCTGCGTCCTCCTCTGTCACGCAGGTCCAGAAGCCGCCTGGTCCTCACCTCGGCTGATGGCACGAAACTCTCGATGAGGGCGGCTTTCAGTGCGTCGTACTTGCCAGCAGCGGGCGGCTGCTGCACCAGGCTCCGCACACATCGAGCTGTGCAGCTGTTGAGTCTTGCGATGACATTATGAAACTTGGTGTCATCTGCTGATATTCCCCCAAGCACGAACCGCGATTCTGCGTGTTGGAACCATGAGTGCGGGTCGTCTTGCCAGAACTCGGGGAGCTTAATCAAGCCTGCACTCGTGCGGGCGGTCTCCGGTGAATCCGGGTCAGGGTAATGTTCCCCCGGCATCTTACGTCTTGGTCACCAATGTGGGGATCACGAAATGATGAGACTGGATTATTTCTCAGTATTGGTTTATTGCATTTCACGTCCCCAGCTCTCTCTCTAAGTCAGGAAAAAAGAGGGAGAGCTGCGGTAAACCCCCACACATTTATACCAGCACATCAAAGACAGAATCACACACTCAAGTCAAATCCTTCTATTTACAATTAATCACTTCAGAGTCCTCTTTGCTCTTCCGTCTGACCCCAGGGGGTCAGACAGCCCTTTCAGGATCTCGTCCCCGATCCTCTGTCTTCCTTCCAAGTCCGCAGGTGGTCCAGACCCATTGTCCATCTGAGGCATGATGTCAATACACACTGCAAGCTTAAAGTCTTTCTGTGTTTGAGCCTATGCAGTCAAATGTGTGAGCTACATAAGGTTACAATTATGGGCGCTACACCAGGATCCCCCGGCCAAGGGTGAGTTGCTGTGCTGCCGCAGTGCTAACCACTCCGCCACTGCGCTGCCCATACCTAACTTCTTCACTTATGTCAAGTAAACAATGTGATATTAACATCTAAAGCTTTGTAAAAGAATGAATGAATGAATGAATGAATCTTTATTTTGGATAGATTAAAAGTAAAGATTAAAAAAAAAGAAACAGAACAATATAACAAAGGGAGGGGGGAATCCAACAAGGTCAAATCAAACAATAACTCCTCTGATTATACAGTTCAACATAAGTTATCCAAAATGGGTGATGGCTGAAGCCGCAGCTTATATTGCCCACCCATATTCCATCCAAGAATTCAAAAGAAAAACAAGAGCTATTACAATTCAGAACAAAGCTAAGACAAAATGTGACAAAAAAAAACAACTAAGCAACAACACAACGCAGACTGGATATGACAATCCTTATGTGATTTTACATGTCATCTTGTATATATGTTTGGAGTATTTCTTCCTTTAGTTTTTGTTTAAATTGTCCAAGCGTTGTACATGATTTTAATTCAGGTCCAAAATCGTTCCATAATCTGACTCCTTGCACTGAAACACAATGTTGCTTGGTGGTAGTTCTCACTGAAGGTTTTTAAAATATACATGTTCCTCTGAAATGATATTGTTTCTCCCTTATTTGGAACAGCTTTTGGATATTTGCGGGCAGTGATAGATTCTTCACTTTAAACATTATTAATGCACTTTTAAAGTCAACCAGCTCTTTCAACTTGAGAGCTTTTAATTTAAGAAAAAGTGGGTTTGTTGGTTCCCTTTAAGCAGCTTTGTTTATTATTCTACTGTAATAGCTCTCTTCTGAAGCATAAAGACTGGATATATGTTTGTTTTATATGTATTTCCCCATGCTTCAGTACAATATGTCATGTATGGGAGTATTAATGAATGATACAAAGTATATGATGTGGGTTGATTCAGCAAATATTTCACTCTGTGTAGTATTGCAATTGATTTAGATATTTTACCTTTAATATAATTAATATGTGACTTCCAACACAGTTTATTATCAATTATTACTTCAAGAAATTTAGTTTCGGATACCCTTTCAATCTCTACACCATTTACACTGAGTTTAGATACTAAGTTGTTGTGATGGTTGTTAAAAACTATAAATTTTGTCTTACTTAAATTGAGCGTTAATTTGTTTGAATCAAACCACAGTTTAAGCTTTCCTAATTCCTTTCCAAGTGTATCCAAAAGTTGTTCCAAATTGCTTCCACTGTGGCGCCCATAACGGTAACATTATGTAGCTCACATATGACATGGCAGAGACCCAAGCATGGAAGGACTTTAAGCTCGCGGTGTGTATTGACATCACGCCTCAGATGGACAAGGAGTCTGGACCACCTGCGAACTTGGAAGGAAATGAGAAGAACTGGAGCGAGAGCCTGAAAGGACTGTCTGACCTCCTGGGGTCAGACAGAGGAGCCGAGAGGACAATGGAGGGATTAAATGTAAATGTGATTCTGTGTTTGATGTGGAGGTATAAATGTATGTGGTTGACTGCAGCTCTTCCTCTGTTTTCCTGACTGAGAGAGAGAGCTGTGGGACGTGAGATGGAATAAACCAATACTGAGAAATCATCCAGTCTCATCATTTCATGATTCCCACATTGGTGACCCACACGTGAGATATATGGAAAGGCTTGGAGACCGTTTCTCCGACCCAGATTCACCCGGGACCGCCCGCACGGGCGCAAGCTCAATTAAGCTCCCCGAGTTCTGGCAAGATGACCCGCACTCATGGTTCCAACACGTGGAATCGCGGTTCGTGCTCGAAGGAGTATCAGCAGATGACATCAAGTTCCATAATGTCATCGCAAGACTCAACAGCCGCACAGCTCGATGTGTGCGGAGCCAGGTGCAGCAGCCACCCGCTGCTGGCAAATACGACGCCCTGAAAGCCGCCCTCATTCGGAGTTTTGTGCCATCAGCCGAGGTGAGGGCCAGGCGGCTTCTGGACCTGTGCGACAGAGGAGGACGCAGGCCGACCGTCCTCATGGAGGACATGCTGCAGATGATCGGGGCGGACAACGATGCGTTTCTGTTTAAACACATCTTCTTGAGGACCCTCCCAGCGCACATGAGGGGTCTCCTGTCCGGCATGAGGTGCGTGAACCAGCAGGACTTCCGCGCGCTGGCCATGGAAGCGGAGCGGCTCCTCGACGCCTGCGACGAGCAGGAGACTTCAGTGGCAGCAGCAGACCTCGGCGCGGCGGCCGAGGGCGGTGGAGAGCCAGGGGCAGCAGAAACAACCCCAGCGACGACGGCAGCGGCGCGGTCCCGAAGCAGAGGAGGGGACGGCCTCTGTTTTTACCATCGACGCTTCGCTGAGAAGGCGCACAGATGCATTCCGCCATGCAGCTTCAAAGAAACAGGGAAACGCACGAGCCGGGGGTCGTTAGCAGCTTCGACTCTCGGTGAACTGAACAAGCTGCTGTACCTGACAGACGCAAGCTCCGGACGGCAATTCCTCGTAGACACCAGAGCACAGAGGAGTTTCATCACCGCGACCTATGCGGATCGTGTGGCTGGCCCCCGTGGAGACGGGGCAACGGCCGCAAACGGCTCGTCTATCAAGACTTTTGGCGAAAGGACTCTGCGCCTGTCCTTGCACGGCCGCACCTATGAATGGACCTTCATAGTAGCGGCGGTGAATTTCAACATGTTAGGCGCTGACTTTTTGTGCTCACATGGCTTGTTGGTAGATCTGGTTAATAGACGCCTGGTTAATGCACTCTCTCTTTTTGTTCCATCCCTTGTGCAGCTCGAGTGTCCCCACCGCCAGTACAGAGCAACGTCGCCACAGCAGGCGATAAGTTTCACACTCTTCTAAACCAGTTTCCAGCACTCACAGTTCCCATGTTTTCAGCTAAGGTGGCGAAGCACGGGGTGGAGCACTTTATCACCACAAGTGGCCCACCAGTTTTTGCGAAGGCTCGGCGCTTGGATGCAGCTAAGCTCTCCATTGCGCGTGAGGAATTCGCCAACCTGGAAAGGTTGGGCATAATTCGCCGCTCGAAGAGCGCCTGGGCTTCCCCCCTGCATATGGTGCCTAAGGCTGACGGCTCGTGGAGACCTTGTGGCGATTACCGCAGGTTAAACAATGCCACAGCGCAGGACCGCTACCCAATTCCGCATATCCAGGATTTTTCAGTGCACTTGGCGAAGGCGCGCATTTTTTCTAAAATAGACCTGGTCCGCAGTTATCATCAGGTCCCGGTCCGACCAGAGGACATTCCCAAAACAGCGGTAATAACCCCGTTCAGGCTTTTTGAGTTTTTACGCATGCCTTTTGGCCTTAAAGGCGCCGCGCAAACCTTCCAACGGATGATGGATGCCGTGTTGCACGACCTCCCTTTCGTTTTTGTCTACTTAGACGACATTTTAGTCGCCAGTGCCTCCGAGGAGGAACACAAAAAACACCTCACAACAGTTTTTCAGAGGTTGGGAGCGCATGGGTTGATAATCAACTCAGCCAAGTGCCATTTTGGCGCAGCACAAATCGATTTTTTAGGGTACCGCGTCTCCCCAGAGGGAGCAGTCCCTCTGCCGGCCAAAGTATGCGCAGTGGCGGAGTTTCCCCAGCCACAAACGGTAAAAGCGTTGCAAGAATTTTTAGGAATGGTAAATTTTTATAACCGTTTCATACCCCACGCAGCGCAGCTCATGCAACCGTTATACGCCAAAAGCACTGGCAGACGCAGCACTGCTGGCTCACCCAGACCCTTCAGCCCGAATAGCGCTAACCACAGACGCGTCAGATGTGGCCGTAGGGGCCGTGGTAGAGCAGCAGGTCGCCGGAGTTTGGCAGCCACTCGCTTTTTTCAGCAGGTCCCTACGCGATGCTGAGCGGAAATACAGCGCGTTTGACAGGCAGCTGCTAGCGCTCCACCTGGCCATTCGCAGATTAGAGGGGGTGAACCGGTTTGTATTTGCATGGCTTGCCAGCGGGCCAAAGTTCACAGGCACACGAAAGCCCCTTTAGAACCGTTCCACATTCCAGCTAAGAGATTCGATCATGTGCACGTAGACCTAGTGGGCCCCCTACCGCCGTCACAAGGGTTCACCCATCTCTTGACGATGGTGGACCGGACCACACGTTGGCCGGAAGTGGTTCCATTACAATCGACCACAGCGGCAGAGGTGGCTCGCGCTTTTTTAACAGCCTGGGTAGCGCGGTTCGGAGTCCCGTCAGATATTACGTCCGATAGGGGTCCGCAATTCGTGTCGGAGCTGTGGTCCGCAATGGCCAGCGGCTTAGGAGCGGCAGCCCACCGCACTACCGCTTATCACCCCCAGGCCAATGGTTTATGCGAGCGTTTTCACAGGTCGTTAAAGGCAGCCCTCAGAGCGTCGCTCACGGATACAGATTGGGTAAACAAACTACCATGGGTTTTATTGGGGTTGGGTCGGCACCCAAAGAGGATTTAGATGCCTCACCCGCTGAATTAGTGTTTATGTAGAGGGTTGGAAATAGTTAATAGTTATGTAAGAGGTGAAAAAGACATTTGGATAAGAAAATTTAAAAAAAACAGGCACCCCTACAATTTTATGTTATTCTTTAATTGTTTATTTTTCTACAATGCATTTGTAATCCACCTGGTTCCATTATAACTCATGTGAGTTGAATGCAGTTCCATACGCCGACCAATAGATGGCGCATGTCGCACAGTGATAGAGAGTAGACTCACGCACCGGAGGACGAAGAATAAACTCCTTGTGTGAAATAACGAAACGTGTTCTGCCGATTCTCTATCACAGGTTGGAGAGTTAACTTCCACATGCACGTTTCCTCCTCCTGGGCCGCTACCCAGGGGAGCAACAATTTTGGGGGCTCGTCCGGGATTAGCGCCACCTACTGGTCTGGCACTAATCATTGAAGAACCAAGGGATGCTGACCACCTGTTCCTGAGCCATTGACCTAAGCGACTGACTACAGGAGACCACAGCCATGTCTGCCCCACATGACCTGAGATGGGAAATCCAGCAAGAGCTTCGCCAGCTGACCATTGCCCGCCGCAGAAACGTTCTTTACAAGCTGGCTGAGTCGTTCAAGGATGAGGTGGGAGAAGATTTGCCAGGCGCAGAATCGACTGAAGTGGAACTCTTCGACTTCATTGTTGACTCGCTGAGAAGTCCACAACTGAAGAGCCTTGAGGACCAGGGGATGTCTCGCCTGCTTGCTTTCCATGACCTCATCATTGAACTACAACGGCCCACAGCAGCTGGAGAAGTGGATGCAGAGGTGTCACCCAACGATGATCCGGTCATAGTGGTTCCTGTGACCACTGGAGCTGCAGCACCATCAGGGAAGAACCATCCAACATCACCATCTGTAGTTCCTGACCCAGGGTTAGTCAGACTGACTGAACTTACGTCACTGTTGCCACGTAGAGAGTACAAGATTTATGGTGGTCAAATCTCTGATTTTGATTCTGACTAGAGTTACAATAACTTGTGCAAACAGCTTGATGAAGGGCTAAATGAAGGGTTCACAGAGGCTGAGGTTATCAGAACGGTGTTTAAGATAATTAAGCCTGGTACCTTTAAAGATATGCTTGTAACCAAAGATAGCCTTACTGTAATTGAGTTAAAACGTTTCTTAAGGACACATCTACGCGAGAAAAGCAGCACTGAATTATTTCAGGAGCTGAGTAATGCTAAGCAAAATGACAAAGAAACACCACAACAGGTTATGTATAGACTAATGGGGCTAAAACAGCGTGTGCTGATTGCAACTAAAAACAGTAGTGGGTTTCATTATGACAACGAGTTGGTACAAGGTGTGTTTATCCATTCATTGTATCAGGGTTTGAATGAAAAATACTCTTATGTCAGGAGAGACCTTAAACCTCACATCTCAAACACCAGTGTCACAGATGACTCCATCCTGGAGCTCATAGCAAATTCTGTTAGTGAAGAGACAGAGAGATTAAGTAGGTTGGGACAAAGTCATAAACAGAAAGTCACCAGTGTTAATGCGGCACAGGTAGTGACAGATCAAAGCTCTATTAAAATGCACACTGAAGTCCAAGCTAATCGTGTAGCTATCCAGGAGCTGACGGCACAGGTCTCCTCCCTAACCAAGAGTTTAGAAAAGGCCCTAACCCCAATGGTAAATACAGTAAACACCAGTCCCACAGCACCTGTCCCTAAACAGCCAGCACTGAAACAAGCAGTGAAAGGAAAGTGCCAAAAGTGTACCGCCCAAGAGACTGAGCGCTGCGCACACTGTTTTTGATGTGGAGAGGAGGGGCACAGAGCTATAGGTTGCCTTCAGAAAAGCAATGTGTCGGAAAACTGGAGGATGTCGCTGGGGAGGGACCACCAGTGACTGAACCACCAGCAGAGTCCCACAACACTAAAAGACGGAACTCCAAACAGACTACTGCCAAGTCCCAAAAGTCACCCAACACAAAGCGTGTGGCACAGCTCATTGGCGGTAGGTGTATGATCAGTTGCCAGTTAAATGGAGTAAACCTACAGATGTTATTGGACAGTGGGGCACAAGTAAGCATTGTTGAAAAGTCATGGGTACAAGCAGCCTTACCAAATGTGAAAATACAGCCACTCGAGAGCCTACTCCCAGGCCATCCACTCGAAATTACCGCAGCCAATGGAACGGATGTTCCGTTCGAGGGGTGGATAGATGTCCTGCTCGAGATCACAAGTTCACAGTATGGTTCTGTATCCTTGTATGTTCCAATGCTTGTCAGTCAGCAGCATTTAAGCACTCCGCTGCTGGGCTTTAATGTGATCCAAGAGATAATAATGGCAAACGGTGAACAAAGTGACGATATTAGCTTAGTGGGCTTACTGTCAGAGACCTTAAAGGTCCAGAAAGGTAATGTTGAATCACTCATCTCTGTTGTCCACGCCAAGTCAATAGAAAATGAACCAGAAAGTCCAGTGGTGAGAGTTGGGAAAAAAGGACTCACTGTTCACAGTAGCCAAATCTGTATGGTAAAATGTCACATCAGAGCATTTCCTGGAGGAGGAGAAATGTTGTTCGAGCCAGCTGTGAAATGTAACTTACCGGATGGGTTGGAGTTATTCCCAGCTCTTATTGATGTACCCGCTGGTGCTTCAAAAACTGTCAAAATCCCAATCCAAAACTCAACAAAGCACAACATTTTTCTAAATCCAAAGACTGTTTTAGGACTTATTTCAGAGATCACTGAATACAAACCTGTAAATGTTTGTTCCAGTGCTGAAAATGCAACCAAAACTACAGACAAGCCATTTTGTCACTCTGCTCAAGTGACATGTGACAGTCAAGGTGAGGGTGAAGAAACATTAAGCACTGCTCCCTCACACCTGAGATGGCACCCTAATGTCAATTTAGACCATCTCTCAGAGGGTGATCAGGAGGTGGTTCGGCAGATGCTCTATGAACAGTCTGATGTGTTTGCTCATGATGAAGGAGACATTGGATGTATTCCTGGACTACAGCTAAAAATCAACACCACTGACAACACACCCGTGCAGAAAAGTTACAACTCCATTCCAAGACCACTGTATAAAGAGGTGAAGGAGTATGTTCAAAACCTTTTAAGCAGGGGCTGGATCAGGAAATCAGTGTCAAACAACTCGTCGCCAGTAGTGTGTGTGCGTAAAAAGGACAATACTTTGCGCTTGTGTGTTGATTTTCGTGAGCTGAACCGAAAAACTATACCTGACAGGCATCCGTTACCACGGATACAAGATCTACTGGACAGTCTTGGGGGTAACTCCTGGTTTTCCATATTGGATCAGGGAAGTGCCTACCATCAGGGTTTTGTAAGTGAGGAGTCAAGACATTTAACTGCTTTTAGCACACCCTGGGGACTATACGAGTGGGTGCGGGTTCCATTCGGGTTATCAAACGCACCGGCCGCATTCTAAAGGTGTATGGAGGGGGTGTTAGAAGGGATCAGAGATGAGTGTTGCGTGCCTTACTTGGACGATGTACTGTGTTACTCCAAAACCTTTGATGAGCACGTAGAACACCTTAAACAGGTTTTGTGCAAAATGCGACAACACGGCATAAAACTTCGGCCAGCCAAATGTGAACTGTTCAAAAACCAAGTACGCTACCTGGGTAGGCTAGTGTCGGGAGAAGGAGTCCAGATTGACCCAAAAGACTTGGATGCTGTGTTCGCTCTGAAAGACAAGAACCCTCGCACAGTCGGAGAACTCAGAACGTTACTGGGTTTTCTCAGTTATTACCTATCATTTATTCAAGATTTTTCACGTCTGGCGAGACCCTTGTTCGAACTCCTCCAGAGCACTAATGAAACAAGCAATGACAATAAACCAGCACCAAAAAGGAGTAAAGGACAAACAAAGAAAGGAGACAGAAACCAGCTTCCTTCTCGCACACCAATAATATGGACCAGTGAACATCAGGAAGTTGTGTCAAGATTTGTGGACATTCTGACTAATCCTCCCATTCTAGCCTATCCCAATTTGGACCTTCCAAGTGTATTGCATACAGATGCGTCAAACAAAGGCCTGGGAGCCGTCTTGTATCAAAAACAAGAAAACAAACTTAAGGTGATTGGCTATGGATCCAGAACTCTCACACCGGCCGAGAAGAATTATCACTTACATTCCGGTAAACTAGAGTTTCTAGCTCTCAAGTGGGCCATCTGCGACAAATTCCGTGACTATCTGTATTATGCACCGACTTTTACTGTCTATACAGATAACAATCCTTTAACCTATGTCCTCAGTTCAGCCAGGTTGAATGCAGTGGGTCATAGGTGGGTCGGGGAGTTGGCTGACTTCCATTTTGATATCAAGTATAGGCCAGGGAAAAGGAATGCAGATGCAGATATGTTGTCCAGACACCCATTAGATCTGCAAGAGCAAATGAATGAGTTCACAGAGACAGTTTTACCGGAAGTAGTGTCCGCAGTGTGGCAAGGGAGCAAGGCAGCACAAAACAGTGATGTGCCATGGATAGCTGCGTTACAACTGAGTTCTAATGACAACAATGTGCCAACTGACAGTGTTTTGAGCATGACACCTAAAGACATCAATGCTGCTCAACAAGACAATGAGTCAGTTAGAGAAGTAATCTCACTCAAACTCAAAGGATGGACACCAAACGATAAAGATAGACAGACAATGAGTAAACGGACACGGAGACTACTGTATGAGTGGAACAAGTTGGAAGTTGACAATGGATTATTGTACAGAAAGACAGAGCACAGCAAACAACTTGTCCTACCTGAACCGCTAAAGCCGATGGTGTTAAAGAGTTTACACAATGACATGGGTCACATAGGGTGTGATAAGGTGATACATCTGGCCCGTGAGCGTTTCTATTGGCCATGTATGCAACAAGATGTTGAAGATTATGTAACAAAAAAATGTCCGTGCATCAAACAAAAACGCCCAAATGTTCCCCAGAGAGCTCCAATGGGCTCTATCACAACCAGTGCTCCCTTTGAGTTAATCTCCATCGACTACTTACACCTTGAGCCAAGTAAAGGAGGGTATGAGTACATCCTCGTACTAGTGGACCATTTCACTCGTTTCGCACAGGCATACCCTACAAGGAATAAATCAGGCAAAACAGCTGCAGAAAAGATATTTCAGGATTTTATTCCTCGTTTCGGGTACCCTGAGAAGTTGCATCACGATCAGGGACGTGAGTTTGAAAACAGTCTCTTCCACAGATTACAACAACTGTCTGGAATTTCTCACTCACGAACCACTCCATACCATCCGCAGGGCAACCCCGTGGAGCGCCTGAATCGTACACTACTCCAAATGCTTCGTACCCTACAGGAGGAGAAAAAAAGTGAATGGAAGGATCACCTACCCCAAATTGTACATGCTTACAATTGTACACCAAAGTTGCAAAGCCTCATCGAATCGTTTCACACCAACATGCAGGGGATAGTGCAGCATGATGGCAACGTCTCAGAGCCATTCAACATACGCAGCGGAGTGAAACAGGGCTGTGTACTTGCGCCAACCCTCTTTGGGATTTTCTTTGCTATGCTCCTGAGGCATGCCTTCAGCACAGCAACAGAGGGAATCTACCTGCACACAAGATCTGACGGCAGGCTTTTCAACCTTGCCCGCCTGAAAGCCAGAACCAAAGTACGCAAGGCTCTAATAAGAGACATGCTGTTCGCAGACGACGCTGCAGTCGCAACCCACACACAGCAGGAGCTTCAGACCCTGATGGACCGCTTCTCCCAGGCATGCAAGGACTTCGGGCTTACCATCAGCCTGAAGAAGACTAACGTCTTGGCGCAAGGCACGGAAGCACCACCAACCATCACCATTGATGACTACAAGCTGGAGGTCGTGAATCAGTTCACGTACCTGGGGTCCACGATCAGCAACAACCTCTCCCTTGATACAGAGATCAACAAGAGGATTGGAAAATCAGCCTTCACACTCGCTCGCCTCACCACACGAGTGTGGGAGAATCCCAAACTCTCTGTCAAGACGAAGATGGCAGTGTACAACGCCTGCGTCATCAGCACACTGCTCTATGGGAGTGAGACGTGGACAACATACGCCTGGCAGGAAAAGAGACTGAACTCCTTTCACTTGCGCTGCATTCGCCACATCCTGGACATATCCTGGCAGGACAAAGTGCCCAACACAGAAGTTCTGTCCCGCGCCGGCCTTCCCTCCATGTTCACTCTACTCAGGCAGCGCAGGCTCCGCTGGCTAGGCCACGTTCACCGTATGGAGGATGGCAGAATCCCCAAAGACGTCCTCTATGGAGAACTGGCAACTGGCAGGAGAGACGTTGGCCGCCCACAGCTGCGCTTTAGAGACGTCTGCAAGAGAGACATGAAGGCCCTGGATATCAACACAGAGCGCTGGGAGGACCTTGCAACGGACCGCTCCAAATGGAGAGGCACCCTGATCAGACAGCTCAAGGCGGGTGAAGAGAGACTGACTGCTGCAGCAGATGAAAAAAGGACCCGCAGGAAGAACCGCCACAGACCCAGCAGCACGGAGACCACCCACAAGTGTGACCTGTGTGACAGGGACTGTCATTCGCGCGTCGGCCTGTTCAGCCACAGGCGGTGCTGTTCCAGCAGAGTAGACGTTTAGGATTCTCTTCCATGGTCATCATAGACCGACGGAGGCCGCCGCCGCCGACAGTTGTACAAGACACGAGTCAACAGGTTATTCTCCCCTCTTATATGGCAGAGTCCCAAGGTTGCCTGTAGATCTACTATTGAACCAGACAAAAGACACTGACACACACAGCCATCAAACCTATGCTAAAAATGGGCTGATAGGATGCGTGTTGCTTACAAAATCGCTGCAGAAAACAGTCAAAAGTCTTCAGATAAAGGCAAAAAGCAGTACGACAAATGCTTAAAAGGTGTCACACTCCAACCAGGCGACAGGGTGTTGGTCAGAAACCTCTCTGAAAGAGGAGGCCCAGGGAAACTGCGCGCTTACTGGGAGTCAGCAGTACATTGCGTAGTTGAGAGAGTGGGAGATGGACCAGTCTATAAAGTACAAGCAGAGAGAGGCAGCCAAGTGATGCGAGTGTTACACAGAAACCTGCTGTTGCCTGTAAATGACTTGCCTTTAGAAGAAGAACTGCCTGCAAAAGAAAAGACAAAACAGAAACGGAAGAAGAGGACAGAGACAAATCCTAACAGTGACAACACAGACAATGACAGCTCGGAGGAAGAAGAGGAAAATACTTACCGCTACAACCTCCGTAGCCAAATCCCATGTTACAGACCCATAAATCGTCAGCAAAATGCCTCAAATCTCCCAGACCAAAACACTCAGCAACCAGTACCTGTCATGCCAGAGCAAAATCCTCAAAATCAGCAAAGGCTTCGAGCGACAGCTAGAGAGTTCTGCCCACCAGTAAGGCAGGAACCGGTCCCCGTTCAGCGGGATGCTGAGGAGCAAATGGATGGACCAGCTTTGCTGCAGGAAGAACGTCAAGGACAAGTGGAGGTGATGGATAGAGAACAGGAGGAACTGAGAAGGTCACAGCGGAGAGCAAGGCCAGTAGAGAGACTGACCTATGACGTCCTGGGACAGCCATCGTACCAGCCTTGGACTGCAGACGTAAGACCTGTCCTACTCCCTACCCCTGTGCCGCTAACTCAAAACTATATGCCATTCCACTACCTCACCCAACCTCAGTCCCATGGTTATAATTGGTACACTCTCATGCATTAAGTCACCCTAGAACATGAAATGTCGGGAGACATTTATTTGAAGTGGGGGAGAGTGTAGAGGGTTGGAAATAGTTAATAGTTATGTAAGAGGTGAAAAAGACATTTGGATAAGAAAATTTTAAAAAAAACAGGCACCCCTACAATTTTATGTTATTCTTTAATTGTTTATTTTTCTACAATGCATTTGTAATCCACCTGGTTCCATTATTCAATTCAATTCAATTCAATTCAATTCAATTCAACTTTATTTATATAGCGCCATTTCACAACAACAGTCATCTCATAGCACTATCAACTGTAGGGAGGACCCCCACAGTTGCAGAAAGACCCCAGCAATCAGGCGATCCCCTGTGAGCAAGCACTTGGCGACGGTGGAGAGGAAAAACTCCCTTTTAACAGGAAGAAACCTCCAGCAGAACCAGGCTCAGGGAGGGGCAGTCATCTGCTGCGACTGGCTGGGGGGTGAGGGGATAGAGAAGAAGAAAAGAACAGACATGTAGAGAGCAAACAACAGACATGTAGAGAGCAAACTTTACACTAAACATTATAACTCATGTGAGTTGAGTGCAGTTCCATACACCGACCAATAGATGGCGCATGTCGCACAGTGATAGAGAGTAGACTCACGCACCGGAGGACGAAGAATAAACTCCTTGTGTGAAATAACGAAACGTGTTCTGCCGATTCTCTATCACAGGTTGGAGAGTTAAGATAAGATAAGATAAGATAAGCCTTTATTAGTCCCACAACGGGGAAATTCCAGGATTGCAACAGCACAGGGATAGCAACACTCAGAGCAACAATCAGAAGGCAAGAAAAAAACAAGCAAGCAAGAGCAGCTAATAAACATATGTACGTATTACTATAAAATATATATATATACACACACACACAGACACACAGTGCAGAGCATTGTAGCTGGATGGAATAAATATATGAATATATGAACACACAGTGCAGAGCATTGTAGCTAGATGGAATAAATATGTAAATATATAAACACCCACAGTACGGAGCATTGCAGCTAGGTGGAATAAATATGCAAGTATATAAACACACACAGTGCGGAGCAATGTAGCTAGATGGAATAATATGTAGATATATAAATATATAAACACACACCCAGTGCTGAGCATTGTAGCTAGATGGAATAAATATGCAAATATATAAACACACACAGTGCAGAGCATTGTTGCTAGATGGAATGAAACAGCATAACCGTCTACTTAGTTATCCTACATGGTATGATTATGTGCCCATACATATTCTCACCCTCCATAGCGACCGGTATGTTCCTAGTTGTATGCCGGAGGGGACCATTGTGTAAGTCTATTGCATCTTTTGCATTCAAAAAACTATTAGTTTGTTACATCTTTTTGCTATCTCTGCGAGCAGCCCTGCTTAGGTTGTACAGTCTGACAGCCGTTGGTAGGAAGGACCTACGAAACCTCTCGGTTGTGCACCTGGGATGATGTAGTCTGCTGCTAAATGAGCTCCTCAGTGCATTCAGTATGTCCTGCATAGGGTGGAACTCGGACTCCAGCAGAGATGACAGTTTAGCCACCGTCCTTCTCTCTCCTATCTCCTCCATCGGATCAAGGCGCTGCCCCAGGACAGAGCTAGCTTTCTTAATCAGTTTGTTCAGTCTCTTCCTATCGGCTGCAGTAATGCCACTGCCCCAGCAGACCACTCCAAAAGTGATGGCTGATGCCACCACCGTGTCATAGAATGACTTCAGCAGCGCCCCTTGTACACCAAAAGACCTGAGTCTCCTCAGCAGGAACAGCCTGCGCTGTCCCTTCTTGTAGAGTGCATCAGTATTGTGTGACCAGTCTAGTTTATTGTTCAGATGAATACCCAGGTACTTATAGGATGTCACCATCTCGATGTCTGTTCCCTGTATATTTACTGGTACTGTGAGGGGCTGCCCATGCCTGCGGCAGTCCACCACCAGCTCCTTAGTTTTCCTCGCGTTGATCTGGAGGCAGTTCCGATGGCACCAGTCCACGAAGTCCTGGATAAGCCCTCTGTACTCAGCTTCATCTCCATTGGAGATGAGGCCAACGATCGCAGAGTCATCAGAGAACTTCTGTAGATGGCAGTGTGTTGTGTTGTGTGAGAAGTCCGCAGTATAAAGAGTGAACAGGAAGGGAGCCAGCACCGTTCCCTGGGGGGCCCCCGTGCTACTGATGATCGTGTCGGACACACAGTCCCGGGTTCTCACAAACTGAGGCCGGTTCGTGAGGTAGTCCAGGATCCATGATGACAGGTGCTGGTCCACCCCTGCGCGCAGCAGCTTGTCCTTCAGGACCATCGGTTGGATGGTGTTGAAAGCACTGGAGAAGTCAAAGAACATGATCCTCACCATATTCCCGGGCTTCTCCAGGTGGGACAGAGAACGGTGAAGGAGGAAGATCACCGCATCCTCCACCCCAATGCCATGCTGGTAGGCGAACTGGAGTGGATCCATCGCTGGTTCCACCAGGGGGCGGAGGTGAGCAAGGAGCAGTCTCTCCAGGGTCTTCATCAAGTGGGACGTCAAGGCCACCGGTCTGTAGCTGTTCAGGTCTTTGGGGTGGGAAGTTTTTGGTACAGGTACCACACAAGATGTTTTCCACAGCTGTGGTACCCTCCCCAGTTTCAGGCTCATGTTGAAGATATACGTCACAATCCCACACAGCTGGTCTGCACAGGACTTGAGGAGCTTTGCGCTGATGCCGTCCGGTCCCGGCGCCTTCCTCGCCTTGATCTTCCTCAGCTCCGTCCTCACCTGGGTCCTGGTCAGGGTCAGGATGGGGGGCTGTGTGTTGGGAGTGGGGGGGTGTTGGTGGAGTGGGGAGTGGGCAGCAGGACTTGATTTCTTTAGAGGCAGCAGTGGTTGTTGTGCAGTCAGGGGGGAGGGCGGTTGGTCAAATCTATTGAAAAACAGATTCAGGTTGTTCGCCCACTCCCTGCCCCCTGTGGCCTGGGGGGAGGTATTCTGGAGCCCCGAGATGGTTTTGAGGTTTCTCCAGACCCCGCTGATGTCGCTCTGTTGCAGCTTGTCCTCCATCTTCTTCCTGAAGCTGTCCTTGCCTTCTCTGATCTTTCTCCTCAGCTCCCTCTGTACGGACTTCAGCATCTCCCTGTTCCCTGACCTGAAGATCCTCTTCTTCTCTCTCAGAAGTGTTTTTATCTCAGGGTTGATCCAGGGTTTGTTGTTTGAGTGACGCCGTATGGTCTTGGTGGGAACGGATTTGTCCACACAGAAGCTGAGGTAGCCCGTGAAGGTGTGAATGAGGCCATCGATGTCCTCACCATGTGGATCGCAGAGCTGCTTCCAGGCGGTGGCTTCAAAACAGCCCTTTAGGGTGTCCATTGTCTCCTCAGACCATAACTCCACAGTGTGCATGGTCGGAGGTTGTCTGTGCACTAGGGGTTTGTACACCGGCCGGAGATGAACCAAGTTGTGATCCGATCTCCCGAGTGGGGGGAGTTGTGATGAGGTGTACGCCTCCTTAGTGTTTGCGTAGAATAAATCCAGTGTTTTATTGTCTCTAGTGTGGCATGTGACATACTGGGTGAACGTGGGTAGAATGGGAGACAGTGAAACATGGTTGAAATCGCCTGAGATGAGGAGAAGAGCATCTGGGTGTTCTGTCTGCAGCCTGCTGGTTACTGAATGGATGACGTCACGTGCTGTCCCAGCGTTCGCCGTCGGATTTGCATAAACAACAATGCAGATCACGTGTGAGTGTTCTCTCGGGAGATATGTAGGCCTCATGCTAACAGCTAGCAACTCAATGTCTTTGCTGCAGTGTCGTTGTTTAACAGTGATATGTCCCGGTCTGCACCAGTTGTTGTTAACATACATTATCACTCCACCGCCCCTAGCCTTGCCACTGTCTGGTGTTCGGTCAGCTCGTATCATGTGAAAACCCTCCAGCTCAATGTTAGCATCTGCTGCTAGTTCAGTTAGCCACGTCTCAGTAAACAAAAGGAGAGAGCACTCCCGGTATGTGCTATCATAACGGGAGATAGCCGCTAGCTCATCTAACTTTCCCAGTATCGACCGTACATTTCCCATGACAACAGATGGAAGGGAGGGTCTGTACCTTATATTTTTTGTCCTCCGCCTTACTCCAGCCCGGCAGCCGCGGCGTTTTCGCCTCAGTTCTCTCGGTATGTCGAGTTTTTCCAATGGGACCGGGTGGCGGTTGAATGCTAGCAGCTGTTCTCTGCTGTATCGTATCCTGCTATAGACAGTGGCTCCGTCCACCGGCTCAGGAGACATTTAGGACGATCTGTGTGTCCGTGATATACATGTACATGTGGTTAACTTCCACATGCACGTTTCC
Organism: Pholidichthys leucotaenia; assembly: GCA_020510985.1. Taxonomy (NCBI): domain Eukaryota; kingdom Metazoa; phylum Chordata; class Actinopteri; order Cichliformes; family Pholidichthyidae; genus Pholidichthys; species Pholidichthys leucotaenia. The sequence goes on from CM035839.1 coordinate 223,065,784, forward strand.
TCCTCCTGGGCCGCTACCCAGGGGAGCAACATTTACACAACCTCTCAGGCTGCCCGGCGAGTTCCTGCCAGCCCATGTGGCACCAGAGCGCCCCCCGGTGTGGGGACCTCTAAGTGGCACAGGAGCAGAAATGCTCCCAGGCCCCACGCATCACACTTTTCCGCGTGTTTTTGTTCCCAAGGCTTTACAAAACACAGAGTTTGTTTTTGTCAGGCACGACGCTCAGCATCACAGCCTCCGCCCACCTTACGATGGTCCATTTCGAGTGCTGGAAACCGGGGAGAAATATTTTGTGCTAGATTTGGGGGGCAGGAAAGAAACAATCAGTGTTGACAGATTAAAGCCTGCTTTTGTGTTGCGTGACGAATCTGTACGACTGGCGGGGGTGCCTCGACGCGGCAGACCTCCCAGGGAACGGCCCCTGGATCCCCCGCAGGGGGCAATTAACCCTTCTTCACCTCATTCCACAGGTGCGCCGCAGGACGGCACAACACAGACTGCGAAACCTGCGTACAGCAGATTCGGGAGGAGGTTGAAGCCTAGACTACGGGCAGAGTGATGTGTGTTTTGATCAACCCGTGTAGATTGTGCTTTAGATCCTGCAAAGGGGGGGGTGACATATGATGTATGGCCGTTAGGGTAATGTTGGTGTGTGTCCATTCTTTGGCGTTTCGGGGGGGGGGTGATGTGGCGCCCATAACGGTAACATTATGGTACGGTAACATTATGTAGCTCACATATGGCAGAGACCCAAGCATGGAAGGACTTTAAGCTCGCGGTGTGTATTGACATCACGCCTCAGATGGACAATGAGTCTGGACCACCTGCGAACTTGGAAGGAAGTGAGAAGAACTGGAGTGAGAGCCTGAAAGGACTGTCTGACCTCCTGGGGTCAGACAAAGGAGCCGAGAGGACAATGGAGGGATTAAATGTAAATGTGAGTCTGTGTTTGATGTGGAGGTATAAATGTATGTGGTTGACTGCAGCTCTTCCTCTGTTTTCCTGACTGAGAGAGAGAGCTGTGGGACGTGAGATGGAATAAACCAATACTGAGAAATCATCCAGTCTCATCATTTCATGATTCCCACACCACTGCATAATAAATCAGTGTCATAGGCAAACAATATTAAATCCATTTTTTCCGAGACTTTACATATATCATTTATATACATACTGAATAACAGTGGCTTCAAAACTGAACCCTGTGGGACTCCACAAGTAACCTTCAATAACTGTGAATTTTTGTTACCAACACATACATACTGATATCTGTTCTTTAAGTAACTACATAACCAGGACAGTGCTACCCCCCTAATACCACAATTTTGTAGTTTCTTTAATAATAAATTATGATCCACTGTATCAAATGCTTTTTTAAGATCCAGGAACACCCCAACTGAATACTCTTTATTTTCAACGGCAGTTGATATTTTTTCTATAAATTTCATTAGAGCAAATGCAGTTGTCCTCTTGTGTCTGAACCCATATTGCTGCTCACACAATAAATTATTCTTCAGTATGAAGTTGTCACTTCTCTCACAGAATATTTTTTCAAGTATCTTGGAAAATTGCGGCAATAGTGAAATTGGTCTATAGTTTGAAAAATCCCCTCTGTCACCTGTCTTGTATATTGGAATTACTTTAGCTATTTTCATTTCATTGGGAAATACACCTGTTTGGAGAGAAAGGGTACAAATATACGTCAGTGGTTTCACTAAGCATTCAATGATAGTTTTGACTAAGAGCATGTCAATACCATCACAGTCCGTAGATGCTTTACTTTTAAACAATTTAACAATTTCAATGACCTCTCTCTCGTCTGTGTTCTTTATGAAAATGGAGTCTTTTATAGCAGTGTTTTTGCTTACTGTATCACCCATAGGTGCAGTAATGGGTATTTCTCTAGCCAAATTAGGACCAATGTTAACAAAAAAGTTATTAAATTCATCTGCAGGTGAAACTGCATTCACATTCTGAGTCATTGTATTATTTTTTGAAAAATTGGTTGGGTAGCTTGTATTTCTGTTTTTATTTCCAAGAATATTGTTAAGTATTGCCCATGTATTTTTAATATTGTCTCTGTTTTTCTCCAGTTCTTTACTGTAATAATCTCTTTTACTACATCTCATTATATATGTTAACTTATTTTTGTATGTTTTATACTGCTGCTCTGCTTCTTTTGTCCTTTTCTTTAGAAAAGCTTTATATAATAATTTTTTCTTTTTACACACCTTTTGTAATCCTTTGATTAACCATGGCTTGTTGACAAATTTATGTTTTAGCTTTTTCTTTACTAATGGACAATTTTTTTTTCATGAAGAGTGGTTACAATGTTTGTAAATGTGTCCTAGGCTTCATTTACATCTGTTACATAGACTTTTGTCCAGTCTTGCTTCAGCAAGTCTTCTTTAAAAGAACTGATTGCATTTTGTGATTTGTATCTGAAAGATTTTAAAGTTTTTTCTGTATTGGCCCCAGTGTGGGCATGGATAAGTGCAAAGACTGGCCAATGGTCACTTACTGTATATCATACCATTATCTTCTGTTACTAATAAATATTGTGTATTTTTTGTTTTACTACAAAAAACTAAACCTGCCACATGTTTTTTCCCCCTACTCAATGCTGTGTAACTACGGAATGTCTACAACAGTGAATAATCTGTTCTTTTTTGCCTTCAATAACTAAAAACGTTTAAAAATATAAGTCCAGTGTTTAAAAATATTCATAATCACTGTGAATATTACACTGAAAAGCAATTCAAAAGTCAAGTGCAACTAAGATGGTAAACTACCAATAATACACTTCAACAGCATAAGTCTTAACAAAAACTTTCCACAGATTCGGGACTATTTTAAAACAGCTAGACAGAAAATTTACAGCTATCGCAGTCTCTGAAACTTGACTTAATGAAGAGCAGGCTCCTCTGATGGCAATAGAGGGATATCAGATGTTTCATATTAACAGATCTCAAAAAAAGGGTGGTGGTGTTGCACTGTATATTGATGACCTGTATAGGTGTAAGCTTGTAAATGGAATGTCCTTTGCACTACCAGGGATTCTGGAATGTGTTACTGTTGAGATTGACCAAGATAAAACAAAAAATCTAATTATAAGTTGTATATATAGAACGCCGGGAACTTGCATTGAGACATTCAGAGATAAATTAGTCGAGCTGTACAATAATATTACTAGTAAGAAAATGGTAGTAATTTGTGGAGATTTCAATATTGATTTACTAAATCTATATCAACAAAATGTAATTACAGAGTTCATGAATTCTACGTACAGCATGAGTCTATATCCCACAATAACACATCCCAGTAGAATCACAGTTCACACTGCTACACTTATTGACAACCTGTTTGTTAATATTATTGATAAGAAAATAGAAAGTGGATTATTGATAAATGATATAAGTGACCATTTGCCAACCTTTGCACTTATCCATGGCCATACGGGGGCCAATACAGAAAAAATTTTAAAATCGTTCAGATACAAATCACAAAATGCAATCAGTTCTTTTAAAGAAGACTTGCTGTGTCACGCCGCGCTGCTCATCAATGGCGCCACCTGCTCACACACCTGTCAGTCATCAGCGGCGAGGGATATAAGCCGCCTCGCCCTGAGCTTCGGTCTGAAGCCGTAGACTTCATTTCCCTTCCATGGGCTTCTACCACATTCTCTTCAGCATCCTCGTCACCGGTAAGAAAATCACTTACCTCATCTCTCCAGTCTGCTCCCCTGTGCACAGGTGGATTCCTCGGCGGCGGACAATCCCGTCCCTCGTCTCTCCTCGCTGCTGCACCGAGCCCTGCAGGTGGCTGTCTCCCGGGCTTCCATCCTTGAAGCGCCAGTCATCTGTCCTAACAAGTAAGCTTCTCTCCCTCGCCTATTCTCCTCCTGTGTTGGTGTGTGCTCATCACCCTGTGTCTGATTTCTCCCATAGGGTTGCCGGCTGAACGGTCTCCTGCCTCTGGGTCCGAAGCAGACACCACCACCAACACATTAACATTCCGCAGACACGCACCCAAACATCCCTGTTGTTAATAAACAGTTTGAACTACTCTGAGCCTGTGTGTGTGCGTCTCCTGAGCCGAACGTTATGTCAGTACGGCTTCAGCAGAGCGGCTCGGCAGACGGCGGGCTCGCACACCGGTTTACCATCCTCGAGGCCCGGGTGGATCAGATTGTTTATCAGCAACAGGTGGTTCTTAATCAATTATTAGAATTAACTAGCCGATTGAACCGCTTGGACCCCCAACAGCCGTTCCTCCCGACTCGCCAGGGTGGCGCGGCTCCTGCTGTTCCAGCGGCCGTCCAGCCGGCTCCAGTGGCACCGGTTCGGCTCACACCAATTCCGACCCCCGCCCGCTTTAGCGGTAAGCTCGGCGGAGCGCGGGGGTTCATTATGCAGTGTGAGTCCGTGTTCCACCGTGTGCCCGGAGATTTTCCCTCGGATCACAGCCGAATTGGTTACATAGGGAATCTTCTGGAGGGGCGTGCGTTAACTTGGACCTACGCCGTAATGGCGAGGCCCAGTTATGCCACCCTCACCTATGATCAATTCGTGAGGCGCTTTCTGGAGGTCTTTGACCATTCTCAAACCGAAACGGTCCAGGTCGATCGGCTTCTCGCTCTCCAGCAGGGAAGCCGGTCGGCAGCAGACCACTCGGTCGACTTCCGGGTAGCGGCGGAGGAATTGGGCTGGGAGGAACGCTCCCTCTGTGGCCTGTTCCTCCGCAGCCTCAATAGTGATCTGAGGGATGAACTGGCTGGTCGGGATATCCCTGGGACGCTAGCGGAGCTGACGTCCTTAGCGGTAAGTTTGGATAACAGGCTGCGCGAGCGCTCCTCGGGGCGGAAGTCTTCTTCTTCTCGCCCTCGTGGAGCCTCGCCGCACCTGTTCCAAGCTCGCCCCCTGGCGGCGCCGCCAGCATCGTGCCCCGAGGAGTCGGAGCCGATGGTGACGGGCTGGACTAAACTTTCCCCTGTGGAGAAACAACGCCGCCGTGAGTTGGGCCTCTGTATGTATTGCGGAGGCGACCAACACACCGTGGAGCGTTGTCCACGGAAAGCCAGTCGGTGGGGTCCGCGAGTCACTGTTGGAAGCCTCGCGGACGTCAATCGGTTAGGATCACTCACCCAATTGAAGCTGCCCATCCGTTTCTGCCATAACCCCACTGGGCACCTCACCCACGCACTGATGGATTCGGGCGCAGAAGGCAGCTTCATTTCACAAAGCCTGGCAACCCGATTGGGCATCCGCTGCCAGGCACTCAACACTCCCATCTCCCTAGTCCACCTCTCCCGTGCCACCCTTGGGAGAGTGACACATCAAACTGTCCCCCTACCGGTCATCATCTCGGGAAACCACCGGGAGGAGATGACCTTTTACGTCCTTCCCAACTCTGTGTCGCCCGTCATCCTGGGGTATCCCTGGCTCCGCCTTCACAATCCAGTCCTGGATTGGAGATCAGCTGGGGTATCGGCATGGAGTACATTTTGCCTGGGCACCTGCCTCCAGTCCGCTGCCTGCTCGCCGTCCGCTCCTCCCCCCGCGACGGACGCTGCACCCCCGGACCTGTCCCTGGTGCCTCCGGAGTTTCACGACCTGGGTATGGTGTTCAGTAAAGCGAAAGCTATGTCTCTTCCCCCTCATCGGCCCTACGACTGTGCCATCAACCTCCGCCAGGGGGCGCCATTACCTTCTGGTCGGCTCTACAGCCTGTCAGCGCCGGAGAAGGAGACGATGAACACATATCTGAAGGAGTCATTAAACGCCGGGATAATCCGCCCATCATCGTCACCCGTGGGGGCAGGGTTCTTCTTCGTGGGAAAAAAGGATGGGTCCCTCCGCCCTTGTATCGACTACCGGGCCCTCAATAATATCACGGAGAAGGACCGTTACACCCTGCCTCTCATGGACACTGCTTTCCACTCCCTCCAGGGGGCGACCTGGTTCACCAAGCTGGACCTACGCAGCGCTTACCACCTCGTCCGGATCCGGGAGGGAGATGAGTGGAAAACGGCCTTCCGTACCCCGAACGGCCACTTTGAATACCTGGTGATGCCGTTCGGGTTGACCAACGCTCCTGCAGTCTTCCAGCGCCTCATTAATGACGTCCTCCGGGACTTCATTGGCCTTTTCGTGTTCGTCTACCTGGACGATATTCTCATCTTCTCCAAGTCCAGGGATGAGCATCAGGTCCACATGAAGCGGGTCCTCCAAAGGCTGCTGGAGAATCGTCTGTACGTAAAGGCAGAAAAGTGTGAATTTTACGCCAGGAGTACGTCCTTCCTGGGGTTCATCATCGCCCACGATAAAGTGCTCCCTGACCCAGAGAAGGTAAAGGCGGTGGTGGAATGGCCTACACCTGCATCCCGGAAGCAGGTGCAGCAATTTGTTGGCTTCGCCAATTTCTACCGCCGCTTTGTCCCCAACTTCAGTACCATCGTTGGACCATTGACCCGCCTCACGTCCCCGAAGGTCCCGTTCCGGTGGACCGAAGAGGTCGCTGCCGCCTTTGAGGCGCTGAAGGCGGAATTCTCCTCCTCCCGGGTCCTTCGCCAGGTCGACCCCGCGCTGCAGTGCATCGTCGAGGTAGACGCTTCGGACACGGGAGTGGGAGCAGTGCTGTCCCAGTGGTCACCGGACGATGGCGCCAAACGACCGTGCGCCTTCTTCTCCCGGCGCTTGTCCCCGGCGGAGAGGAACTACGATGTGGGGGACAGAGAGCTCTTGGCCATCAAGCTCGCCCTGCAGGAGTGGCGCCACTGGCTAGAGGGGGCGAACCTGCCGTTTGTGGTCCTTACGGACCACAAGAACTTGGAGTATTTACGATCTGCCAAGCGCCTGAACGCCCGCCAGGCGCGCTGGTCTCTGTTCTTCGCCAGGTTCCAATTTTCTATCACCTTCAGGCCTGGCTCTAAGAACGGCCTGCCTGACGCCCTCTCTAGGCAGTTCACTCCCGTGGAATCGGAGGAGACGCCCCACTCCATCCTGCCCAGGTCGTGCGTCGTGGGAGCCATCTCGTGGGATATCGAGGCAAAGATCCGGAAGGCACAGGAGGTGGAACCTGATCCTGGCGGCGGACCGGAGGGAAGACTGTTCGTCCCATCTGCGGTCCAAGGAGAGGTCATCCACTGGCTCCACACCTCCCGGCTCACCTGTCATCCCGGCACCTCCCGGATGATCAGCCTCCTCCAACGGTCTTTTTGGTGGCCAGGCCTGCGGAGGGATGCAGCCCGCTACGCCCGGGCTTGCCCAGTCTGTGCCACCAGCAAGTCAGGAAATGCTCCTCCAGCGGGTCTGCTCCAGCCTCTGCCCGTCCCTGGCAGGCCCTGGTCGCATATCGCACTGGATTTCGTCACCAGACTCCCCGTTTCCAGCTCCTTTAACACTATCCTGACCATCGTGGACCGTTTCTCCAAGGCGGCACACTTCGTCCCCCTGCGAGGTCTCCCTACCGCCCTGGAGACGGCGGGCCTCCTCATCCAACACGTGGTCAGGCTGCACGGGATTCTGGTGGACGTGGTCTCGGACCGGGGTCCCCAATTTTCATCCGAGGTTTGGAGGTCCTTTTGCAACGCCATCGGAGCCAAGGTGAGCCTCTCCTCCGGCCATCACCCCCAGTCTAACGGGCAGTGTGAGAGGACCAATCAGGAGTTGGAGGCTGCGCTCCGCTGTGTTGCAAGATCCAAGCCGACGTCATGGAGCAACCATCTCGCCTGGGTGGAGTACGCCCACAACACCGCCCGCTCTTCTGCAACAGGGATGTCCCCCTTCAAGGCGTCCCTGGGTTACGACCCCCCGCTGCTTCCAGCGCAGGAGAGCGAGGTAACTGTCCCGTCAGTTAGGGCGCACGTGAGGCAGTTCCGCTCCACCTGGGCCGCCGCGCGTCATGCGCTTTTACGCACAGCGGAGCGCAACAGGACCGTGGCGGACCGGCGTAGAAGACCTGCCCCGGTGTACAGAGTTGGGCAATTTGTCTACGTTTCCACCCAGGACGTCACCCTAAAAGGCGAGAGGAGAAAGCTGGCACAGCGCTTCATGGGTCCCTTTCCCATCACCCGGATCATCAACCCGGTGGCTGTGCGCGTGGCTATTCCCCCCTCCCTCCGCATCTATCCCACTTTCCACGTGTCGAAGGTGAAGCTGGCAGTTACCGACCCCCTTTGCCCTCCTCCTGCAGCGCAACCCGCACCCCGGATGGTTGGTGGCCATCCGGCCTGGTCCGTCTCCTCCATCCTGGACTCCCGGCGCCGGGGTCGTGGGTTGCAATACTTGGTGGACTGGGAGGGCTATGGGCCCGAGCATCGACAGTGGGTGCCCCCGTCGTTTGTGTTGGACCCATCGCTCATCGCGGACTTCCACCGAGCGCACCCGGATAAGCCATCGCCAGGAGGCGCTGCTAGAGGGGGGAGTACTGTCACGCCGCGCCGCTCATCAACGGCGCCACCTGCTCACACACCTGTCAGTCATCAGCGGCGAGGGATATAAGCCGCCTCGCCCTGAGCTTCGGTCTGAAGCCGTAGACTTCATTTCCCTTCCATGGGCTTCTACCACATTCTCTTCAGCATCCTCGTCACCGGTAAGAAAATCACTTACCTCATCTCTCCAGTCTGCTCCCCTGTGCACAGGTGGATTCCTCGGCGGCGGACAATCCCGTCCCTCGTCTCTCCTTGCTGCTGCACCGAGCCCTGCAGGTGGCTGTCTCCCGGGCTTCCATCCTTGAAGCGCCAGTCATCTGTCCTAACAAGTAAGCTTCTCTCCCTCGCCTATTCTCCTCCTGTGTTGGTGTGTGCTCATCACCCTGTGTCTGATTTCTCCCATAGGGTTGCCGGCTGAACGGTCTCCTGCCTCTGGGTCCGAAGCAGACGCCACCACCAACACATTAACATTCCGCAGACACGCACCCAAACATCCCTGTTGTTAATAAACAGTTTGAACTACTCTGAGCCTGTGTGTGTGCGTCTCCTGAGCCGAACGTTATGTCATGCTGAAGCAAGACTGGACAAAAGTCTATGTATCAGATGTAAATGAAGCCTAGGACACATTTACAAACATTGTAACCACTCTTTATGAAAAAAATTGTCCATTAGTAAAGAAAAAGCTTAAACATAAATTTGTCGATAAGCCATGGTTAACCAAAGGATTACAAAAGGCGTGTAAAAAGAAAAATTTATTATATAAAGCTTTCCTAAAGAAAAGGACAAAAGAAGCAGAGCAGCGGTATAAAACATACAAAAATAAGTTAACATATATAATAAGATGTAGTAAAAGAGACTATTACAGTAAAGAACTGGAGAAAAACAGAGACAATATTAAAAATACATGGACAATACTTAACACTATTCTTGGAAATAAAAACAGAAATACAAGCTACCTGTAGAAGAGCTTGAAAGAACGAGGCGGTATGATATATAAACCAAAGTTTATTATCAGCTCCTCTAACAAGTCTCATCTAAGTGCAGAAGCAGAAGAAGGAAAAAGAGACCGAACACCTCCGGCTCTAAGAACTTATACTTGCACATAACAAAAGACATGCAAATCCAAAGCTGACATCCCTCCTTATCTTAATCCCCCCATTGTCTCTGTACTCCTCCTCATGGCCCTGGGGGGTCAGGGCAGCTCCTCCGGTCTCCACCGCAGTGCCTGGGAAACTCTTTGATCCTCACTGGCGGTTGAGATCTCTTTGTCCTGTTCTGAGGTGTGAAGTCGCCTTACATATGTAATCACCAAACATTCTCACATGCTTCAACATATGTAGGTTATGGAATATATGATAAATATAGACCACACTACCCAACCAATTTTTCAAAAAATAATAAAACGACTCAGAGTGTGAATGCAGTTTCACCTGCAGATGAATTTAATAACTTTTTTGTTAACATTGGTCCTGACTTCCGGTTATGGCTGCCACGTAAGACGGACGTGTCTCACTCTGCTCTGCTCCTGGAGAAAAAAATCGGCAAATAACTCTCTCATTTGGGACAGAACGTATCCCAGCATTTGGGCGAGGATATGTCGGCGAAGCCTAAGGCTGGAAAACCAGGTAAAGGTAAAAGCGAGCCGCCGAAACAGTCCAAATTAACGGACTTTCAGGTCTGTGACGCAGCAAACAAAACTCCATATATGGCGGAGGAGGCTGGCAACGGTGCGATATCTGCGGGGAGCGGCGCAGATGCGCTGATGGCTGCCATGAGTTCAATGAGAGCGGACTTTTCCTCTAGATTTGATGGGATTATGACAGCGTTGGAAGGAATAAGAAAGGAATTGGGTGACTGTGTAGAACGAACGGCGCAGATGGAGCTCCGTCTCGCTAGTGCTGAAGATGACGTCACCCGTCTTCAATTAAAGGTGCGCACTTTGGAAAAAAAAAATAAATGTCTAGAAGATAATATTTTGGATTTGGAATCTCGGTCGAGACAGAATAACTTGAGGCTGGTGGGTCTTCCAGAGGAATCAGAAGGTCGGGACGTATATTCCTTTCTGGAAAAGTGGATTCCGGAGGTGCTGGGCAGCGAGGAGTTGCAATCAGCAGTGGTTCTGGAAAATGCACATCGTATTGGCCCACGGAGAGATAAGGGACCGCCGAGGACCTTAATTATGAAGTTTCTTAGCAACAGAGACAGGATGAAGATCTTCAACGCTGCACGTGCTAAAGGAGAGATTAAACACCAGGATCAGCAGGTGCGGTTCTACCCAGATTTGGCCACAGGAATCCAACAATTGAGGAAGCAGTTTGATCCCATACGTAAGGAGCTGCGCAACCTTGGGATTCGTCATGGTGTAATCTATCCTGCGAGACTGCTGACCACGTATGAGGGCAGAACCCACATCTTCAAGACCCCAGAGGAGGCGCAGGAGTTTATCAAGAAGATCAAAGAAGAAGAAGAGACTGGTGGGAGCTAAGCATGAACAAAATATAAGGTAGAATAATTAAGCATTTGCACAGGCATCTGACTGACTTGAAGTAAATAGCAAGTTTACAAAATATAGATTGTATTATATATTAAAAAAAAACAAAAACAAAACAAAAAAAAAAAAACTATGATGTACAAAGTTGTTAAAAATTTTGGAGTTAAGTTGGAAAACTACAGAGGAGAGTTAATGTTACGTCATTAAAAGCAGTAGAGTTAGGGTGATTGGGAGGATGAAGAAGGAGTGGCTTAGGCTGTTCCCCGTGGGTGTGGAGCGGTCGATGGCTATATCGGGAGACGGAATTTTTCTTTTGATTTTGGGGGGTTTGCCACAAGTGTGGGAAGGGGGAATTTGTTTGTGTGTAGTTTGTAGGATGAATGTTCAACCACTCATGTTTTTGCTTCTCTGTATGAGCTACACTTATTGACTACACTTATCTGCTACACTTATTGACAACCTGTTTGTCAATGTTCTCGACAAGAAAATAGAAAGTGGATTATTGATAAATGATATAAGCGACCACTTGCCAATCTTTGCACTTATCCATGGCCACACGGGGCCCAACCCAGAAAAAATCTCAAAATCGTTCAGACACAAATCACCAAACGCAATCAGTTCTTTTAAAGAGGACTTGCTGAAGCAAGACTGGACAGAAGTCTATGTATCAGATGTAAATGAAGCCTATGACACATTTACAAACATTGTAACCACTCTTTATGAAAAAAACTGCCCATTAGTTAAAAAAAAGCTTAAACACAAATTTACTGACAAACCATGGCTAACCAAAGGACTACAAAAGGCGTGTAAAAAGAAAAATTTATTATATAAAGCTTTCATAAAGAAAAGGACAAAAGAAGCAGAGCAGCGGTATAAAACATACAAAAATAAGTTAACATATATAATAAGATGTAGTAAAAGAGACTATTACAGTAAAGAACTGGAAAAAAACAAAGACAATATTAAAAATACATGGACAATAATCAACAGTATCCTTGGAAATAAAAGCAGAAATACCAGCTACCCAACTAACACTCCAAAAAATAATAAATCGACTCCGAATGTGAATATAGCTTCACCTGCAGATGAATTTAATAATTTTTTTGTTAACATTGGACCTAAACTGGCCCGAGAAATACCCACTACGGTGCCAACAGGTGATTCAATATGCAATAACACTGCTGTAAAAGACACCATCTTCATAAAGAACACAGACGAAAGAGAGGTCATTGAAATTGTTAAATCGTTCAAAAGTAAAACATCTACTGACTGCGATGGTATTGATATGCTACTAGTCAAAACTGTTATCGAATGCATAGTGAAACCACTGACGTATATCTGTAACCTGTCTCTCCAATCAGGTATATTTCCCAATGCAATGAAAATAGCTAAAGTAATTCCGATTTACAAGACAGGCGACAGAGGGGAACTCTCCAACTACAGACCAATTTCACTATTACCGCAATTTTCCAAGATACTTGAAAAAATATTCTATGAGAGAATTGACAACTTCATACTGAAGAATGATTTATTGTGTGAGCAGCAATATGGGTTCAGACACAAAAGGCTGCACGGTGGCGCAGTGGTTTAGCACTGTGGCAGCACAGTTTTACCCTTGGCCGGGGGATTGCGGGGATCATGAGATCGTGGGTTCGATTCCAGCCCCCGACCAACAGTGAGCTGTGTGGAGTTTGCATGTTCTCCCCGTGTTGCGTGGGTTTACTCCGGGATTTCTCCGGTTTCCTCCCGCATACCATAAACATGTAGGTTTAGGGCGCTCGCGCACGCAGCGACCAGCAGCCGGTGGCTTGTCACCAGACTGCAAACCAAATCTACCTACGGGTACAAATAAGTAACAAAAAAAAAAAAAAAAAAAAGGACAACAGCATATGCCTTAATGGAATTTACAGAAAAAATATCAACAGCCATTGAAAATAAAGAGTATTCAGTTGGAGTATTCCTGGATCTTAAAAAAGCATTTGATACAGTAGATCACAATCTATTATTAAAGAAACTACAAAATTGTGGTATCAGAGGGGTAGCACTGTCCTGGTTAAGAAGTTACTTAAAGAATAGATATCAGTTTGTATGTGTTAACAACAAAAACTCAGAGCTACTGAAGGTCACCTGTGGAGTCCCACAGGGTTCAGTTTTGGGACCATTATTATTCAATATGTATATAAATGATATATGTAAAGTTTCAGAAAAAATGGACTTAATATTGTTTGCTGATGACACTAACCTGCTATGCAGTGGAAACAACTTGGAACAACTTCTGGATACACTCGGAAAGGAATTAGGAAAGCTGAAACTGTGGTTTGATTCAAACAAATTAACGCTCAATTTAAGCAAGACAAAATTTATAGTCTTTAACAACCATCACAACTACCCAGTACCCAAACTCAGTGTAAATGGTGTAGAGATTGAAAGGGTATCCGAAACTAAATTCCTTGGAGTAATAATTGATAACAAACTGTGTTGGAAGCCACATATTAATTATATAAAAGGTAAAGTATCCAAATCAATTGCAATATTACACAGAGTGAAAAATTTGCTGAATCAACCCACACTATACACCTTGTATCATTCATTAATACTCCCATACATGACATATTGTAATGAAGTATGGGGAAATACATATAAAACAAACATATATCCACTCTTTATGCTTCAAAAGAGAGCTATTAGAATAATCAACAAAGCAGCTTACAGGGAACCAACAAACCCACTTTTTCTTAAACAAAAAACTCTCAAGTTGAACGATCTGATCGACTTTAAAACCGCAATAATAATGTTCAAAGTGAAGAATCTATCACTGCCCGCAAATATCCAAAAGTTGTTCCAAACAAGGGAGAAACGATATCACTTCAGAGGAACATGTATATTTCAAAAGCCTACAGTGAGAACAACTACCAAGCAACACTGTATTTCAGTGCAAGGTGTCAGATTATGGAACGATTTTGGACCTGAATTAAAATCATGTACAAAGCTTGGACAATTTAAACAAAAACTAAAGGAAGAAATACTCCAAACATATTTACAAGACGACATGTAAACTCACATAAGGATTGACATTTCCAGCCTGTGTTGTGTTATAGCTTAGTTTTTCTTTTTTCTCTGTGACACTATGTCTTAGATTTGTTTTTGAATAGTAACCGCTTAACTTAGACTAGCTCAGTTTTCTTTTTCTCTCAGTCATATTTTGTCTTAGCCTTGTTTTAAATTGTAATCGCTCTTGTCTTGTTTTCTCTTTTTTCTCCTTTGAATTCTTGGATGGAATATGGGTGGGCAATATAAGCTGTGGCTTCAGCCATCACCCATTTCGGATAACTCACGTGGAATTGTATAGTAGAAGGAGTCTTTGTCTAATTTGACCTTGTTGTTATATTATACAGTTTCTTTTAACCTGTAATGTACTATCCGAAATAAATAAATTCATTCATTCATTCATTCATTCATGTTTACACTGCAAGGTAATCCCAAACTCTCTATTGATCATAAACCAAAGTGTTAATCTTAATTTAACTTCATGGAATTGCAGAGGTCTACAAAATTTAAAAAAACTTAAACAAGTTATGAATAAAATAAAAGACATGGGTTCAAAAATTGTGTTTTTACAAGAAACTCATCTAATAGAGGAGGATATAAAAAGAATTAGGAGTAGATGGCAAGGAAGTGTCTTCACCTCATCATTCTCATCCCGGGCCAGGGGAGTTATGACTCTCATACATAAATCAGTCCCTTTTCAAGTGAAAAATGTAATTGGAGACAAACTTGGAAGATATGTAATCATTCAAGGTTCTTTGCTATTAGAAAATATAAATCTTGTGAACTTATATGGTCCCAATATAGATGACCAAAAGTTCTTTGCTAATTTATTTCTTATTTTATCATCACTTACAGGGCAACATATAATAGCAGGGGATTTTAATTGTACATTGAATCCAGGTATAGATAGATCAACAGGACTGGATTGTACGCACAATGGATGTAGGATGACTATTAATCATTTTATGAAAGAACTGAGATTGTTAGATATATGGAGAGAAATGAAACCACAAGTTAAAGCCTATTCTTGTTATTCCAGTACCTACAAGACATTCTCACGTATTGATTATTTTTTGATTTCCACAGAATTAAGGTCCAAGATTCAAAACTGCTTTTATGATAACATCGTGATCTCTGATCATGCACCCTGTTGTCTAATATATGTAGATAAAAAATTGACAAAGGAATCAGGTAGATGGCAATTTCAGCATAAATGGCTTCAGGATGAGGAATTTGTCAAGTATATAGAAAAACAGATAGACGAGTTCTTTGACATCAATACTACACAAACATCAGCATGTGTAAACTGGGAGGCTTTCAAAGCTTTTATTAGGGGACATATTATTAGTTATACAGGATCAAAATCTAAGAAGACTCAAGAGGAGAGAGCTAAATTGGAACATAAAATGAAAAGTCTTCAGGAAAAAGTGTATGCAGGAAGTGATCCAAGGTTGGAGAATGAATTACTGATTTTGAGAGCTGAATACGACAAAAAATCAGCGAATAGAGCTGCCTCGAGTCTTCTAAGATTGAAACAATCTTTTTATGAACAAGGTGAAAAATCAGGAAAATTATTGGCATGGCAGATTAAACAATTAGAAATTAAAACACCAATTACTAGTATTATAAGTAACGGACAGGTAGTTATAGATCCTTTAGAAATTAACAGAGCCTTTAGAGATTACTATGAAAAATTATATGATACTAAAAATGAATTTGATTTAACAAAACTAAACGGGTTTTTGAACGAACTATCTATACCGTGTATTCCAAATGAAAACAGGGAGATATTGGAGTCTAAAATTAGTCAAGAAGAAGTTGGGCTAGCCATTGATAATATGAAATCAGGAAAAAGTGCAGGACCAGATGGTCTTCCAGTTGACCTTTATAAAAAATTTAAGAATAAATTAATAAAACCTTTTTTGGAAATGGTTTTAGAAGCATTTCAAAATAATAATTTACCATCATACATAAATAATGCCTTAATTATACTGCTGCCAAAACCAGGTAAGCCCTCTAATAAATGTGAAAATATGAGACCAATAAGCCTATTAAACGCCGACCTTAAGATAATCTGTAAAATTTTAGCAAGACGAATACAAGAAATTTTACCAAATATTATTAATCGAGATCAGAATGGCTTTATAAAGGGAAGACAAGGCTTCCATAATGTAAGAAGACTATTTAATATTATTTATTTTAATAAAGAAGCACCGGATACAGCTCTCCTATCACTGGACGCCGAAAAGGCCTTTGATAGAGTTGAATGGCCCTTTCTTTTTGAAGTCCTACAAAGGTTTGGACTTGGAAATAATTTCATAAAATGGGTTCAAATAATATACAATAATGCTACAGCAGAAATCCTAACAAATAACAATATTTCAAAACCAATAAAAATCAATAGAGGATGTCGACAAGGCTGTCCACTTTCACCTTTACTGTTTACTATGGCAATTGAACCTTTAGCAATAGCGATACGTTTACATTCACAAATATATGGAATTAAAGTTGGACCAACAGAACATAAAATCTCCCTGTACGCCGATGACATAATTTTGTTTATATCGAATCTAAAAAAATCAATTCCAACCTTGTTGAATTTAATAAAGAATTTTGGGGAAATATCAGGATATAAAATAAATAAAACTAAATCTTCAATATTAATGCTAAATGAGACCCAGAGAAATTACCCAGCTCCTGAGGTAAATCAATTCAATGTTGTAAATCAGTTTAAATATTTAGGAATCCAAATTGTGCCTAAGCTAGAATCAGTCGCCAGTGTCAACTATGAAGCCTTAATGTCAGATATCAATGAGTTAACTCAGAGATGGATGTCACTACCAATGTCGATGATCGGGAGAATCAATATACTTAAAAGTAATATTTTACCTAAAATACTTTATTTATTTCAATACATTCCCTTATCACCACCTTTAGATTTATTCTCAAGAATAAAAAAAAAGTTAGTGGAATTTATATGGAACAACAGGAGGGCTAGATTACGTCTGTCTTTATTATATTTACCATTTGATCGTGGAGGTCTGAAATGTCCAAATTTTATGTTGTATTATTGGTCGGCACAACTGAGGTCTATGACATATTATTTTTCATCAAATGATCTCCCTCACTGGACTGAAATGGAATCATACAATTTACCTTTACCTCTTCCCATATTCATATACTCAGATTCGGCAAAAAAATTACAAAAACAAGTTAAAAATCCATTTGTAAAGCATATGATCAAAATATGGTGTGAAGCTAAAAACTATTTAAAAGAACCACAGTTATTGTCACAATTTAGTCCAATATGGGGTAATCAATATTTTAAACCAGGGAGAGCGGACGCTGTATTTAAAGTATGGAATTTAAAAGGGATACAAAAGATTCAGGATTTATATTTGCCATGTGCAGATAACATAATGTCTTTTGAAGAGCTGAGGATCAAATTTAATCTCAATAGAACACATTTTTTTAAATATCTTCAACTTAGAAACTTTATTCGATCAAATCAAAATAAAGCTCTCACTCGACCTATTTATTCATCCTTGGAAAAAATGATGATGAAAGATAGTAAAAGAAAGGGTATTATTTCAGAGTTTTATAACTCATTGACACTATCTTCAAGTGAAAATTCACTGAAAAGATTAAACTACTGGAAAGAAGATCTGCAAACTGAAATTTCAGAGGAACAATGGGAATTGGCTTGTACAGAAGCTCAAACCAAATCAATAAATGTACGCCTTAAATTGATACATTTCAAATGGTTAATGCGGATGTATGTTACACCGGAGGAGTTAAATAAATATAACAAAAATATACCAGATACATGCACAAAATGCATGGAAAGTAAAGGAACTCTATTTCATTGTGTATGGGAATGTAGATTAATAAGAATGTTTTGGGAAGAGGTGAGGGTAACAATTGAAAAAATGATCTCAAAACAAATCATATTGAATCCTAAATTGTTTTTGTTGGGTCTGTACCCAGAAAAGCATAATTTTAATAAAAGTGAAAGAACATTCATAGACCTCAGTTTGCTTAATGCCAAAAAATGTATTGCACTATTATGGAAAAAGACTCATAGACCAGATGTGACTCAGTGGTTAAGACAGATGTTAACAAACCTTCCATTAGAAAGAATAACATATATACTGAAATCAAAGGAAATTGTGTTTGAGAATATATGGAGACCTTTTATTGATTATGTAAAAAATTTAAACATAACTCTTGAAGAAGAAGGTGAATGATGTGTGTGGACCTTGTAAATTCCAAACTGGTGAACATAATATGTATACTTATGTATTGGATTGTCTAGACTAAACAGAGGAGCATTGTTGAAGATTTGATTTTGCTGGTGGTTGTTGGTGTTTTTAGTGCATTTTTTTTTTTTGTAGTACTTTAGTGTTAGTGTTTGATTGTTTGTATTGTAGCGAACTCAATATGAGCACCCTACTTGGCTTGCCAAGTGGGTTGACCCTATTGGCGACACAGGTAGGGTGCGGGACTCCGGAGCGGGGAGGCGTGAGTTCGAATCTCCCGGTGGGACGTCGCCATGTCGAGCAGCACGTTACACTGGTGTCAGAAGTGGGATCTCCTGTCCAAAGCAGTAATGGGGCGCTGACATCGGGACGATGTCGAGAACCAGAGGGGAGTAGTGTAGCGAACTCAATATGAGCACCCTACTTGGCTTGCCAAGTGGGTTGACCCTATTGGCGACACAGGTAGGGTGCGGGACTCCGGAGCGGGAGGCGTGAGTTCGAATCTCCCGGTGGGACGTCGCCATGTCGAGCAGCACGTTACAGTATCATGTTTGTTAAAAAAAAAAAAGGTTCAATAAAGATATTGTGGAAAAAAACATTGGTCCTAATTTGGCTAGAGAAATACCCATTACGGCACCCACAGGTGATACAATAAGCAAAAACACTGCTATAAAAGACTCCATTTTCATAAAGAACACAGATGAGAGAGAGGTCATTGAAATTGTTAAATCGTTTAAAAGTAAAACATCTACGGACTGTGATGGTATTGAGATGCTCTTAGTCAAAACTATTATTGAATGCTTAGTGAAACCACTGACATATATCTGTAACCTGTCTCTCCAAACAGGTATATTTCCCAATGCAATGAAAATAACTAAAGTAATTCCGATATACAAGACGGGTGACAGGGGAATTCTCAAACTATAGACCAATTTCACTATTGCCGCAATTTTCCAAGATACTTGAAAAATATTCTGTGAGAAAATTGACAACTTCATACTGAAGAATAATTTATTGTGTGAGCAGCAATATGGGTTCAGACACAAGAGGACAACTGCATTTGCTCTAATGGAATTTATAGAAAAATATCAACTGCCGTTGAAAATAACGAGCATTCAGTTGGGGTATTCCTGGATCTTAAAAAAGCATTTGATACAGTGGATCATAATTTATTATTAAAGAAACTACAAAATTGTGGTATTAGGGGGGTAGCACTGTCCTGGTTATGTAGTTACTTAAAGAATAGATATCAGTATGTATGTGTTGGTAACAAAAACTCACAGTTACTGAAGGTTACTTGTGGAGTCCCACAGGGTTCAGTTTTGGGGCCATTGTTATTCAATATGTATATAAATGATATATGTAAAATTTCGGAAAAAATGGATTCAATATTGTTTGCCGATTGTAGTGGAGCTGGGCAATAAAGAGGCGATTTGGTTTATAAGCGAAGTTTTAATGTTCAGCTCTACTAACAAATCTCATCTGGTGCAGAGAGCGGCAGAAGGGAATAAGAGAGAGAATCTCACCAACTCACTGATTATATACAAGCACACAACAAAAGACATGCATACAAAGGCTGACATCCCTCATTATCTTAATCCCCCCATTGTCTTGGTATTTCCTCTCCTCCTCTTGGGAGGTGATGGTAATCCCTCTCCTCGCCTTGGGGGGTGAGGGTGGCTCGTCCGGTCTCCCCCGCCGCGTCCGGGAACATCTTTGTTCTTCACTCGGCGGGTGAGATTCCATTGTCCTTTCAGAGGTGTGAAGTTCCTTACATATGTAATCACCAAACATTTCCACATGCTTCAACATGTGTAAGTTATGGAATATATGGTTAATATAGACCACACCGATGACACTAATTTATTATGCAGTGGAAGCAATTTGGAACAACTTTTGGATACACTCGGAAAGGAATTAGGAAAGCTTAAACTGTGGTTTGAGTCAAACAAATTAACGTTCTGTGGTAGACTGCAAGTCTAATTTAAAACATTACTGGCACATGCCTCTAGGGGGAACTACCTGTATTGTTCAGCACTGCTACTAAGGGGACACATTAGAGCAAGAGTGTGAAAACCCCGCGCAGAATCCATGTTCAGTCTTGTTGTGTGTGTTACAGAATAAACGGCAGAGTTAGCCAAAGAAATAACTCAAGTGTGATCATTGCTACACGGTAGGATATCACACAATTGGCGACGAGGATTAAAAGAAAAAAATCAGCGGCGAGAAACAGAGAACATTGCAAGTGTGGCGAACTCAAGTGACTCCAGTAGTTCGAGTGCAAGTTCAGAGGAGGAAAAACGAGGTTTCCCCACCACGACGAGCAATGGCGGCTGTAATCGGAACGGTAACCCCTTTTGATAACTCGACTCAGTCATGGGAAGAATATAGTGAAATGTTGGACTTTTTCTTCCAAGCTAATGATATTGAGGAGCCAGACAAAAGGAAGGCTGTACTGTTGAGTGGAGTTGGTGCAACTACTTACAGCTTGTTGAGAAATTTAATAAGCCCTGCATTACCGAAAGATAAAACGTACGACCAGCTTACTGCTGAGCTTCAGAAGCACTTCAGCCCCAAACCGAGTGAAATCGTGCAACGATTCAAATTTAATTCACGCATAAGGAGGAACACTGAGTCCATAGCAGAGTATGTGGCAGAATTGAAGAAATTAACACGGCACTGTGATTACAAAGACTCATTGGAAGAAATGTTAAGAGACAGACTTGTGTGTGGAGTGAATGATGACCGAATGCAACGGCGACTTTTATCTGAAACAAAACTCACTTTTGCGAAGGCTTTGGAATTATGCCAAGCGATGGAAACAGCATCTAAAGATGTGAGAGAGATGCAAGGGAAGCTAACAGAGGACACAGCAACGCATGTTCGTGTGCCTAAGACCCAAGTAGGTGTCCACAAAGTGTTGACTGACAAAACTCAGCACAAATTCCCCAGTTGTTATCGCTGCAAAGGCCAGCACAATGCCGCCGAGTGCAAATTTGCCACTGAGCTGTGTCATAATTGTGGCAAGCGAGGGCACATTAAGAAAGCATGTAGAATAAAGGTGGACAGCGCACAGGTGCTGAAAGCGACAGTTAATGGGCAAAAGTATGAAAACAAGGGCCCAGGAAAGGAACAGCGAGCGAATCAACTGAGAGGGGAGGGAGAAAGTGATACAGAAGACATGGGTTTTCACACAATTTACAACACGTCAGAGGAGCTGACCAAGGTAGCGCCCATCACGCGTACCATGAATGTTAATGGAATGAAAGTAACATTTGAAGTTGATACAGGCTGTGGAGTAACCATATTAAGTAAACAGCAATATACACAACTGTGGAAGAAAACAGACACAGCAGAATTAAATCCCTGTTCATTAAAATTAAAAACATACACAGGAGAGAAGCTAGACGTGCTAGGCATGGCACAAGTGAAGGTGCAGCACGAAAACAAAGAAAAGGACTTACCTGTAGTAGTAGTTGGGAGCGAAGGACCAAATCTACTAGGGCGAAGTTGGCTACAAGAACTGGCCATGATGGATCAGTTGGTGAATAAAGTGGAATCTCAGCCCAAATTGCAGCTGGAGGAGATCCTCGAAAGACACGCTGAGGTGTTCAAAGAAGGCGTAGGACAGCTAAAAGGTGTCACTGCAAAGATTAATGTGGACAAGGAGGCCCAACCACGATTCTGCAAACCCCGACCGGTACCCTATGCAGTCAAGCCACTGGTTGAAAGCGAGCTACAGAGGCTGCTGGATGACAAGATCATTGAGCCAGTGCAGGTTGCAGAATGGGCGGCGCCCATAGTCCCAGTGAGAAAGCCGGATGGCTCCATTAGAATATGTGGAGATTACAAACTCACTGTCAATCGAGCATCACGGGTGGATCAGTATCCAATTCCTAAAGTGGAGGACCTCTTTGCACAGCTGAATGGCGGCCGACACTTCACGAAATTAGACATGAGTCACGCCTACCAACAAGTAGTCCTGGAAGAAGAATCAAGAAAGTATGTAACCATCAATACACACAAAGGCTTATATACCTACACACGCTTACCATTTGGAGTAGCTTCCAGTCCTGCTATATTCCAGAGAACTATGGAGGGCATCCTAGGTGGAATTCCGAATGTTGCCGTTTATTTGGATGACATCCTTTGTACAGGACCAAATGAACAAGAACATCTGAAAACGCTGAAGGAAGTGCTTCAACGGTTGGAGAAAAGCAGTCTGAGGTTGAAAAGAAGCAAGTGTGAGTTCATGGGAAAAGAGGTGGTGTTCCTAGGCCACAAGATCAACGCCAGTGGTCTACACCCTCTAACAGACAAAGTGGAAGCCATTGCGGAGGCGCCTGAGCCACAAAATGTTACTGAGTTAAAAGCCTACCTGGGCTTGTTGAACTATTACCATAGGTTCCTCCCAAAGCTCTCCACGCTGCTGGCACCACTACATACCTTACTTAAGAAGGAAGAAAAATGGTCATGGGGGGTCAAGCAGCAGAAGGCGTTTGAAGAGTCCAAAGTGCTACTTCAGTCCTGTAGTGTGTTAGTGCATTATGATTCAAACAAACCACTCATCCTGGTGTGTGACGCATCACCCTACGGTGTGGGTGCTGTACTCTCTCATCGTATGGAGGATGGCTCAGAGAGACCCATAGGGTTCGTCTCAAGAACTCTTAGTGCAGCTGAGAAAAACTACTCCCAGCTAGACAAGGAGGGCCTTGCAGTAGTATTTGGTGTAAAAAAATTCCACAAATACCTGTACGGGAGACAGTTCGCTATAGTGACTGACCACAAGCCACTAATTTCACTGTTCAGTGAAATGAGAGCCATACCCCAGATGACATCTCAGAGAATTCAGAGATGGGCCGTTACATTAGCAGCGTATGAGTACACCATCATTTACAAAGCCGGACGGGACCATACGAATGCTGACGCGATGAGTAGGCTACCCTTGGATGGAGGAAGAGACAGCACGCCTGAGGAGGAGGAGAGAGTGCTATTGTTTGAAGATATCGGCGTGCCCCTGGTGAACGCGCAACAAATAAAGAAATGGACAGACAAAGACCCTGTTCTAGCAAGAGTGCGAGAATACATCTTGCGAGGATGGCCGAAGATGAACAGTCCTGAGTTCATTCCCTATGCCAGACGACAGGATGAGCTCAGCACCCAGGAAGGTTGTATCCTGTGGGGAGGACGCGTGGTTGTTCCACCACCTGGTAGGAATGCCTTACTGCAACAACTACACCAAGCACACCCTGGCATCACTCGCATGAAAGCGTTGGCGAGGAGCTACATGTGGTGGCCCAACATGGATGCAGAGGTGGAGGCGCTTGTGAAGTCATGTGCGGCATGCCAGGAGAACAGGAACAGTCCTCCAGCAGCCCCACTACATCCCTGGGAAGTTCCAGATAAACCATGGAGAAGAATTCACATTGACTACGCAGGTCCATGGATGGGAAGAAAGTTGAGGTCAACATTTGACTTAATACATCCAGACTTCAGAAACAAAGTGCATGATAAACAAGAGAAACAAAAAGGTTATCATGACATGCATGCTAGAGAGAGAATACTGAGAGAAGGAGACGTGGTCTACACCCGCAACTTTGGCTCAGGACCAGCCTGGGTACCAGGAGAAATAACGGAAAAAACAGGCCCTGTGTCATTCAAGGTGACATTAGGTCATGGACAAGTGGTGAGGCGACACATCGACCAAGTTCGTGGTAGGAGCTCCATTTCCCTGCCGATGGCACCAGAGGTGTTGTCTGACACCCATCCTGAGGAGAGCATCAACGAACCACCACTTCAGGTGAAACCTGAGGTAACCGTCTCTGCAGATTCTACGGGCAGCACTGCAGCAGCCGAAACAGTGGAGCAGTCTGAGTCTTCACCTGCAGTTGGCTCACCCGCCGTGAGAAGATCTCAGCGAGCTAGGAAAGCTCCAGACTACTTGAAGGACTATACTTAGTCAGTAGTGAGTTCCCCAGCCACAGGACAAGAATGCGTCCTGGAACCTCACTGGGATGCGGTAGTCAAACCAAATCCCCAGTTAGACTGTTATGTGTGTTATACATGTAAAAAAAAAAAAAAAAAAAAAGAGAAAGAAATTATGTGTATGGCACATGTGTTTAAGAAGTTAAAAGTAACTGTGATTGTTTAGGGTTAAATGGGAGTTCCAGGATGTCTAGCAAAATTGGCTAGTGTAATTAAAAGTAGTTTAATCTAGAGGGGAGGGATGTGGTAGACTGCAAGTCTAATTTAAAACATTACTGGCACATGCCTCTAGGGGGAACTACCTGTATTGTTCAGCACTGCTACTAAGGGGACACATTAGAGCAAGAGTGTGAAAACCCCGCGCAGAATCCATGTTCAGTCTTGTTGTGTGTGTTACAGAATAAACGGCAGAGTTAGCCAAAGAAATAACTCAAGTGTGATCATTGCTACACGGTAGGATATCACACGTTCAATTTAAGTAAGACAAAATTTATAGTTTTTAACAGCCATCACAACAACTTAGTATCTAAACTCAGTGTAAATGATGTAGAGATTGAAAGGGTATCCGAAACTAAATTTCTTGAAGTAATAATTGATAATAAACTGTGTTGGAAGTCACATATTAATTATATTAAAGGTAAAATATCCAAATCAATTGCAATACTACACAGAGTGAAATATTTGCTTAATCAACCCACACTATATACCTAGTATCATTCATTAATACTCCCATACATGACATATTGTACTGAAGTATGGGGAAATACATATAAAACAAACATATATCCAGTCTTTATGCTTCAGAAGAGAGCTATTAGAATAATATACAAAGCTGCTTACAGGGAACCAACAAACCCACTTTTTCTTAAATTAAAAGCTCTCAAGTTGAAAGATCTGGTTGACTTTAAAACTGCATTAATAATGTTTAAAGTGAAGAATCTATCACTGCCCGCAAATATCCAAAAGCTGTTCCAAATAAGGGAGAAACAATATCATTTCAGAGGAACATGTATATTTCAAAAACCTTCAGTGAGAACTACCACCAAGCAACACTGTGTTTCAGTGCAAGGAGTCAGATTATGGAACGATTTTGGACCTGAATTAAAATCATGTACAACGCTTGGACAATTTAAACAAAAATTAAAGGAAGAAATACTCCAAACATATATACAAGATGACATGTAAAATCACATAAGGATTGACATATCCAGTCTGCGTTGTGTTGTTGCTTAGTTTTTTTTTTTTGTCACATTTTGTCTTAGCTTTGTTCTGAATTGTAATCGCTCTTGTTTGTTTTTCTTTTGAATTCTTGGATGGAATATGGGTGGGCAATATAAGCTGCGGCTTCAGCCATCACCCATTTCAGATAACTTATGTTGAACTGTATAATCAGAGGAGTTATAGTCTAATTTGACCTTGTTGGATTTTCTTTCCTCCTTTGTTATATTATTCTGTTTCTTTTAATCTGTACTTTTAATCTATCCGAAATAAAGATTGATTGATTGATTGATTGAGTTATTGTTTGATTTGACCTTGTTGGATTTTCTTTCCCCCTTTGTTATATTATTCTGTTTCTTTTTTAATCTCTACTTTTAATCTATCCAAAATAAAGATTCATTCATTCATTCAAAAAGCATACTCCGTACTAGCAGGAGGCGCTAAACATCATTAGTTTTAACGTTCTGCCTGTAAAACAGCAGGGAAAGAAGGACAGCCATTTTTTTTTCCTTCTTTCTTGTCTCTTAGCGGGAGGATGAAATGCGAAGCTGAAATTTAGTGCCACCCTTTTGCCACATTGATTTGCTATTATGAAATTATAACAACCTGGACGACATAGTTGTTTGGCGACATGTCTTCAACAACACGAAGGTAAAAACAAGTGAAGCTTGAAAAAGGTTGTTTACCAACCGACATATCGACGAGTTAGCTAGTTTAGCTGATGGCTAGCACAGAGCTATGCTAAGTAGCTAACCATAGTCATTCCACCCATTTACAATTTAATATGTACGAGATGTTAACTGTTTACACATATTTTAATGCTTTTCGTTCGCCCTTCTGGAATGTTTTATGTAAAAACAAAAAATAGAGGACTTTGTCATTATACTTTGTTATATGTAATGTTAGGCCAATTAAAAACCTTTTTTTGGTTACAGTTTATCCACCTTATTCCTAGGCCTCATGATGCCTTGCGTGAATTATGGTAGGAACTTGCGGTACTAGTTTAGAACTATGTGGTTGTCACTGAAACGGGACACTTCTCCTTGTTAACAAAAAAACAAATGACTTGGGCATCAAAAATGCGCGAGAACACAGCCTTTCGCATCTCAAAAAAACAGTAATTTAATCATCCCACAACTATGGAGGGATGAGAAGATGACCTTAAAAAGCGGCCAGTAGCTCCATTAAGTATCTCCCCAACTCGGCCTGGCCGGTGTTCTGCCATTTTACCATCAGACCAGCCCTGCCCTGGGTTATTACTGCGCATGCGCGGCGTGCGCACGCATGCGTAGTAACAGAAAATACGCTGCTCATCATTTCAGCATACAGCTGGATAATTTTTTCGCCCATAAGGAGTTGTTCAGAACTCGTTATACAAAGCTATAGAGTGATGATAATCAAGTCAGTGGCGGTAATGCACCTGTAAGCTGGTTGTCAACCGCCAATCAAATCTAAAAGAAGAAGAAATAGTGATATCACAGAGATCGTAGGACAGCAAACATATTTGTGTGTCAATTTTGCCACGTTACTCAGTTCTAATACAGAGATTTCTTGAATTAGCTGGTCGATGTCGCGGAGAGTGAAGAACAGATAATTTTTTCACGCATGAGTTGTTCAGATCTCCTTATAAGAACTCCTTATACGAAGATATAGAATGATGATGTAGAGTGAAGTACGTGGCGGTAATGCACGTGTAAGCTGGTTGCCAACCGCTAATCTAAAAGAAGAAGAAAACGGAAACGGCTGACGGCGCTGCACCGTGATTGGCTGATCCAAAAATGTGGCACTTTCAGTGTGTCTATTTATAAAGCGGAAAAAGAAGATGGATGGATGGATATATATATCCTGCTGTTAAAAATTACTCAATACAGCTGATGGAAGGTAAACAATAGCATACTGCGGGCCAGCTGACGGAAGGTAAGCAATTATGTAATGTTAGTGGCACATTTGCAGTGCAACTGATTCTGACAAAGTATGCTAAACCGATAGCTATATCTATTGGTTTGCCATATGGGTATGGTATTCTGATAAAGTATGGTAAAATGGCAGAACACCGGCATGATTTACACCCAACTCGGCTGACTGCCGAGGTGGCCCATCGATTACCGTATTCAGGACTCGTGGTGTCAGAGATTGAACGCATTGTTGAAGTACCGTAATTGAAACAAAGATGGAATTAATTACAGAAATTTACTCAAAAAATATTATGCCTAAGAGTTCTCAGATCCGTATTCTTTTTATTTCGTATCCTTTTTGCCATAGAATTCATTTTTTTAAATTTTACGTATGTTGCATAGGTATAAATGTGGCATTTTTTAGACTAAGAATTTATACAGAATTTATCACTTAATTAGTTAGAACTGACTATTACTCACAAATATGTACTAATAAAGTTGTCTGTTTACTTTTTAGTCTTTATTATGGATGAAATCACAAATTTAAAAGAAATGCTATAAGAATTCAGGTAGTTATAATGCAAAATCCAATTGGCCGAGTTGGCATAATTCATTGGCCAACTCTGTGTAAACCCTCCATTAGGTAACTCCGCTGCTAACATGCTAACGCTGTAAACAAATGAAAGCTCTGAGATTTATCAATGTTTCCACCGCAATAAAGTCGGCTGCATTTTGTTAAAATATGTTGGACATAATCAAATTTACCTCTTAGCAGACGTAGAATCTAGTCAGAGCCACAAAGAAGCACAACACTGTGCTTGGGCATTTTAAGTTTAGGTAAAACGTCAGATCTGTAACATTCATACAAGTGAAAACATACCTGGTGCTGCTGTGTCTGTATCACCGATCACACAAGCAATCCTTTAGTTTTCAGTGCATGATCTACTCATTGCTGTTGAAGCCACAGATTTAGCTGTGCTTATCTGTGAGGAGCCTCACACCACTTACAGCAGCAAGTACCGGAACTATGCGAAGGCATTCAAAAATACAAAAACTACAAGTGCTGAAATTAGCTGCCTCTTGAGTGCAAAACACATACTGTATGTGGACTATACATTAAAATTAATTTGAAAACCTTTAAAAACGCTATTTTAAATGGCCCTGCTACTCCACTCTTACTGACTGATTTAACACTAGATCGGCCGAAACCGGAAGCTCCGTCCATAATCGTTCCTACAGCGCAACCCTCAGGAATAAGGTGGATACGGAGCGGTCCTACTAGCTAAAGCTGGATTCATGCTGCACCGCCGCTGTTCGCGTGACCACGAGCAGTGTTGCCAGATGGCAAATGAAGAAATACTGTACTGTCGCAGCCTTTGCTGCGTGTCCACCGAATGCGTTTTTTGTCGCCTGACCACCCTGAACATCTTTTTTTTCAGCTTTTCTGCGCTGCACTCGGGGGGGGGGGGGGGGTCTGTGCCCTGTGTCCCAGCTACAGCTTGTCACTCGCGGCTCAGCACTTAAGCTTTTCCTATGGTCAGACTTCCTACTTAATTTTTAATAGCAGTCTCTAAATAAAGCCTAGTTTATGTTGCATTTCCCCTCTGGTCTGCTTTGGTCCATGTGCGCTTTGGATGAGCCTGGCTTGCATGCGGCGTTGTACATGCTGACTTTTTTTCATCTACCAGGCCGAGCAGTTGACACGTGCACAACTGTTATTTGTAGTTTTTCCCCAACCCTATGGGTAGCGCAAATACGCTAACATGCCAGTTTGTTCACCAGCTATAAACACAAGAGTGACGCACATTTTTTTATGTAGGAACAACAATGACGTTTAAAGGAAAAGAAGGAACTACCGTTTTCCAGTGCTCCTCTCCGCTCAATCTGCTGCTGCTGCAAAAGGATTCATGTATGTTTGCTCTAGTCTTCCTTGTCCTCTTTGTCTTCCTCATCTACTTTGTCTTTGTATGCTGTGTTGGTAGCGCCATCTCGTGAATGGGTCGTTCAGTCTTGCGCATGCTCTGTCAACGCATTCAGATCGTGGGCAGGCCACACGTTCATAAAATTTGGGCTGCACGCGGTCGTCCACAGTAGAGCCCTATGTACACTAGCGGAGTAGAGACGACGACGTAAATTTTGTCACACGAAGTTTCCGGTTGCATGTATGTGGACAGCGGAGGTGCAGCATGAATCCAGCTTAACAATGGCTAGGAAACCTATTCTGGCATTGGTAGCAGCTCTGGGTGCAAAATATGATGACACGGAAAACCGGAGTCTGAGTACAGACTGTACCGGCGTGCTATGTCCTGCCCTTCCTTATTCTGATTGGCTGCTTAGAAAGGTCTGACAGTGACAAGCTCAGCTGCAGTCTGAAAAGTTGAATTTTTTTTTTAACTCTGAGCACCCTGAGCGCTGCGACAAAAAGCGGCCACAGCCGAGATCGTTTCAGCGCCGAGAGTGCTCAGCGCTGTAAACGGTGGACTATATAGAGAATGAATAGAAAATGGTCACCCACAGCTGAAAAAATGCATTTGGTGGACATGTGGCCTAAAATTAATTGTATTTTGACCCAGACTATCGTATGTACTAAAATAACTTGAAAATTCACAGGCTAGGACAGTACAGTGTTTCCACTGGTAACATTTCTGGGCGGCAGCCCGCCGTGCCAGAAAAATTTCCGCCACGCTTATGAGGAGATATAAATTTTAGAAAAATATATGAAGCAATGACTTTCCGCTGGCGCGCACACGAACAATGCATGTGACCGTCATCCGTGCGGAGTTTAGAAGCGCCCCGCCCACGCGAGCTTTCCAGTCAGTCACAAGGCAGTTTCTCGCTAGCGTGACTGTCCGAGAGAAACATGAGTTTATTAAAATACTTTAAATGCAAAAAAAAAATCAGAAGATGTATGTAAGCGCTGGTGTTTTTCATGGTTTTAACCCGCTGGAACGGGAGCAATAATGGAAGAGTCGCTTAGCTAAGAGATGTGGTTAGAATTCATATGCAGCCGGCTTCATATGAAGGGAAAGGCAAGGGGGACTGATGAATTGCTGAGGATATATTTCACCAGCCACTACAATATTAAGTTATATTCCCTATTATGTACCTGGCAAGTTAAGATGACCGAAATTCATGAAGTGAATGACTTGAATCTGTCAGCAGCCTTGAGACAAACAAAACGTGCCAACATTTGGATTTCAAAATAAGGGAGGTTTTTCCTGCTGTCAGGGTGGTGAGATTTCTAAAAAAAACCCTAAAACTATAAATATCAAGAAATATAACAGAAATAACGGCATTCTTGGTCATTTAAGTTAATTTATTTCATTGAATACAGTTTTATTAATTTTTTTTCTTTGTAATCAGTGTTAAATTATTGTTCTGTTCTGACTGCAAAATTATAGTCAAAAACGTAAATTGTTATAAGGAAAAAGTAAAAAAAAATTTACCACAGTCTGTTTCAAATTTATTTAAAAAAACAGTAATTTTATTTTAAAAAACAGACAAAAGTTAGTCATAAAATAATTCACAAATTTATAATAAAGTTTCAAATGTACAAGAAAAGTCAATTTTACAAGTGGAAATTACAAATTTGAGGAAAATGGTTTCAAATTTAGATACATTTACAGAGAAAAGTAGAAAACTATAAGAAATTTTTTATAAATTTTTGAGAAAAAACGCAAACCTTCAAGATTGAAGTCACTACTCAGGTTTTTAAGTGGGTGCTCTTTGTACCCTTACCTCAATTAGAAACTTTTGGTTGTCTACTTTTAATTATTAATTTCAAAGCACTGCTTTTACATGAGTAGAATTTCTAGTTACTATACCCACCTGATCATATAATTTAAGTATGCATGAGTACATTTTCTTTCCCTTCCATACTCTCTCAATGGGAAAAAAAGAAACACTAGAATGAACAGGGATGAGAATCCTCCACGGAATTCCGCGGATTTGATCATGTCTAGGATCATTCTCGTGAATCGTCTAAATTCGAGGAGAATTTTTTTTTTTTTTGGGTGGGGGGGGTGGTGGTATGTTATGACCGGCGAGTCGTATTTTCGATCGGCTGCTAAAATCCACCACGCAGAACACGCTACACAGCGAGATCAGTAATGTAATGTAACAAGGCCACTGATTGGCTGATACTTATTGAAGCAACCAATCAGCGATTTTGTTAGATTTCCTTTGTCATATCCAACACGAGGAGCGAAATGCAAATGGTGGACAGTTCAATCAACCGAGTTTTCCCGATTTCGTGAAAATAGTGAACCTAAAACTCAACAACAAATCAAGAATTTTAGAAATCGACAAAGGGATAAGGAACAAGTTTCTTTGGGAAGGGCTCGAAAAAACTGTGTCAATGACTGTAAAGATCGGTAAAAATACCGAAGTTGTGGTTGAAAAAATGGCCGACTTCATAGCGAAATGCGAAGTACCAGGGAAAGCCCAGTGTGTTTATTGCAACGATTTCTTGAGTTACGGATCTCGTGATTGTGTTGCCGTAGTTGAACACTGTTCAAAACAGAAACGTCTCAAAATTGTGGCTACAAGGAGATCGAACTACTCGCTCGGTGCTGCATTCAAAACGATCGATGGACACGGTCAAATTCAGATGCCAGTCAATCAAAGTTCATCACAGTCGGCCCCGATTACAGCAATTAGTGATCGGAAGACACATTCCGAGGTAAAATTTTTTTCTCGTTATAAGTAATGCACTTGAGAATTTTCGCGTAATGAATTTGTTATGAAATAGCATGTGTAAATTGTGATGTCATGCCTGTTTTGAAACACTAATTGCATTTGAATGCTGATAATCGATTGTTAATAGATAAATGTTATTACATATTTTCTCACAATTTGAAATGCAATCTTAAGAATTTTGAATATAATTTATCATTTTTTGTTTCACTAGGAGGAGTTACATAATGCATGTGTAAGTTTTTTTGTCATGGGTGGTGATGGGTTGCCTTTCCTACGATATCTTTGCTTTTATTAGTAAACATAATTTCTTTATGGTCATTGCATAAAAATATTAAACATCTTTTAGGTTTTACTTACTTTCTTAGATTATCTTTCAAATATTAAAATATACTAATATGCAACTTTTTTATATTCCTAGTAACACTAACAAATGCATACATTAATAAATCAAAATGTTTGCAGAATGTCAGTATATTTTAATAAATGGGTGATGGACTTGGTGATGGAATTTTGTTAATATTTATTATAATTTATTTTACTTGGTTAAATTATTTTGTCTGTTCTAGAACTATGTAAATGTAATTCTGTGTCAGTTCTAAACATATTAAATAGTAAAATATAATTTAGTATTATTACATCAACATACCATTCAGATATAAATTTACACATGTGATGCAGCAGCAGATTAAAAAGGTAAACTATAAATGCATTTGTACTTACTTGTAACTTTAAATATAAGACCACATTTGAACATTCTAAAACACCAGATTTCGTTAGCTTCTTGGGGGCCTGCGTCCCCCAAGAACCCCGGCTTAGTTTCCTCTTTTTTTCCCAAACCCCATTCTCCACCCTGAATGAAAATACATAAAATACACATTTTTGTCATCTATGTAAGCCATGACAAAAAAATCCTGCAGGACAAAACATGACACTTGATATTTTCTAACCTGTTTGTATACCACCACAGACAGAGAGAGAACCTGAATTAGACAAAGCTCAGAGAGGGCAGATGAGACAGAAGAGAGGAGCCAAGGAGAGGAAAGTGTTCAGGCAGAGGGTCCAGGAGAGGTGAGAGCAGAGGAAGGAGAGAAGGATAACGCCACTAAAAAGTCTAAACACAGGATGTCTGGGTGGGACCCCAACTAGCCCAATATTCCAGTATTCAAGCCTCGGTTGTACAGTACTTCAAATGGTAAGTTCCATATGCAACATTACTTTGTAAAATTTTGAAAAGAAATTAGTAGTATAAAATTAACATATTCTGCCCCCCCCCCCCCGCCCCGCAAAATATGTTGCTGCCGCACCAAGGTCTTTAAGCCAGAGGAAACACTGCAGTACATTTAATAACAAAGCTATTCTATATGTATGGAACTGCAACAAACCTAAGAAATAAACACAGGCCTGGCCACTTGAATGAAACAATTGCTTTAAGCATTGTCACACTTAAACACCCCCACCCCCACAGTGAACTGCACCGCTTTGCACAACCACTGCTTCTGTCCTTAAAATGTTGGGTCTAACTCCCAGCCAGGGTGATAAAGCTGTTGTGCCTGGTGGACTTGATTTGTTTTCTTACTGGTGTCCCTGTCTGTGCTGCTGGATTCTTTCATTTTAGTACTTTTCCCCTCCGAGTCCAAACTCATGTTCACTGATTTTTTTTTTTTTTTAATTTGTTGTGTTGCCACTGTAGCTCTTGCAGACAAGCGTAAGCTAAGCCCTGCTGATGTGGTTACCATCTTCTGGCAAGATGGCCACTGAACGCACACGCAGACTGGCAGGCTCTGCATGTGCTTCTCTTAAATCTCCTTTTCAACCTTTTAAACCTCCTCAACCTCTATCTTTTATTAGACCTACTTTATTCACAAAATGAACTCAACTACCACCGGAACACTGGATAGTTGGTGCTGTTTTAACTGTCTGTCTACTAATGCGGTGGCACCTCATAACTGAGAACCACAATGCTACAGCCACTCATCAACATCATCTTCTGTACTCCACATTTCTGGACAATGGCCGTGCCCAGGTGCTTCCTGTGAAATGGTTTCTGGACACTCCGTACCCTTGCCACTCTGTCCCAAGTCACTCCGTGCCCAAATCACGACGTACTCTTGACGTTCCATACCTGTGTAATTGAATACTTATCAAATCAAATTGTGAGCTGCTGCCTAATTAAGATCCTGAAAACCTTAACAATTACAGACCAGTATTCAACTTACCATTTTTAAGCAAAACTTGAGAAGAACTTGTTTTTACTCAGCTAAATTATTTTTTAACATCAATTTAACATATTTCATAAAACCAGTCTGGTTTTAGGACAAATCACAGTACAGAGACAGCCCTGGATTGTTAGTGAGCTAAGGCACAACATGGACTCGCACAGAATTTCAGTCATGGTTCTACTGGACCTAAGTGCTGCCTTTGATACAGTAGACCACGATATTCGTTTAACCAGACTAAAGGACCTGGGTGGCCTCTCTGGTACTGTTCTTAATTGGTTCAAGTCCTACTTCACAGACAGGAACTTTTCTGGTAAGTATTGATACAGTGGTGTGAAAAAGTGAATGCCCCGTTTCTGATTTCTCATTTTTTTGTATGTTTGTCACACTTAAATGTTTCAGATCGTCTAACAAATTTAAATATTAGACAAAGATAACACAAGTAAACACAAAATGCAGTTTTTAAATGAAGGTGTTTATTATTAATGGAGGAAAAATCCAAACCTAACATGGCCTTGTGTTAAAAAATGATCTCCCCCCCCCCCCCCCCCACACACACACGTGAAAACATAAATGTGGTTTATCACAACTTTGGAAAGCTGAGTTCAGTTTCTCCAGCCACACCCAGGCCTGATTACTGCCACACCTGTTATCAATCAAGAAATCACTTAAATAGGACCTGCCTGACAAAGTGAAATAGACCAAAAGATCCTCAAAAGCTAGACATCATGCTGCGATCCAAAGAAATTCAGGAACAAATGAGAATTAAAGTAATTGAGATCTATCAGTCTGGAAAAGGTTATGAAGCGATTTCTAAAGCTTTGGGACTCCAGCAAACCACAGTGAGAGCCATTATCCACAAATGGCGAAAACATGGAACAGTTGTGAACCTTCCCAGGAGTGGCCGGACGACTAAAATTACCCCAAGAGTGCAGCGACAACTCATCCAAGAGGTCACAAAAGACCCCACAACAACATCCAAAGAACTGCAAAAATGGCCTGCATGGCAGAGTTCCAAGTCGAAAACCACTACTGAGCAAAAATAACATAAAGGCTCATCTCAGTTTTGCCAGAAAACGTCTTGATGATATCCAAGACTTTTGGGAAAATACTCTGTGGACTGACGAGACAAAAGTTGAACCTTTTGCAAGGTGTGTGTCCCATTGCATTCGGCATAAAAGTAACACAGCATTTCAGAAAAGGAACATCATACCAACAGTAAAATATGGTGGTTGGTAGTGTGATGGTCTGGAGCTGTTTTGCTGCTTCAGGACCTAGACGACTTGCTGTGGTAAATGGAACCATGAATTCTGCTGTCTACCACAGAATCTTGAAGGAGAATGTCCGACCATCTGTTTGTGACTTGAAGCTGAAGCACATTTGGGTTCTGCAGCAGGACAGTAATCCAAAACACACCAGCAAGTCCACCTCTGAATGGCTTAAGAAAAACAAAATGGCTGGACAACATGGTGGTAGCAGCTTAACGCTGAAGCTCCCAGACCCCATCCGTGAAAATACCATGAAAATCAGATTTAATGGATTTATGGAAGAGTGAAAATCAAAAGACAAAGTCATTATGCCTAAAGGAAAACAGAAGAGATCGACATTTACCAGGCCAAGACGCGCATCGGCCAGAGAAACTGACCTGGAGGACAACAATCACTCGGAAATAGAGGAGCAGAATGAGGCTAGCAACACGGTTAGCTTAAAAACGGTACTTCAAGAATTAAGAGAATTTTGCCGAGAGTGTTGGGCCGAATTTCGTGAAATTAAAGATGAAATAAAAAGGACAAACAACAGAGTGGACCAGGCTGAGGCCCGAATCATGGAAGCAGAGGAAAGAATAAAAGGGCTGGAAGAAACCACGCTGGAATTACTCAAACGACAGACAAGACTGGAGACTAAGCTAACCGACCAGGAAGGAAGACTAAGAAGGGACACCATAAGAATTCATGGTCTGAAAGAAGGAGTCGAGGACGGTTTCACCACAATGGCGGCATGCGTGGAAACCATACTGAGAGAGAAGTTGGAAATTCCCCAATCCACCAATTTGAAAATAGAAAGGGCGCACCGTACCGTTGATTAGCCCCAAGGCCGTCGACGGAAGCTCCCCCACAATCGGTGGTGGTGAAGTTTTCCAACTTCAGAACAAAAGAAGAGGTTTTGAGACTGGCTTGGCAGAAAAAACAATTTATGCACCAAGAAAGAAAAGTTTTTGTGGAGCATGACTACGCCCCGGAGGTCCTTAAAAAGCGTTGGGAATACAATGACGCTAAAAAGGTACTAAGAGAGAAGAAACTGCGCTTTCAAACTCCATTTCCAGCAAAACTGAGGGTTTTTTACGGGGAAGAGACGTGTCTCTACAACTCGGCGGAAGAAGCAACCAGGGATATGACGAGAAGAGGGTTCCCGGTGACGGTGTATAAACCCGCAGCAGACCCGATCGAAAGACTCAAGGCTCAAACGTGGTGCACACAGAGACCCGCAAAATCCACGGGCCAGCAGCAGGAAACCCAGCGCCAGGGCTATAAGGAAAAACTAGACGCTTTCAGGAGGAAATAACGATATTTTTAATCAATCTGTGCGTCCAAACCTCCTCCTACAAGGTAACAAACATTAAAGGAGATGCAGAATCAGCAAGTATGAATTGGTAAAACATTTCATGGAACAGTCATAATATTAGAAACAAATAAGTCTTTAAAAAAATAAAAACTTGTTAAAATAGAAATGTGACAATGAACCACATGAACTCTCCACACTAACAAATACTGTATTAACATGATTGTTTGCTGTGATGGTGGTGGGAGGTTGCGCACAATTTCATAGGGTATAGGCATAAAAAAAAAAAAAATCATTACAAGTTTGGATTGGGATCTGAAATTCACTTTAAAAACATGGGACAACTTACAGGGGTAAGAGAGGGCCCTCAACACGTAACAAAGTTTGAGGAATTTCCCTCAGAGCCAACGCACCATCAAGGCTCTTCTAAGGTCGCTAAAAAGACCTCAGCTCAGGAAGATCTTTTGACAGTTTTTTGTTTTAAAGTTTTATATACTATGTTCTTAATGTTTTTTATGTTCTTAATGTTCTTTCAGTTTCTGAGTAGCATAAAAGAGTGCCACTACACTGTTATACTAAATAAGACAATACAATGGAGAAACAGGGTGTAACCAAAATAATCTCATATAATGTAAAAGGGATCCTGAATCCACCAGTTAAAAGATCCAAGATTCTAGGCAAAATGAAAAAAGACAAAGCAGGAATAATATTTTTACAGGAGACCCACCAAACAGACTTGGAACACACTAAACTAAATAGACAAGGGTTTAAACTGATCTCTTCATCTTCATATACTGTAAGTCAGGGAGGAGGAGGGGGGTAGCGACATTGATCTCAACCAAAATTATATTTGAAAAAAATGTTTTGCAATGGATTTCCTATGATCAGGATTTTACTCCTAATAAAACAGACACTAGATTTAAAAAGTGGAAAGAGAACAGACTGATAAAATATTACGATTTTTTTAAAGGGCAAAGACCATGTCCTTCACACAGGGCAAATCCCCCCCCTCCTGGAGAGAAGGGGTCATTGCAGTCATACCTAAACCTGAAAAGGATAAACTAGAGTGCTCCAACTACAGACCAATCAGTGTGTTAAATCAGGACTATAAACTTTTTACTGCTATCCTTGCCAAAAGGTTAGAAAATATACTGACAGACTTAATTCATTTAGACCAAACAGGTTTTATAAGACAAAGACAGACACAAGATAGCATTAGACACACTTTACACATAATTCATCATATAAAAAAATATAATTTAAATGCAGCCATATTGGGATTAGATGCTGAAAAAGCATTTGATTCGGTTGACTGGTCTTTCCTATATATAATCTAATCCAGTTTCAATTTTCATAACAACTTCATTAGAACTATCAAGGCATTATATAAAAAACCAACAGCTAAAATAAGGATTAACGGTAAATTGTCATCTTTTGAACTGGAAAGAGGATGTCGTCAGGGCTGCCCCTTGTCTCCACTGCTCTTTGCAATCTTCATAGAACCTCTGAGCCAATGGATAAGACAGAATCAAAAAATTCAAGGTATTACACTCGGTCAGAAGGAACATAAAATAGCACTCTTTGCTGATGACATTTTAATATACCTGGGGCAGCCGGACACCTCTTTCATCATCAAAGATACATTTCAGATACATTTCTAAAATATACCAAAGTCTTCAAGACTTAAAAGGAGACAACACATCATATATAAAAGAGAGATGGGAAAAAGAGGGGAATTTCACTTTACAATTGGAAATATGGGAAAAGCTAAATAAACAACAGTGGAAAAGTACCTCATCCCTGCTGTGGAGAGAATTTGGATGGAAAAATTTGGTAAGATTTTTCAGAACACCTGCACAGAACAAATTTACTCGTAAAGGGTTGAATTGTTGGTGCTTGTGTGGTGAAAAGACTGCAAATCATTTTCATGTGTTTTGGTCATGCCCAGTTTCCACCAATATTGGACCAATGTACAGACAATATTGGGGAAAATATTCAAAGTAACAGTTCCCTTTTCTTTTGTAACTTTGTATTTGGGTTTACTACCGGAATCACTGGAAAGACGAGGAGAAGAATACTTATTCACTGTTTTAATATTGGCAAGTAAAAAAGCTCTAACAAAAAAATGGATGTTGAAAGACTGTCCTACACCTGAAGATTGGATTAACGTGATTCAGGACATTTATTTGAAGGAAAAGTTGACATTCGCACTGAGACAGGACATGGATGGGTTCTTGAACTTTTGGCAACCCTGGAACGGATATGTGTCTTCCATCAGATCTAATCTTTGACAAACACCATTTCAATAATGGCACCTCTCTTTGTTCCAACGCTACTCAGATGCGCTTTTATTTTTCTGTTCTTTTGTTTTTTTTTGTTTTTTTTTTGTTCTTTTTTAAATTTCTCTTTTTCTTTCACTTAAAAAAAAGGATCTTTTGTAATAATTTTTTTCCAATGTCAGAAAACAAAAAAAGGGGAATATGTGATGAAAATGTAAACAATGCAATGCTGTAATGACATGCATACCCTTTACAAAAACTTAAATTAAAAAAAAAGAAAAACAAAATGAAGACTTTGGAGTGGCCTAGTCAGAGTCTTGATCTGAATCTGATTGAGATGATGTGGCATGACCTTAAAAAGGCGGTTCATGCTCGAAACCCCTCCAATGTGGCTGAATTACAACAATTCTGCAAAGATGAGTGGACCAAAATTCCTCCACAGCTTTGTAAAAAGACTCATTGCCAGTTATCGCAAACACTTGATTGCAGTTGTTGCTGCTAAGGGTGGCCCAACCAGTTATTAGATTTAGGGGGCGATCACTTTTTCACACAGGGCCATGTAGGTTTGGATTTTTCCCCCCTTAATAATAAACACCATTTAAAAACTGCATTTTGTGTTTACTTGAATTACCTTTGTCTAATATTTAATTTTGTTTGATGATCTGAAACATTTAAGTGTGACAAACGTACAAAAAAATGAGTAATCAGGAAGGGGGCAAACACTTGATCACACCACTGTACATGTTCCTCTAGAGCAGGGGTGGGCAATCATGTGCCATGGAGGGCCATTCTACTGCAAGTTTTCTGTTCCACCCAGTCTCTTCAGCAGGTGTTTTCAGTGATTAGCAATCCTTGAAGCTGATCAGAGCAAACACCTGCTGAAGAGACTGTGGAACAGAAAACCTGCAGTGGAATGGCCCTCACTGCCCACCCCTGCTGTAGAGTCTACAAAATAAACTGTGGTGTACCCCAAGGTTCAATTTTAGGTCCAATAGTTATTAATTTGTACATGTTGCCCCTGGGAGATGTTATCAAGAGACGTGGCGTTAATTACCATAGTTATGCTGATGACACATAATTGTATATCACTGTCTCCTGCTGACATGGAACCAATTAATACCCTTTATATTTTTATTTTAGACATTAAATAATGGATGGCAGCAAACTTTCTTCAGCTCAGCCAGGACAAATCTGAAGTTTTAGTCTTTGGTTTTGAAGCTCAGAGAGAAAATTTTTTACCAAAATTACATAGTCTGTCTTGGGATCAGTCCGCCAAGGTCTCCGCCTTTGACCGCCACCTAATCCACGTCCGCGTCCCTCGTGGATTTTTGTGGGGGGTGCTTCGGGAGTATGGGGTATCGGGCTTGTTGTTACGAGCTATTCGGTCTCTGTACGACCGTTGTGAGAGTTTGGTTCGTATTGCCAACACCCGGTCGGAGTCATTCCCAGTGAGAGTTGGACTCCGCCAGGGCTGCCCTTTGTCACCGATCCTGTTCATAATTTTTATGGACAGGATTTCTAGGCGCAGCCAGGGAATGGAGGGTGTCATGCTTGGTGACCACAGGATCTCATCTCTGTTGTTTGCAGATGATGTTGTCCTGTTGGCTTCATCCAGCAATGACCTACAGCTCTTGCTGGGACGGTTTGCCGCTGAGTGTGAAGCGGCTGGGATGAGAATCAGCACCTCCAAGTCCGAGTCTATGGTCCTCAGCCGGAAAAAGGTGGATTGTCCTCTCCGGGTTGGGGACAGGCTCCTGCCCCAAGTGGAGGAGTTTAAGTATCTTGGGGTCTTGTTCACGAGTGAGGGGAAAATGGAGCGAGAGATCGACAGACGGATTGGAGCAGCATCTGCAGTGATGCGGACGTTGTACCGGTCTGTTGTGGTGAAGAGGGAGCTTAGTTCTAAGGCAAAGCTGTCGATTTACCAGTCAATCTACGTTCCTACTCTCACCTATGGTCACGAGCTTTGGGTAATGACCGAAAGAACGAGATCGCGGATACATGCGGCTGAAATGAGCTTTCTCCGTAGGATTGCTGGACTCACCCTCAGAGATAGGGTGAGGAGCTCAGTCATCCGGGAGAGGCTCAGAGTAGAACCGCTGCTCCTCCACATTGAAAGGAGTCAGTTGAGGTGGTATGGGCATCTGATTAGGATGCCTCCTGGACGCCTCCCACTTGAGGTGTTTCAGGTACGTCCCACTGGGAGGAGACCCCGGGGCAGACCCAGGACTCGGTGGAGAGACTGTCTCCCAGCTGGTCTGGGAACGCCTTGGTATCCCCTCTGAAGAGCTGGAGCAGGTGGCTGGGGAGAGGGAAGTCTGGGCTTCTCTGCTTGAACTGCTGCCTCCGCGACCCGGACCTCCGGAAAAGCGGTAGAAGATGGATGGATGGATGGATGGACATAGTCTGTCTTTTAACCCATCTAGGGATGCAAGTTATCAATCAATTAATTCATTAATTGTTAACCGTTTCATGTTATTTATAGATTAACGATAAATTGGTAAGCGGCAATTTTCCTCAGATCTGAATTTCCCTCGGTACAATATGGTCTTTCTATCTTTAATATACAAAAAGTTAATTACTGTTTCTGATATACTGAATAAAACATAAACATCCTATTCCTCAATGATTTATTGTACCATTTGCTTTTTTTTTTTTTTTTTTACAACAGACAATGGCATTTTTTGTAGTTTAATAAATCTTGTACTTTATATTGTGTACTTATGTGCTGGTACATCTCAGTAAGTTACAAATGTCATGATTTTTAATATATTTTAAAAACTATTAACAATAGCATAAATTGATCTTATTTAGTTATATAACAAAACAACTTTCATGTTCTAATTTACTGAGATGCACTAGTAGACTGTTTTAACAGGAAAATAAATTGACCAAAAGATCCTCAAAAGCTAGACATCATGCTGCGATCCAAAGAAATTCAGGAACAAATGAGAATCAAAGTAATTGAGATCTATCAGTCTGGAAAAGGTTATAAAGCCATTTCTAAAGCTTTGGGACTCCAGCAAACCACAGTGAGAGCCATTATCCACAAATGGCGAAAATATGGAACAGTTGTGAACCTTCCCAGGAGTGGCCGGCTGACCAAAATTACCCCACAAGCGCAGCGACGACTCATCCAAGAAGTCACAAAAGACCCCACAACAACACCCAAAGAACTGCAGGCCTCACTTGCTTCAGTTAAGGTCAGTGTTCATGACTCCACCATAAGAAAGAGACTGGGGAAAATGGCATGCGTGGCAGAGTTCCAAGACGAAAACCACTGCTGAGCAAAAAGAGCATAAACGCTTGTCTCAGTTTTGCCAGAAAACATCTTGACGATCCCTGAGACTTTTGGGAAGGTACTCTGTGGACTGACGAGACAAAAGTCGAACCTTTTGGAAGGTGTGTATCCCATTACATCTGGCATAAAAGTAACACAGCATTTCAGAAAAGGAACATCATACCAACAGTAAAATATGGTGGTGGTAGTGTGATGGTCTGGGGCCTTTTTGCTGCTTCAGGACTTGGAAAACTTGCTGTGGTAAATGGAACCATGAATTCTGCTGTCTTATCAAAAAATCCTGCAGGAGAATGTCTGGTCATCTGTTCGTGACCTGAAGCTGAAGCGCACTTGGGTTCTTTTGCAGGGCAATAATCCAAAACACACCAGCAAGTCCACCTCTGAATGGCTTAAGAAAAACAAAATGAAGACTTTGGAGTGGCTTAGTCAAAGTCCTGACCTGAATCCAATTGAGATGTTGTAGCATGACTTTAAAAAGACGGTTCATGCTCGAAAACCCTCCAATGTGGCTGAATTGCAACAATTCTGCAAAGATGAGTGGGCCGAAATTCCTCCACAGCGCTGTAAAAGACTTATTTCCAGTCACTGCAAACGCTTGATTGGGCCACCCTTAGCAGCTACAACTGCAATCAGTCATTACGTTTCGGGACAATCACTTTTTCACACAGGGTCATGTAGGTTTAGATTTTTTTTCTCTTAATAATAAACACCTTCATTTAAAAACTGCATTTTGTTTTTACTTGTTATCATTGTCTAATATTTAAATTTGATGATCTGAAACATTTAAGTGTGACAAACAGAAAAAATTAAGAAATCAGGAAGTGGACGAACACTTTTTCACACCACTGTAAATCACTTTAACAGGAAATTTTTGGCAATCCTGTGCTTTTCTTGTGGTGTAGCCTTGAGTAGCATCACTGTAAACTATGGAAAAATCAGCTACTTTAAAATCTGTACTTCCTCTCACAACTTTCAGTGCAACAAACTTCTAAAAATGTCACAACTTTTAGCACAACTTTTTCGAAAAGCTCTCACAAATTCAGGTGTTTTGGGCCGCAGCAATCACAAAAACAGCCAGTGAAATCCTGGATGGACTGAAATACAGTGAGATTATGAATACATACTTCATGCATTGGATTTGTTTACTTTGGGTTGTTAACTTGACACTACATACCCTTTGCACTAAAGAAAGCACTTGTTAGCACTTTGTGAAATCATAAGTTAAATAATAAAAAGTGCATTGTTGTAACTGATTTGGGGTCAGTTCTTTATGATAATTTGTGTATTAACAGGAGTGTTCCTGCTACAATTTGCAACATTAGGTCTTTCCGATTATCTTTTTCCTGGCACGTAAAATAGCTATTAAAATGGTCATGTCTCTAATTGAATCGGGATCAGATTGAATCTGAATTGAATCAATTCAGAACCTCAAGAATCGGAATCAAATCAATTCTGGATATTAGTGATGATTCCCAGCCCTATTGAACAGTAAACTAGTTTAAAAATGAGACTGACACTAACCTGGAGACAGGGACCGGGAGTTCTGTAGCTGAATCGGAGTGTTGTAGTTTTTTTTTTCCCATGGACTTCTGCCATGAACATGCTAACAAGGCTAGTAGGCTAGCAATGTAAACAACTCATCATCCACATGAAATTTTGGAGGCAGGGACAATTTTTTCAGGTGAGACCCCATCGGATAATGTAAACCTAAGCATGACAGTGTTTTGCGAATTTCCACAGCAGGTTGAACACAACTGCAGAAGTTATACAGTTCTTTTTTTTTTTTT
This sequence comes from Pholidichthys leucotaenia, assembly GCA_020510985.1. NCBI lineage: Eukaryota > Metazoa > Chordata > Actinopteri > Cichliformes > Pholidichthyidae > Pholidichthys > Pholidichthys leucotaenia. Next base: position 223,109,951 of record CM035839.1, read on the forward strand.
TAATGGCACCGGGGGCAGGGCGGCCGTACCAGCAGCCACTCTCTCGTGTCTTTGTGTTTCTATCTGTTTATACCTGTATATAGTGTGTCTCTTATTAACCAGGGCTCTGTAGGAATACTTGGACTAAGACTGGACCAACTTTTTTCTTTATTTTAGCCGGTCTTTTTTCTAGTTTTCGTTTCTTTTTCTCTTCCTCGGACAATGGAGATCAACAGAGGTGGGGGCGGACACATTGTTTACACACGCAAACAGCAGATTGTGCTGAGGAGGCCGGAGCCTGGAGCGCTGTGGCCGGCAGTGAAGCCCCTCATCCCGGATGAGCTGAAGAGGAGACACCATGGGCGAAGGGCTGGAGCGAAGGTGAGGAGGAGGAGGAGGAAGCATAAGTCGGCTGTACCGATGATCATCACCAGGAACGTGCGATCGCTGGGAAATAAAACAGACGAGCTTACAGCGCTGGTCAGGATGCAAAAGGAGTATCATGAGTGTAGTTTCATGTGTTTTACGGAGACGTGGTTACATTCACAGATCCCGGATTTAAACATAGCGATACCTGGCTTCAAGACTATGTGGGGAGACAGAGACGTGATAAGCAGCAGGAAAAAGAGAGGAGGAGGAGTGGCACTTCTTGTTAATGAGCGGTGGTGTAATCCCAGGCACATTTATGTGAAGGAAAAGTGCTGCAGCCCGGACATTGAACTGCTGGCTGTTAGTATGAGACCTTATTATATGCCGCGAGAAATGAAGTGCGCATTAATTGTTATTGTCTACGTCCCTCCGTCAGCTGACACAGCGGTGGCCTGTGACGTCGTCAGCTCCACTGCGGCCACATTACTGGAGAAGCACCCGGATGCATTCATGGCCATCACAGGTGATTTTAACCATGTCTCAGTGGGAAAAACACTACCAGACTTTCACCAGTTTGTTGACTGTCCCACCAGAGAGAACAAAACACTGGATTTACTGTATGCCAATGTCAGAGATGCATATAGTGCCACAGCTCTACCCCCCATTGGTAAATCAGATTACTGCATGGTCATGTTAACACCGAAGTATGTCCCCCTTGTGCAAAGGCAGCCTGCTTATACACGGACTGTGAGGAGGTGAACACAGGAGGCTGCTGATGCACTGCAGGACTGCTTCGAGACGATGGACTGGAGCGTACTCTGTGAACCACATGGGGTGGACATAGACAATATGACTGACTGCATCACAGAATACATTAGATTCTGTGAAGACATGACCATTCCAGCTCAGACTGTACACTGCTTCTCCAACAACAGACCATGGGTCACCAGTGACCTGAAAGCACTTCTGAACAAAAAGAAGAGAGCTTTTAGGGCTGGAGACGAGGAGAAGCTGTGGGGAGTGCAGCGTGAGCTGAGAGAGATACTGAGGAGGTGCAAGGACAATTATAGGAGGAAGTTGGAAGAGAAACTCATGCAAAACATCATTAAAGATGTGTGGGAGGGAGTGAAACAAATAACTGGGTACAATCAGAATCAGATTTATTGCCATTGTTCATGTGATACACAAACTAGGAATTTTTCTCGGTGCCATGCTGCAACATTAAAAACATAATGAGAAAAAGGGATAAACTAAAAAACTAAAGGACTAGAAACGTGCAATAAGTGTAGAAAAATAAGTAATAATAAGTAATAATAATAATAATACTAGTAATAATGAGTAGTACTAGTCAAGGCAGTTTTAAAAAATTAGCATGTAGCAGATAATGTGAAGTACCACATAGTGCAATCAATAATGCAACAGAAAAACAGTGATGATTGACATGAGTCTGGTTGAGCTGCTGTACATAGTGCACGAGAGTCAAAAGTCACTTAGTGTTCAGCAGTCTGATGGCAGAGGGGAGGAAGCTGTTCATGTGCCGGGAGGTTTTAGTCCGAATGGACCGAAGCCTTCTACCTGAGGGGAGGGGGGCAAACAGCACGTGACCAGGATGTGAAGGATCGGCTATGATCCGGCCAGCATGCCTCCGGGTCCTGGAGATGTACAGGTCCTGGAGAGATGGGAGCTTGCAGCCTATCACCTTCTCAGCAGTGCGCACGACGCGCTGCAGCCTTAGTCTGTCCCTGGCAGTGGCTCCTGCGTACCACACAGTTATGGAGGAGGTGAGGATGGACTCGATGATGGCCGTGTAGAACTGCACTAACATCTTGGTGGGTAGCTTGAGCTTCCTCAGCTGCCGCAGAAAGAACATCCTCTGCTGGGCCTTTTTGATGAGGGAGCTGATGGTTGGCTCCCATTTGAGGTCACGGGTGATGGTGGTGCCCAAGAAGCGGAAGGAATCTGCAAAGGTGATGGGAGAGCCTGTGATGGTGAGGGGGGGCAGGGGGGATGTGACTTTCCTGAAGTCCACAATCATCTCCGCTGTCTTCAGAGCATTCAGCTGCAGGTTGTTGTGGCTGCACCAGGACACAACAACCTGCAGCTGAATGCTCTGGGGAGAGTCAGGGGAGAGTCAGGCAGCCATCTGGGAGCCAGGAGAGAGCTGAGGAACTGAATCTGTTTTTTAATAGGTTCAACTCACAGTCTGTCACCCGAGCAACACAACCAGACCCCCACGCACCCCTCCCCACCCACGCTCCCGTGCAGGACCTCTCTCCATCTCCCCCCTCCTCCTCCTCAGGGGGCACCAGGACCCTCCCTAACTTCACGGTGACTACAGATCAGGTGGAGAAACAACTGGAGAGACTCCGTCAGTGGAAGGCTTCGGGCCCTGATGGCATCTCGGCAAGGACCCTGAGGACCTGTGCCAACCAACTAGCTCCGGTACTGAAACACCTGTACAACCTGTCTGGAGAGAGTACCGGTGCTGTGGAAGACATCCTGCCTGGTTCCTGTCCCCAAGAAGTCACCTCCATCGGATTTGAATGACTACCGACCAGTTGCCCTCACATCTCATGTGATGAAGGTCCTGGAGAGACTGGTCTTAGCCCACCTGAGGCCGCAGGTGAAGACGTGGCTGGACCCTCTGCAGTTTGCATATCAGCCCCATTTAGGAGTTGAAGATGCTGTCATCTACCTGCTGCAACGAGCCCATCTGCACCTGGATGGTGGAGGAGATACTGTGAGAATCACTTTTTTTGATTTCTCCAGTGCCTTTAACACCGTCCAGCCACTGCTGCTGGGTGAGAAGCTGCGGGTGATGGGGGTTGACAGCTCTGTGATCTCCTGGATTACTGACTACCTGACAGGCAGACCACAGTTTGTCAGGCTGGGCAGTGTCTTGTCTGGGGTGGTGGCTAGTGATACGGGAGTTCCACAGGGGACTGTGCTGTCTCCTTTTCTTTTTACCTTATACACCACTGACTTTCAGTACAACACTGAGTCATGCCACCTGCAAAAATTCTCTGATGACTCAGCTGTTGTGGGGTGTATAAGAGGAGGAGAGGAGGGGAGTACAGGGCACTGGTAGACAGATTTGTGGAGTGGACAGAGCAGAATCACCTGAGGTTGAATGTCAACAAGACCAGAGAGATGGTGATTGACTTCAGGAAGAGGAAGACTCCTTCTCAGCCACTGCAGATTAGGGGGGAGGATGTGGGAGTGGTTGAGGGCTACAAAATCTGGGTGTCAAGATCAGCAGCGGGTTGGACTGGAGATCCAACACTGATGCTGCGCACAAGAAGGGGATGAGCAGACTCTACTTCCTGAGAAAGCTGAGATCCTTCAACGTGTGCAGCAGGATGCTGGAGCTTTTCTACCAGACTGTTGTCGCCAGCGCCATCTTCTTTTGCTGTGGTCTGTTGGGGTAGCGGTATCAGGGCCAGAGATACCAATAGACTCGACAAGATTATCAAAAGGGCTGGCTCTGTAATTGGTCTCAGACCGGAGACCTTTGAGACAGTGATGGAGAGGAGAACACTAAATAAACTGCGATCCATCATGAACAATCCTGATCACCCCCTCCACCACACACTAGATCAGGGGTCACCAACGCGGTGCCCGCGGGCACCATGTCGCCCGCAGGCCTGTTCTAAAAATAGCACCACTCGCAAGTGAGCTGTGTCTAAGATGTAATTTTTTCTGCCGCTATTTTTTATTTTATATTTTTTAAAATCACACTTGCATTTATATAGATTTTAAAATGACAATGTCTTAAAAATAAAAAAAATGAAAATATGTTTATTATACGTAAAGTTAAGGTGAACTCTGACCTAGTTCAAAGGTCAGTATTGTGCGCATGACAAAACCTTCGCGCTTGTGGAGCGTAAGCTTAGCTAGCGGGCAGTTAAGATGGTGGGCGCAGTGCGGTTTCCAAGCCCAAAAACATGGCAAAAAAAAGACAGAAAATTTATCATTTTCAAAGTGAGCGGGAGGAAGAGTTCTTTTTTACTACCGTGAAAGGAAGCTGCATGTATTTCATTTGCGGGGCGATGGCGAAGCGCCACTTCACTACCCACTCTTTTTTTTTTTTTTTTTTGGACTTATCTTGTACCCGTAGGTAGATTTGTTCTGCAGTCCGGTGACAAGCCACCAGCCGCTGCGTGCGCAAGCGCCCCTTAACTCCCTAAACTGGATGTTTTTGCATGAAAAACGAGAACATGCACCACCAGAACATGCAAACTCCACACAGATCACTGTTGGCCGGGGGCAGGGATCGAACCCACGATCCCCCGGCCGAGGGTAAACTGCTGCCACGGTGCTAACCACTGCGCCACTGTGCATATAAGCGCTCTCAGTGCTTGTTTAGTTTCTTCTCATGAAAGGACAGTGCTGGTTATTACTCAAGCATGATTCTTGGCAAGAACTGTATGGATATAATTCCAGTGAAGAAGAACACACAAAAGTGTGTTTATTAAATGTAACAGATTTTGAGCAGAATTGCAGCAGATTTGTTCAGTTAAAAATGTGATAAGATTTATTTAATATGAAAGTTGATTTTTCTTAAATGTTGCATAACTTCTTCAAACATGGTTCAACATAGTTCATGAATTAAAAGGGTTTAGTTTTTTATGGTTAAAAGGGACTGGTGAAAACTGGACATTTTTTATGAAATGTAGAAGGGATCATCTGAACAATTGCTGAGATTAATAAAAATAAAGTGTTGAATATTGATCTTGTCTGTTACCCACTCTAAGTTATTGATAATTATTTATGTATACACACACACACACACACAATTTGTTATTTTAGAGGAGTGTGTCAAGCTGGTGCCCTTCACATGACTCGATACCCATGAAGTAGCTCTTGTTTTCAAAAAGGTTGGTGACCCCTGCACTAGATAGACAGTGAAGCACTTTCTCCAGTAGACTACTACAGCTTCGTTGTCGAACGGCCAGGTACAGGAAATCTTTCCTGCCACATGCAATTTCACTGTACAATAACCCACTATGATGTTGTATTCTGGCATAGCTATGCTGCCACACTGCAGCTTACAGATTAACTGGTACGTCACTTTTTCACTCTGCTCCTGATAGTCCTTCTTTGTGCAATTCGATGAGTCATGTGTTTATACGGGTCATCATGTATTAAGCTATGATTTTGAATTTGAATTTGAATTTGAAAAGTTTTATTGTCAATACTACCATACGTGCAATACATACAAGAGAATTGAAATTTGACTTGACATTGGGCGCGCTCTATTAGCGCATCCCAGAGCCGCGGCAGCCCGAAGGCGCCAGTCATAGTGGGGGTAAAGAGAGAAGGGGTAGGGGATGACACAGTAGGCGAGAGAAAAAAACATAGTTATCAGAATAGCGCTCAGTGAGCGGGATTATGATTACAAGAAAAAAAACCCTCAATGCACATTTAGCAGACAACAATACACACGTTGACAAAGAGCGATGAGAGACCAGTGTGTGTGTAGTCAGCATATATAATCAGTGTGAGTGCAGTGTTGAATGTATCATTTGTTGATGTACAACAGAGAGAGACGCCCCCTGGCAACGGATAGTTGTTATGATCATGTTTTCAAAACACAGATAAAGTTCTGTATTAGACACATGATAGCGCTGTCCTTGAAGAGTCCGGTCTGCTGAACAGCAGCAATTGATGTTGATTGTTTGGGTTAAAGAGAAGCCAAAACTTCTTCCAGCCTTATCTTCCCAGGAGGAATGGATGTCTTCAGGGCGCCGAATCAAGGTCAATGTCAATAGGCACAGTTCACTTAGAGAAAAAATTTCACCTCTCATGCGATTCTGTGCATCACAATTTACAGGCTTTAGAATCATTCCCTGGAGAGCACTCAGCGACTCCAGATGTTATCCACCTACCGAAACATAGGTAACATGTCCAAGAGAGTCCATCTCTCTCCCAAGAGAGTCCATCTCTCTTCAATGCATGCCAGATGGTAAATTCCATGTTAATCCCATTTGCCGCTATCAGTGCTCCCCACCAGCTGGACGAATTTGATGGGGGAGCTACGCCGGGACCGCATTTTGATTAGCTTATCCAACTATAATTTCGATACACCAGGAAAACCCCAGGGCCAAACAGAAAATCCTGTGATCATGCCAATCTTCAGTCGAATCACGCGAGTTCCAATTCTCGGGCTCCCCCCTGGCCCGATCTCCTATTAAAGTAGTGTCAATAGCATTAAGCCACAACTCCAATTCCATAATTTCCGTTTGGGTCGATGCAGCAGAAGAAGAACGAGACACAGACAGTACATCGCAAGCAGGGAATCAGTCTCAGGGAGGAGGATAGAAGAGGAGAGGAGAGAAAAAGCGTCTGCTCTCTCTGAAAGCCGGAAGTGAAGGCTTTATATAGGTATATAGGCTTTATATAGGTTTATATATAGGTTTATATAGGTTTGTATATAGGTTTTATAGTCGTGTTTTTACTTTCCATCGGTAATCCCTTTGTCTGTCATGTGTGTGTTTCTGTTGTTTGGTTGTCAACTGTCATGCTGCTGTTACACTGTAATTTCCCAGTTTGGGATCAATAAAGTACATCTATCTATCTATATAGGCAACTTTGCATGTCTGCAACTCTCAGACTGTGAAGTCATGTCTGTTCGCATCTTTACATCAAGTTAAAATGTAATCACTCAGCACGAAAAATTCACCCATTTGCATTTGGTCTGAACGGCCCTTTACAGATTTGTGCAAATCAACAATTCTTGATTGTAGGTCTTCGGAGATCTCTTTTTTGTGAGCCATGGTTCAGATCAGCAGATGCTTCTTGTGAATAGCAAACTCAAGAAGTTTTCTCAGGAAGAGCGGTCCAAAATGAGCAGATATTCCGCTGCACATAAACACAGACACATGTGCACATAAAGGCAAACACACTCGCACCAACGGAGAAAGTGTGTAGGAAAGCATGTTGTCGGCCAACTGAGAAGCAGAATTTTTTTTTTTTTTTTAAATGCACCCAGGATGATGAAGGTTGCAACACTAGCTCTCCTGCTAGTAGCAGCCAGAGTAGCTCTCCTGTTCCGTGTCCAAGTGTAGAAAAAAACCCAAAGTGCTGCACGCCCTGCCCCCGACAAGCAACATATGTTGTTCAGATATTCTGATGTTTTGTTCAATAATTTTGTTTTTTACAGTTTTTATTTATACTGAACTGCTGTTAATAAAAGAAACTGTTATTAGAAGAAACTGTTGTTGTTAAAAGAAATGGTTGTTATTGAAAGAAGCTAATGAACACCATGATTCCTTTAAGAGTTTGCCATTGTCGACCTTTGTGCTGCCCCGCCCCCGCCGAAGACTGTAAATGTAGGAGAAACACTGCAAGCACTGTAAATGTTTCATGGATGTGTGCATTAAAGACATAAAATATTATACTGTAATTGTGTGGCCTTAGGTTGAGCACATTATGTTTGTCTGTACTTGGGACTTTGATGTAGAGCAGATCACATTTCATGACCAATTAATGCAAAAAACCAGGAAAATTCCAGAGGGTTCTGTTGCCACTGTAAAAGGGGAAAAAAAACGGTAGATGGTGAAATGAATCTGTAGTGATTGGGGTCCTCATATAATAAACAAATGACTCTTTTAATTTTATCTTGGCAATTAATGTAATAAATTAATGTAATAAATGTTCAGCTCATTTCTTATGTTACGATTTTCATTTGTGTGAATAACTGTTTCATATACTGCTTTTTTTTTTTCTTGACAGTAACGCTTCAGCCAGTAAACTGAACCTCCTGGTAAACAAGCTTCATGAATACTTAGCTAATTCCACAGCTGAGGACGGCAATGGAACTGTAGCCTCTGAGGATGTTGTTGGTATGTGTTTTGATGTATTGTGTATTTTATTTGAAATGTGATGATGTTTACATACTTTACAAACATTTTGAATTCATCTTTAATTAAAGGTGACAAGTGCTGTTCTGTGGAAAACTTGAGGAGTCGTAATGTGACAGAGGTAATGAAAATGTATCTTTTTGTCATATTCCTTTTAAAAATATACATTATTGGATTTAAAGGTTTCATTAACTTCATAAATTTTGATAACATTTAGAATATTACCACATTTGTTTTGTTCAGGAGGATGTTAAAGCTGTATTTAATGGAGAAATATAAATCTGTTTAATTTGTGAGTCACTACATAAATTTCCATATTGATGACTTTTTCCTCATTTTTTTTTGTTTTGTGGTTATCGTGTACTGTATTAAGCATACCTGCAAACTAGTCGCTTTTCGGCACACATTGTGGAAATGAATCCCAAATATGTCACTCACGTGAATCGCGTAGATCCAAAGATATTTTTTTTTGGGGGGGGGGGGGGTGGCAGTTTCCTTGAAATGGAGCCTTCAGAAACAAGGGGGGACAGTCATCTTCACAATAAAATATCTTTGGAACGCATCACGTGTCGTCATTTGGCCAATTACAATCAAGATAACGGCATTGTCTTCCAACTTTTGCACGGGCCGCTGTTGGATGAATTATCAGCAGGAGTTTGGAAGTAATTGTCGCTATCTGCCTGCCTATGATATAATATGCTGTGTAACTTAGTTGATAAAGTGTGTCGTGATCCTTTTATCTAGCGGCACATTTTGCAACATGTTTAATGGAAAGATCGTCTGCTTGTTAAAGGGTCAGTTAACATCTGTGAATTGTGTGCTAACATTAACCTAATATCGCTGAGTTCAAAGCAAATAATTTTGGGAAGGCTTTTTCCACTGCATCCGTATTATGTGATTCCAATCTGTCCGAGGGTCCCCCGGGTAGAACAGGTACACTACCGTTCAAAAGTTTGGGGTCACTTAGAAATTTCCTTATTTTTGAAAGAAAAGCACTTTTTTTCAAGGAAGATAACTTTAAACTAATCAGAAATACACTCTATACATTGCTAATGTGGTAAATGACTGTTCTAGCTGCAAATTTCTGGTTTTTGGTCCAATATCTACATAGGTGTATAGAGGCCCATTTCCAGCAACTATCACTCCAGTGTTCTAATGGTACAATGTGTTTGCTCATTGCGTCAGAAGGCTAATGGATGATTAGAAAACCCTTGTGCAATCATGTTAGGTCTGCAATGCTGTAATTGCTGCAAATGGAGGATTCTTTGACGAAAGCAAAGTTTGAAGGAAAAAATTATTTCAAATACAAATCATTATTTCTAACCTTGTCAATGTCTTGACTATATTTTCTATTCATTTTACAACTCATGGTGGTAAATAAAAGTGTGACTTTTCATGGAAAACACAAAATTGTCTGAGGTGACCCCAAACTTTTGAACGGTAGTGTAGCTCTGCAAAAAAGCAATAGACACTGCACTATTCACGTAAAATATAGTCATATTAGGTTTTTTTAGGCGGAATGGAAAATTATATTTTTTTTGCTGTCTTCTAGCTGAGTTTACTCTGAAACAATACATTTGGTGATTCTGACACTTGTACATCAATCTCTTAACTTTCTTCTGAACCCAAATGTATTGAGAAAAACGTTACATAAGTATGCAAGTATTCTCAACTAAATGACACATGACGCCCTTAGTGCTCCCACAGAAAGCCACTCCCAACCTAGGAAGGAGAAAATCAAGTAGCCCAAAATAAGTGACACCAAGGAGTGGACCAGCCTGGATGAAAACTTTGGACAAAGACCTTGAAAGAGTCCAGGCAGGACCCATTGAAAAGAAGATGGTATGTCTGACCACTCTCACCTACAATCTGGCAAAAGAACGTTATGAAACATTACCAAGGAGGGAGGAGAAAGCCAGAGGTGAAAACCAGCCTAATGGAAGGGAAAGGAAAATCAAACAAATGAGGAAGGAGACCAAGAGCCTAAATAAGCAGTTCAAAAAGGCCAGCAGTGGGGAAAAGGAAGGAATAAAAGGACTAATGGCAAGCTTCCGAGATCAGCTAATTAGAGCAAGAAGAGTAGAGGGCCACAACAAAAGACGAAAAAGGAAGGAAGCAGAAAGAGCCTGGTTCATCAAACATCCATTCCGCTTTGTAAAATCTCTCTTAGGGGAGACCAAGTTTGGGACTCTAACCAGCTCTAGGGAGGAGGTGAAGGAATTTATGAAGGAAATCTTCAGTGATTCTTCAAAAGACGAGGCCCTAGCTGATAATGAAAACATCTGTAATGTGGAACCTCCAACCTCAGTACTAAGCACAGAACTTCCATCATGGAGAGAAGTCCAAGATGTTGTGAAGCGTGCCAAATCATCCTCTGTCCCAGGTCCCAGCGGGTATACCATATAAGGTATACAAAAAATGCCCTAAGCTCCTCAGGAGGCTTTGGAAGCTTATCAGAGGAATTTGGTCAAAGGGCATTGTACCGACAGTCTAGAAGAGAGCAGATGGGTGCATTGTGCCCAAAGAACAAAACTCAGCTCACATCAGTCAATTCCGAACCATCACCTTGCTTAGTGTGGAGGGTAAAATCTTTTTCTCCGTACTAGATAGATGTACTTTATTGATCCCAAACTGGGAAATTACAGAACTGGGAAATTACAGCTAGCCAAAAGAATGACATCATATATGATCCAGAATGCTATATCAACACCTCCATACAAAAAGGGGGCATTGAGGGGTTCTCTGGATGCCTGGAGCACACGGGTGATCAGCCAATTAGTCCAGGAGGCAAAAGAGACCAAAGGAAAACTGGCTCGACTGCCCCAATGCATATGGATCTATTCCCCATTGCTTGATCAAAGTAGCCATGAACCAGTACTACATTCCAGACCATATTAAGGGCTTGATTACCAGCTGCTTAGCAGACATTACACTATGATTTCAGACCTTGAAGTTTACAACAAAGTTCCAGCCTGTTGAAAAAGATATTGTGACAGGGTGCACCATCTCGCCCATCTTGTTTGTCATGGGGATGAACCTGATCATTTCCACGGCCAATAAAAAGGCAAGGGGCCCAGTGACTGCTGCAGGAAGTCAGCAGCCAGCAATCGGGATTCATGGATGATCTAACTATAACAACTCCAACCCATGTGCAAGCAAGATGGATCTTGGGTGAACTTGACAACATGGCAACTTGGGTAAAGAGGACTTTCAAACCCAAGAAATCAAGTTGCCTGGTAATCCAAAGGGGAAAACCAACAGAAGTTCAAATTACTCATGCAGAAGGAAGTCATTTCAAGCATAAAAGGAAACCCTATCATGTGCCTGGGAAAATGATACGACAACAGCCTTACTGACAAAAACATCATCTGCAATACAGAACATCAAATGGAGTGGCTGAAGAAAATTGATGAGTATGGCCTGCCTAGAAAATACAAGTGCTGGATTTACAAGCATGGCCTGCTTCCGAGACTTATGTGGCTTCTTACCGCGTATGAAGTGCTTTTAACATGGGTTGAAGGACTGGAAAGGAAAGTCAACAAGCACCTCCGTCGATGGTTAGGAATACCTCCGAGTTTTACATCTGTGGGGCTATTCATAAGGTCTAGACAGCTTCAGCTTCCATTGTTTTCTGTGGTGAAGGAATTCAAGGTCGCTCAGTGCAGACTTTTGCTGACATACCGGGACTCCAAGGACCATCTTATTCGAGAAGTGGGAATTCAGACAAGGCCAGGGCAAAAGTGGTCTGCCAATAAAGTCATTAGCCAAGCAGAAGGTTCCCTTATTACCAGGGTGATCATTGTAAACCCCTGCATTGGACGTCAAGGCTTAGGAACACCTCATTTTCAACAGTGGTCAAAGTCTACCCCTCAGGAAAAGAGAACCTTAATCCAGGAAGAAACCTTGAAGAGGAGAGGAGAAGAGGTAAAGCCATCAAACTCGGAAGTCAAGGATCCTGGACTAGGTGGGAATTACCTACACGGAAAATCTCATGGGCGGACCTATGGCGACTAGAACCTTTCCAGATTTCCTTCCTGCTCAGAGCAGTATATGATACTCTTCCAACTCCGGTTAACCTGCACAAGTGGGGACTGAGGGAGAACCCCTTGTGTAGCTTGTGTGGAGCAAGAGGGACCATGGCACACACTCTGTGGGGGTGCAGTATTGCTCTACTGCAGGGGACATATAGGTGGCGCCACGGCAGGGTGTTAACAACACTGGCAGAAATCTTGGAACAGGAACGGCGAAGGAAACATCCAGCCAAAACACAAGCGTTGCTTAACACCATCGGCTTTGTGAAAGAGGGGCAGAAGCCAGTCATCCTGGGAGGTGCAAAACAAAACCTTTCACAGTCCACCAAGGGATGGGGAATGGAAGTGGAGCTTGGGAGGAAACTCCACTTTTCTAGAGGAGATACTTTCCACAACACTGAGACCAGATATTCATCATTTTACAAAACAGTGGCTGTATTAGAGACCGCAATCAGGGTGGAGGGACGATAAGGTCAGTGTAGTGGTCAATATTTAGTTCTCTATTGTGTTATCTCTGAGACTGTGGATACTGTAAACAAATGGTACTTACAGATGTGTCTTTGTCATCGGTGGCAACGAATAAACGGTAGTGACCAAAAAACTTTATTTTTGTTTTATTTATGTTTTATTTATTTAGGTAATTTTTTTTTGTAACTTAGATTTTTATTCATTTTTCATCATATATAATGCATTCAGATCACATTCTACATTTAAAAAACAAAGGGGCTAGGGTAAGGAAAAAGAAGAAAAAAAAAGAAAAAGACAAAAAGGGGGGGGGGGACAAATGTTGGAGCATCAAGTTTTTAGTTTCCATCTCTTAATTCTTCTGGTTTTTTCAGTGTCTTTGGTTATTCTTTCAATTTCTGCCTCGTTGTTGCACTTTGTAGTGTGTCCATTTCCGCCATTTTTTTTCCCATAGTCCTTCTTGCATTCTTTGTCGATATGTTAGTTTTTCCATCATACGTATGTCCTCAACAATGTCAGTCCATTGCTCTTGGTCAGGAAGAACTTCTGATCGCCATTTTTTTGTGATTGTTTTTTTACATGCAATCAACAAGATTTTAACTAGATATCTGTCCTCAGCCTGTATAACATTGTCTCTTTTAAGATCACATAAGTACATCAGGTTACAGTTCATTGGTATGTTATATCCTAATATCCTCTGTATTGTCACATGTATAGATTTCCAGAATGATGATATTTTGCAGCATTTCCAAAACATATGTGAGTGGTCTGCATTTTGAGCCCCACATCCCCTCCAGCATAAAGATTGGGTATTTGTATATTTTCCTTGAATCTGTGGTGTAATGAAAAAGCGAATCAGGTTTTTCCCATCCAAATTCCCTCCATGTCCTTGAATTTGTTGATGTGTGTTGTGTTTTCCATATTTCCTGCCAGCTTTCTTCTGTTATGTTTAAATTGAGCTCTTTCTCCCATTTCTCCTTTATATAGTTACTTGTATGATTGTTTGCCATAAGTTTCTGATATAGCTTTGAAATAATTCTTATTTTATTTCCTGTATATGAGCTTAAAATGAGTTGTATAATCTCGCTCACATCTGTTTGGAGGTTATGCCTAATCTTCTTCATATAATAATCTCTCATCTGCAGATATCTGAAAAATTCCGATCTTTCTAGTTTAAATTTTCTCCTGATGTTTACAAAGCTCCCGAGATCTTTTTTTCCGATATTGCCCCATGCTGTGATTCCCTTGTTCACCAGATTTTTGTATCCCCTATCTTGTTTTGCCGGTTCAAACTGACTGTCAAATGCTACCCATTTCAATAGTTTTATGTCTTCCTTTATATTATACTTTTGTACTATTTTATACCACAGTTCTAAAGTAAATTTAGTGATTGGGTCTATTTGTTTGATTTGCTTATATGCATCTTTATCTCCTATTATGCTTTGTACTGGGAGTCCCTCAATTTCCTTTTCCATTTCTTTCCATTTTGCCTCATATCCCTCGTCGCACCAACATATGATATATCTTATTTGTGCTGAGTAGTAATATTCCTTTAGACTCGGTAGGTCCATGCCTCCTTTCTCTTTTGGTAATTGGAGAGTTTTATATTTCACTCTTGGCTTTTTACCTCCCCAAACAAATCTCGATATCATCCTGTCCCACTTTGAGAATTGGGCATCTGGAATCTCTGTTGGTATAGCCTGGAAGAGGTAAAGTAATCTAGGTTGTATGCTGATTTTGACTGTCTCAATTTTTGAATTCAGATCCATATTTAAGATTGACCATCTATCAATATCTTTTTTTATTTCTTGTTCCAACCTATCATAGTTTGCTTTATATATTTTGCTTAGGTCTTTAGGTATGTTCACTCCAAGGTATTTTATTTCTTTTTGTTTCCAGTTTAGTTTGATCTTATCAGTTATCTGGTTTAGAGGGTTATAGTGGAATGTCAGTATTTGTGTTTTTGTTATGTTTATCTTGTATCCTGATAATTTTCCAAAACTTTCTATCAAGTTCATCATTTCCATTATTGATTTATCTGGTTGTTCAAGGTAAACTATAATATCGTCTGCAAATAGCCCAATCTTGTGTTCCGCCCCCTTTATTGTTATACCTTTTAATTTCTTATTTTGTCGTATCGCTTGAGCCAGTGGTTCTATGAACAGAGCAAACAAGGTGGGCGATAAGCAGCATCCCTGCCTAGTTGATCTTTGTATATTTACTTTGTCTGTTAAGCTACCGTTTATCTTGATTCTTGCCACAGGTTCTTGATACAGCGTCCTTATGCATTGTACTGATTTTTCGTTAAATCCAAAACGCTCCAGTACACTATATAGGAATTTCCAGTTAACCCTGTCAAATGCTTTTTCTGCGTCTAAACTCATTATTACTGCGCTTTTCTTTTCTTTATGTATTTGGTTAATTATATGTATTGTTCTCCTGATATTGTCATGTGTTTGGCGTCCCTCTATGAAACCAGTTTGATCATCTTCTATCAATTCCGTCAAGAATGTCTTTATTCGTTTACATATAATTGTTGTATATATTTTATAATCCACATTTAGTAAAGAGATTGGTCTATAGTTTCCGCATTGTTCTTTATCTTTCCCTGGCTTTAAAATAACTGAAATGATAGCTTCGTCCCATGATGGAGGTATTTTGTTGTTGTTCAACGTCCAATTAAATGACTTTAGGAGCTGTGGCGTGAGTTCTTCTATAAACAGTTTATAAAACTCAGATGGGTATCCATCACTACCTGGTGATTTACCATTTTTAAGTGACTTAATCACATCTCTGATCTCTTGTGTTGTTATTTCTGCTGTTAGCTTTTCATTTTGTTGATTTCCTATTGATGGCAAGTCCAATGTGCCTAGAAATTTTTTAATATCTTTAGTATTTGTTTCTTCAGGTTGCGAGTATAGTTCTTGGTAGAAATTATGGAATATTTCTTCGATGTTTTCTGGGTTAACTGTGGTTTTATTTGTGGTGGGATCTTTAATCTTGTATACATTATTCATTGTTTGTTGTTTTCTTAACCGTTTTGCCAGCAGTTTTGTGGCTTTTGGTCCCGTTTCATAATATTTTTGCTTTAGATATCTATTTTTCCTTTCAATTTCATCCATTTGTGTTTCTTTTATCTTTGTTTTTTCTTCTTTAATTTCTTGATATATTTTTGGATCATTTGTGCTTTGATGTTTACGTTCTAATTCCCTCAGTATCTCACATCTTTGTTCATACGCTTCCAGTTTAGTCTTATTTGCTTTTCCTGTTTCAACAATTAATTTTCCTCTTAACACGGCTTTTAGTGCGTCCCATAGTATTGTTGGGTCCACTTCTTCATTGTCATTCTCTTGGATATATTCGTTTATGTTTATTTTTATTCTTTCTTTCATTTTCTCATCATTTAACAGTCCTACGTTAAGTTTCCATGTTGTTTGTCGTTTTCTATTGTTTAGATATATTTCCATGTATATAGGATTATGATCTGATATTTCTGCCCCTCCAATCCAACAATTTCTCACCCTGTGTCTGTCACCTTCATTCATAAGGAAGTAATCTATTCTAGAGTGTATTTTATGGACTGCTGAATAATATGTATAGTCTTTTTCGAGTGGGTGCAGGGCCCTCCAAATGTCTACCATACCCATTTCTGCCAGTGAGGTTCTTATGAACTTTGTTACATGTTTTTTTGTCTTCTTAACACTTGTTGTATCAACTTCATGATCCATGACAGCATTTAAGTCTCCTCCACAAATTAGGACTCCTTCACTGTGTGTTGCTATGAGATCAAACAGATGTTGAAAAAAACCCTCGTCACTTTCTGGTGGGGCATAGATGTTCACTAATGTGATCTGCATACCATCTATTCTTCCCTTTATTATTACATACCTGCCTTCTTTATCCTGGATTTCCTGTTCACTTTCAAATTGTATTTTGTTTTAGTATCATAACCCCCCTTTTAGCTCCTCCCTTAAATGAACTGTAGTAGGAGTTCTTATAGCCAAATCTCTTTAGTTTCACATGTTCTGTCTTGCTCAAATGTGTCTCTTGCATAAATATAATTTCAGCTTTTTCCTTCTTGAATTTTCTTATTATTCTTTCCCTTTTAACAGGTGAGTTCAGACCATTCACGTTTAGTGTCATTATCTTAAGATTTTTACCCATATTCATGTTTTTCCATTTTTTTAACTTGTGCTCCTAGCCCCTTTAACAACAAAAATAACACATATTTATATAAAAACACATTAAAAAATCTTGACCTCCGTACTTTGGGCCTTTCTTCTGCCCACTGGTCCCTGTTGGTGGGTGGGGGGATTGTCTTCACAGAGTGAAGGGCCCTCCCTAGACCTCTAATTACTATCCAAGTAATAGTCATTAGTCTAGAAATGTCCAACAAATATCACTTAAACCTCTCCTAGCTGTCTGTTTCTCTTTTACCTTGTCTTCTTGGCCTTCATTTCTTCTGTGCCTTTCTTAATCTTTGTTATGATCTAGGCTTTCAGTTGAAAGCCTTGTAGCTTGTCCTGGGCCCGCTGCGCCACGTCTCTCCCCCTTCTTCCGCCGTTCACTCGTCTCTACTCCGGCTGTCGTGATGCGTTCAGGGCCGCCGCTGCTCCAGCCGTTTCCTCCGGCACGCTCACCTCAAGGCCCCGCTCCATCATATCCCGCGCTGCCTCTCTGGCCGTGTTGTAGGTTCTTACGCCGTCCTCCCAATGAATCCTCATTTTCGTTAGCGGCGTTTGGAATCTAATTTTTTTCTCTTTCAGCGTTTTTTTAATGTTGGCATATTTCTTCCGCTGCTGCACAATTTCTGTCGGGTAGTCATGGTCAAAGAATACCTGTTTGTCGCCGATTCGTATCTTTTTTTTCCACGCTCGTGTCAGGATTCTTTCCTTTATGTCATATTTCACAAAGTTTACCACAACTGACCTGGGTGGAGAGTTTGGCTTCGGGTTCTGTGCCAGGGCTCTGTGCGCTCGTTGAATCTGCAGATCCATTTCTCCGGGCAGTTCCAGCTCTTTTTTTAAGAACTGATCCATGAATTTCGTCATCGAGTTGCCTTCAATGCCCTCCGGAATTCCAAAGATGCGTATATTGCTTCGTCTGGACCTGCTCTCCAAGTCGTTTATTTTCTCCTGCATCCTCTGCGTTTGCGCCGTCAGGGTCTGTAGCTGTTCGTTTGCCTTGCTTTTCCAATCTTCCAGCTCCGATATTCGGGCCTGCGCTTCTGTCATACACGCCCGCTGGGAGCACAGCTCCTCCATGTTTTCTGTTAGCTTGCGCTCCATTTCTCTTCGGAGGCCCATAATTTCCTCCTTAATCTCTTTTTTCAGCTCCTCCTTAAGAACCGCTAAATCCTGCTGTAGCTGCCGCTTGAATTCTCTCAACTCTTTACCCAAACTGGCGATGCCAGTGTTCATGTTTTCGAGCCTGGCGTCCTCCATTTTCTCTGCTGTAGACACCTCGTTTTTTTGGGCTTCGTGTTCAGCGGTTTTTCCTGCGTTGTTGGAGAGGAATTCTTTAATTTTACCCTGCTTTTGTCCTTGTGCCCGGCTCCTTCGTGTTTTCATCCCTTAGTTTATTGATCCGCTTATGTCAAGTTGGCCATTTACCAATGATTTTTAATCCGGCTAGGGAGCGCTCTCTGTTTAAGCGTTATGTCTCTCCGCCATCTTCCCGGAAGTCCTATTTAGGTAATATTAAATATTTTTTCCACATTTCTATTCCAGTGTTTAGTTCAAAGCTCTCTGAAAAGTTGTACAGTGGATATAAAAAGTCTACACACCCCTGTTCAAATGCCAGGTTTTTGTGATGTTAAAAAAAAAAATTAGACCAAGATAAATCATTTAAACCCCCCCCCCCCCCAGCAATGTGACCTATAACCTGTACAGCCCAATTGAAAAACAAACTGAAATCTTATTCTAAGGGGAAAAATAAAAAACTTACAATAACCTGGTTGTATAAATATGCACACCCTCTTATAACTGCGGATGTGGCTGTGTTCAGAATTAACCAGTCACATTCAAACTCATGTTAAATGGGAGTCAGCACACACCTGCCACCATTTAAAGTGCCTCTGATTAATCCCAAAGAAAGCTCAGCTGTTTAGGCTTTTCCTGACATTTTTTACATGTAGTTTAATTGTGGCTGTTGCATGAGTAAAGCCTTATTCATGCTGCATTTCCCCTCTGGTCTGCTTTGGTCTGCATCTGCTTTGGACGAGCATGGTGCGCACACGGCGTTGTACATGCTTATTTTTTTTGTCTACCAGGCCAAGCAGTTGATGCATGCGCACAACTGTTATTTGTAGTTTCGCCCCAGCCCTATGGGTAGTGCAAATGCACTAATACACCACTTTGTTCACCAGCTATAAACACGAGAGCGACACCCATTTTTTTGTAGCAACAACAATAAGATAAGATAAGCCTTGATTAGTCCCACAATGGGGAAACTCCAGGATTGCAACAGCACAGGGATAGCAACACTCAGAGCAACAATCAGAAGGCAAGAAAAAAACAAGAGCAGCTAGTATACATATGTACATATTAATATAAATATATATATATATATATACAGTGTGTATATATATATATATATAGACACACAGTGCGGAGCATTGTGGTTGGTGGATGTGCAGCAGAAAGTCTAAGCTCTCTCTCCACGGATGCGGCGGGCCAGCTGGATGTCTTTGGGCATGATGGTGACTCTCTTGGCGTGGATGGTGCACAGGTTGGTGTCTTCGAAGGGACCCATCAGGTAGGCCTCGCTGGCCTCCTGCAGAGCCATGACGGCGGAGCTCTGGAAGCGCAGGTCCTGAGCGATCTCCCTCACCAGGCGCTGGAAGGGCAGCTTACGGATGAGCAGCTCTGTGGATTTCTGGTAGCGACGGATCTCTCTCAGAGCCACGGTACCGGGCCTGTAACGGTGAGGCTTCTTCACTCCGCCGGTGGCCGGAGCGCTTTTCCGAGCAGCCTTGGTGGCCAGCTGCTTCCTGGGGGCTTTTCCTCCAGTAGATTTACAGGCGGTCTGCTTGGTTCTTGCCATCGCTCTTTATTATTCTGTCTTATATTTCTTGCACGCCGCCTAAACTCCAGCCCAACACCCGCGTCGTTTTCGCTTCAGTTTCTCCCGGTATGTCAAGTTTCTCCGTTAGCACCGGGTGGCGGTTGAGTGCTAGCTAGCTCTTCCCTGCTGTATCGTTTCCTGCTGTAAACAGAGGCTCCGTCCGCCGACTCGGGAGACCTTTGGGGCGATCTGTGTGTCCGTGATATATATAGAGTGAAAGGTGTGCCGGATCAGAAAGAAGAAGGAAGATAAAAAGACTCAGAATTGAGCCGCTGTTGCAAAAGGCAGCCAACTCGTGTGGCGCCGGAACCGGAAGAATGGTGTCATTTTAAGGAAAAGGAGGAATTACCGTTTTCCAGTGCTCTTCTCTGCTCAAGCTGCTGCAAAAGGATTCATGTATGTTTACTCTCGTCTTCCGTGTCCTCTTGTCTTCCTCGTCTACTTTGTCTTTGTATGCTGTATTGGTAGTGCCACCTCGTGAATGGGACTTTCAGTCTTGCGCATGCTCTGTCAACTCGTTCAGGTCGTGGGCAGGCCGTGCGGTCATAAAAATTTGGGCTGCACGCGGTCGTCTGCAGTAGAGCCTTGTGTACACTAGTGGACTGGAGATGGTGATGTAAATTTCGTCACACGAAGTTTCCGGTTGCACATACGTGGATAGTGGAGGTGCAGCATGAATCCAGCTTAACCAAGCAAGTGTTGAAGCTGACCTCCCCCGAAGTGATCACACTGTTAAAAAGGAGCATACTTTAAGGCTCAGTTGGGATACTTGTTTAATACATTCCGAGGATGCCTCACATTCAGTCGCTTCAAAAAGCGACCGTGGCCTTCAGCCTGAAGCTGATATCATCTGGCGGTGCCCAACCTTCTCTGGGTGTTTCGACCCTTAACCGCAACACCCTCCAGTTGGTGGGTCAGCATTGGTGGCCAGATCACTGCCCATCAGCTCCAGGCCTCCAGCCCTCTTCCTCTCTTTTAAACCATAACCAACAAGAAGCCCTCTATGCTGCCTCTCCAATCCTGCATACAGCTGACTTCTGCTTGTTACCTGAAATTTTTTTTTTTTTTTTTTTTTTTTTTTTAGATTTAATATACTTTATTGATCCCCAGAGGGGAAATTGAGGGCATCCACCACCTGAATGAGATGAGATGAGATTCAACTTTATTGTCATTACACATGTATGAATACAAGGTAACGAAACGTGACTTGGCATTTGGGCACGCTCTGCAGAACGCATTCAAGGCCGGGGCAGCCGCTAGGCACCAGTCATGGCAGCCGCTAGGCGCCAGTCATGGATGGATGAAGCAACCACGATACGGCGCTATCCCTTAACCATTCTCACACACACACACACCTAGGGCCACTTTAGAGTCTACAATTAACCTAACCTGCATGTTTTTTGGCATGTGGGAGGAAACTGCCGAGTGTAGTGAGCATGGTCCACACAGACTGCGCTGGAAATCCTCTACACCCAGCCTCAACTGGAAACGGCCATGTTTGCCACCCTTTCTTCCTCTCTTGAGCGTCACCACAGCCTTCTTCCCATGGGACAGTCAGCTCCATAAGGATGACCTTTCTTGCCTGTTCTGACCAAATGACAATGTCAGGTCCCAGGTTTGTCTGAATGAATGGTGGGAAAACCAGCTTTCTTCCCAGGTCAGCTCTGATCTCCCATCCTTGCGCCCCCTGAAGGATCCTGGCTCTGCTTGCAGTAGATGGCTGTTTCCCGGCCCTGATGAGCTGTAACAATGTTACTTGTTGCTTTTTTGGCCATGGTCTTTTCCTGGCCTGCTCCAGGGTGTCCGCAATAACTGTGAGCACCTTATCATGCTGCCACCTGTGCCTCCCTTGGGACAAGGCTATGTGGCAACCAGTCAGGTTGTGAGAAAGTGTGCCTCTCCTTGAACACAGTTTACAGCAAACTTTATATTGTGTGCAGACCTCAGCTTGCTGCTTCCGGTTTACCCACAGTGAGCATGAGCTCCGCCTTGCACGGGGAGCATGCAGAGGCACAGAAGCATCTGCGGCCAGTTGAACACGCACACACGTAAACAGTGACTTATCATGGTCAGAAAACTTATTGTGGTGGGGGGTTTTTAATCGTATGATTAATCGTTTTAGGTGTTATTGTTGCAGGTGCAGCAACATCACTGTATGTATCACTATGTATCACTGTGGTGATTTGACCATAAATGAACATAATGACCCTATTCTTTATTATATTATCACTCCACACACACATAACCAGGCTAAACACTGTCCAGTGCAGAAGCCTGTGTCCACACATATCTCTTGAGGGCCAGCGGGCCACACAACTCACACCGGCGACCAGCCAGTTGCCAGCCTCTTCGTCAGAGTCCTACACACAGCCACGACCGTGCCACCACCTCACAGGAACTATGAAGCTCCAATCAGACTCTTAAATACAGGCTTTGCTCATCCACCTCCACTACAGAACAGTTGATGACATGGACAGCAATCAGGCCAACAGGACCCAGCCTCGGTGCACTAAAGCTACCCTCTGCGGACCCCACTTGTGCCCTCCTGGCATCCCCAGATGAGAGTCAATCATCTCATACTATGTAGACAGACACCTCATTTTTGGTACAAGCCATTTTATTTTTTCTACAGTGTTAGCTGCTTATGGACAACGCTGACTGTGCTTCTACTGCCTCCGGGTTGCAGAGTCATGCGACCACGAGTGACATTTTAAAGTGGTAGTACATGAAAACTCTCATATACACAGGTACAGAACAGGAAGATGCAAATAACCAACATAAACAAGATTATATCGGTTCCACCCATCTCGAATAAGAATCAGCACCTCCAAGTCCATGGTCCTCTGCTGGAAAAGGGCGGATTGTCCTCTTTGGGTCAGAGATGAGCTCCTGGCTGAAGTGGAGGAGTTCAAGTATCAAGGATCTTGGGATCTTATTCATGAGTGAAGCTGGATTTATGCTCCACCCTGCTCTGCACGTCTGGTTGAGCGCGTGGCTTGTGTGATATAAATTTCATCATCCTTTCCAGTCCTCTAGGCTCTGCGGGGTGCCTCCACAGCTGTGCGTGAAGACCAAATTTTGTGAGCATGTTGGCTGTGCGAGCTGACTCCTCATGTGCAAGATCAACCTCTCGTTCAAAAGGTGGCACCATCGGCACAGAATGCAAAGACAAAGAGGATGAAGAATTTAAAAGAAACTTAATGAGACCAGAGAGATGGCAAAAAAATAGATGATTAGTAGTGAAAGTAGTAAACACAGGAGCTCCTTTTCTCACCTTTGTGCAGTCGCCATTGTTGTTGCTATAACGAGTGCATGCCCATAGAATGCAAGTATTCTTGTCTGAAAACCGGTAGCCCAATTAGGCTTTACAGGCCCAAATGTAGGCTGTGTTTGAAAGTGGAATACAGAGAGGTGTAGCCGATATGTAGGCACTCAAGTGCATTTGTCAGTAAATATTTAAATAAAAATTATTTATTTTGTTATTTGTTCGTTTTTGTGTCCAGTTTGGTGACAGTCATCATTTAGTCAACTGTACATGTGGCCACATATGCTATACAGTTGATCTGGGCATTCTGCTCCACAATCATGGTGGTATTATTATGAACTTCTAATTTTTAGATAGCCGTGCGAGCACACTGAGAGGAGCGCCATTGGCGATAGTGAGTTGTGGTCCTGCAAAGGGATTCCCGTCTACTGCTGACCAGGTGGGCTGGGCTTGCTTCTCTGCGAAGGATCATGTTCTGCCCGCTACTTCTCCAACACTGGTGTTTAGGTTTATTTTGTTATTTGGGTGTTTTTGTGACCAGTTTGGTGACAGTCATCGTTGAGTCAAACCGTGCATGTGGCCATATATGATATGCAATTGATCTTGGCATTCTGTTCCACAATCATGGTGGTATTATTATTAACTTTTAATTTTTAGATAGCCGTGTGAGCAGCACACCGAGAGGAGCGCCATCGGTGACGGCGAGTCCCGTATACTGCTGACCGGGCAGGCTGGGTTTGCTTCCCTGTGAAGGACCACGTTCCACTAGCTTCTTCTCCAACACTGGTGTTCTTTAGGCAGACCCCAGGTTCCCGCTGGCTTCCCCGAATTATCCTTTAGACTTACGCAATCACGGCAACATTATAGTATAATTTTTTAAGCATTCCATCTTCACTATTCTCTCTTTCTTGTCAAATTTCTCGCTTTTCACTTCCTTTTTTTATTTACGAAGCGCTGTAGTGACTGACTGGTCGTGATGCTGCGCATTATCCAATCAGCATGGTCGTGATGCCACGCATTATCCACTCAGCATGGTCATGATACTGCGCATTATCCAATCAGCACGGTTGTGATGCTGCACATTATCCAGTCAGCATAGTCGTGATGCCGCGCATTATCCAATCAGCATGGTCGTGATGCCGTGTATTGTCCGGTCAGCATGGTCGTGATGCCGCATATTATCCAATCACCACTGAGTCTGTCCGAAACCCTGCCCACACTTCCTGAAGCCAGGGCATGAAGAGACAGAATGGTGGCTAAACCTTTATTGATAAAAATTACATATTTTGACTGAGTGGCTCCATACTCGAGGATGCACACCCCCGTAACCTGAGCAAGACGCATATAAAATCTTTGGTCAGTCTGACGAACGGTTCGAGAGGTATGTGTGGAACAGACTCACAGACACACAGATGCACACACCGACAGAGATTCCATGCATTTATAGATAGGGGCTCGTGGTTCTTGTTTTCCTTTGTTTTGATAACCGTGAACAAGCTGGCACATCAGTGCATTTGCGCTACCTATTGGATTGGGGTGAAACTGTAGATGATGGTTATGCATCAAAAGCTTTGCCCAGTAAATGCAAAAAAAATAAAGTGTATATACAGCCACATGCGTACCAGCCTTTTTCTAAGGTATAGGTGCATCATAGACATGCACATAGTGGTAGAGCATACAGGGATGAGAATTTTCCGCGGATCCACGGAATTCCGCGGATTTGATCATGTCTAGGGTCATTCTCGTGAATCGTCTAAATTCGAGGAGAAATTTTTTTTTTTTTTTGGGGGGGGGGGGAGTTATGTTATGACCGGCGAGTCGTATTTTCAATCGGCTGCTAAAATCCACGGCACAGAACCCGCTACCCAGCGAGATCAGTAATGTAATGTAATAAGGCCATTGATTGGCTGATCCTTATTGAAGCAACCAATCGGCGATTTTGTTAGATTTCCTTTGTCATATCCAGCAAGTGCCTACAGGCATGAAAAGGAAAAAAAAAGGAAAGAGAAGGAAATGAAACAGAAAGAACTCAATCTTCAACATGATTCTGTGGCAAGCAAGGCAGCCATGAAAAAGAACAGAGAAGCTGCAGCTAAGCAGGCACTGCTTGCCCACAGAAAATCAGAGAAGAGGAAGGCTACAGAACGGCTCCAGGCTTTGGTAGCCAAGAAGAAGAAATTGCACAATTAGATGTGAAGAATACATTGACTTGTACATAAGTTCGTAGAGTAGTAGCACAGGCATGTAAATATGGAAGTGACATTTTCTATTTCTCAATCAAGTGTGACTGAATCAAAACAGTATTGAACATGATTACACATGTGATGCAGCAGCAGATTAAAAAGGTAAACTATAAATGCATTTGTACTTACTTCTAACTTAAATATAAGACCACATTTGAGCATTCTAAAACACCAGATTTCGTTAGCTTCTGGGGGGCGTTGCCCCCCTAGACCCCCCACTAAGGCTCCGCCTTGGATCAGGCTTGGGGGCCTGCGTCCCCCAAGACCCCCGGCTTGGTTTCCTCTTTTTTTCCCAAACCCCATTCTCATCCCTGTGCATAAATCCAGCCTGAGGGACAAGGGAGTAGGAGATTGACAGACGGGTTGGAGCAACATTTGCAGGAATGTGGACGTTGTACCGGTCTGTTGTGGTGAAGAGGGAGCTGAGCTTTAAAGCAAAGCTGTCAATTTACCTCATCTTATGGTTAGGGCTGTGCGACATGACGAAAATTTCATATCATAAGTAATCTTGTGTCATGATAACGATGTATTTCATGACATACATTTTCTGTAAATTTTACAGTTTAGATAATCACATAAAATTGACCATCTCTTCTTTTAACTGTTTTTTTTGCATGCTTCTTTTTCCCCTCATAATTTTGCAGTGTTGTTACCTCCGCCAAGGGAGGAGGTAATGTTTTTTTTGTTGGTTGGTTTGTTGATTTGTCTGTTAGCAACATTACTACAAAAGTTATAAACGGATTTTGATGAAATTTTCTGTAAAAGTGTGTAATGGTGTGGGGAACAGATGATTAGATTTTGGAGGTGATCCGGATCATGATCTGGATCCAGGAATTTTTTGAAAACTATTTTATATATTAATATTGCACTTTTCATAAATTTGTTAAAGAAGTTAGGGGGAAATTTATTCAGTATAAATTAGTAAATAGGTTTTATTTTACTCCTTTTAAGCTCCAAAAAAAAGGGCCTAATGGCCGATAATCTCTGCTGGAAATGTCAAACAGGAGCAGGACCCTTTTTACATTCAATTTGGAAATGTGCTCTTGTGAATCCATTTTGAGAAAAGGTTGTGGAATTCATTGGGAAGTGGTTGGGTATGATGGTACCTAAATCCCCAAGGTTGTGCCTTTTAGGGGATAGAACAGAAATGCCAAATGAATCAAAATATGATTTTGTTGTGATAAAGTTGCCACCCAAGTGATCCTCAGATACTGGAAAAGTACGTCACCTCCTGATTTTAAAATGTGGTTGACACAAATGTTAGAAGTTGTAGCATATGACGAAATGTTAGCCAGAATTAATAATCAGTGTGAAAACTTCAATAGGTCATGGTCAGGCATTTTATATTTTAAAGAAGCTTCTAGATTGGAAAGATGGTTAATTTTTCTTTTCTTTGTTTTTTTAGTACCGCTGTGGTTGCAGAGATTGTTTTGAATGGGAATGTGTATCTGCCCAAGACCTTTTGATTTGCTATGGTTTCTGAATGGTGCTGCCATTTTTGTTTGCTTGTTGAGAAAATAAAAAAAGTTGAATTACAAAAAAAAATAAAAAATTGCACTTTTCATGTATTTCACCTTTAAGACGTGTCCGTGGAGTTATGTGTGTGGCCACAGACCTCCACAACCCGGAAGCAGTGCACTCTTACCACCAAACTCTGCAGAAAAAGTAAAATGGGTTGTAACGAAAAGGAATGTGATCTCCATCCACATCATATGTGATGATTGACCTTATTTCATCCAAAGATGCCAAGAAGAAGCAAGCAAAAGTTTGCGGTTTAAGACGGAATTTGGAGTGCGTGCGGATGTAACCAGCAGACAAGCTGAGGATGTTGTTGGAGCCACATGGCCCACACGGTATTTAAGCACAGTAAACTTTAGCACTGGACAATGTTTAATTTTTTGTTTGTGAAATCACAATAGGTCTGTTATGATTGTTTACTACGCACCGCAGTGATATGATACCAGACTTAATTATTAACCTTGTCAGTAAACTGTAAGGGAGAGGAGGAACAATAAAATGAAAACCAACCTGAAAGATTCAACAAACCATGATGCTAATTTAAGGTTGAATTGCCCAGCCCCAGTGTATGGTCAATGCAGTTATGACATTCTTGTTAGATCCACCAAGGAGATAATGTAATTGGGGTGGTTTGTCTGTCTATCTGTTAGCAGGATTACGTAAAAACTACTGTATGGATTTT
This sequence comes from Pholidichthys leucotaenia, assembly GCA_020510985.1. NCBI lineage: Eukaryota > Metazoa > Chordata > Actinopteri > Cichliformes > Pholidichthyidae > Pholidichthys > Pholidichthys leucotaenia. The sequence goes on from CM035839.1 coordinate 223,137,430, forward strand.
GATGAAATTTTCACCAGAGGGTGGTCCTTGGGCTAGAGAGGAACCCATTACATTTTGGTGATGATCCGAGAACGCATACCTCCACCAAGGCACTTGTCTTGTTACAGTGTGTTAGCAAGAATCCTCCAAAACTGCTGGATAGACTTGGATGCAATTTTCACCAGAACTGGCTCGTGGCCTACACAGGAACCCATTACATTTTGAAGGTGAGGGGACAGAAGGAGCCTTGGCAGAGGTATGTGCTCTATGGGTGCTTTTCTAGTTATAAAATAGTTTTTAAATATGCATTCGATTATTATTAATTATTATTATTATTATTATTATTAATATACTAATTAATAATTATTATTAATTATTCTCTTAAATTTTAGTTTTTTCTTCTAAATCATACCATATGAATAAAAAGTAAACAATACGTTAAATATTTCCTGAGCCAGACAATAGCAAAAAAAATCTGAAAATGAGAAAATTACCCATTGTTGCCATGTACAGAATTAGCTGTTAGTTTAAATCAGTGAAAATTTAAGTGTAGACCTACAGCCTGAAAACTGCCATTCTGGCCTGATTTAACCTTTTTGCTTCTTAGTAAAAATATTTCAGATTGGTCATGAAATGAAAATTAAAGACACAAAAGGTAATGTAATAAAAAAACGTGATGACTTTAGCTTTACTCATTATCACTACTTGACTAAAATTATTAGAAATAAAAAAAACTAGTGCATTGCTCATAGAAGGCAAGTATTCTTGTGAAAATGGATATCCCAGTTAGGCTTTACAGGCCCCAAATGTAGGCTGTGTTTGAAAGTGGAATACAAAGAGGTGTAGTCTACGATGGTGTGAAAAAGTGTTTGCCCCCTTCCTGATTTCTCATTTTTTTTTGTATGTTTGTCACACTTAAATGTTTCAGATCATCAAACAAATTTAAATATTAGACAAAGATAACACAAGTTAACACAAAATGCAGTTTTTAAATTAAGGTATTTATTATTAAGGGAAAAAAATCCAAACCTACATGGCCCTGTGTGAAAAAGTGACCCCCCCCCCCCCCCCCCAAAAAAAAACAGGAAAAAAACCCCCAAAACATAAATTAACCCTATGAGTGTGTATGTTGCTGAACTGTGACATAACCCCTAGTGGTCAAGAGTGGTAAATATTTTTTGTCAATAAAATAGTTCAGATTTCCAAGGCTATAACTTGAAAGTGGTAAGAGATAATGGCTTACTGTCAATTAGAAAGATGTAAAATATGATCCAAAGTTTCAGATAGGAATAAATTTATGAATCTAATTTGCATAATGTCACGGCACCTCTTTAAATTCCATAACTCAGTCAAAACTGGACTTTGGACGTATTTACACAAAAAATGGTTCAGTCTTTTGACACTGTTTTTTGTACAGAGGTACCTCATCATCTTATCTTCAAAGTATATGAACAAGAAATCAGTACATTTAAAAAAAAACAACAGAAATTTCTCACTTACTTTTGACAAAGGGGGGCTGGCTGGCTGGCTGGCTGGGTGGTGAGGCCGCTGTGTTTTCACCCATCATGGTCCATATTTTGCATTCTGCCGGTAATTTAAAATCTCAACCACATCTACAAAGTCTTATGATTATCCCACATAAATTTCTCTTGTATCCCGTGGCTGTTTTCTGCGTACAAAGCCGAAAAAGTGACGGTGACGATCATGGCCATATGGTTTCTGGGCTAACTGCTACAAACAGGAAAAGGAAATGAGTTCTTCGTTGGTGTATTACGAGTCATCCACTGAGTCGGATGTCTGCCACCTTTTGAAACTGGCAAATCAGTACAATCAGTGCAAATTCCCAATGCAGGCGATTATGTCAGAGTGAGAAGGAAGGTGCAGTGCCGCGCTCTGCCACTAGGGGCACGCAAATTTTCACACTCAAAAGGGTTAACTGTGGTTTATCATATCTTGGGAAAGCTGAGATCAATTTCTGTAGCCACACCCAGGCCTGATTACTGCCACACCTGTTCAAAGTGAAGTAGACCAAAAGATCCTCAAAAGTTAGACATCATGCTGCGATCCAAAGAAATTCAGGAACAAATGAGAAACAAAGTAATTGAGATCTGTCCTTCTGGAAAAGGTTATAAAGCCATTTCTGAAGCTTTGGGACTCCAGCGAGCCACAGTGAAAGACATTATCCACAAATGGCGAAAGCATGGAACAGTTGTGAACCTTCCCAGGAGTGGCCGGTCGACCAAAATTACCTAAAGAGTGCCGCGACAACTCATCCGAGAGGTCACAAAAGAACCCACAACAACATCCAAACAATTGCAGGCCTCACTTGCCTTAGTTAAGGTCAGTTTTCATGACTCCACCATAATAGAGACTGGGCAAAAATGGCCTGCATGGCAGAGTTCCAAGACGAAAACCACTGCTGAGTAAAAATAACATAAAGGCTCGTCTCAGTTTTACCAGAAAACATCTTGATGATCCCCAAGACTTTTGGGAAAATACTCTGTGGACTGACGAGACAAAAGTTGAACCTTTTATAAGGTGTGTGTCCCATTACATCCGGCGTAAAAGTAACACAGCATTTCAGAAAAGGAACATCACACCAGCAGTAAAATATGGTGGTGGTAGTGTGATAGTCTGGGGCTGTTTTGCTGCTTCAGGACCTGGAAGACTTGCTGTGGTAAATGGAACCATGAATTCTGGTGTCTACCAAAAAATCCTGCAGGAGAATGTCCGGCCATCTGTTCATGACCTGAAGCTGAAGCGCACTTGGGTTCTGCGGCAGGACAATGATCCAAAACACACCAGCAAGTCCAGCTCTGAATGGCTTAAGAAAAACAAAATGAAGACTTTGGAGTGGCCTAGTCAAAAGTCCTGACCTGAATCCGATTGAGATGTTGTGGCATGACCTTAAAAAGGCGGTTCATGCTCGAAACCCCTCCAATGTGGCTGAATTACAACAATTCTGCAAAGAGGAGTGGGCCAAAATTCCTCCACAGCGCTGTAAAAGACTCATTGCCAGTTATCGCAAATGCTTGATTGCAGTTGTTGCTGCTAAGGGTGGCCCAACCAGTTGTTAGGTTTAGGGGCCATCACTTTTTCACACGGGGCCATGTAGGTTTGGATTTTTTTTTTTACCCTTAATAATAAACACCTTCATTTAAAAACTGCATTTTGTTTTTATTTGTGTTATCTTTGTCTAATATTTAAATTTGTTTGATGATCTGAAACATTTAAGTGTGACAAACACAAAAAAATGAGAAATCGGGAAGGGGCAAACACTTTTTCACACCACTGTATATGTCAGCAATCACATGTTAGACTAGCTAGACAAACTGACGCTCTGCCCAGTCTGCTTGTGCGCCTCATGTTCTCCACATATGGTGAATTAACCTTTAGACCTATGTAATCACGGCAACTTTATGGTATAATTTTTTAAGTATTAAATCTTCAGTATTATCTTTCTAGTCAATTTTGTTATTTTTCACTTTGTTGTTTTGTCCAGTGAACACTATGGTGACTGACAGGTCGTGATGCCGCGTATTATCCAGTCAGCATGGTCGTGATGCCATGTATTATCCAATCAGCATGACCGTGATGCCGCATATTATCCAATCAGCATGGCTGTGATGCCATGTATTATCCAGTCAGCGTGGCTGTGATGCCGCGTATTATCCAGTTAGCACAGAGTCAATTCAAAACCCCACCCACACTTCCTGAAGCCAGGGCATGAAGAGACAGAGCAGTGGCTAAACTTTTATTGATAAAAATTACATGTTTTGACTGAGTGACTCCGTACTTGGATATGGGTGACTCCATTTATTTGAGGTTCAGTTCACTATATCAGGGGTATCCGACTTTCAAGCGCTCTCTCTTTTTCTGTAATTTGCAGATGTCGGTTTCGTTTTTATAACATGCAAGGGAACATAAGAGTTTCAGACTTGCATTGCAATTTTTAAAAAAAAATCATTGATTTTGCCATTACCATCGAAACTATTGGTTGGGTCCCCTCATTTTTCCCAGTTTTTGTGTGACATGACAATCGCATCAATTTCAAAGTACCTGAAAGGGATCTCTGAGTAACTCTTTCTACTCATTTATGCAAGAGATAACAGAGTTGTAATGCAAATTCAAAATAAAACATTCCCCAATGTGATCGTATCTATGATTTTTGTACGGTGACCCCTGCAAATTTACTCGTACGACGTAAATTTTCGTGTCCCCGAATTTACGCATCAACATGCAAGTTATTCGGTAAAGTAACAAGAAAAAAAGAAGTGCTGATGCTTTTCACTTTGCACCTTTCAAATCCCAAACCATACATGTAAAAAGGAGATCAGTCTTTGTGAAGCTCAGATGTAGAATATTTCAATAAAATCTCAAACATTTATGACACATCGAATATGGTGTCCCTTAAAAAATATACGTCTTCGGTCTTGGTCGGCCGTGCGCAGCCCCGTCTGGCGAGGTGACCGCCCTGGGAAAGCCCTTGATTTTCTCTACCCCGGATGTGCTCAACCCATGTGGAGAGGATTTACCGTGGCCATTTTGGATAGAAGTTATCGAAGGTCCAAACTTCCGTGTCCCACATTTACGCATTTTGTGATTTTACGTCTTATCCAACAAACAGGGAGAATTTGAAGATATGTATACACGTTATCACATCTTAATATGTCATGAAAATGTAGCTGTTGATGAGTTTTGATGCGTTAAAAATACTGGAAGTGTTGAAGTTGTTTCGTGTAAAACGTGTGCCATTGCAAAGTGCATTCAACTCCATACCGGGAAACAAAAGCCAGAGTGTCCCATTTACGCCTTAACTTACAAGTAGTTAAAGTGAGCTCTCATCCTCAAGAGTTTTGGACATTTGAATTATGTACTTGTTTCTGGTGCTTCTTTATCCTCATAAAATACCTATTGGAGTTGTCGCTTATAAAGTATAATCTAAAAACGAGGGAAATGCCATAGACATAAAGCAAATTAAAGGGAAACCAAAACAATAGCGTCTTCATTTACGTCGCCTGCACCAGGTCGTTTTCTGGAAATCAAGTCAATGTCATGGTTTATTTTGCATTATATTTGTTACCGTAGATCATTTTGCAAGTACCTGTATAAATTTTAAGGTAAAAAATTAGAAATATGTGTCGAAATGAGTGGCTGTACCTTGAGTGAGATCAAGACGTAAACAAGGACTCAAACAAGTCTATAAAGAGACACTCAAAATTTCATTTTCATGAAAAGAGGCTTTAAATAGGTCATGCTATTTGGGAAAGTAGTCAGACTAGAGTACCTAACACATGCCAACTTTCAAAGAATGAAAGTGTTCTTGGCTTTTATGTACAAAACCATTTTTAGGTTTGGTGTCTCCTTTACACCAGAAAAATGGACACGTGTGTGCACACTTGCATGCTATCTGTTCCTGAATGCGAATGCCGTTACGAAAATAGTTAATAATAACCAGAGGGTTGCGGGTTTGAATCTTGCTCTCCCCGGCCACCCTGCCGTTGTGTCCCTGGGCAAGACACTTTACCCACCTTGCCTCCTCCAGTGTCCTTGACACTGGATATGAATGTGTATAAATGTTTGGTAGTGGTTGGAGAGGCTGTTGGCGCAATGGCACGTTTCTGTCAGTCTGCCCCAGGACAGCTGTGGTTACAGAAGTAGCTTACCACTATCGGTGTCTGTCAAGAGTGAATGAATGGACTCACTGTAAGCGCTTTGAGATGTCACTTGACATGTGAAGCGCCATATAAATACAATCCATTATTATTATTATTATCTCCATTAAAATGAAGTTAGCGGACTGTCCTCTCTTACGCAGCACGATGGAAAACAGCCCCACATCCCTGGCAAACAGGAGTAGCAGCTATTTGACCAAACTGGTAGTTTGCAATTAGCAACCACTGGACTGAAGCCGAGCCACCCACCACACACCTGTTCCACTACACGCATTGCGGGGGAGAGGCTGGGCACTTACAGGTAGTGCATGAGGAGCTTTGCTGAACAAACTGGAATATGTGCATTTTAAATCACGATTTAAATGATACCCTATTCTATGAAAGGAAAGACATTTTATATCGTCATCTGATATATACAGTATATTGTCATATCGCACAGCCCTACCTATGGTCATAAACTTTGGATATTCATCGAACGAATGAGATCATGGATACAAGCGATACACACTCAACCACCCACACCAGACTGCATGTGTTCTTTGTATCCCAGTGTAGATGTGTGTTGTTATTCTAAACCCTGAAATCATTTGTGGGATTCACCGGGGATGGGTGACCCAAGGGGTGAGGTGGCTCATGAAGTTGGTTCGTGTGTGTGCGAGTGAGAAAACGGACAGGACCTTACTGGTCGGTGTTGAGAGAATATATATGTTGTATAGCAATAGTCATAGGCACATTTTATAAAAATATGAAAATGTTTCGTCAAAATATAACGTATACACAGTGACATTTTAGCAGCTGAAATACACTTTCTGTTGGAGGCATCAAGTGCACCCTATTTATCCCACACACTGTTCTTCCTCCATAAAAACTAAGTTGCATAGATAATAAATGTAAGTGAATTCTTGCAAGATTATAATTTTTGCTAGTAGGGATGCCATCTTAAATAAGAAGTTGCATAGAAAGTAAGGATGACTAGCAAAAACTAAACTAATAAACTGTCCTGTTTTGCAGGTTGTTGCTGATACTAAATACTCAAGAAGGTGAGTTTGTTGTCATGATGTTATGAAACTGTTCATATTTTGCAGCTAAATATTCAGAACAGCTAAATGTTGAAAACACTGAGCATAACTTCAGTGGCCAAAGTGTTTCAGCTCTTTTGAGCACCATTTGTGTCATTCTGCCTTTGTGTCCAGTAAAGCTGTTAATTTGCTGATGTCTTAAAGTTTTTGCCTGTTAAATTGTTATTACAGGAAACCTACAGTTGTCATAAAGCACTCGGGGCTGGATGAATCTGGGGACTCAAATGCAAGTGAGGATGAAGATTTGCCAGTCAATGCAAATGGTCATCTTGATATCACTAGACTGCCTAAAGGTAGGTCTTAAAGTCTGCTTCTACACAAAATGTAATAATTGTTGCGTGTTGTAAGGCTGGGCAATTTGACTTAAATTCAATATCAGGGTTAACTGAATCTTTCATGTCAGTTTTTTTTTTTTTTTTCTGCCTTTCTTCTCCCCTAAAGTTCACGGACATGGCTTGTAATTAAGCAATATTACAAAAGAATCTACTAGCCTTATCTGTCAGCCTGTCCCTCACCATGGCAAACAAGAAGGGGCTCAGAGCCAATCACTGATGTAACCCCACTCCCACCTTGAATCCATCTGTCGCTCCTACAGCACACATCACCAACGTCTCGCTGTCCTCATACATGTCCTGCACCACCCTCACCTCACATACTTCTCTGCCACTCCTGACTTTTTCATGCAGTACCACGCTTGGCACCCTATCATATGCTTTCTCTAGATCCACAAAGAGACAGTGCATCTCCTTCTGACCTTCTCTATACTTCACTGTTAGAGCAAACATTGCATCTGTAGTACTTTTTCTTGGCATGAAACCATACTACTGCTAACTGCTTGTCACCTCTCCTCGTAACTTAGCTTCAGCAACTCTTTCCTGTATCTTCATAGTGTGGCTGATCAACTTTATGCCTCTGTAGTTACTACAGTTCTGAGCATCACCTTTGTTTTTGAAAATTGGTACCAAAACACTTCTTCTCCACTCCTGAGGCATCCTCTCACTCTCCAAAATTGTGTTAAACAATCTGGTTAAAAAGTCCACTGCCATCTCTCCTAAACATCTCCATACCTCTACTGGTCTGTCATCTGGACCAACCTCCTTTACATTATTTATCCTCTTCAAAGCTGCCCTCACTTCTGCCTTGGTAATCCTTGGGACTTCCTTGTTCCCGAGGAAGTTGGGAGCAAGTTTCCTTCATCCATCCTCCTGTTTCTCTCATTTTCTTTATTCATCAATTCCTCAAAGTACTCCTTCCACCTTCTCAATGCACTCGTCATTTATTAGTACATTACCATTTCTGTCCTTAATCAACTTAACCTGCTGCACATCCTTTCCAGCTTGATTGCTCTGTCTAGCCAATTGATACAAGTCCCTTTCTCTTTCCTTAGTGTTTAGCCTCTTTCAACTCACTATATGCCTTTGCCATCTCTCTTCTTTGCCATGTGCCTCGATTCCAAATACTCCTGTCTACTTTCTTCATCTCCCAGACTATCCCACTTTTTCTTTGCTAACCTCTTCCTTTGAATACTTCCTGTACCTCTTCATTCCACCGCCAAGTCTCCTTGTCTTCCTTCCTCTGTCCACTGGATACACCACATGTCTTTATACCCGTTTCCCTCAATACTTTTGTTGTACTTTCCCAGTCATCTGGTAATTCTTCCCTACCACCCAGAGCCTGTATCAACTCCTTCCTGAACTCTGTGTGACCTTCTTCCTTCTGTAACTCAATAAAATAATAAATAACCTATATAATTGCAGGCAATAAAAAAAAAATCTTAACTTACTAACAGCTGGTTTGAATGTTTGATAAGGAGTCTTCAGTCGTAACTTTTACAAAAGCATTACAAGTAAGAAGAAAAAGTGATATGATGTTGATCATTTGTGCAGCAGCACAAAACCGGAATTGAAACATTGGCTTTTTCTCAGGAAAGGTACACATTAAATCTAGGGATGTATTTTAGTCTGTAAATCCTCCTTGGTTATAATTTTGATGATTACTTTTTTATTTAAGGCTGCATCTATGCAACTACACAGGTTAAAAAAGAATGTTTTACAGATACATTATGAGCCCTTTTTTAACCTAATCCTATCTATAAACACATCAGGCTTAAAGTTTCATCAAGGAGCTTGTATTTCTCTGAGAAATACAGAAATATAAGCACTGTATTTGTGTTTCTCTCTGAGAAATAAATGCACCTTGGTGTGGATTGGCTGAAATCTATTGTTAATTGGAGCTGTAACATACTGTTACTCTTTATTTCTGTGCACATGGATGTGAAGAAACGGCGCTAAGAAAACCTCTCCACTTTGGAGACTTGTTTCAAGTCTCTACATTTTCACACCTTCAAATACCTGGCGTCATATGTACGGACAGCTAAACTACCACAGTTTGGAGTAAAAAATGTTGTCATGTACATTGTCTCTGAAAGTGGCTTTAGCAAAACGGAACAGTTATCTACAGGGTTTAATTCCACTTATTAAGAGTTTGCATAATAGGGTGAAACGATCAGTCGACGTTGTCGATAACAACGATAATAGAAATTTGTCGATGGAGATTTATTGTCGACGAGTCGTTTAATTTTTAAGTTTATATGCATGCTGCGGGAATGTTCGGTTTAACTGTTCAGTGAAGAAAAAGAGGAACGCATCATGGCAACATAGAGAGAAAATCACGGAGAAGGCCAAAAGTTTCCAAAGTATGGGAGTATTTTACCGAAAATTAATAAATGATACAAGTTAAATGTAGACTGTAAAACAGTTTGTCATATCACAGCTGCACTACAGCGATGGATCCATTCTCTCCATTCCTCCGTTTCCGGCCACCTGTCAGTGGATTGCTCTGGAAAGGTTAGCAGGTAATGTTAGCGCTTCTTATTGTCAATGAGCGGCTCTCTCAGCTTTAGAAAACTGACCACACTATTCGTGTGTGCCGTTGAAATAGTTTAGCTGTTGTCAGACAGTAATCTCTCTTACGATGGTTGCTGACAGCTCAGCTGCTTCCGTTATGCTAGCTATATACACCATTCAGAAAAAGTTGGGGATATTTGGCTTTCGGGTGAAATTTATGGAAAATGTTAAAAGATCATGCTACAATGATACTATATCATGAAATTAGGGTATTTAAGGAGAAGCATGCAATAGTGATTTCCTCAACTCAATTAAAACAAAAGCCAACAACAGTGGTGGGTGTACCACAACAAAAAATGTCAGTGTCTCAATAACTTGTCTTGTCATGTGCCCTTGAGCATCAATTACAGCTTGGCAATGACATCTTGTGCTGTTCACAGGTCGACTTATTGTCTGCTGAGGCATGGCATTCCATTCTTCTTGAAGGGCGGCCCTCGGGTCACTGAGGTTGTGGGGTGCAGGGTTAGAAGCCTCTACACTGAGACAGCTGATTCCATAGGTTCTCTATGGGATTCAAGTCTGGAGAAAGTGCAGGCCACTCCATCTGAGGTACTCCAGCCTCTAGAAGCCATTCCCTAATGATGCAACCTTGATGCGTCGACTTGTGAAGAGCATAAGATGTCGTCAAGCTGTAATTGATGCTCAAGGGCACATGACAAGTTATTGAGACATTGACATTTTTTGTTGTGGTATACCCAACTTGGCTTTTGTTTCAATAAATTGTTTGAGATGAGGAAATCACCATTGCATGCTTCTACTTAATTGCCCTACTTTCATGATTTAACATCACTGTAGTGTGAACTTTTTACATTTTCCATAAAAATCACCAGAAAGCCACTTTGTGAATAGTGTGTGTTGTTGTAGTAGCAGTAGTGTGAAAAACTGTTTGCCCCCTTCCTGATTTCTCATTTTTTTTGTATGTTCGTCACACTTAAATGTTCCAGATCATCAAACAAATTTAAATATTAGACAGCGATAACACAAGTAAACACAAAGTGCAATTTTTAAATGGAAGCTGTTTATTATTAAGGGTAAAAAAAAAAAATCAAAACCTACATGGCCCTGTGTGAAAAAGTGACTCCCCCCTTCCCGTTAAAAGATAAATTAACTGTGGTTTATCATATCTTTGGAAAGCAGAGTTCAATTTCTCTAGCTACACCCAGACCTGATTACTGCCACACCTGTTTTCAATCAAGAAATCACTTAAATAGGACCTGCCTGACAAAGTGAAGTAGACCACAAGATCCTCAAAAGGTAGACATCATGCTGTGATACAAAGAAATTCAGGAACAAATGAGAAAGTAATTAAGATCTATCAGTCTGGAAAAGATTATAACGCCATTTCTAAAGCTTTGGGACTGCAGCGAACCACGGCGAGAGGCATTATCCACAAATGGTGAAAACATGGAACAGTGGTGAACCTTCCCAGGAGTGGCTGGTGTACCAAAATTACCCCAAGAGCAAGTCCACCTCTGAATGGCTTAAGAAAAAACAAAATGAAGACTTCGGAGTGGCCTAGTCAAAAGTCGTGGCCTGAATCCAATTGAGATGCTGTGGCATGACCTTAAAAGGCGGTTCATGCTCGAAAACCCTCCAATGTGGCTGAATTACAACAATTCTGCAAAGGTGAGTGGGCCAAAATTCCACCACAGCACTGTAAAAGACTCATTGCAAGTTATTGCAAATACTTGATTGCAGCTGTTGCTGCTAAGGGTGGCCCAACCAGTTATTAGGTTTAGGGGGGAATCACTTTTTCACACAGGGCCATGTAGGTTTGGATTTTTTTTACCCTTAATAATAAACACCTTCATTTACAAACTGCATTTTGTGTTTACTTGTGTTATCTTTGTCTAATATTTAAATTTGTTTGATCTGAAACATTTAAGTGTGACAAACATACAAAAAAATGAGAAATCAGGAAGGAGGCAAACACTTTTTCACACCACTGTATATATGTCAGGGGTACCCTTATGGCTCTTTTCTCATTTTTTTTAATTGGCTGCTTTGTAGCTCTTTTTTAAGTTATATCTTCTTTTCTTTGCATGGTGGCTCAGTTTTTGGTGTGGCGTGTCACCATGTAGAAATGTTACCAGCAGAAACCCTGTATGTAGACACCAAATGCGAATGGGCGGCGCACATCCATACAAAGTCAATGGAAAGAGGCGAGTACACACAAAATTGCGCATTCACGTCTGAGGGATAGCGCTGGCTTTGAGATTCTGCCGTTATCTGAGTAAATGTATCAACATTGAAGAGTAAACTAGTTTGAAAATGAGACTGTGACACTCACCTGGAGACAGAAAGACCAGGAGCGCTTCAGCTGAATCTGGATGTCGGAATTATTTACCCACGGATTCCTGCCATGGACATGCTAACAAGGCTAGCAAGCTAGCAACTTATACACCCATTAAGTTTTCGAGGCAGGGACAACTTTTTCAGGTGAGCCCCCTTGTCAGATAATATAAACCTAAGCATGACGTTATTTTGGGGATTTCAACAGCAGGTTTAACACAGCTGCAGACAACTTCGCCATTCTGCATCTAACCCAGACAGTAAATTCATGTCTATTCATGTATTTATATTGTTATAATGTAATCGTGCTGTGTGAAAATTTGCCTGTTTGCGTTTGGTGTGAAGGCACCTTAAGACAGTATCTCGATACTTGATATATATCTGTTATGTAAACCAGTGGTTTTCAGCTAGGGTACCCAGGTATCCTCACATTTTTGTGGGAAAATATCTAATTTCACTTGTTAATTGGTCCAAAAATTGCAAATAATTTGCCATTTTTGTACATGGGTGCCTACAGAACCCATGCATAACAACACGCATTAATAGGTGTGATTATTTTTGGGGAACTAGCTTTTAGTTTCAGCCGTGGTCGTTGCATATGATTACACATTTCCAAACGTTGTACACGGGTTCATCTTGTGATAATGAACCGTGGTTATGGTTTTGTGATCACAAAGTCAAACGTCAAAATGCCATATAACCGATATCTCAACAACAAAAAAAGCTAGTGTCACTAAACTTGCTACACAGCTTCATTCTGAGACCTTGGCTTCTGACTATGGGTTTGGGGTTAAAAGGTCAAGATTAACAATCCCTATGCCCTATTACTATAGAATGAGTAAAGCTATGGTCACCAGACTTGTTACACAGGTTCACTTGGAATCCTGACCTACAACTATGGGTTGTATACAGCTGTTTTTGTTGTATATTCATTGCTTATAGCAGGGGTGTCCAATCATATGCCATGGAGGGGCAAGACCCTGCACGTTTTTGCTTCTGCTCAGTCTCTTCAGCAGGTGTTTTCACTTATCAGCAATCAGTGGTAAGAAATTAAGTGAAATCTGCTTTTGAAGACACTGGTTGGAGGTAAAGCCTTTAGGGTCTTGGCCCTCCATGGCACATGATTGGACACCCCTGGCTTATAGACTTAAGAAAATTTGGTTCTGCCCCAGTAATTAAATGAAAAAGTTAAAAACTGCTCTCCTTCAGTGACATATTGGGATCTTCAAAGAAAACGGCGGCGGAAGATGTTGCACTCGCCTCAGAGTGCTTTTGTTTATCTTGATATATACAATATTGCCCTATCATATAGTATTTTAAATGGCAACTATACCTATACTTCCTTAAAATACTACTTATTGCTCAACCCTTGTTGTGGGGCTGTCCCAAGTGTTAAGTTATATTTACATACAATATTTTAATAACTTTCTTTCATGGATTTATTTTGGGTTTTTTTTATAGGAACTGTACTTGTCAGGCCTGAACCAGTTGAAAATGGACGAGATGAATTTAGAGGTCCTGAGTTTTGCAGTAGGAAATCTGGAGTGCTGCGGAGAGACTTTTCAAGAAGACGTGGAGGTCAGTCACCACAGCCATTAGTCTCAATATATTTCTCATTCTTTCAGTTTTTTTTTTTTTTTATATAAAACCTCTATCTTGTAACATAAAACCATAAGGAGACACTGTTAAAGAGGTTTAATTGCATGTAAAAAAAACAAACAAAATTTCTCACTAATCTTGGGTGGTTTCATGTATTGCAGTGTATTTTATAGTCTTGAAGATGTGCAGTTTTATTAGTTATTGTCCAAAAAATGTCTATGCTTTCTCTTAAAGGGGTCATTGGACTTTTTTTTGCACATTTTAACAGTTTACATGTCTTAATGAAATGTTTAATAATAATGGATTAGATTTATATGCCGCTTTACATGTTAAGTGACATCTCAAAGCACTTACAGTGAGCCTATTATTCATTCACTCCAGACAGACGTTGATAGTGGTAAGCTGCTACTGTAGCCACAATTATCCTGGGGCAGACTGACAGAAACCTGGCTGCAAATCCGTGCCAACGGCCTCTCCAACCACTACCAAACATTTATACACATTCATACCCAGTGTCATGGACACTGGATGTAAGGTGGGTAAAGTGTCTTGGCCAGGAACACAACAGCAGGATGGATGGGGAGAGCAGCATTCGAACCACCAACCCTGTGGTTATTGGACGACCCGCTCTACCGCCTGAGCCACTGCCGCCCACATTTCTCTCCTCGATTCCATGTCCGTTTGAGACATTTTGGTTACATTTTCTTTAAATATTTAATTATTGTTGCAAATTTGTTTTTTCCCCACCTTTCTTGAAACATTCTGATTTTATGGCTATCATTTAAATAAACATGCTTCTCTGATGTCACTGAGCCATTAGCTGGGTAGCTTCTAGCCTTTAGCTTTTAGCCTCCTGCTGGCTCAGGAGCTGCCCGCAAACGATGACGGAGCCCCTTTGGTAGCAGCACTTACTGCTGTGTGGGACACAGGATTAATGGCATGAGCCAGCTCCAGTCAGCAGCCTCAGATCCCAGCCCAAGTCAGTCACAGTGACAAATGCGGACTGCCCAGCGTAGCAGTCCCAATAGTTCACTGTAGAGTCATGGTGAAATTATTAAAAAAATAAGCCAGAATGACACAAGATATATTATTGACTGTGGATGAGTGAACCAGGTAGTGACAAGGATGGCTGTTAGGGTGACTAAGATCTGAGAAAAATAATATAAGGCATGCTTGGTCTGAGCCTCCTAGTGCCAGTGTTAGCTCAGGGGCTAATACCTGTAGCTCCCCTTCCATCTACATCACAGGCAGGCCAATAATGGAGCAGTGGGCAGGTATCAAGGACAGTAACGCTTACTTTTTAGTAATGTTTCCCATTTCTTGATGTTGAGGAAAACCACTGAAAGAGTCAAACATTTCATGGAGAGAAAAACAAAATAAAAGCTGTTTTTTTTTTTTTTTTTTTTTTTTTTTTTTTTTTAAATAAATCCTCCGCTGGTCGAAGCCCAAAGGGGTCAAAGAGCTCTTTGGGCAAAGACTGAAGGGGGATTATGTTATACGATCAGATGATTTTTGTGGCATTTGTAGCCCCTGATCTATGACCTCCCGTTTCACCGCACTTCATAGACAATAACTGTCTTGTGAAATCAAATCCTCTTATAGTTTTGTTCCGATTGTTTTGAAACTTGCTATCATGGTTTGATATACTCTGATGCACATATTTCAATTTCACTCTCATCTGATCACCTTGAGGTCAAAGGTCAGGTCAGATTTTTTCCTAAATTTTCTAAGTACAGTAACTACTGAAAGAAATGATGGAGGCTTTTCAACTTGGTACAGTAGTTGTATCTAAGGCTACATTCACACTGCAGGTTTTAATGCTCAATTCCAATTTTTTTTGCACAAATGTGACCCATATCTGATTTTCTTAATGACAGTCTGAACAGCACACATCCGTTTTTTTTTCACACCAGACCCAGGCCACTTTCATATGTGGTCCTAATTCGGATAGGTATTTTCCAAAGGTGTTTAATCGATCAGTTCTGTTAAAAAAGAGCTGATCACAGCGGTCATCCGGCGTGTAGAGGAATGAAGCAGGTCTCATTTATTTTGTGCACAATCATTTCTGAATGATTTTAACATTTTATTTTTCTGCGCTACATCAAGGTGAAGAAGTTCTGCCCCTCCCTCAATCGTTTATGGCTCATATTTACTTCCGTAAACACAACACTGTGTTTGATGTTACGTTTTCTTCTGTGCGTGCAGGTCTCTTCATAGCTGTAGATCGTTCACACTGGAGTCTGATGGGGGTCGCATTTAAAATATAACGTGAACGCCCAGACAAAATAATCGAATCTTGGCAATAAATCAGAATTGCGCATTAAGATCTGCAGTGTGACCGTAGCCCACTACACATCTTGGATGACTTAGACCCTCACTTAAGTATGGGTTTGGGGTCAAGGGGTCAAAAGTTCAAACAGTCCCTCCAGGATTTCGCGATGTTGTGATTGTACCAATTCATGCAAAATCAGCCAGTCAGCGCAACTATTACACGACCTTGCAACTTTGTCCAATCGCCGAAACTTTCCCGCAATTTTGGCCAATCTTCGTCAACTTACGGCAGTTTCACCAATCAAATTTGTCTCTAACTGGCACTGAAACACTCAGTCTAACCAAACAAATGCATCGTTGCACTGCATACACTTCCGTGTTTACAGTGAGTAGTGAGTTTATAGTTTACAGTGAGTAACAGAACACATCAGCAAATAGTGTGTGAGATTAAAAAAAAAAAAAGCACTCACCCACGAGGTTTTCAACATCGTCTCTTCCTCCGTCTCCCTCAGCCTGCCCGTGGACGCCTCGCCACGTCTCCGTCCTTACCACGTGTGCGAAGCGCTGGGTTTGTGTTGAAAAACATGCGCCTGCCCCAAAAGCACCCCGTCGCGGGACCGCGTGTGAGGAGAGTACACTACACTACAGCCAGTGTTTGAACATTTATACATATTTGGAGGTTAAATCATTACTACATCTGGTCAGTGAGCTTTAAAACTGTGAATCTCCGGTCTCCTCACCGTCCCACTGTAAATGAAAGATGTGTTTGCCCTTGACCATCAATTACAGCTTGACGGCGTCTCATGGTGTTCACAAATTGACTTATTGTCTGGTGAGGCATGGCATTCCACTCTTCTTAAAGGGCGGCCCTCAGGTGATTGAGGTTGTGGGGGTGCAGGTTTATGAGTGTCTACACTGCGACTCAGCTGATTCCATAGGTTTTCTGTGGGATTCAGGTCTGGACAAAGTGCAGGCCACTCCATTTGAGGTACCCCAGCCTCCAGCAGCCATTACCTAATGATGCGACCTTGATGAGCTGGAACACTGTCATCCATGAAGATGAAATTAGGCCTGTGTTTTTCATGCAGGGGGGGACAATGACCGGATTAATGATGTTATTCAGGTGGTATTGGCTTGTCACTGTACCATTCACAAGGTGTAGGGCAGTTCTGTATTACACACCTGCCCAGACTTTAGCACCCCCACTACCAAAGGCTCGTCTGGCTGATGCATAGTGCTGTCCTTGACATCTTCAGCATTGTTGGCGGCTATCATTTCTGCTCAACATGAATCGCCTTTTATTAGAGAACAGCAGTGAGGCCCACTGGTCCATTGTCCAGCGTAAATGCTCCCTGGCCCATGCAAGACGATGACGCCTGTTCTTGGTGGTGTGGTCAGGTACCCTTGCAGGTTGTCTAGCACGCAGACCACGCTGATGTAAACGGTTTCAAATTGTCTGACGGGACACTTGGGTGCCTCTCACCTCCCTTAAAGTAGAACTGAACTGAACGGCATTGAACGGCACTGGGTGATAGTACATACAGTTATAAAGATAATTTATCATTGCCACCCCCTCCACAAATCCCGGAATCTTGGAGAAAATCGCGATTTTGAATTTCCCGCCCTGAAAAATCAGACAAATCCGCCGATTAACCGGAAGTGCAGCCGGAGTTCCGCGTGACGTCACGAGTGTGACACAGTCCTCCATGTTTACCATTGCGAGCACGTCGACACTGGTTGTTTTTGGTGCATTTTGTCGTGATAGTCGACTACAAAACACTTCCAACACCTGGGAAGATCTGTTCAGTGGCCAAGGAAAGCTGTCATGGCGACGAAAGAAAAGAAAGGGGGAGGAAAAGCGACCGGGAAGCGATGTGTTTCTAGATATAGATATTACAGTGATCCCTCACTTATCGCGTTTAATGGGGACCGGAACCGACCGCGAAAAGTGAAAAACCGTGAAGTAACGTCACCCCCCCCCCCCCCAAGGGCATCACAAGCACTATTTTGCACAAAAAGGCACAAGAGAACAGCGAAAAGTGCCACTAAGCAACACGAGCGATAAAGAACAATGAATGCGGTCTTCCTTCTCTTCCTTCCTTCTCTCTGCAGGGAGAGAAGCTGGGTAAAACGTCTCGGCCAATCAGCTTGCGAGGTAAAACGTCTCGGCCAATCAGCTTGCGAGATTCCCGAGCGGTGAAGAGGTGGGCGGAGAGGAGTGGAGCGGTGGTCAGAGAGGTGGATTTTGAGTTGTGCGGGCTCTCCATGTTGATACCTGATGTTCTAATGTAGTCTCCGAGACTACATTAGAACTACATCGTACTACAACGTACTACATCGTTTTAGCTGCATCCTGAAATTTCACCAGAAAGATGAATATCCTCAACTTTTTGTGAGTCGTATTAGGGATGTGATTTTTCCGCTAATTCGCGAAATTCCGCTTTTTTTTATCTTCCCAAAATTTTCAGACCAGATGGCGGCGCTTGCACAACGCGAGGCTCAGCGTCTCTTCAGATTTTGTGGATTAGCAGCGATATTTCTGCTCATTTCGGGTCTGTTCGTTCAGAACAGCTTCGCTTTTACATCCTATACCCGAAATGAACTTTTGGACATTGGATTACAAAATAACGACCTTTTTATCAGCAACCTACGTTTCATCCCTGAGCTCTGGAGAACACCCGACGCTAGGTAAGCTACCCGTCCAACCGGAAGTGCTCGCAAGCAGCGTAGAGACCGTAAACAAAGGCGGGGGAAGCGCAGAGGGCTAAGAGCTAAGCTAAAGCTAACACCGCACCGCCTTTCTGTACCCAGCATTTTCCTCGCTAATGTATGGTCAGTGGCGAACAGAATGGATGAGCTACGGCTTTGGATCACCAACAATAAGAAACTTATGAACTGCAATATCATGATTTTCACGGAAATATGGCTACATAGTGGAGTACTTGTGTGGCGCCACGAGACGGCTTTTGTTGTGATGTGGCACATTATAAATAAAGCTGAATTGAATTGAATTACTTGACGGTGCTGTCGAGCTGGCCGGACGGCACACTCTCCGGGCAGATAGAGCAGCTGGTGACTCCGGTAAGACGTGGGGGAGTGTGCATTTATATTAACAAGGCTTGGTGCACGAACTCTGTCACTGTTGGGAGACACTGCTCAGCTAACCTGGAGTTTCTCATGGTTAAATGTAGACCTTTCTATCAGTCAATCAGTCATTCAATCAAAGACTTTATTCCAGACTCATGGTCCATCAAAAATAAAATAAATAAATAAAATAAAATAAAATAAAACAAGACAGTTGAAAACAGATAATAAGAAAAACAATCAAAAAGTTACAAAACAATGACACAACTACTAAAATAAGTACAAAGACAGTACAGACTTTAATAAGACTTAAAAAGACTACTGTACCAGTGCCTTCTAAACTGTGACTGATGTAGGGAACTTGAAATGAAGAAGCGATGTGATTTTATAAATCAAGTTTTATTATCAGCTTCCACTCCCTAACATGTCTCTTCATTCTGCAGAAGCAGAATGAAGAGACTGAGCGCAGTCAGACCTTCATACTTATACCCACACTCAACAAAAGACATTGCATATCAAAGCTGACATCCCGCATTAGCGTAATCCCTCTCCATTGTCCTCTCTCTCCTCCACCTGACCCTGGGGGGTCAGGAAGTTCGATCAGGTCTCCACCGCTGCGACTCCGTCTGCTCCTTGATCTTCGCCGGTGATCGAGACCTCTTGTCCTGCTCTGAGACGTGAGGTCATTCCACATATGCAATCTCTAAACATTCCACTTATGTCTATACATATGTAGGTATGGATATATGAATAATATAAGCCACAGCCCCCCCCCCCCCAAACGTCTAAGAAAAGGACAATCAAATTAAGTTTACAGCTTAAGATAACATCCATGACATATTATACCGTTGTACATCTCAACAGGAAAAAGGAAAAATATCTTCCGCAGTCATGTTAACCTTCAAGTTATGCAGCATGATCCTGTTAAAAAATTGAGTGGTAACAACAACAGTACAGTGGTACCTCTACTTACGAACGTCTCTACATACGGAATTTTCAGGTTACGACACGCCTCAACGGGAAAATATTGCCTCTTGTTACGAACGAAATTTCAGGATACGAAAGGCAAAAAAGTACACGCTCCTCGCAGCTCCCGTAGTTTACCGAACGTAAACATACCTGTAGCTGCTCTGCCATTGGCTATCGCCTAGCATCTTCCTGGTATCCCATTGGCCACGAAGTGTTCGGGCAGTTTTACGTGTGTGTACAGTACAGAATTAACATTTATTCGCTATGGGCCCCAAGAAAGTGACGGAGATGAGTGGAAAAGGAGAAAAGAAGAAGAGAGTTTTTTTGTCCATACAAACAAAGAAGGAGATAATCGAAAGGTATGAAAAGGGGATGCGTTTGGTTGATCTCGCCAAAGAATATGGCCGTAATACATCAACGATTAGCATGGTATTAAAACAAAAGGAAGCCCTTACAAGCCGACAAAAGCAAACGTCCTTGGATCGTTTCTTCACAAAACGTCAGGCAAAAATCACTGATGAGACAGAACATGAACCAAAGAAGGCAAAAGGTGACGACGATGGCAGTTAAAAGGTAAAATGAACATAATTTTTATTATTCTTTCTCTTTTATTATTCTCTTTTATTATTCTTTCTCTCATTTTAAACTCTCATTTTATGTTTATTGTGCAGTAATCTAATTGTAACATGTATTTGTTACATGTTTTGATGCGTTTTTATGATTTATAAAAAATTTATGCCCAAATTTTGGGGGGCTTGGAACGGATTACGGCATTTACATGTAAAACGCGCCTCTACTTATGGAATTTTCACGTTACGAGAATACTTCCGGAACGAATTAATTTCGTAAGTAGAGGTACCACTGTATAGTTAATGTCACAGGTCAGCCTTAAAACTGCAACGGCACAATCCGACAACATTGTTAACAACTCTTTGTCAATTTTACATCAGTCTATGTGTCGTCTGGGTTTTAATCTTCTCCCGAATCTGCTGTAGGCCCGCTTTGGCGTCCTGGCGGGACCGTCCTGTAAGGGATCTGCAGCTTGGGGAGGAGAGTGGTTATTTGTTCCCTGCAGGGGGGCTGAGTCTTTTCTCTTGGGGAGTCTACCCCGCTGAGGTGCTCTCGCCACCCGTGCAGGCTCGTCGCTCAACAAGAAAGCAGGTTTAAGTCTGTCAATGCTGACTGTTTCTTTTCTGTCCCCTAAATCAAGCACAAAATGCTTATCACCAGGTTCCAGCACTCTGTATGGTCCATCATATAGTGGGCGGAGGGTTGGTTTTAAAGCTTCGTGTCTAACAAAAACGAACTCGGCGTTTTTCAAAGCTTGGGGGACAAAAACCCGCGGAAAAGAGTGATGTACGGGTCCGGGGAGCGTGTCCGGTCCCGTGCTGCTTAGGGGCCTCAGGGCTGGGTGGTGCCCGGGCTCTGGATGTTCTGGTAAGAACTCATCTGGGAGCCTGAGAGGTTGTGCAAAAACTAATTCTGCCGGGGAGGCGTCTAGATCCTCCTTAGGCGCAGAACGCAACCCTAATAAAGCCCAGGGAAGTTTATTCACCCAATCTGTATCCGTTAGTGAGGCCCTGCGGGCGGCCTTTAAACACCTATGAAAACGCTCGCATAACCCATTAGCCTGAGGGTGATACGCGGTGGTGCGATGAATTGTCGCCCCTAAGCTGCTGGCCATGGCTGACCACAGCTCTGAGACAAATTGAGGCCCCCTATCGGACGTGATGTCCGATGGGACGCCGAAACGCGCCACCTAGTTTGTTAAAAAGACACGAGCGACTTCCGCGGCTGTGGTTGACGCCAGTGGGACCGCTTCCGGCCAGCGCGTGGTACGGTCTACCATTGTTAACAGGTGTGTGAACCCTTGCGACGATGGTAGTGGGCCCACGAGGTCGACGTGTACGTGGTCAAACCTCCTGGCTGGAATTCGGAAAGGTTCTAGAGGAGCTTTTGTGTGTTTGTGTATTTTGGCGCGTTGGCAAGACATGCAAGTCTTTGCCCATTCCTTTACATTTTTATGCAGGCCTGGCCAAACAAACTTCTCCGCGACCATTTTAACCGAGGCGCGCACCCCTGGGTGCGCGAGGGAGTGAACCGAGTCAAAAATGCAGCGGTGCCACGCGGCTGGAACTACCGGGCGAGGTCGGCCGGTTGACACGTCGCAGATTAGGGGGGGAACACCGTCAAGCAAACCCCTTTCCTCCAGTCCTAACCCTGTTGGTCCAGACTGGAGCGCGCGCACGTCTGCGTCACTGCTTTGTTCCGCTGCCATGGCCGCGTAATCTATCCCTACGTGGATTGGGGCCGCGTCCGCGTTGGCCATGAGCTCTGTGGCTGTGGTAGTATAATCTGCTTCCTCGCGCTCTGACGATGTCACAGCGCGGGAGAGGCAGTCTGCTACCACATTAAGCTTGCCTGCCACATGTCGAATATCTGTGGTGAACTCTGAAATTGCAGCTAGTTGTCTTTGTTGCCTGCCTGACCATGGTTCTGAAATTTTAGCCATCGCAAAAGTGAGTGGTTTGTGGTCTATGAAAGCCGTGAAACGCCGCCCTTCCAGCCAGAACTGGAAGTGGCGGATGGATAAATGAAGCGCTAGCAGCTCCCTGTCAAAAGTGCTGTATTTGCGCTCGGTTTGGTTTAAGGATTTGCTAAAAAATGCTAACGGTTGCCAGGTTCCGCCAACATGTTGTTCCACGACTGCCCCTATGGCCAGGTCTGAAGCGTCTGTGGTTAGCGCTATGCGGGCCGAGGGGTCGGGGTGAACCAACAATGCGGCATTCGCTAGTGCACTTTTTACTTCCGCGAAGGCGCGTTCCCGCTCCGGGGTCCATTCGACCGCGTTGGAGGGCTTTTGTTTTCTGAGCGCGGCATACAGGGGCTGCATGAGTTGAGCTGCGCGGGGGAGGAAACGGTTGTAAAAATCCACCATTCCTAAAAATTCTTGTAGCGATCTGACCGTTTGTGGCCGTGGGAAATTTGCTACCGCGCGCACTTTGTCCGGCAATGGAACTGCCCCCTCTGGTGAAACTCTGTGTCCCAAAAAATCAATTTGTGACACGCCGAATCGGCATTTGGCTGGGTTGATTATTAACCCGTGCTCTTCTAGTCTCTGAAAAACCGTAGTGAGGTGTTGTTCGTGTTCTTCCTCTGACGAGCTGGCTACCAGAATATCGTCGAGGTAGACAAACACGAAGGGAAGGTCGTGTAATACCGCATCCATCATACGCTGAAAAGTTTGAGCAGCGCCTTTGAGGCCAAACGGCATTCGCAAAAATTCAAAAAGACCAAAAGGGGTTATTACAGCCATTTTAGGAACGTCTTCAGGTCGAACCGGAACTTGGTGGTAGCCGCGGACCAGGTCTATTTTAGAAAAAATGCGCGCGCCCGCCAGATGGAGTGAAAAATCTTGGATGTGAGGGATTGGGTAGCGGTCGTGCGCTGTCGCATTGTTTAATCTGCGGTAATCACCGCAAGGTCTCCAAGAACCGTCGGTTTTCGGGACCATATGTAGTGGCGATGCCCAAGGGCTTTTCGAGCGCCGAATAATGCCCAATTTTTCCAGGCTGGCAAACTCGTCGCGTGCAATGGCGAGCTTGGTCGCGTCTAAGCGCCGAGCTTTGGCAAAAACAGGTGGGCCTGTAGTGGGGATGAAGTGTTCAACCCCGTGTTTCACTACTGTTGCTGAAAATTTAGGAACTGTGAGTGCTGGAAATTGGGTGAGGAGTTGGTCAAACTTACCTCCTGCTGTGGTGACGCTGGCCTGCACAGGTGGTGGAGAGACTCGAGCTGAGCAGGGGATAGAAGAAAATGATAGTGCATTAACCAAGCGTCTGTTTGCAAGATCAACTAACAACCCATGTGCACATAAGAAATCAGTGCCCAACAAGTTAAAACTCACCACCGCTATAATAAATGTCCACCTATAGTTGCGGCTGTGAATGGACAGAGGCAGGTTTCTTTCACCGAAAGTGTCGATGATCGAGCCATTAGCTGCCATCGCTCCGTTTCCCCGGGGTCCTGTTGCCCGGTCTGCGTTGGACGGGGTGATGAAGCTCACCTGGGCTCCGGTGTCGATGAGGAACTGTCTCCCGGAGCGTCCGTCAGTCACGTAGAGCAGCTTGTTAGTCTCGCCGAGAGCCGGCGAGTTAACGGTTCCCGGCTCTTGAAACTGCAGGGGGGGCATGCATTTGTACGCCCTCTCGGCGAAACGTTGATGATAGTAGCAGAGGTCGTTCCGCTTGCTGCGCCTTGGTCGCATCGCTGCCATGGTGGGCGGGTTCTGCTCCATCGTCTGTGGCTGTCCGCTGCTCTGGGCTTCCGCGCCGAGATCTGCAGATGCTGCTGTGGCCATCTGTTCGCCGCAGGAGTTGATGAGCCGCTGCGCTTCTCGGGCCAGCGCGCGGAAGTCCTGCTGGGTGCTGCACTGCATGTTGGCCAGGGTCCCTCTCATGTGCGACGGCAGAGTGCTGAGGAAGATATGTTGGAAGAGGAAATTGTCATTGTCTGCCTCCCTCAGCTGCAGCATGTCTTCCATGAGGGCCCTCGGTCTGCGTCCTCCGTGGCCGTAAATCGCCAGAATCCTCCTTGCTCTTTCCTCGGCCGAGGGGACGAAGCTCTCGATGAGGGTCGCCTTCAGTTCTTTGTATTTGTCGTGGGCGGGCGGTTGTTGTATCACGCTCCGCGCGCATCTTGATGTGGCGGCATCGAGTCTGGCGACGATGTGGTAAAATTTTGTTTTATCCGCCGTAATCCCCGCCAGTGCAAACTGAGCCTCAGCCTGCTGGAACCACGAGCTCGGGTCGTTTTGCCAGAACTCTGGGAGTTCGACGGTGACAGCGCTTGCCTGGGCCGCCTCTGATGTGTCTGCGGGGCGAGAATGCCTTTCTTCCGTTCTCGCGGCGGGGCTGGGGACGGTGCTCGGTTGAGCCCTCTCTGACAATTCTGCTGTGGGGGAACGTCTTCCATCCGTTCCCCTGTCTGCGTTGGCGACGGCGCTTGCCTGGGTCGCCTCTGATGAGCTTGTAGCGGGAGAATGTCTTTGGTCCATCCTCACGTCTGGTCACCAATGTAGGGAGCTTGAAATGAAGAAGCGATGTGATTTTATAAATCAAGTTTTATTATCAGCTTCCACTCCCTAACATGTCTCATCTCGATGCAGAAGCAGAATGAAGAGACTGAGCGCAGTCAGACCTTCATACTTATACCCACACTCAACAAAAGACATTGCATATCAAAGCTGACATCCCGCATTAGCATAATCCCTCTCCATTGTCCTCTCTCTCCTCCACCTGACCCTGGGGGGTCAGGAAGTTCGATCAGGTCTCCACCGCTGCGACTCCGTCTGCTCCTTGATCTTCGCCGGTGATCAAGACCTCTTGTCCTGCTCTGAGACGTGAGGTCATTCCACATATGCAATCTCTAAACATTCCACTTATGTCTATACATATGTAGGTGTGGATATATGAATAATATAAGCCACAACTGACAGCGAATAGAACTGAGCTTAATGCTAGACATGACTTGAATGATTTCATTTCTAGATACATCAAGCTGACAGATGAATTTATACATAAGATTCCTTATTACTGCATGCAGTGTATTTACACGTGATGAGACAAATAACTCGGAAGCACTGCACCATCGAGGCTTTTTAAGTAAAATTCTTAAAGCATCATTGTAAGCAACCTGTAATTTCTGCATACTTTGTTTTATAATTTATCCATAAATGAGCAGTGTAGGTGTACAATAGGTTTTAAAAAGAACCAGTTTCACCTCATCTGAACAAAAACCAAACCTGCGTGCAAGAATATTTGCTTGCATGTAGATTTTGCAGCGTTGTCTGAAAATATCATCATCAGTCATTCTATCATTAATAAAATGTCCCAGATATTTAATTTTATCCCTGACAATTAATTCCCTGCCTGCAAATTCAAAGACAGGGAATTTCATTAACAAATCTTCTTTATTGCGGCAAATCAGCACACAACTCTTATTTGTATTATATTTTATGTCATTTTCCTCTCCATAAGCAGTACACACTCTTAATAACTCCTGAAGACCAGCACTACTTGGACTGAGAATAACTAGATCATCAGCATACATAAAATGATTCAATAACTTATTCCCAATTAAACACCCAGTTTTACAGGCATTCAGTTTTTTTTTTTTTTAATTTAAGTTTTTGTAAAGGGTATACAGGTCATTACAGCATTGCATTGTTTACATTTTCATCGCACGTTCCCTTATTTTTTGCTATTTGACAACATTGGTAGGATAGTTATTACAACACCCCCTTTTTTTTTTAAAGTGAAAGAAAAAGTGAAATTAAAGAGAATTAAATAAAAAAAACGAATAAACAAACAAACAGAACCGCAAAAAACAAACAAACAGAAAATTAAGTAATTAAAAGTAAAAGAGCATCTGAGTAGCGTTGGAACAAAGAGCGGGACCATCATTGAAATGGTATTTGTCAAAGATTAGATCTAATGGAAGACACATATGCGATCCAGGGTTGCCAAAAGTTCATGAACCCATCCATGTCCTGTCTCAGTGCGAATGTCAACTTTTCCATCGAGTAAATGTCTTGAATCACGTTAATCCAATCTTCAGGTGTAGGACAATCCTTCAGCATCCATTTTTTAGTTAGGGCTTTTTTACTTGCCAATATTAAAACATTGAATAAGTATTTATCTCCTCGTCTTTCCAGTGAGTCCGGTAGTAAACCCAAATACAAAGTTACAAAAGAAAAGGGAACTGTTACTTTGAATATTTTTCCCAATATTGTCTGTACATTGGTCCAATATTGGTGGAAACTGGGCATGACCAAAACACATGAAAATGATTTGCAGTCTTTTCACCACACAAGCGCCAACAGTTCAACCCCTTATGGGTAAATTTGTTTTGTGCAGGTGTTCTGAAAAATCTTACCAAATTTTTCCATCCAAATTCTCTCCACTGCAGGGATGAGGTACTTTTCCATTGCTGTCTATTTAGCTTTTCCCATATTTCCAATTGTAAAGTGAAATTCCCCTCTTTTTCCCATCTCTCTTTTATATATGATGTGTTGTCTCCTTTTAAGTCTTGAAGACCTTGGTATATTTTAGAAATGTATCTGATCCCTGGGATCCCTTTATATGCCATTAAGAAGACCTTCAGAACACCTGACTGGCACCTTCAGAACACCTGACTGGGCCCTTTCCAAATCCTCCTTTTTAAGTATATTGTTTATGTGGTGTCTAAGCTGAAAGAACCTGTAAAGATCTTGATTTATTAGACCTTGTTTTTTCAAATCTTCAAAACTTCTTAAAGTTTGCCCCTTAAAAAAATCGTAATATTTTATCAGCCCTTTCTCTTTCCACTCTTTAAATCTAGTGTCTGTTTTATTGGGGGTAAAGTCTTGATCATAGGCAATCCATTGCAGAAGTCGATAGGGCTCTTTAGCTTGATTCTCTCTGACTATCTTAAACCAAATTTTTAGCGGGGTCTCTATCCACGGGTTAGTGTTATTCAAGAGTTTAGGTAAGGCATTGTTCCCTATTATCGCCTGTAGGGGGATGTCGCTTGTTATTTGGCATTCCATCTCCTTCCATTGTGCAGTGTAGACTGGGTTACATATCTCTACTAAAGTTTTAATTTGTGCAGCTATAAAATAGTCCCTGATATTTGGCAGCGCGAGCCCACCTTTGTCTTTGTTTAGCTGTAGGGTTCTATATCTGATTCTAGGTCTCTTGCCCTGCCATATGAATCTTGAGATCCTTCTGTCTAGCTCCTGCCATGTTTTTTTGGGAGGTTCTACCGGTATTGTTTGGAAAAGGTATAGAAGACGTGGAAGTACAGTGATCCCTCGCTACTTCGCGCTTCACCTTTCGCGCCCTCAGTGCATCGCGGATTTTTCAAAAATATTCATCAAAAATTCAAAATTGAGAAATAATGGGCGGGCGCTAGCAGAAGGCAGGGAGACTACATTAGACCATCAGGTGTCAACACGGAGAGCCGCACAACTCTCTGTTCGCTGTTGTCATGTTGGCTCGGCTCGGAAATCTCGCAAGCTGATTGGCCGAGACGTTTCACCCCGCAAGCTGATTGGCCGAGACGTTTCACCCACCTCCTCTCCCTGCCGAGCACCCATGAAGGAAAGGAAGACCGCATTCATTGCTTTTTATCGCTCGTGTTACTTAGTCTCGCCGCGTGGAACTTTTTGCTGTTCTCTTGTGCCATTTTGTGCGAAATAGTCTTCCCGTCGAGGCACTACGCCGCCTCCTGCAGCTTCAGCTCTATCGAAGCTGCCCTCGATGATCCTGCGCCTCCAGCATCTCACGATGAAGCGTCACCTGAGGAGCAGTAAAGCTCTCATTAACCTGTGCAGTAAATCATTTTCATCTTGAGTTACGTATCTTGTTATAAGAATAAAAGAGTTCTAAAAACATATTTATGTACACTTTGTTTACATCTACGTATGTATGTACACGTACACACACACACACACGTATCATATGAGAGAGAGAGAGTGAGAGAATGAACGTACGTATTATTTTTGGATGACGTCATTAGGGGTGACGCTACTTCGCGGTTTTTCACTTTTCGCGGTCGGTTCTGGAACCCATTAACCGCGATAAGTGAGGGATCACTGTATATTCATTTTGACTGCTTCAATTCTTTGTGCAGTACCTAAGAATGGTATCATATTCCATCTTGCTAGGTCAGATTTTATTTTTGTCACCAGTGGATCATAGTTTAGTGTTATAATTTTGTCGAGTTGTTTCGGGATATTGACCCCCAGATATTTCATAGATTCCAACTCCCAGTTAGTTTTGAGTTCACTTAGTGAATAATGATTTGGGTCATAGTTGAATGTTAAAACTTGGGTTTTATGCATGTTTAATTTGTACCCCGATAAATCTCCATAGTCTGAAAAAACTGAGATTAGTTCTGGTAAAGAAGTGTCTGGTTGCCCTAGGTATATTAAAATGTCATCAGCAAAGAGTGCTATTTTATGTTCCTTCTGACCAAGTGTAATACCTTGAATTTTTTGATTTTGTCTTATCCATTGGCTCAGAGGTTCTATGAAGATTGCAAAGAGCAGTGGAGACAGGGGGCAGCCTTGACGACATCCTCTTTCCAGCTCAAAAGATGATGATAAATTACCGTTAATCCTTATTTTATCTGTTGGTTTTTTATATAATGCCTGTATAGTTCTAATGAAGTTGTTATGAAAATTGAAACTGGATAAGATTCTATATTGGAAAGACCAGTCAACCGAATCGAATGCTTTTTCAGCATCTAATCCCAATATGACTGCATTTAAGTTATATTTTTTTATATGATGAATTATGTGTAAAGTGCGTCGAATGTTGTCTTGTGTCTGTCTTTGTCTTATAAAACCTGTTTGGTCTAAGTGAATTAAGTCTGTCAGTATGTTTTCTAACCTTTTGGCAAGGATAATGGTAAAAAGCTTATAGTCCTGATTTAATACACTGATTGGTCTGTAGTTGGAGCATTCTAGTTTATCCTTTTCAGGTTTGGGTATAACTGCAATGACCCCTTCTCTCCAGGAGGGGGGGATTTCCCCTGTGTGGAGGACATAGTTAAATGTTTTCAAGAGGAGAGGAGATAGTTGCTGTTTAAAGGTTTTGTACCATTCTGCTGTATAGCCATCTGCTCCTGGGGATTTGTTAGCTTTAAGTTTCATAATTGCTTTTTCCAATTCTTTAGGTTGTATTTCTGACAGTAGTGTTTTATTTTGTGATTCCGTAAGTTGGGGAAGGTGTAATGTGTTTAGGAATGTCTCGGATGCGTTTTTATGTTTTTTGTGGGAGTATAAGTTCTTGTAGTAAT
This sequence comes from Pholidichthys leucotaenia, assembly GCA_020510985.1. Taxonomy (NCBI): domain Eukaryota; kingdom Metazoa; phylum Chordata; class Actinopteri; order Cichliformes; family Pholidichthyidae; genus Pholidichthys; species Pholidichthys leucotaenia. The sequence continues at coordinate 223,167,127 of CM035839.1, forward strand.
TCTCGAAGCTTTTAAGAATATCCTGAATTCTGAATTTTATTTCCTTTGATACTGGGCCTCTGATTTTGTAGATTGCTCTTTCTGTTTGTTGTTTCCTCAATTTATAGGCTAGTAATTTTGCCGATTTACTGCCTGCTTCATAGTGTTTTTGTTTCAGAAATGTAAGTTTCTTCTGGATTTCTATTGTGTAGATCTCATTTATTTGATTTTTAATTTCTTTAATCTTGAGCGAGCCATTAGAATGAGTGTTGTCTTTGTGTTCTTTTTCTAGGTTCTTGAGTTCTGACTCTAGTGTGATTAGTTTTTCTTGTCTCAGTTTCTTTTGGGTTGCCAGTTTTGCAATAATTTTTCCCCTTATTACAGCTTTGCATGCATCCCACAGTATTAAAGGGGATACTTCTCCATTATCGTTTTCTTCCAAATATCTGAAAATATCTGATTCCAATTCATCTTTCAGTGGTCCTTTCAGGACATTTGAATTCAACCTCCAGGAAAATGTATTATTTGTGTATTTTTGGATGTTTAAGTCATATAGATCGGACTGTGGTCAGAGAGATCCATCAGTCCTATTTTACATGTTTTTACTCTTCCAATGTCTCTATTAAACATAAAAAAGTAATCAATCCTTGAGTAAGATGAATGTGGCGTTGAATAAAAAGTATATTCTTTTACATTGGGGTTGAGTTCCCTCCACACGTCACAGATTCCCATTTCTTTTAATAGCATCCGAGTTTTCCTACTTTGAGTGTTATTTTGATGTGAAGAATTACCTGTTGCATCCCAGTATGGATTCAGTCTTAGATTGAAGTCTCCACCACATATCACTAAACCTTGGGCTTTAGTTGTCATTAGGTCGAATACATTTTTATAAAATTTCCATTTAGCCCCTGGTGGTGCATATACATTCAGCAGGGTGATATCTTCTCCCTCTAGCCGCCCAAATACCAAACTGTACCTCCCTTCTTTATCTTTGTGTTCTGATTTTTTTTCAAATGTAATTTTGGTTGATATCAATGTCGCTACTCCCCTCCTCCTCCCTGACTTATATGAAGATGAAGAGATCATTTTAAACCCTTGTCTATTGAGTTTAGTGTGTTCCACGTCTGTTAGGTGGGTTTCTTGTAAAAATATTGTTTCTGCTTTGTCTTTTTTCATTTTGCGTAGAATCTTGGATCTTTTAACTGGATTCAGGATCCCTTTTACATTATATGAGGCTATTTTGGTTACACCCTGTTTCTCCATTGTATTTTCTTATTTAGTATAACAGTGTGGTGGCCCTCTTTTTTGCTACTCAGAAACTGAAAGGACATTAAGAACATAAAAAACATTAAGTACATAATGTACGAAACTTTAAAACAAAAAACTGTCAAAAAAACTTCCTGAGCTGGGGTCTCTTTAAAGACCCTGTAAGAGCCCTGATGGAGTGTGGGCTCTGAGGGAAATTCCTCAAACTCTGTTACGTGTTGAGGGCCCTCTCTTACCCCTGTAAGTTGTCCTATGTTTTTAACGTGAATTTCAGATCCCAATCCGAATTTGTAATGATTTTTTTTTTTTTTTTTTTATGCCTATACCCTATGAGATTGTGTGCACCCTCCCACCCCCATCACAGCAAACATTCACTCTAATACAGTATTTGTTAGTGTGGAGAGAACATGTGGGTCATTGTTACATTTCTATTTTAACAAGATTTTTTTTTTTTCCCTTTAAATTAAGAAGACATTTGTTTCTAATGCTATAACTGCTCCATGAAAGGTTTTACCACATGCTGATTCTGCATCTCCTTTAATGTTTGTTACCTTGTAGGAGGGGGGGTGGAAGTGCAGAATGACTGAAAAAAAACAAAAAAACAAAAAGGTCGCTATTCCTTCCTGGAACTGGAAAGCTTATCTTTGTAGCTCTGGGGCTGGGTTTCCCGCTGCTGGCCCGTGGATTTAGAAGGTCTTTGAGTGGACCACGATTGAGCTCTGATCTTCTCGCTCAGATTCACTGCGGGTTTAAACACCGTTACCGGGAGCCCTCTTCTTGCCATGTCAATTGTTGCTTCTTCCGCTGAATTATAGAGACATGACTCTTCACCGTAAAAGACCCTTAACTTCGCCGGAAATGGCGTCTGAAAGCGTAGATTCTTTTCCCGTAGAACCTTTTTGGCGTCGTTATATTCTCGTCGCTTTTTAAGAACCTCAGGGGCGTAATCGTGCTCCACGAAGACTTTTCTTTCTTGATGCATAAATCCTTTTTTCTGCCAAGCCCGTCTTACAACCTCTTGTTTTATTTTGAAATCGGATAATCTTACCACCACCGAACGCGGGGGCGCCTCTACCGCTGGCTTTGCGGCTAATGTACGGTGGGCCTTTTCTATCTTCAAATCGGTGGTTTGTCGAATATCCAACTTCTCTCTCAATAAGGATTCCACGCATTCCGCCACTGTGTTGAAACTATCTTCAGCTCCTTCTTTCAGACCGTGAATTCTGATGTTATCTCGTCTCTGTCTTCCTTCTTGGTCGGTTAGCTTAGCCTCCAGCCTTGACTGTTTTCTGTGTAAATCCAGCATAGAATCTTCAAGCACTTTTATTCTTTCTTCAGCTTCCAAGATTCGGTTTTCGGCCTGGTCCATTCTGCTGTTCGTCCTTTTTAGTTCCTCTCTGAATTCATGAAATTCGGCCCGAAATCGTCGTAATTCATCAAATAGCGATTTCAAGCTAACCTTTTTGTTAGCTAGGCCCAGCTCTTCGTCTCCTGAATGGAGGTCCTCCGGTTCGGATTCTGCGTCCGCTGCGCGTCCTGACCTGGGGAATGTCAGTTTCTTCTGTTTTTGGTTAGGCATGGTGTTTTTTACTTTTGATTTTTATTCTTCCAAAAATCCGTTAAGTCTGATTTTGAAGATGTTTTCCTTGGATTGGATCTGGGAGGTTCAGCGTTAAGTTGCTATCACCGTGGCGTCCAGACCGGAAGTCCATTCAGTTGTTTTGACATCTCATACATATAAAGATTAAATAGAATAGGGGACAATATACTGCCCTGTCTGACACCACTGCTCACACCAAATGGGGATGAATGACTCTTCCCCCATTTCACCAGCATCTTCTGATGTGCGTACCAGTAAATCAGGATACGTACTAAGTACTTGGGAACCCCCCTGTCAATCATTTTCCTAAACAATATCCTGTGATTAACACGATCAAACGCCTTAGAGGCGATCAAACGCCTTATATCTGCCACAGGAGTTCACGTTTCACTTTTCTTCATCTTGCCTGCTGAAGATGTTTTGGACTTTATTTAAAAAATATTTTTAACGCCACACATGTGATGGATAATGCTTGTTGGAATATTTTAGGAATGCTATCTTCTTGGAACATAAGTCAATATACAGTACAGTAATAAGTGACATTCAGCTGTTTGTTTTATGTCATTTAAGCACAGTTCTGGTACTTAAAAATCATAAAAACCCAGGAGCTTCGGGGGGCTTCGTCCCCCTTGCCCCCCTCCACTGGGGCTCTGCTCCGGACCCCGCTGGGGGACTGCGTCCCCCAGCCCCCCTGCTAAATTTTCAGATAATTTCCCCAACCACAAATCACATCCCTATCGTATATATAGTCCATAGTGTGTAGATAGTTCTTGCCCGAATTTAGTATTTTCTCCTGGCAAACAGGCAAGTGAGCTCCATGAGTTGTGGTATAAGGTGGTAATCAAAATGTGCTTTATTATACCCCACGCAGCAACGTTGCAGTGTTTTGGGGGTTTTTTTTAGTCCATTTTCTGTTGCCACTATAGCTTAGACATTGGATTGACTTCAAATATATACATAAGGCTCATCAGTAAGCTCATCAGTACCTTGGACAAGTTCAGTTTTGGCATGCATCTCATCATCATCATCATAGTAGTCTGTTGTGGGCGACAATGACTGTTTCATTTAGGTGTGATCAGATTCCTTCACACAGCTCTGTCCTTAGCCTTCCGCTGCCAGGAACTCCTGTCTATATCCAGCTTCTTCAAGTTTCTTTTTACAGTGTCTTTAAATCTGAGCCTTGGTCTACCCTGATTGTGTTTGCCCTCGCATAACTGTGAGTAGAGTAACTGCCGAGGGAGATGCTGGTGGTCCATCCTCTCAACATGTCCGAGCCATCTCAGGTTCATCTGTATTAGCATGTCCTCCATTGATGGTAGACCAGCTCGTTTCAGCACTTCTGTGTTGGTTATCTTGTCTTTCCATGAGATGTTCATTATGGCTCGAAGGTGTCTCATCATTTACGCATGGAGTGTCTTTACCTGCACCCTGTAGACAGTCCCAAGTTTCAGCACCGTACAATAGAGTAGCCAGTACTGTCGCTCTGTACGCTTTGAATTTCACACGGATAGACACGTTTCGATTGTTCCACCGTCTCTCCCTCAAGTTTCCAAACACAGCGCTTGCTCTTCCCATTCTGAGAGATGGTTTATCTTCCAGCCTAGCATTCTCTGAAACAGTACTCCCTAGATCAGGCATGCCCAGAGTCCGGCCCCCGGGCCAAATCCGGCCTGTGTCCAAATTTCCACCGGCCCGAAGCGTCCTGTCATAAAATCAATAATATGTGGCCCGCTAGCACAGTTTCCCACAGTAAACAATACACATATACCAAAAACAGCAATTTTATATTTCACCAGAGGGTGGCAGTAGACCTGTGGCCGCATTCTTGTCGCGTGACCCCTGTGTGAACTTTTACCCCTGTGGTATGTTTTTAGCTCATTTCTAAAATGGCAACTGGAAATAAAAAGAGGAAAGTTGACAGCGAGGGCCGCCGTTTCCAGGACAAGTGGAAATCGGAGCATTTTTTCACTGACATACGAAACAACTGTGTCTGCCTAATTTGCCAAGAGACTGTGGCTGTTTTCAAAGAGTTCAATATTAAGATGCACTACCAGACGAAACATGCTAATTACGACAAGCTAATGGCGAACGAACGCGCCGAAAAACTGAAGCAACTGGAAGCTGTTTTGACAGCACAGCAGCGTTTGTTCACAAGAGCCCGTGACACAAATGAAAATTCTACAAAGGCAAGCTACGAAGTGGCAATGCTGATTGCCAAGCACTGCAAACCTTTTACTGAGGGTGAATTCATTAAAGACTGCGTGATGAAAATGGTGGAGAAAATTTGTCCTGAGAAAAAGCAAGAGTTTGCCAATGTCTGCCTGGGTCGTAGCACTGTGGCACGGAGGATTGAAGAAATTTCATCTAACATCAAGGGACAGTTAGAGGCAAAAGGAGTGGAGTTTGACTTTTTTTCGTTAGCCTGCAACGAACGCGGATGCATCTGACACCGCTCAGTTACTGATTTTTTTGAGAGGAGTGGACAATGAAATGAACGTGAGTGAAGAGCTACTTGACCTTCAGAGCCTTAAGGACCAAAACAGAGGAACAGATTTGTTTGCTGCTGTTTGTTCCACTGTGAATCAGAATCAGAATCAGGTTTATTGCCATTGTTCATGTAGTACACAAACTAGGAATTTGTCTCGGTACAATGCTGCAACATTAAACATGACATGAATGAATGAATGACATGAAACTGCAATGGAATAAAATCACTTGGATTATTACGGACGGCGCACCTGCCATGGTTGGTGAGCAAAGTGGGCTATCAACGCTAGTCTGTAAAAAAGTCAGTGAACAAGGCGGCAAAGCTATAAAACTCCACTGTATTATTCACCAACAAGGCGGCAAAGCTATAAAACTCCACTGTATTATTCACCAACAAGTTCTATGTGCCAAACATCTGAAATATGATCACGTTATGAAACCGGTGATAAAGGCTATTAATTATATTCGCTTCAGAGCCCTGTGCCACCGCCAGTTTCAACAGTTTCTACTCGACATCCACGCTGAATATGGAGATGTTGTGTATCACAATGACATAAGATGGCTCAGTCGGGGGTCTGCATTGCAGCGATTCTTCTCTCTCAGAAAGGAAATCTATTCTTGGCACAAAAGGGACAACCGATGCCGGAACTCTGCGATCCTGTTTGGCTGGCAGATTTTGGATTTTTAGTTGACATAACACGACATCTGAACGCACTGAACACGAGCCTTCAGGGGCAAAATGCAGTGGTGAGCCAACTGTATTCATACATAAAAGCTTTTTGGACAAAGCTGCTACTTTTCCAAAGGCACCTGTCACAAACGCAGCCCAATACCACACATTTCCCATCACTGCAGGAAATGATGACCAGTTTTCCAGAAAACAATATTAGTGCGCAAATGAGGAGGTACGCAGAAAACATCTCATCTCTGACTGAGGAGTTTCAACAGCGTTTCAGGGATTTTGCAGCTATTGAAAAGGAGATCACACTTTTTTCCACTCCTTTTTCCGTGGATCCTAATGACGCTCCAGACCACCTGTAGCTGGAGCTCATTGAGCTGCAGTGTGCCGCGGAGTGTCACGGTCGCCACCAACAACTCCCTCTTGTCGACTTTTACCGCCAGCTGGACAAAGACAGGTTCCAAAAGATTAGAACATTTGCTAAGAAAATGCTGAGCTTGTTTGGCTCAACATACTTGTGCGAGAAGACGTTCTCGGTTATGAACATTAACAAGAACCGTGTGAGGACAAGACTAAGTGACTCTCACCTGCGTGACATCTTGCGCATCAAAACCACTGCTTTTGAGCCAGACCTGGCCACCTTACTGCAGTCGAAACACCAGTGTCACCCTTCACATTAATGCAGGTACATTTTTTTTATTCTTCTGAGGAGAATAAATTCCAAAGTCTCAGTGAATTGATTTTTTTGTGATAATCAAACCACAGTTTTGTCAAATTTCTGTCATTTAATTTGACTATACTATTCTTTGTCAAAATGCACTGGGATGTGATTTGTTGAAACAAACTCAATAAATACACGTTTCTAAAAATATTCAGTCAAATTTCATAAAATAGTTTATTTGTATGTAATTTATTATTTTAACCTTTAACTATCCTGGTGGTAATGCAGTTGACAACAGATTCTCCTTTTCAATGTCAACCTAGCTGCAGACAGCAAAGTGATATACATATATATATATATATATATATATATATGGTAATTTACAATGGTAATGGTTTGAGGAATGTCAGACTGAATGGTCGGCCCCCATACATTTTCACCTGACCAAATCTGGCCCTCTTTGCAAAAAGTTTGGACACCCCTGCCCTAGATACTTGAAAGTCTTGCACTTGACTAGTAGCTCTGTACCAACGCTGATTTCTTCTGGTAGTGATGTTGACAACTGGAACTTTGGTGGTTGATAAAGGCACTCTGTCTTCTTGATGTTGATTGTGAGGCTGAATTGGCTAGCTGCTCTTGCAAATTTCTCCACTAAAGATTGCATATCTTCCACACTGTGTGCAACTAGAGCACTGTCGTCGGCAAAGAGCATTTTTCTTAGGTCTTACTCTTGGCTTTAAACTGTGCCACATTGAACAAATCTGCTTCTTTCCTTGTTTGAATGTATACTCCTTCTGAAGTGTCTTTCAAGGCCACCTCAAGCATGGCTGCCACATATAGCGAGAAGAGTGTAGGCGCCAGCACACACCCTTGTGTCACCCCATTGCTTACTGAAAAGTCTTTAGATACTGAACCACTCATTGGCACGTTTGCTTGCATACCTGGAGGGCCTTGATCAGGTTGACAAACTTCTCTGTACAGCCATATTTCTTGAGTACCTGCCAAAGTCCTTGGCGCGATACAGTATCGAAGGCTTTACTGAAGTCGATGAAGACTATATAAAGTGGCATGTTCTGTTCATACCCTTTTCTTGAACCCGTTTCAAGCAGAAAATCATGTCCACTGTGCTTCTTCCACTTCTAAAGCCACACTGGGTTTCCGGTAGTACATTCTGCGAGATGTGTTCATTGAGTCTGTTCAGTAGTACACGTGACAGAATCTTACCAACAGTGGCTAGCAGTGATATACCTCGGTAATTTCCACAATCTTTCTTGTCATCTTTCTTGAACAAAGGCACAATACTTGCATCCTTCCAGTCTTGAGGTGCTTTCCGGGCATCCCATATCTCTTGGATGAGCTTGTGCAGGCAGTTGGTCAGTTGAACACCACCAAATTTCCACACTTGTGCTGGAATTCCATCCCTTCCTGGAGCTTTACCATCCTGTGTTGTCCTGATAGCTGCCATTAGTTCATCAAGATTTGTTGGTTCATCCAGACTTGATGCAACTGGTCACTGCAGTGGAGCTTCTTTAGCCTCTTCAGTGAGATCTCCAGGGTTATTTAGTAGTTGGTCAAAGTGGTCTGCAAATCTGTCCAGGATCTTGTCTTTCTCCTGCAAAATCATTTCACCATCCATAGCCTTTAGTTGGATCAATCCTCTTGCTTTAGGGCCATAGATTTCTCTCAAACCTGTGAAGAATGTTTTCATGTCCTTCCTGTCTGCTGCAGTTTGAAGTTCCTCCGCTTTTTCATCCCACCAGTTGGACTTCATCTCTCTGGTGTACTTCTGTAGCTCACTCTGAGCCTTTGAGTATTTCTTTTTCTTCGACCTTGTATTACACTGTAGGTTTTCCTGCCTAGCTGTATTCCTTGCTTCTAGTAGTTGCTTCAGATGTTCATTATGCTCATCAAACCAATCTTGATGTTTCCTCTCAGGGTGGCCTAATACATCACTTGTAGTCTGATACACCATATCCTTCAGTGTTGCCCATTTCTCTTCTATGTCATTCTCTGAGTTGTTGCTGTCCCAGTCTTTCAAGTTTTCATCCATTTCCTGTGTAAGTTCTTCCTGCTTCTTTTGGCCTTTCAGTGCACTAGTGTTTAGCTTCCATGGTGGCTTCACACCCGTCCTACAGTGCTGTTTCCTTAATCTAGATCTCAGCATAACATGATCAGTACCACAGTCCGCACCTCCACCTGGTGTCCAGTGCACCCCTTATGTCTCTCTGCCTTACTATGATGTAATCTAACAAGTGCCAGTGCTTGGATCTTGGGTGCACCCATGTCTTCTTGTGTGTGTCCTTGTGCTTAAATAGAGTGTTTGTTATCACAAGGTTATACTCTGAGCATAGTGCAAGTAGAAGTTCTCCATTAGCATTGCACTTGCCTACTCCATGACTGCCCAGCACTACTTTCCATTTCTCAGTGTCCGGACCAACTCTGGCTTTAAAATCTCCGAGTATCAGCCTGTCATCAGTTGGTACACGCCTGATAGTCTCACGTAAATCACTGTAGAACTCTTCCTTTGCCTCCTCTGTGTTGGTCATTGTTGAGGCATATACACTGATGAGCGTGGCATACGTCTTCCGCTGTAGTGGGAGTCTCATAGGCATTATCCTGTTATTAATTGGCACCGGTTCCTCATCAAGCATTGCTGCTATCTCCTTTCTAACTGCAAAGCCCACTCCTGCTTCTCTCCTTTCTTGAGTTGATTTCCCACTCCAAAAGAAGATGTACCCATGGTCTTCCAAGCTGTCATATCCAGGCAGTCTTGTTTCACTAAGTGCAGCTATGTCTACATTGTACCTTTTCATTTCCAGGGCCACAAGCGTGGTCTGTCTTTCTGGACGTTGTGATGTTGTTCTGTTCAACAGAGTGCGCACATTCCATTCTGCTACACACAAGGCTGCTGTTTTCCTCTTCTATTCTATTCTCTTCCTGCTCCTAGCTTACTTTTCGCTGCCTGTCAGAGTGTGAACAGATCAGATAATGATGGATTAACCTGCGAGGTAACCAACAACTAAAAGGGCTTGAATATGAACTTTTAGCTATTGAAAAAGACACAAATTCCTTTGGCTACATGCCAGGTTGTAGGGATGGGAATTGAGAACCAGTTCCTGTTGGGAGCCAGTTCTAAATTTTTCGAGACCCCGGAATCGTACGTCGCTGATGTTATCAGTTCCTCTTATTGATGCTGCGGGTTTAAACACTTAAGTGTTTTTTTTTTTTTGTTTTTTTTTTTTTTTAAATGACATGCATTAGGACGTCACACGCTGCCGTTACCAAGCAATGCCATGACGCCTTCCTTGGGATAATGGCGGAAGCCGATGTAAACACTAGCAACATGGCATATGATAAACATGAGTTGAAACATCTCTTGATGCTGCAGCATGAGATAAAATGAAAGACTGCAATGTGTTCAACAGCCTGCGAAGTGCGCCCACACCTGATTCCCAAACGGCAGCACCTCCATTAGTGATGGTAATATTAGTTTATTATTAATAGAATGTTAGCGTGATGCTAGCAGCCTTGCAGGCTAAATTTAATCCATTTAACTCACAAAACCCAACTTAAAAATGTCTGATATTTAAATATAGTCTTAATTCTTTTTAGATGATGATAGCAATAGGGGCTCTGAGGTTTTACCAGCCTGTTCATTTTCTGCTCCTTGCCAGGATAACCTGCAGACGGAGCTGTAATTAAGTTTGTAGTGCAAGGGTTGCATCCATTCATGACAGTAGGGCAGCTGAAGTTTGGGTAGGTGGTACATGTGACGCAGGTTACAGATTAATACTGAATTACTCTTTCCCAGAATGAGTAATGTCTTGAGGTTTTACCAGTATGTCAATACACAGTTATTTTATGCACGTATGGGTGTATATTCACTGTGCATAGATGCTGTATATCTTAAAAAAAAACACACCCAAGTGCAGCATGTATTTTTTGTGATTGTTAAAGTAACATAATTGTGCAGTTGTTTCTAATCACTTCAGTATTCCATTTATACTGCTTTTATTACCTCTGCCAAGGGAGGAGGTAATGTTTTCAGTGGCATTGGTTGGTTTGTCTGTTACCAACATAACTCAAAAAGTTATGAACGGATTATGATGCAATTTTCAGAACAGGTGTATAATGGCATGGGGAACAGATGATTAGATTTTGGTGATGATCTGAGAGTGCGTGCCTCCACCAAGGGCTTTGTTTGTATTTGTGCAGCAGGATTACACAAAAACTGCTGGATGGATTTGGATGAAATTTTCACCAGATGTGGTTCTTGGGCTACAGAGGAACCCATTACATTTTGGTGAGGATCCGATAATGCATACCTCTGCCAAGGCTCTCATCTTCTCACAAGAGTGTTAGTAACAATACTCCAAAACTACTTAATGGATTTGGATGAAATTTTCTCCAGAGGTGGTCCTTGGGCTTGAGACGAACCTATTACATTTTGGTCATGATCTGAGAATGCATACCTCAGCCAAGGCTCTTATCTTCTCACAGAGTGTTAGCAACAATACTCCAAAACTAATGGACAGACTTTAATGCAATTTTCACCACAAGTGGCTCTAGGTCTACACACAAACCCATTACATTTTGGAGGTGATCCATGAGATGGAAGAAGCCTTGGTGGAGGTATGCGCTCTCTGAGTGCTTTTCTAGTTTATATTGCTTTTCAGCATTAAATATAACAAATGTTACAAAGGTATAAATGCCCATTTTTACAGGTTTTCAGTCTTTTATATTTGATTTTATTATATCTTCTTGAAGAGGAGAAGCATTGTTTAAAGTCAGAAAAATTACAAAACTCCTGCATTGATGCTGAAATCCTTTGAAGGCCTGTTTTTTTTCCCCACATGGAAAACTGATCAAGAATTGATAAGGGAATCGATAAAGAATCGGACTGATAAGCAAAATCGACAGTGCCATTGATGTTGATAAAATCTTATCAATTCCCATCCCTACCAAGTTTATATTCACATCAGATGAGGGCATGCATTACATTGCTTAGCAAGAACTTTGATTAGGGAATGCATGGGCTATGCGAGTTTGCTCACTTAGGTTCTTTCATTGTGACTGGTGTAATTGTTGTCGTATTTCCTGATAAAGTAACATCCTCGTGCCTGCATTGAATGTGATTACGTAGTGCTGCTGTGAAATATGCCTGTTTAGTGGTATAAAGGATTTACAAACATACAGTTTGCAAATCAGGTTTTTTTAAGAGCAAACATTGTCATCTACTCAATACCCCCGTAATAAAGAGTAAAATAGCAATTGGGGATGCAGATAATAGATATGTCGATATTTAGAAAATACTTTTTTTTTTGCTGATAAACTCTGAACAAAATCGTAAAACTGGGGGAGACGCAAGTATTTGCATTCTGTGCTGGTGGATCGGAGCTAGGTTGTAAGTAGAGCTTCAAAATACAAAAAGAAGAAACAGGAGTAAGAGACAAAAAATAGAGGAGGGAATTTTTCGAAAATTGCATTTAAACTCAAACAGGCTGTTCATCAGCTGATCAAATGTTTTAGACCGTAGCACCCCCCCCCCCCCCAAACAAAAAAAGAACCCATAAAAAACAAAACAGAACTAGAAGTGTCACAAAAGGACTCAGCCGGGAGTAGCCCCAAAGTTCTTCTTGATCACTTCAAAAAACGAGTTTTTCGGGGGGGTGGTAAAAACGTTGGTTCATGAAGGGCATCCATGGTCTGGAACTGACATTTGTTGATGTAAACTTCCTTTGCTATCCAATCCAACGTTATAAGCACCTTGTGAAGTCACCCCATTTCATTATGAAGGCTTCATGACATCTTCAGTTTTCCAGACAAACTGTGTTACTCTTGTTTATGTCTTACTTGCAAATTTAGGGTACAATTTGAACAGTTTAAGCTATCCAACAAACTATGTTTATAACCATGCAGTTGCTAATGAAACAGTTGTTTTGGGTTTTTTTTTGCAGGAGCTGAGCATTTGGGAATCGTGAGTTGCACTGCGTGTGGCCGACAAGTTAATCACTTCCGGAGAGATTCCTTCTATCGACATCCAGTTCTCAAAGTACTGATTTGCAAGGTGAGTCTGCCTTTTGATATCAATGAAGGCAATCATTTTTAACAGGGTGATTCTGATTCATGCCATTTTTTTTAATTTTTTTTTTACTGTGACCTTTACTGTAGTTATAAACTGCACAGTAAAGCTTTGAAAAATTTACATACAGTATATCCACCATCATGTACATATATATTTGAACAATAACACAATTTTGATCATATTTAGCTCATTGGTGTTCCGTTATGAAACTAAAATCCATCTAGTAAATTGGCTAATTCAAAAGTGGAAGAAATACAAGATAACAGTTGCCCTCACTCTGGAGCTCCATGCAAGATCACACCTCGTGGGGTAAGAATGATTCTGAGAAAGGTGAAGGTTCAGCCCAGAATTACATAGGAGGAGCTTGTGAATAATCTCAAGGGAGCTGGGTCCACAGTTACCAAGAAAACCACTGGTAACACACTTCTCTGTAATGGATTGAGATCCTGCAGTGCTTGTAAGGTCCCCCTGCTCAAGAAGGCACATCTGAAGTTCACCAATGAACACCTGAATGAGTCAGAGAAGGCTTGGGAGAATGTGGTGTGGTCAGATGAGACCAAAATTGAGCTCTTTTGGCATCAACTCAGTTCGCCGTGAGTGGAGTCAGAAATGCTGAATATGACCCTAACAACACCATCCCCACTGTTGCACATGGAGGGGAAAACAAAATCTGCTTTGGAGCTGTTTCTCTCCTTAAGGTACAGAAGATTTCACCACATTGAGGGACTGATGAAGGGGACCATGTACTGTAGAATCTTGGATGAGAACCTCCTGGCCTCAGCCAGAAGCTGATGGGTCCTGGATGGGTCTTCCAGTATGACGATGACCCAAAACATAAGGCCAAGGCAATAAATGAGTGGCTTAAGAAGAAAAACATTAAGGTCCTGGATTGGTTTAGCCCAGGGGTTGGCAACCCGCTGCTCTGGGGCCTCATGGGGCCCTTCAGCCCCCATGCTGTGGCTCCCTGCAGTTATACAGTGGATATAAAAAGTCTACACACACCCCTGTTCAAATGCCAGGTTTTTGTGATGTGAAAAAATGAGACCAAGATAAATCACTTCAAAACTTTTTCCACCATTAATGTGACCTATAACCTGTACAACCCAATTGAAAAACAAACTTAAGGGGAAAAATAAGATAAAATGGGATCAGTCCGCCAAGGTCTCCGCCTTTGACCGCCACCTAATCCACATAGCACCGGACCCCCATGATCCCTCCTGCAGGTGGTGAGCCCACTGGAGGGCGGACCCGTGTAACTCCTTCGGGCTGAGCCCGGCCGGGTCCCATGGGTGGAAACCCAGCCACCAGACGCTAGCCTTCGAGCCCCTCCCCCAGGCCTGGCTCCAGGGTGGGGCCCCGGTAACCCCATACCGGGCGGGGTACACTGAATCCTTGATATAGAATTTATCATGAGAGTCTGTTGGATCGTTCTTAGTCTGGCCCTTCACCCAGGACCAGTTTGTCTTGGGTGACCCTATTAGAGGCAAATTGCCCTGGACAAAATAGCTCCTGGGATCACTGGGGCACGCAAACCCCCCCACCACGATAAGGTGACGATCCATGAGGGGGATTGCTCCGTAGGATTGCTGGACTCATCCTCAGAGATAGGGTGAGGAGCTCAGTCATCCGGGAGAGGCTCAGCGTAGAACCGCTGCTCCTCCACATTGAAAGGAGTCAGTTGAGGTGGTATGGGCATCTGATTAGGATGCCTCCTGGACGCCTCCCACTTGAGGTGTTTCGGGCACGTCCCACTGGGAGGAGACCCCGGGGCAGACCCAGGACTCAGTGGAGAAACTATGTCTCCCAGCTGGTCTGGGAATGCCTTGGTATCCTCTCTGAAGAGCTGGAGCAGGTGGCTGGGGAGAGGGAAGTCTGGGGTTCTCTGCTTGAAGTGCTGCCTTCGCGACCCGGACCTCCGGAAAAGCGGTAGAAGATGGATGGATGGATGGAATAAGATAAAATAATAAATAAGAAAAAACTTGCAATAACATGGTTGCATAAATATGCACACCCTTAAGCAAATGCGTTGTTGCAGCACCTTTGGCTTTTATTACAGCACTCAAGTCTTTTTAGATAGGAGTCTTTCAACGTGGCACATCTTGATGTGGCAATATTTGCCCCACTCTTCTTTGCAAAAACACTCCAAATCTGTCAGATTGTGAGGGCATCTCCTGTGCACAGCCCTCTTCAGATCATGCCACAGATGTTCGATCGGATTCAGGTCTGGACTCTGGCTGGGCCATTCCAAAACCTTAATCTTCTTCTGGTGAAGCCATTCTGTTGTTGATTTGGATGTGTGCTTTGGGTCATTGTCATGCTGAGAGATGAAGTTCCTCTTCATCTTCAGCTTTCTAACGGAAGCCTGAAGGTTTTGTGCCAACACTGACTGGTATTTGGAACTGTTCATAATTCCCTCCACCTTGACTAAGGCCCCAGTTCCAGCTGAAGAAAAACAGCCCCAAAGCATGATGCTGCCATCACCATGCTTCACTGTAGGTACTGTGTGGTATTCAGCACTGTTGTGTTTGCACCAAATACACATTTTGGTATTATGGCCAGAAAGTTCAACCTTGATTTTATCGGACTATAACACATTTTCCCACATGTGTTTGGGAGATTTCAAATGTGTTTTTGCAAAATGTAGCTGGGCTTGGATATTTTTCATTGTAAAATAAGGCCTCCGTCTTGCCACCCTACCCCATAGCCCAGACATATGAAGAAGACGGGAGATTGTTGTCACATGAACTAAACAGCCAGTACTCGTCAGAAATTCCTTCTCGTCTTTTCATCAATTTGGGAGGGACGTCCAGTTCTTGGTAATGTCACTGTTGTGGCTTATTTTCTCCACTTGATAACTGTCTTCACAGTGTTCCATGGTATATTTAATTCCTTGGAAATTGTTTTGAACCGTTCTCCTGACTGATACCTTTCAACACTGAGATCCTTCTGATGCTTTGGAACCTCTCTGTGGGCCATGGCTTGTGCTGTAAGATGTGACTACAAAAATGTCAGGAAAAGTCTACTAGAACAGCTGAACTTTATTTGGGGTTAATCAGAGGCACTTTAAATGGTGGCAGGTGTGTGCTGACACTCATTTAACATGAGTTTGAGTGTGATTATTTAATTCTGAACACAGCCACATCCCCAGTTATAACAGGGTGTGCATATTTATGCAAACAGGTTATTGTAAGTTTTTTATTTTTCATTTTTCCCCTTAAAAGATTTCAGTTTGATTTTCAACTGGGTTGTACAGGTCACATTAATGGGGGAAAAAGGTTTTAAATGATTTATCTTGGTCTCGTTTTTTTACATTACAAAAACCTTGCATTTGAACAGGGGTATGTAGACTTTTTATATCCACTGTATGTCAATTAAGCTCATTTTAATTTTAATTTTTCTAATTATTGTTTATTGGATACATTTCTCAGTGGAAAAACATACTTTCATGAACGTAAAATATATATTTTTCAATTATGTTGTCAACCATGTGTCACATCCGACAGCGGCTCACGCAAAGAGAGCCTCTGAGCCTCTCTGTGCAGCGCATGTGGAGAGCAGCAGCTCCCTGCTTATCCTCCCCCACTCTCTGTAAGACATGAACAGATCCAGAAAAAGAAAAATCATAGGAAAACAGAGTTTAACTCTGTGTGGACAGATCCATTTGCGTTTACGTATGCTTGTTATGTGGTGAGAATTTCTCCACAAGAACACAAACAAGGAGAAAAAGAGCTACCTCATTTGTGTCTACAGATCCATAAAAAAAAAAATTAAATTAAATGTGATTATCTAAAATCAACACCTTAATTATCCTTAAAAATGAGAAACAATCCTTGAATTCCTGGTCAGTAACCTTAAAATTAGTCGCCTGTGCCATAAATGCTGGATTCACCAGACATGACCAAAGTCTGAATCAGTGTGCATTTATTTTCACCGTCATAACTCAGTACTTTTTTTTTTTTTAATTTTGTCTACTTTATTAATCCCAGAGGGAAATTCAGGGCGTCCACCTGGATGGATGAGGCAGCCACCGTACAGCGCCAATCCCTTCACCATTCACACCTAGGGCCACTTTAGAGTCTCCAGTTAACCTAATGCATATTTTTTTTGGCCCGTGGGAGGAACCCGGAATATCCGGAGTATATTTCCTGAGTTATGTAGAAATAAAGCTCTTCATAGCAATTTAATTTTTAGACTGGTTGTGTCTGTGACCACAGGATCTCATCTCTGCTGTTTGCAGATGATGTTGTCCTGTTGGCTTCATCCAGCAATGACCTACAGGTCTTACTGGGACGGTTTGCGGCTGAGGGTGAAGCGGCTGAGATGAGAATCAGCACCTCCAAGTCCGAGTCCATGGTCCTTAGCTGGAAAAAGGTGGATTGCCCTCCCCGGGTTGGGGACAGGTTCCTTCCCCAAGTAGAGGAGTTTAAGTATCTTGGGGTCTTATTCATGAGTAAGGGGAGGATGGAGCGGGAGATTGACTCTAGACATGGTAGCCCCTTTAAAAAAGAAAAAGTCTACTAATCAGAGATTTCTAACTCTTTGGTTCAGTACAGAAACTCATAGCTTAAAACAGAAGACTCGTCAATTAGAAAGAAAGTGGCACTCCACTAAATTAGATTAAATCTATTTAGCTTGGAGAAATCATCTTTTAATTGATAAAAAATCTCTTAGGAAAGCTAGAACAAGTCATTCCACATTAATAGGAGAGAACAAGAGTAATCCCAGGTTTCTTTTCAGCACTGTAGCCAGGCTGACAGTCTCTTTTCACTCTTTCAAGCCTAGCATTCCCTTAGAGCTTACTAGTCAGGACTTTATGAACTTTTTCAATAATAAAATTTCATCTATCAGAGATAAAATCAGTCAGATTCTTCCCAACGTTAACTTAAATACAGTAACTACTACAACTCCTTCAATTGATATCTGTTTGGATGAGTTTACTCCAATTGACCTTCTAGAGTTAGATAAAATAATTTCCTCATCCAAGCCTTCAACTTGTCTTTTAGACCCTATTCCTACCAGGTTATTTAAAGAAGTCTTCCCATTTATTGGTAGATCTATTCTTCAAATAATCAATTCTTCATTAATATTAGGCCATGTACCGCAGGCTTTTAAAATTGCTGTAATTAAACCCTTACTCAAAAAGCCAACGCTGGATCCAGGAGTTTTAGTTAACTGTAGACCAATCTCTAATCTGCCTTTATTTTAAAAATCTTAGAAAGAGTTGTTGCTACGCAATTATTTGACCACTTGCAGGGAAATGGTTTATTTGAAGAGTTTCAAGCTGGGTTTAGAATCCTTCATAGTGCTGAAACAGCCTTATTGAAGGTCACTAATGAACTCCTTATCGCATCCTATAATGGACTTGTTTCTGTACTTGTCCTTTAGGACCTTAATGCAGCTTTTGATACTATCGATCATAATATTCTACTTGATAGATTAGAACACCATGTTGGACTTAATGGAACTTCGTTGGAATGGTTTAGATCTTATTTATCTGATAGGTTCCAGTTTGTTCATGTCAGTAATGAGTTTTCTTCCAACTCAAAGCTCAGTCACAGAGTTCCACAGGGATCTGTGCTAGGCCCTATTCTTTTTAGTTTATATATGCTTCTGCTAGACAACATTATTAGAAAGCACTATATACATTTTCATTGTTATGCAGATGACACACAATTATACCTGTCAATGAAGCCAGATGATAGTAATCAATTAGCCAAGTTAGAAGCCTGTCTTAAGGAAATCAAAGCTTGGATGACTTATTTCCTGCTTTTAAATTCAGATAAGACTGAAGTAATTCTTGTTGGTCAAAAAAACCTTAGAAATACCTTTCCAAATCAAACTCTTAGTTTGGATGTAGTTACTCTTTCTCTTAATAGTTTTCTGAGGAACCTTGGAGTTATTTTTGATCAAGATCTGTTTTTCAATTCACATATTAAACTTGTTCCTAAGACTGCTTTCTATCATTTGCATAATATTGCCAAGATTAGGAGCATCTTGTCTCAGAGTGATGCTGAGAAACAAATCCATGCTTTTGTTAGCTGTAGAGTAGATTGTTGTAACTCTTTATTATCAGGTTGTCCTAAAACATCTTTAAAAAGTCTTCAGCTGATCCAAAATGCTGCAGCAAGAGTTTTAACACGTACTAGAAAGAGATCATATCTCTCCGGTTCTGGCCTCCCTTCATTGGCTTCCCATAGAGTTCAGAATTAAGTTTAAAATCCGTCTTCTCACGTAACAAAGCTCTAAATAATCAGGCCACTTTTTCTTTAAAAGCTCTGATACTACTCCATTATCCTAACAGAGCACTATGCTCCCAAAATGCAGGATTACTTGTAATACCTAGAATCTCCAAAAGTATAGAAGAAGTAGATTTAGAGTGAAGTATGTGGCGGTAATTGCCAACCGGCAATCAAATCTAAAAAAAAGTAGTACAATGGGAGGCAGAGCCTTCAGTTATCAAGCTCCTCTCCTTTGGAACCAGTTGTCAATCTGGATTTGGGAGTCAGACTCGATCTCTGTTTTTAAGAATAGGGTAAAAACCTTCCTTTTTGATATGGCCTATAATTCGGGAGGGATCATGTGCCCTTGAACCCTCCCTTAGTTATGCTGCTAATAGGTTTAGACAGCCAGGGGATCGCCAACAATACACTGGGCTTCACTCCTTTCTTCACCCTCAATGAAATATTTTTGCTGGTCATTAACATCTGTTTGTTCTTTCCCATAGATTGATTCCCCATTGTGCTGTTTGCTCTCTACATGTCTGTTCTTTTCTTCTTCTCTATCCCCTCACCCTACAGCCAGTCGCAGCAGATGACTGCCCCTCCCTGAGCCTGGTTCTGCTGGAGGTTTCTTCCTGTTAAAAGGGAGTTTTTCCCTCTCCACCGTCACCAAGTGCGTGCTCACAGGGGATCACCTGATTGCTGGGGTCTTTGCAGTTGTGGGGGTTTCCCCTACAGTTGAAAGTGCTATGAGATGACTGTTATTGTGAAATGGCACTTTATAAATTAAGTTGAATTGAATTGACAGACGTATTGGAACAGCATCTGCAGTGATGAGGACGTTGTACCGTTCTGTTGTGGTGAAGAGGGAGCTGAGTGTTGTCGATTTGCCAGTCAATCTACGTTCTGACCCTCACCTATGGTCATGAGCTTTGGGTAATGACTGAAAGAATGAGATTGCCAATACAAGTGGCTGAAATGAGCTTTTTCCGTAGGGTTGCTGGACTCACCCTTAGAGATGGGGTGAGGAGCTCAGTTATCCGGGAGAGGTTCAGAGTAGAGCCACTGCTCCTCCACAATGAAAGGAGCTAGTTGAGGTGGTTTGGGCATCTGATCAGGGTGCCTCCTAGACACCTCCCACTTGAGGTGCAGACACAGGACTCGCTGGAGAGACTATGTCTCCCAGCTGGTCTGGGAACACCTTGGTATCCTCTGAAGAGCTGGAGCAGGTGGCTGGGGAGAGGGAAGTCTGTGTTTCTCTGCTTGGAACTTCTGCCTCCGCAATCCGGACTTCCGGAAAAGCGGTAGAAGATGGATGGATGGGTGGATGGATTTGTTCATCTCTTACCCAGGATGGCAGGAAGCTGCTGCTCTTCATGCTTTCTTCACATGCACTAAGGCGAGGCTGAGTGGCTCTCTGCAGCCTCCATCAGATGTGAGGCAGTCATGTATGGTTGACAACATAATAAATAATTTATAAAATATATATTTTACGTTCATTAAAGTATGTGTTTCCATTGAGAAATGTATCCAGTTGAAATAAACAATAATTTAAAAAATAATTAAAATGAACTTCATTAATTTCCATGTGCTTTGAGATATAACTGCAGGGAGCTGCAGCATGGGGGCTCAAGGGCCGCGGGTTGCCGATCGCGGTCCTAGACATTTGTCGTTGAATTTTAGTTTCAGAGCGCTACTCCATTTTGAAGGGTGAAAAGTGTATTATAATTGAAAATTGTCAGCAATATCAAGTTATAGTTTCATTCTCCAGAAATTCATCTTTAATGTTTTATTGGTATGGGTTAGATTAAAATTATTTGGAAGAACTGAAGCAACCAATATGTTGAACTATTTGTACCTGAGATCTTTGCAAAAATCCATTATCTGGAGGTGGTGTTAAAATGGTCTCAAAGTATAGTGGAGATGAGTTTATGCAATGTTACCTGCTCATTTCACATAGTCGACATCCTAAAGGTGCCTTCAGACTCAGGCTGCGTGATTATGGCTAAAATGATAATCACGGATATTTTTGATCAATATTGAAATCACGATTTTAAATCACGATTATTCTGTTGTTAGGCCGTCTCTCCTTCTGCAGGTCCCAAGGTGATTGCGCTCCCCTAAGTTTGTCGGCTGTAGTTTCTCCTGTGTGGTCTTGTGGGGAAAAACATCTGCAAGCATCGACTCTTCATTTTAAATTCTCCATCAATGTAGTGAATTGTCAGGGACAGGTAGGGCTCCGTTAGTCTGCTTGACCATAGGTCAGTTGTAGTTGCAAAGTACTCGACAGTTGTGATATCCATCTGTATTTTTCAGAGTGCAGGTAATGTAACTTTTTAGAAATAATTATGTGAGGGTATCTCATATTGTCCATTGTTTTGATCATGTTTCTAAAGCCTTTGTTGCTCTCACAGATTTTATTGGACACATGTCTTTGGCCAAATAAAACATAGTTGCATCAATTACTTTACCATGTCTTTGGAGGTACAGTGGGGCAAGAAAGTATTTAGTCAGCCACCAATTGTGCAAGTTCTCCCACTTAAAAGATGAGAGAGGTCTCCAATTTTCATCATAGGTATACCTCAACTATGAGAGACAAAATGAGAAAAAGAAAATCACATTGAAGGATTTTTAATGAATTAATTGGTAAATTCCTCGTTAACATAAGTATTTGGTCAATAACGAAAGTTCATCTCAATACTTTGTTATATACCCTTTGTTGGCAATGACAGAGGTCAAACATTTTCTGTAAGTCTTCACAAAGTTTTCACACACTGTTGCTGGTATTTTGGCCCATTCCTCCATGCAGATCTCCTCTAGAGCAGTGATGTTTTGGGGCTGTCGCTGGGCAACACGGACTTTCAACTCCCTCCAAAGATTTTCTATGGGGTTGAGATCTGGAGACTGGCTAGGCCACTCCAGGACCTTGAAATGCTTCTTACGAAGCCACTCCTTCGTTGCCCGGGCGGTGTTTTTGGGATCATTGTCATGCTGAAAGACCCAGCCACGTTTCATCTTCAATGCCCTTGCTGATGGAAGGAGGTTTTCACTCAAAATCTCACAATACATGACCCCATTCATTCTTTCTTTTACACGGATCAGTCGTCCTGGTCCCTTTGCAGAAAAACAGCCCCAAAGCATGATGTTTCCACCCCCATGCATCACAGTAGGTATGGTGTTCTTTGGATGCAACTCGGCATTCTTTCTCCTCCAAACACGACAAGTTGAGTTTTTACCAAAAAGTTCTATTTTGGTTTCATCTGACCATATGACATTCTCCCAATCCTCTTCTGGATCATCCAAATGCTCTCAAGCAAACTTCAGACGGGCCTGGACATGTACTGGCTTAAGCAGGGGGACACGTCTGTCACTGCAGGATTTGAGTCCCTGGCGGCGTAGTGTTACTGATGGTAGCCTTTGTTACTTTGGTCCCAGCTCTCTGCAGGTCATTCACTAGGTCCCCCCCATGTGGTTCTGGGATTTTTGCTCACCATTCTCATGATCATTTTGACCCCACGGGGTGAGATCTTGCGTGGAGCCCCAGATGGAGGGAGATTATCAGTGGTCTTGTATGTCTTCCATTTTCTAATAATTGCTCCCACAGTTGATTTCTTCACACCAAGCTGCTTACCTATTGCAGATTCAGTCTTCCCAGCCTGGTGCAGGTCTACAATTTTGTTTGTGGTGTCCTTTGACAGCTCTTTGGTCTTGGCCATAGTGGAGTTTGGAGTCTTGACTGTTTGAGGTTTTGGACAGGTGTCTTTTATACTGATAACGAGTTCAAACAGGTGCCATTAATACAGGTAATGAGTGGAGGACAGAGGAGCCTCTTGAAGAAGTTACAGGTCTGTGAGAGCCAGAAATCTTGCTTGTTTGTAGGTGACCAAATACTTATTTTTACCGAGGAATTTACCAATTCATTAAAAATCCTTCAATGTGATTTTCTGGATTTTTTTTTTCTCATTTTGTCTCTCATAGTTGAGGTATACCTATGATGAAAATTGGAGACCTCTCTCATCTTTTAACTGGGAGAACTTGCACAATTGGTGGCTGACTAAATACTTTCTTGCCCCACTGTACATGGATACGATGAAGCTCTGTGCAGGGTTGATGCTATGGTTGCCTGGGTTGTGGCCGGACACAGACTGTGATTTAGTAAAGTGATATTAGCTTTAGCCTTCATCCATTTATCGTACTTGTGTTTGTGGTGTTTATTCAAGTGGTTGAGTAAGATAGTTGTGTTGCCCTGCGGCGCAGACACAGCTCTATGGCACTCTTGTGCATACACTTTTTTTAGTCAGCATCATTTGCCCTGAATCCAAAACACATCCAGACAACGGATGATGCCTTTCAAGGCACTAGCTCTTTGCCTCCATGTGTTGCTGTACTGTCACCTTCTGCTCCCGATATCTGGTTTGTGCTTCACCATCACACCAGTCCGCTATTGATAACTTAAGGCTGCCGCTACAGGATGCGCTTGCTTGTCAGTTCTGCAGCTTAATGTTCCCCTAACGTGTGTTCGCCCCCTGGTGGTTGGCTCACTGTTGGTTGACAAAATGCTTGATTTGATATGCAGCAGAGCCCGCATTTTAAATGTCAATATTGCTGATGATCATGTTAATTTAATCATGGCAGCCAAAATCATGATCTCAATTAAAATTTGATTAATTGCACAACCCTACTTCAGACCGAATGGGCGGCGCAAATATAGTCAATGGAAAGAGGCAAGCACATGTGAATCTTGCATGTTCGCGTCCGAGGAATAGCGCTAGCTTTGAGAGTGTGCCGTCACCAGAATAAAAGTATCAACATTGGAGAGTAAACTAGTTGGAAAATGAGACTGCCACTCACCTGGAGACAGAAGGACCAGGAGCTCTGCATCTGAATTGGACTGTTGGAGTTTTTTTACTCAAGGAGTCCTGCCACAGACGTGCTAATAGGGCTAGCAGCCTAGCACTGTAAACAGTCATCAACCAGGTGAAATTTTAGAGACAGGGATAACTTTTTTCAGGTGCAGGGATGGCAATTTTCCGCCGATCCGCGGATTTCCGCCGATTTATTTTCAAATTGATCATTTCTGTGAATCATCTAAATCCGTTGAGAAAATTTTAGGGGGGATAAGGTACCTTATTATCACCGATTTTAGTGAAAATCAACACGATTACATAAGTGCTCAGCACTTCCCCGGGTCAAGTCGTCTCCCGCGATAACCCGGATGTTTTGTACTCAAGCTACTGCTGTATTGTAAACGGCCCTGCGATTGGATAGTTGCAAACGATTGGACCAATCTAATGGCTCGTTATATGCTTTGTCAAAAATTCATAGCGGCGTGTTCTCAGGGATGTGATTTTTCCGCTAATTTGCCGAATTCCGCTTTTTTTTTTAATCTTCCAGGGAGATAAAGTAATTAAGTACGTTAGCGGCTTGTGGTCCACGAACGCAGTGAAGGTGCGCCTTTTCAGGTAGAACTGGAAGTGGCGTATGGGCCAGGTGGAGAGCCAGTAACTCTCTGTCGAACACGCTGTATTTACGCTCACTGTTGTGCAAAGACCTGCTAAAAAAGGTGAGCGGCTGCCAAGAACCTGCAACGCATTGCTCCACGACGGCTGCTATGCCCATGTCCGAGGCGTCGGTAGTGAGCGCTATCCGAGCCGCCGGGTCTGGGTGCGCCAGTAGTGCAGCTGTTTTAACCTCAGAACGCCTGCTCCTGCTCAGGAGTCCAGTCGACTCTGTCCGCCGGTTTCCGTTTCTTGAGTGCGGCGTACAACGGCTATATGAGCTGGGCTGCGTGGGGGAGGAAACTGTTATAAAAGTTAACCATCCCCAAAAACTCCTGCAGCTCCCTGACATTGATGTTGAGAAAAAATAGCAAAACAATTTAGTTAGATTACTTTTATGATTCCAGTTTGAAATTGACAGTGCACAGTGGACATTGATTCATAACTTTTGAATATTTCTAAGACTTAGCTACATCAGTGATTGTGCAAAATGAACTGCTCAAGACTCAATGGAGATTGAAACTGGTGATCTGAAATAAATGCTGAAATTATAAAAAGTAATGGTATGAATGAATTTTATTTCTATTATGGAATAGATAAAATTAACTGATTTTGATTTGATCAAGTGTTAAAGCATGTGATGGATAATGCTTGTTGGAATATTTTAGGAATGCCATCTTCTTGGAACATAAGTCAATATTATACAGTGATAAGTGGCATTCAGCTGTTTGTTTTATGTCATTTAAGCACAGTTCTGGTACTTAAAAATCATAAAAACCCAGGAGCTTCAGGGGGCTTTGCCCCCCTTGCCCCCCCCACCGGGGCTCTGCCCCGGACCCTGCTGGGGGACTCTGTCCCCCAGATCCCCTGCTAAATTTTCAGATAATTTCCCCAACCCCAAATCACATCCCTGGTTTGTGTTGGAATTCTGAGCTTTCGGTATTGTTTTCAGCGGAATTATGAGATTTTTATTGAAGGATAAAAATCTCATAAGTCTCAAAAGTCTAGCACTGATGACTCAAAAGTCATCAGTGCTAGAAATAGACAAAAGTGTCAAAAATAAGTTCCAATGGATTTGGCTTGAGAGAAAAGTGACGGTAAAGGTGAAAATTGGCTCAAAGTTCGACGAGGTAACAGAAACACTCGGACAGTTTTTGAAGAAACCAGAAAAGGAGATGAAGGTCAAAGTTCAGAGACTGACAGCTTGCTGCCAAAAGGAAGAAAGTTTCACATTAGAAGTGACTTGGTGACCAGTGTAAATAGTGTAACAAACTCTTATAGAACTGTTTAATATGTTGGACTAAAGACAGTGAGACAACATTGAAGAAGAAGTAAATTAACTTTTCATTAAATTTAATGATTTATCTAAGTCTAGTATTTCCTTTTTTTTTAAATCATTTTTTTCAGTCTAAATTATTTCTGTTTTACTGAAAACCTCTCAGCTTCAGGGGGGCTGTGCCCCCCTGACCCCCCCATAAGTCAGTCGACCAAATTAGGTTTCAGCTGAATTCAGAATTTCCTGTTGCCATCCCTGCAGGTGAGATCCTGTCGGGTAATGTAAACCTAAGCATGATGGTGTCCAGAATTTCCCCAGCAGGTTGAACACAGCTACAGAAGTTATAAAGGCAACTTTGCCTATCTGCAACTCACTCAGACTGTGAATTCATGTCTATTCGTGTCTTTACACTGAGTTAAAATGTAATTACGCTGCACGAAAAATTTGCCCGTTTGCGTTTGGTCTGAATGCACCTTAAGGCTTCAGAAAATGCATATGGGGTTGCTTTACTACAGCATATTCCAGGTAGGATAATCTTTTTGGAAAGATCTGATATTGTGACAGCCCTAATTATGTGAATAAGTCATGTACGATATCTAAGATATCTACTCATCACTGTGTTAAAACTCTGGTTCTTCATGAAGTACGATTTGTCCAAGCTCTCTCTCATTTTTTTTCCAGACTTGCTTTAATTATTACTCGAGTGATGACATCAGCAAAGATGGCGATGGCATGGATGAGCAGTGCAGGCAGGCTTTCTTTTTTGAATACTTAAGTGAAATACAGGCTCAGCTAAGCATTTGTCATTTGTATTCATCATCTTTTGTTTTCTGTATAGGTGGTGTGCTGAAGGAGGCAACTTAATCTGTTGTGATTTCTGTAGTAATGCCTTCTGCAAGAAGTGTATTCTGAGAAATCTTGGAAGGAAGGAACTATCTGGCATCTTGGAGAGCCAATGGTACTGCTATGTGTGCAGTCCAGAACCCCTTTTTGACCTGGTGATGTCTTGTGATAATATCCTGGAGAATATGGAGCGTTTGTGGCAACAACAGCGCAAAAGGAATCGAGCAGAGCCTGAAAAATCTGAACTTTTCCACATGTTGCCACACTCACCACAAAACATTCCTTTGGATAAATGGGATCACTCTGGCATGGATGGGAGTGTGATGTTCAACTATAACACATTGCATGTTTCCAAATACATTACCAAAAAGGCTAAACATTTAGTGGACTCAACAAATTCCTTGAACCAGTCTTTTGTCAAATTTATTCATACTGTGACAAAAGCAGCCAAACAAACACCCAGTATCCGCAGTTTGTATCTGAAATCTTTTTTGTCAGTCGTGAAAGCTTTGCGAAAATCACTTGTGACACTAGAGGACAGCATTAAAGAAGAATTCAGTGACCTGGATATATCAAACAGCTGGGAAAAGCTACTTCATGATAATTTTGACATCAGTGTACTTGAAACAGACATGGAGCTTGATATGTCTGACCAAAGTTGCTTTAGGGAACTGCGTAAATTGGCAGCTGAACATTTGGAAGACAATGACTCAGATGGCAAGGGCTTCAGTATCAGAAGGAGTTCACATAACTGCCCTGGGAAAGACATTGATTCAGATTCACAGGAAGCCCAACAGATTGCTGAACTGAAGTCTGCTGAAGGAGGGGTTGATATCACAAAAAAACTTGTTGTACAGCTGACACCTGTACCCATGGAGCAGGAACCATCTTCTGTGGGCACAAATATGGAGGAAGACCTCCAAAAAGAAGATAAGAAGACAAAGAAAAAGCCTGTCTCTGAAGATGAAGAAAGTGATGGTGCTAAAGCTGACAGCAGCGTTAGCAATGACAGCTCAAATTCCTCTATATACCTCGAAGAGGAGCAAGGTAATAGACGGTCTCCCCGCGTAAAAACAACTCCTCTGCGACGACCAAGTGACGTCAAAGCTAAAACATCTCTTTCAGCCGGAGACAGTGATAGTGACTCTGACACTGAGGAGACCCCTAACACAAATCCTAGCAAAGACACTGAAGATCAAAGCCTGAACAGAGCAAGAGATGATTCTGACTCAGATGAAGTTCCTCCTGCTCTGCTTGAGCGAGCAGCCATGACACGAAGCTCTGATGAAGCTCAGAGTGACGAAGATGGTGATAAAACATCACCAGCCAAGGTAGCAAAGAAATGTCTCTTTTGGCTTACAAAGAACACTCCGATCTCACCAGAAAAACTGCGCCGAAAACGCAAGATATTAGACCTTTCCCCTGAGTCTGACAGGAAAGTGAAAGCTGGACAGGAAAGTGGCACAGATTCCTCTAGTGATGATCACGATTTGCAGAAGAAAATACAACACCTAAATACAGTGAGATCAATAGCAAAGCCTCACCTCGTCAAAAGAGAAGAAGAAGGGGTGGCTCGAAAACGGATTCGTATACAGGCTGACAAGGCTAAAAGTAAATCTTGTCAGGAGCCGATGGAGTCGTCATCATCCTCAAGTGATGATGAACAAGATGAAGATGACTCTGGCAGTGATGGAAGTGATCAGAAGTTGAAGCCCATCACAGAAGATATGTCCTTAGTGGGAGCAGCAGGATTTCACCAGTCATCAGGTGAGCTTTGACTTCATTATGCTGTTTTAATCATTAACTCAAAAACTTCATCAATGTATAGTCATCATAAAAATCAAATTGTATTCTGTTAAAAACTTTAGGCATTACAGGACAAAAATAAATCTGATGAATTCTTTGATCAGTTCCAAGTGGATAAAATTGGCAATACAAAAATTTATTTTAATTACAGTGGTGTGAAAAAGTGCTTACCCCCTTCCTGATTTCTCATTTTTTTGTATGTTTGTCACACTTAAATGTTTCAGATCATCAAACAAATTTAAATATTAGATAAAGATAACACAAGTAAGCATAAAATGCAGTTTTTAAATGAAGGTGTTTATTATTGAGGGTAAAAAAAATAAATAAATCCAAACCTACATGGCCCTGTGTGGAAAAAGTGATTGCGCCCCCCCCCCCCCCCCCCCCCCCACACACACACACAACATAAATTGTGGTTTATCACATCTTTGGAAAGCTGAGTTCAATTTCTCTAGACACACCCAGGCCTGATTACTGCCACACCTGTTCTCAATCAAGAAATCACTTAAATAGGACCTGCCTGACAAAGTGAAGTAGACCAAAAGATCCTCAAAAGCCACCTCTGAATGGCTGTAATCCAAAGAAATTCAGGAACAAATGAGAAACAAAGTAATTGAGATCTGTCAGTCTGGAAACAGTTATAAAGCCATTTCTAATGCTTTGGGACTCCAGTGAACCACAGTCAGAGTCATTATCTACAAATGGCGAAAACATGGAACAGTGGTGAACCTTCCCAGGAGTGGCCGGCTGACCAAAATTATCCCAAGAGTGCAGCGATGACTCATCCAAGAGGTCACAAAAGACCCCACAACAACATCCAAAGAACTGCAGGCCTCACTTGCCTCAGTTAAGGTCAGTGTTCATGACTCCACCATAAGAAAGAGAATGGGCAAAAATGGCCTGCATGGCAGAGTTCCAAGACAAAAACCTGTGCTGAGCAATAAGAACATAAAGGCTCATCTCAGTTTTGCCAGAAAATGTCTTGATGATCCCCAAGACTTTTGGGAAAATACTCTGTGGACTGATGAAACAAAAGTTGAGCTTTTTGTAAGGTGTGTGTCCCATTACATCCGGCGTAAAAGTAGCACGGCATTTCAGAAAAGGAACATCATACCAGCAGTAAAATGTGGTGGTGGTAGTGTGATGGTCTGGTGTTTTTTTGCTGCTTCAGGACCTGGAAGACTTGCTGTGGTAAATGGAACCATGAATTCTGCTGTCTTATCAAAAAATCCTGAAGGAGAATGTCCGGCCATCTGTTGGTGACCTCAAGCTGAAGCACACTTCAGTTCGACAGCAGGACAATGATCCAAAACATACCAGCAAGTCCAGCTCTGAATGGCTTTAGAAAAACAAAATGAAGACTTTGGACTGGCCTAGTCAAAGTCCTGACCTGAATCCAGTTGAGATGCTGTGGCATGACCTTAAAAAGGCGGTTCATGCTTGAAAACCCTCCAGTATGGCTGAATTACAACAATTCTGCAAAGACGAGTGGGCCAGAATTCCTCCACAGTGTTGTAAAAGACTCATTGCCAGTTATCGCAAACGCTTGATTGCAGTTGTTGCTGTGGCCCAACCAGTTATTAGGTTTAGGGGGCAATCACTTTTTCACACAGAACCATGTAGGTTTGGATTTTTTTTCCCCTTAATAATAAGCACCTTCATTTAAAAAATGCATTTTGTGTTTCTTTGTGTTATCTTTGTCTAATATTTAAATTAGTTTGATGATCTGAAACATGCAAGTGTGACAAACATACAAAAAAAAAGAGAAATCAGGAAGGGGCAAACACTTTTTCACACCACTGTCTATCTAAGGCTATGCAATATGACGATATACTGTATATCAGGTGATGAGATAAACGTCTTATCATTTCATATAAAATTGTCATTTATATTGGGGTGTTGCAAAATACATTGTTTACGGCAGTATCATCAGGTCATTTTGGAGAATGTTTGCGGTCTACGCTTGTGCAGTCTGAACGGAGCATGGTCCAGCATGGCGACCTCCGCAAGAAGCAAGCTTGTGAAAGACTGGAGAATATTTACAAATTAGAGGCACTAAAAAATCTTCAGCTGTGAAAAATAAACACCAGAGTCAAATGGTAGAACAGCCTTTTGCCCACAGAACCTTAATAAAGACTTGTGAAGATAACAGCAGCCATTTCATCTAGCCATCAGTGAGTTTCTGTCCATCCATCTTCTTCCACTTAATCCTTTTCGGGTCGTGGGGGGGCTGGAGCCTATCCCAGCATCTTTGGGCGAGAGGCAGGGGACACCTTGGACAGATCGCCAGTCCATCGCAGGGCCAACACAGAGAGACAGACAACCATTCACTCTCACATTCATACCTAAGGACAATTTAGAATCTCCAGTTTTGATGCCAATTAACCTAACTTGCACGTTTTTGGCATGTGGGAGGAAACCGGAGAAATCCCTGAGTAAACCCATGCAGACACGGGGAGAACATGCAAACTCCACACTGATCACTGTTGGTCGGGGGCTGGGATTGAACCCAGGATCCCCTGGCCAAGGGTGAGTTGCTGTGCTGTTGCAGTGCTAACCACTCCGTCACTGCGCTGCCACCAGTGAGTTTCTAAATGTATTGTACTAATAATAAATCATAGTAGGCCATATAGGGTGTGATATACTAGTTAAATGTGAAATGTTGGAATAAATGTTGGTATGTAGTTGAAGTAAACCTCATTATAATATTTAATGTTTTCCAACCCGACATTAGTATGGGGGGGATTTGTAGAATAGTAATTAGATATTATTACATCTTTAAATAAAAGGAAGCCGTTAATGACAGATGAATTTGCACAATTGATTTTTTTTTCTGTATATAATTTGAAATGTTAAAAATGAGATGGTCCTTTCTATGTGGTTATTGTATCAAAACAATAGAATATGCAGAAAATGTAGTATACCGGAACATATATAATTATGTCTTAATTATTTATTTTAAATGATTATTTTCAGTATGGATTCAAACTATTGCAGGTTGTTATATAAATAAATGAATGCATTTATAGGAAAGCGTTTCACAACAGTGGTAACCTTTTAGCCTTTGGCTGTGTCTGTGTGGATAATTTTCTTGTCCCAGGGAGAGAGAATGTTGCAAACATAGACCATTTTCAAACCAAAATTGGGACTTTTTGGGCAAGCCCAACAGTGATGTGGAATTTTATGATTATTTTTAAAAACAACAGTAAAAAAACAAATTTGGAGAGATATTTCTTCCTATTCACCAAATAAGAAGTAAGCTTAAAACTTTAAATTAAGATGCACACGCACCAGTGTTAATTTCGTTGACATATAATTTTCGTCGTAGTCTTCGTCAACAGAATATTTTTTTGTCGAAAACAAGAAGTTAGACAAATATAAACTGATTCATGAAGCTAAAATTCTGGCTAAATGTACTTAAACTTTTCGTCAACGAATAAAAACAAAACAAAAATGTTCCAGAGATGAGTTCTAATCAGAATGGTTTGAAACTGAGTAATTTTTAAAACAAATGATAGTTAAAAAAAAAAAAAAAAGTCTTGGCTATATCTGGAGCAGAGATTGTGCTCTGTTGTCTTTCAACCACCACGCATTTCTCTCCAGGCTGCAGTGTGAAGAAAATGGAAGAAAGTGGCCTCATGTTGATTAATTATATTTTGCTGGAAAGAACAAGTGAAGCTTCTTCTGAGGTGAACTAAGCCCTCAAAATATGTAGGCTGTTTTAGTGTAGGGATGTCAAATACAGACGTGGACAAAATTGTTGGTACCCCTCTGTTAATGAAAGAAAAACCCACAATGGTCACAGAAATAACTTGAATCTGACAAAAGTGGTAATAAATAAAAATTCCATTACGTCCTGCCCAATCAGTGGCCTGCAATCTGTTGACGTCACATTTTCAGCTTGACTCAGCACGGTTGGAACCTCACTGAAGTAGGTCCCAAAAAAGTCCCTGGTACCAGGTACTACAAATCGAGTAGAGGCGAGTAGGGCTGAGTAGGCTCTAGTGGAAAAGGGCCATAAGGTATCTGTGGCTGCAGCAGATCAGAGGAGTGGCGTATTTACGCTGAAACTGAATTGGGGAAACTTGGCATTGTTTTTCTAATCATTGTCCAAATGACTTACAATGCCCCACCCCAGTGTTCATTTTAACACTATTGTGTCACATTACTTTGCCCAGCTGCAAACAGTATAATTGGCAGTGAAACAAAACAGCTGTTAGTTTTCTTGTATGTTGTGTTATGGAGGTATTTGAAAATTTCCCTGTGAGGAAATTAACGCCTGTATATCAGTTGAACCAGTATACTGCCCAGCACTACGGTTATGTGTGCTATTGAAATAACTGCCAATCAGAGATGAGGTCAACGATAGCCCACGTCTCTTGCAGAGTCATTTGACCAGGGAATTTATTCCAGGTGGTCTTTTCAAACATCATGCAAAGCCCTGGTCTTGGAAGGTTTTCCAGAGTTTTTTGGGCCTTTTTGAAAAGGATGTTTAAGTTAGTATAACTTAAAGGGGTCATTGACTGAAAAACAACACACAGCCTTTATCTAATTTTTCTCTCCCAGAAATGCCAGAAACATTTGATTTTTTTGTGGAAATCGTTAACATCACATCTAGGAAAAACCAACTCACTGCCATCTTTGAGACCAGCCCACTGCTCTGTTATTGGCCCGCTGAGCTGTCTGTCATGTATATGGAAGTGGTGCTAAAGGTACCCTATTAGCCCCTGAGCTAGTAGACGATCATTTGAATTCTTAGACAGAGACTTTCAATACACTGTATTAATCATTTATCAGGACTCGTCTGGAGTACTGTAATAGTTGTTTTCCCTATATATGTCAGGCAAGCAAAACTTCTAGAGGGCGTTCAAAGACGCGTGACAAAGCTTGTCCCAGGACTTAAGCATTTAGAATGCACTGACAGGCTACGTGAATTGAAGCTTCTAACACTGCATTATCGACGTGCTCATGGAGACATCACAATATATAAGTACCTTTATGGCATTTACAGGGTTGCCCCCTGTTCCTTGGAACTGGATGATAGCCCTGTATTCACCAGAGGATATAGTTTGAAGTTAAAAAAAAAAAAACCTATGATGTTGCAAGAGCAGGCAACAGAAATTTTTCTCCAACAGGGTGATTGAAACCTGGAATAGATTGCCAGAGGATGTTGCGACTGCTTCAACAGTGAATATGCTGAAGAACAGACTTGATGTCCACTGGTCTGCACACGAATACTCCCTGGAGCACTTTTATTAGTTCTCCATCTCTTGCCTGAAAATTTTTTTTTGTTAGTGAAATGTAAGAAGTGAAAATCAGTAATAGGTAATAGGTCAGTGACCTACGAAGACTGATGAGGATAAGAATAAGAATTGGCCCCCAAGCTAACACTGGTAACAGGAAGCTCGAACCAAGTGCGGCTTATTTTATTTTATTTTATTTTTTTTAATTTTGTATACTTTATTGATCCCCAGAGGGGAAATTGAGGGCATCCACCTGGATGGATGAAGCAGCCACGATACGGCGCTATCCCTTAACCATTCACACACACATTCACACCTAGGGCTACTTTAGAGTCTCCAGTTAACCTAACCTGCATGTTATGCAGGTTATATTGTTATTTTCTTCAGATCTTAGTCACCCTAAAGCTGGATTCATGCTGCATCTCCACTGTCCGTGTACGTGCAACCCGAGACCTTGTGTGGCGAATTTTATGTGATCGTCTCCAGTCTGCTAGTGTCCACGGGGCTCTTATGAGGATGATGCGTGCAGCCCAAATTTTATGACCACGCGGCCTGCCCACGACCTGACCACGTTGACAGTGCATGCGCAAGACTGACCGTCCCATTCGCGAGGTGGCGCTACCAACACAAGATAAAAAGCAAAGTAGATGAGGAAGACAACGAGGATGTGGAAGACGGGAATAAACTTAGATGAATCTTTTTGCAGCAACAGCAGCTTGATGAGCGAAGAAGAGCACTGGAAAACGGTGATTCTTCCTTTTCCTTGAAACGACACCATTGTTGTTGCTACAAAAAAATATACATTGCTCTAAGTCAAACATCCTTTTTTTCACGCGAATATCCAACGTTTTCATGAGCCCCACATCACCAATTGCATCAGTGGCTGGAAAACCTCCCGGGCATATTGTAACGTCATCGACAGAACACAGCGCTTGGCTGCCCATTGTACACGCAGGATGGAAGCGGTAGAAAACATCGACGATGGTTCCAGCACATGTAGTCTGGAATTGGTTTGTGTTGTCCAGTCTTCAGACGATTATAGTTCCAAAGAATGGGATGATAATGAAGAATCTGGGGGCATCAGACCGTATAGGTTTGAGCCGTGTCAAGTGGGCATCGTGCCTACCGAGTCAGACTGAGAGAGTGACAGTGGAGAGGCACACATGGCCGCCACAGCAGCAGCGACAAACACACGGCAGGGGAACACCAAGTGGTATGCTTTTGTTACAGATATTGCAACAAGTTATTTGTTGATAAATATAATTTATTTAAACCCAATTTTTCAATAAAATCATAGCAGTGTATTCTCTGTGGCTCAGGCATTGGGTTTATTATGTATTATCTTTTGAGTTCTTGTTTTTATGTTCTGTACATGTGAATAATGTGCCGTTTTGACCCACTTTCAGGTGGGCACTGTCCAAGATTCGCTGGTCCGATCACGCCCCCTCTCTCTTTGACAGTCAGCTGTTCATATTTTGTGTGCATCATCTGCCGTGTTGTCAGCCAGCCAATATTGCCAACACTATCATGACGTGTTAGCCACTCCACACAGCCGTGGTTCTGTTGCGCCCTTGTAGCGATGTTGGCTCTGGGGCGCAACTGTGGTTAACACGTTTCCTCTCCATACGTTCGCTGGGTGATGCCGGCCCCGAACGCCTACTGTTTGTCTTTCTGTGTATTTTTGTAAGTCTTCACCTTTTGGGATTAGTCTTTTATGTTCAATAAATGTGCTGTTGTGAATCCTGCGTGTAAATCCATTCTTCCTTCCCCTCCTCATGCGCGCTTACGCAGGGCACGGAGAGGGAGGATGAAATAACAAGGATTTACGTGCAGGGTTCACCACAGCACATTTAATGCAGAAAGACAAACAATTCCCATAAAGCTGAAGACGTACAAAAACACAAACACACTTACTGATGGCGTTCGGGGGCCGGCATCGCCCAGCGAACGAATGAGAGGAGACATCACTTCAAGGACGCACGAGAACCACGGCAAACATGGAGTGACTAACACGTTGTGAGAGTGCTGAAAATACTGGCAGACTAACAACACAGACGACAATACTGTGGACCAGCAATGTGTGACTGGCAAACAGCTGCAAAGTACACGCACTGCTGGTGATGGTGTGATATGAGAAGCACCTGGGCGAGGACCGGGAAACATGATCAGCTGGTGATAATGAGAGAGGGGACGTGGCCGGAGCGGCGAGTGTCAGCATGTGATCACAGAAAGTAGGTCAAAGGTGCGTGTAAATCCATTAATCCTTCCCCTCCTCGTGCGGAGCTCCTGTGTAAAAGTGCACGAGGAGCGCACGAGGAGGCTTATGGCAGTTGTAGCTGAAGCGTGTGATGTGGTCTTTCACGGCCTGCTGTTTATCTAAGCCTGCGGCACAACGCGAAGTCATGGCCGTAAAATTAAAACAAGAAACCAGAGAAACTGAGCTACAAAGCTGCTGTCATTCCAGTCAACAACACCGGCATCCATTCTGTCGCTTACATCATGGTGGTGCCGCCCTTCAATCAGTGGGTGGCACCCCAGTCCAGTCAGCGGCTGCGGTTTTTTGATGATAACTAATTTATGCAGGCGCGGTTGTAAATATTATATTGATCATAGACAATGACTTTTGGGTTTACACAACATGCTAGAAAATGTCAAAATCGTGTCATCAGACCTTTAAGACATGAATGAGCTGTTAAAATGTGTAAAAAGTGCAGTCAATGACCCCTTTAATAATAGCAGTAATTAAACAGCTGTACAACTGATTGTGTTTATCTAACCAGTGAGTAAAAAAATTTAAGTTAAGAGCAGTGATGGGTACAGATAATCGCTGCAAAAGTGTATGAGTTAATGCCAGTGGAAGTCCTCTGAGACTTAACATCAAAATTTAACCACCTGTGGTCAGAAAGAAAAGTAACTTGGGAAGTACAAGGTGAATAGCTTTTGGCCAAGAAGTGAATAAATGCCAATAAATGATCATTGTAGGCATATCTTAGAATTCATCAGAGCAAAATGTGACTATACAGTTATAATATTTAAACCACTTTATTTGCTCTTATTTTCTGTTTAAGCAACACACCTTTTATGATTTCTGTGTCTAAATCCTTGTTTTTGTAGGAGATGAGGAGCAGTCTGGGCCATTATGGACAGCAGAAGATGACAATGATCCAGAAAATAGGTACGGTTCAAAAAGCCCGGATGTAGTGTTTGTAAAACAGCTTAAATGTGAAAGAAAGTCTGTTACTTCAAATCCTGACCCCTGTGCAAACTCTAGCAGCAGCCAGGTCATTAGGACACAGTTACAGCCTATTCAGACAAGACCGAAAAGAAGCTGCAGTCGACCCCCTACAATTAAATACATATTTTAGAGGAGAACTGAGGCACACTGATCCGTATTATAATGCAGTGAGACTGCTCTGTGCTTGAAATGAATTTTTTTAAAGCGACTTTATATAGAAGAGATCTGCCTATACTACATTTTTATTAGCATGGTAAAATATTTAGCATGTTTGCATTCTTTCTTTGGGAAATCAGGAAATTATCCCACTTTGAACTTGATTTTTGAAAAATGATTAGAAGACAGTTTGTTTCACTGCTCAGTATAGTTCTGCACAGGATTGTTTTTAATGACATTTTACAAAATTGAGAAAATGTTTAACTCCTGTGTAGTGGTTGCTTTGTCTTTACAGTATTACACAACAAAATGTCATCCACCATTGAGCATGACTGTTGACTTGATTGCATTTTGTTAATTTTTTTAGACATTTACATTTTAGAACTTTTATGTTTTTAGTCTTTTGTTTTTAGTTACAGAAAATGTTGGTCATTGTTTTGTACCTGCAAATGGAAGGGAAAATGTAAGCAAGTGTAAAGTCCTTTAATGCTTCAGCTTGAGTTTTTACTTTTAGTTGGTCACGGTTGTGTTGTGAGTTACAGTTGAATTATTTAATTATGACGATGGACTGATTTTTACAAAATAAAATATATATTGTACATGGCTCTGTAAATGTGCTTCAGATTATTTTATTCAGCTTTTGAATTATTTAATCATCTGAAGCTAATTTTTGTATGGTCCTTCATCTGCTGATATAGAACTGATTAGGGATGCACCAGTTGTGAAATTTTGACCTGGTACCAATGTTGAAAATAAGTTGGCCAACGCCTTATAGTTATTGCTTTTTTGTTTTTATCTATTCCATCTTCATTGCCAGGGAGTTGAAGAAATATACATTATAATAAAGTAGATGAACTGAAATACTTTAAAATGATTCAGTCACGCATATTTTCTGAATTTCCAGCTGTAGTATACTGTTGTCTGTTTCAGAGCAAACTCAGCGCCACACAACTAGAACACTCCAGAAAAAATAAGGTGTTGCTGATATCTTATGCCAATAGCTGATATCAGTCTGATACTGATGTTAGGCTGCTACAGTGCATCTGGAAAGTATTCACAGCACTTCACTTTTTCCACATTTTCTTATGCCACAGCCTTATTCCAAAAGGGATTAAATTAATTTTTCTCCTCAAAATTCTACACACAATACCCCATAATGACAACATGACAATATTTTTTTTGAGATTTTTGCAAATTTATTAAAAATAAAAAACTAAAGAAATCACATGTACATAAGTATTCAAGCCTTTGCTCAATACTTTGTTGATGCGCCTTTGGCAGCAATTACAGCCTCAAGTCTTTTTGAATATGATGCCACAAGCTTGGCACACCTGTCTTTGGGCAGTTTGGCCCATTCCTCTTTGCAGCACCTCTCAATCTCCATAAGGTTTGATGGGAAGCGTCGGTGCACAACCATTTTCAGATTTTTCCAGAGATGTTCAGTTGGATTCAAGTGTGGGCTCTGGCTGGGCCACTCAAGGACATTCGCAGAGTTGTCCTGAAGCCACTCCTTTGATATCTTGGCTGTGTGCTTAGGGTCGTTGTCCTGCTGAAAGATGAACTGTCACCCCAGTCTGAGGTCAAGCGCACTCTGGAGCAGGTTTTCATCCAGGATGTCTCTGTACATTGCTGCATTCATCTTTCCCTCTATCCTTTTTTTTTTTTTTTTTTTTTGGTACTTATTTTGTACCCGTAGGTAGATTTGTTTTGCAGTCTGGTGACAAGCCACCAGCTGCCGGTCGCTGCGTGCACAAGCGCCCCGTATCCCTAACCTGCATGTTTTTGGCATGCGGGAGGAAACCGGAGAAATCCCGGAGTAAACCCACGCAACATGAGGAGAACACGCAAACTCCACACAGATCGCTGTTGGCCGGGGGCAGGGATCGAACCCACGATTTCATGATCCCCGCGATCCCCCGGCCGAGGGTGAACTGTGCTGCTGCAGTGCTAACCACTGCGCCACCGTGCAGCCATCCTGACTAGGCTCCCAGTTCCTGCCCATAAAAAAAATCCCCACAGCATGATGCTGCCACCTCCATGTTTCATTATTGGGATGGTATTGGCCTGGTAATGAGCGGTGCCTTCTTTCCTCCAAACATGGACCCTGGCATTCACGCCAAAGAGTTCAATCAGTGTCTCATCAGACCAGAGAATTTTGTTTGTCATGGTCAGAGAGTCCTTCAAGTGCCTTTTGGCAAACTCCAGGCAGGCTGCCATGTGCCTTTTACTAAGGAGTGGCTTCTGTCTGGCTACTTCACCATACTGGAACTGATTGGTGGATTGCTGCAGAGATGGCTGTCCTTCTGGAAGGTTCTCTCTTCACACATGCACACTGTAGCTCTGACAGAGAGTGACCATCGGGTTCTTGGTCACCTCCCTGACCAAGGCCCTTCTCCCCCGATTGCTCAGTTTAGACAGCTGGCCAGCTCTATGAAGAGTCCTGGTGGTACAGAACTTCTTCCATTTACGGATGATGGAGGCCACTGTGCTCATTTGGACCTTCAAAGCAGCAGAAACTTTTTTGTACCCTTCCCCAGATTTGTGACTCGCGACAATCCTGTCTCAGAGGTCTACAGACAATTCCTTTGACTTCATGCTTGGTTTGTGCTCTGACATACACTGTCAACTGTGGGACCTTATATAGACAGGTGTGTGCCTTTCCAAATCATGTCCAGTCAGCTGAATTTACCACAGGTGGACTCCAGTTAAGCTGTAGAAACATCTCAAGGATGATCGGTGGAAACAGGATGCACCTGAGCTCAATTTTGAGCTTCATGGCAAAGGCTGTGAATACTTATGTACATGTGATTTAGTTTTTTATTTATAAATTTGCAAAAATCTAAAAAAAAAAAAAAAACCCAAAACTTTCTTCCACGTTGTCATTATGGGTTGGGGTATTGTGTGTAAAATTTTGAGGGGAAAAAATGAATTTAATTCATTTTGGAATAAAGCTGTAACATAAAATGTGGAAAAAGTGAAGCGCTGTGAATACTTTCCGGATGCACTGTATCTTATACAGACTTCATCAGAACAGGGTTTATGCATATTGCCTTGGTTTGAAAAAGGCAATACATCCTAAAACCTCTTCTGAAAAGATCCAAAGCTTCCTTTAAAGCAGCACCATCTAACATTCTTCTTCTGGGTAGGAAGATTGAAAAGACTACAACTATGGTGACTCTGACCTCCAATCAGTCCATCACAGAGTGCTTAGTTTTTGTGCCCTTAACTGTTGGGACTGAAGTCATAGTCAAAATAGTTGTACTCTTTTCAGTGTTCCTACCAAAACAGAGCCGTCGTAGGCAATGTGTGCCCACGTGGGCTATCGGAGAAATGTCACTCACTTTAATTTCCACATCAATACACCATCAGTAAATGTTCACCCTTTTGGACCCCTCAGTCATTTTTGTACGTTTTTGTCTTTTATTGTCATTCGGTCATCATTTTGCCTGCGCTACAGCTTATGGCATGAATTTCTGCAAGAATGTTTCTTTTTTGACATATTTTTCTAATGTCAATTTCTCTTAACAAGTCTGTTTTCCGCTGCAGACAATTTTTGCACCTTTTGGGGATTCTCAAGCCAAAAATATACACGCAAAAAAAAAACAACAAAAAACCCAAAAACTATTATAAAATCATCAGACATCAATTTTTTCCTCCTTTTTTCTGCATAAACCTCTTAAACCACTTCAGCACTGCTCAAAACTACCGAATATTCAATAATATTTAGGATTTTAAGCTTTTAAATGCCAGTTTAAATACATGTTGCCACTCATTTTATGTAAAAAACACAAAAAATGAGATTTTCCATATTATACATGGTGGAGGGATGTGACATTGTTTTATGTTCAGAGTCTTGACACGTCAAAGATTAGCAATAACACTTCATTACATTAATAGTTTTTGTACAGTGTAAGATTTAATGTTTTTTAAACCCTCATACCCCATTGACTTCATTGAAAACACTTTTTCTAAAAAATTTTCACTGAAAAATTCAACATATAAACATGCATTCTGTAATGCCAGCATTTCATTATGAACAAAACTAGTGAAATTTGAAATTTCTATTGCATTTTACCAGATTACACTTTTTTCCCATTGCATGAAACTCTTACCATTGCCAGTTGTATTATGGAGCCCCGTGACCACCAGGGGGACCTAAGAGTGAGGAGTGTTGTTCATATTTAGGGATGTGTTTCTTTTGTCTTTAAAGTAGATAAAATGAACCTGATTGATGTCATGACCCTCTGCCCTTGCATGGGGGTCATGGTTCAAAGATGTTGTTGATAACATTGTGGAGAAAACAATAAGTGTCAGAGTATTTCTGCACCTGACTACTTTCATAGCAGTCATAAACTTGTAGCTCAGCTAAGAGCTCATTAGTGAGCAAGAGAATGAGAAAGACCAGGAGCAAAGAGCAAGAGGAAAGAACAAGAGAAGGTATGAGGAGGCATTTCTGTACTTTGGAAGCTTTAGAAATTGGGATGCAGCCTTCATTTGCAACCGAGCTGCAAGACTCACTGTCTTGAATGAAACAAGCTCTGAGGGGGAATCTAATGTGGATTCTTCACTGAAGTCTTCTACTTCAATGAGTGTCTCTGGCAATTCCTCTGAAAGTGGAGAGAACACCATGGATCCTGCTCATCCTACTAGTGGAGGACAGCAAAAAAACAGACAAGTCAGGTCTCCAGCTCATGTGGGGACACAGCACTACATTCAGGTACAGAGAACAGGATGAGAAGTGCAGGAAACAAATGATCACCAACTACAATGGCTGCAAGGGTGGTGTGGACAACAACAGGCAAAAAAAAAAAAAAAAAAAAAAATCCTGAAAATTTTCAGGATGTTAAAATTCTGAAAATTATTGAATATTTGGTAGTTTTGAGCAGAACTGAAGCGGTTTAAGAGATTTATGCAGAAAAAAGCAGAAAAAATATTGATATGTGATTTATAGCAGTTTTTTTAATGTACATGTTTGGCTCGAGGGTCCCCAAAGGGTAGTAAAAATGAGGGGTTCCTGAGGGTTAAATATGCAAATTTTGTTTGCCATCAGCACTAAGCCCCTGGTATTTATACTTGCTACCCAGACCAATAATACATTTAACGTGACATACCTCTTATAATCTGATGTGTTTCTATTTTATAAACATAAGTTAAGCCAAGTAAAATTGTATTACTGCAGATCCAGAAACTGGACAAATTACACTCAACCTAATGCAGCTTAAAAATGATTTATGGCACTCACCAGCTGCCTTGAATGCATTCAGATTGTTATTGAGTCTTAAGAGGAGATTGTTAGGAAAAATTTACGTGAACACCACGGTCTGGTTGCACTGACTAGTTCTGAAACTGGTCTTAATCCATGTCGCACCATCGGGACATTAGCCATTTATTCACCCATACTGGTTGTAAATATTAGGCCTTGCACAGCTGGATGGAGAGCAGGATGTCCTGGTAATTGAAGCAGAGGAGAATACCTGAATCTCCGGTGCTCGGGGCATTTTTGCACATCTGCACCGACAAAATACACCAAAGGGTCCAGTCCCAGTGGTGGACTGGACTGCTCAAGTGGGAATGCCATGGGTCACAAAAATCAGTTCACTGCAGGTGTCTCACACACACCTGGGAGCTGGCAGCCAGGATATCCATCACAGAAATACTCCATTACTTGGTTCTCATGCCTCCATCCCTGGGGGACCAAGCAAAATGAAACGCTGTTGTGAGAATGAATTGGCTGAATCTGCCGTGGCGCCAACTGGGGCCATCCTTGATTCTGCTGAGATTGGTCTGTGCTGTGACCCACGTC
This sequence comes from Pholidichthys leucotaenia, assembly GCA_020510985.1. Taxonomy (NCBI): domain Eukaryota; kingdom Metazoa; phylum Chordata; class Actinopteri; order Cichliformes; family Pholidichthyidae; genus Pholidichthys; species Pholidichthys leucotaenia. The sequence continues at coordinate 223,209,962 of CM035839.1, forward strand.
CTTTTTTCTTCAAAGTAGTTGTGTTTTCCCCTTTTGTCCTTCATTGTTTTTAAGGAAATCAATGTTGTAGGTAAAGTCCCTTGATCCTCAGTAACTTTGACAAATCAAAACAAACCACAAATTAACAAAATGTCACATGTTCCCAGGTAATGGCTGTAGTCACATGATCATTCACGTTAATGTGCATCACTAAGACCTTCGTAGTTTAGAGTAGACTTAAGTCTTGTTGGTGCAAATAGTTTAAGGTCCAGTCTGAAGACCGGTCTTAAGACTGACTTGATACTTGTGTAAGACCAGTCTTTGTCAAGACCAGTTGGTGCAACCGGCCCAAGATGTTAAAAAATATCAGTGTAAGATTCGACTTTACTATTGTATTTATCAGGCATGTCATTCATTTGTGGATCTGTGAAAATCTGCATGTAGGACATGATTGATGTATGACCAATGAGTCCAGCACAGTTAGTATATCAGTTTGAACCCTGCAAATATAACAGGTGCGTTGAAATCATTGAATTCACAGCATTTTGGAAATCCTCACAAAAGATATGTTAACATTGTCTTGTATATAACTGTTGAATGAAAATTAGAAAATTTACTGCCATAGTTTACACAGTTAGAAATCCTAAAATGGTAACAAGTACAAGCATTGTCTAATCAGAAGAAGCTCCAAGTTTGTATTGTTGTAAGAAGTATTCACACCTTCACACTGTGAATACTTACCCTATGGGACTTTATAGATCTATTAATGATCCACCAACAAACCTCGTCCTAGCTCAAGAAACTCGGTATAGCTCTATTAAAATGAGCAGCAGCCTAGCATATCATGGAAAATAAAATGGCACAATCACATATCTTTCGTCAAACCTACAGTTCTTAAAGAGCCCCTGTTATTCTTTTTGGGGATTCCCTTTTATTTCAGTATGTCATGTAGGAGTTTTGAGACATAGTATTGTCTGTAAAGTCAAACAGCCCAAAGTCCACCTGCACAGGAGCCGTGCTCTCTGACAGAAACTAGGACTACAAATCTGCCTGAAAGCACTTGTTTGGATTTGCTGTTCTCTTCTTTGAGATTATCACGCCATTACGTAACGGACCCAATAGAGACCTGCCCCTTGGCTAGTCTGGCACACCTTGTCCTCTGAAGAGAAGTGGAAGTTTACCACTGAGACTCAGAGCTCACATAGTTGCAGTGCTGCTACCCTAGCTAGCAGTCCAACCAGGGGTTTTAGAGCTCTTCTTTATAAATTCTAGTCACCCCACTAGATAAATGTGTTCTCATCACGTTCATTAATCCACAGTCAATAAGATATCTCATGTCATTCTGGCCTACTTTGTTTTTTCCCTTCATGACATGGGCATCAGTGCTGTTAGTGCTGCTAGCTTTTTGATGTGAGTCAGCGCAACTAGGGATTTTATGGCTCTTTTTTATAAATTGTATCTTTACTAGAACAGCTTGTTCATCAGTCCGTGGTCTATTGTATATTGTCTTATTTTGTTATATTTTGGCCGTGATAGCCAGGTCACTCATACAGGGTTGTTTCTGTGCTTATTTCACTCCAGAGACCCATCAAATACTGTTAACCACACACTCCACCTCTCATAATGCTCATAAGGCTTTTAAAGTCAAATATTCAGCCAGTATTTGTTACTTTGGATTTAGTTTTGGTTGTTGGACTAATATTAGCCTCAAACATGGTGTCATCTTCAAAGCAAATCTACAGTAAAATTACAAAAGGGGGAGAGTGGGGTGAACTAGGGCTCATTAGCATTTAAAGCAATTATGCCATAAATTGTCTGTTTTATGTCTTGTGTAAAAAAGTTGCTGCAGTAATTAAAACCTGTAGTAGACTGACAAAAGTATGTCACAGACATTTCATTAACACCTCTGAAAAAAGGGCGTAATAGAGGCTCTTTAAGAACAAGGTAATTGTGAAATAATTCCTCTTTATCTTTCGTATCCTGGGCTGCTTCGCACCTTTTCTCCTTGACCAGCTGTTGAATCTGAGGGAGAACCGCATGTCCTGTGATGCCAGATACTTTGCTCCTTCTGCATAGCAGAGTGAGCATCAGGGTTCACTGCTAGTCCACAAAATGTTTTCATCATATCCATATCCTAATTCTTTTATCGCCAGTTGTATGTTGTCCTGTCAGCATCTCCAGCCATCTACTTATCACAGACGCCTTGCAGACTGTATAAAGGGCTGTTCCACATCGCATCAGGAGCTTGGACATATTTAGCGCAGCCTTCTGGAATCACTGCTGTTGTGATATTGTAGCCCAGTTTTAATTTGAGCTTCATGAGACAGTGGTAGGATCCCCACACCAGGAGGCACACAGGGTGAAGTTGAATTTTCCAACCACGGACTGCAGCCAGTCTGCGGTAAGAGTATCCTTCCAAATTTTCTCTATTTCCAGCTAACCATGCTCTGCTGTTTTCAGCTAACATCTAATTCCTTTGTCCTTTTGCTTCCATTTTACTCTCCCAGGTCTCCCTCTGCATGCTGAAAAATCTTGAAATTTCAAAACAAATTTTCTGCTAAGTATAATGTTGGTAATGTCTGTGCTCTCCACCATGAAAATTTTAATAACTTTGTTAGAGCTGGGCAATTTGAGCTTAAATTAGCATCACAGTTATTTGAAGCTTTTAAGGCGGTTTTGTCTTTAAATATTTGATAATTTTATAGATTTTTTTTTTATTACTTTGTTCAAAGTCAGAAATTTACAAAACGCTAAGATTACTATGCCTTTAAACAATTTAGGAAAACCCAGATGACAATGTCATGGCTTTGGAAACTTCTAATAGGTTAATTGACACCATTTAAGTTAATTGGAGGCACACCTGTGGATGTATTTTAAGGCACACCTTAAACACACTACTTCCTTGTGTGACATCATGGGAAAATCAAAAGAAATCAGCCAAAATATCAGGAAGAGAATTGTGGACCTCCACAAATCTGGTTCATCCTTGGGTACAAGTTCCAGATGCCTGAAGGTTCCACGTTCATCTGTTCAAGCAATTATACACAAGTATAAACACCATGGGAATGTCCAGTCATCATACCGCTCAGGAAGTAGATGGGTTCTGTGTCCCACAGATGAACGTGTTTTGGTGCGAAATGTGTGCATCAACCCCAGAACAAAAGCAAAAGACCTTGTTAAGATGCTGGTTGAAGCCGGTAAAAGACTGTCATTAGCCATTACTCTGAAAGCAACATTTAAATAGCCAGATTGCAGTTTGCAAATGCACACAAGGACAAAGACCTTAATTTTTGGAGACATGTCCTGTGTTCTGATGAAACTAAAATTGAACTGTTTGTCCGTAATGACTAGGGCTGTACAATATGACCAAATTTTCATATCACGATAGAACTAGTTATTTGATAACTTTTTTTTCCTGTAAATTCTGTAATACATATATAATAACCTATAAAAAGGACCATCTTTTTTCTACATTTTAAATTGCATACTGAAAAAAATCACTTGTACAAATTCATCCGTTATTAATTTTATGCATCTTTTTCCCCTCTTAATTTTGCAGCATTGTAAAATTGTTTTTCAATGTGCATTTGAGAGGATTTAAACCAGGGGTCACCAACCTTTTTGAAACCAAGAGCTACTTCATGGGTATCGAGTCATGTGAAGGGCACCAGCTTGACACACTCCTCTAAAATAACAAATTGTGTGTGTGTGTGTGTGTGTGTGTGTGTGTGTGTGTATATATATACAGTGGGGTAAAAAAGTATTTAGTCAACCCCCAATTGTGCAAGTTCTCCCACTTAAAAGATGAGAGGTCTCCAATTTTCATCATAGGTATACCTCAACTATGAGAGACAAAATAAGAAAAAAAAAAATCCAGAAAATCACATTGTCTGATTTTTAAAGAATTTATTTGCAAATTATGGTGCAAAAAAGTATTTGGTCAATAACAAAAGTTCAGCTCAATACTTTGTTATATATCCTTTTTTGGCAATGACAGAGGTCAAACGTTTTCTGTAAGTCTTCACAAGGTTTTCACACACTGTTGCTGGTATTTTGGCCCATTCCTCCATGCAGATCTCCTCTAGAGCAGTGATGTTTTGGGGCTGTCGCTGGGCAACACAGACTTTCAACTCCGTGCAAAGATTTTCTATGGGGTTGAGATCTGGAGACTGCCTAGGCCACTCCAGGACCTTGAAATGCTTCTTACGAAGCCACTCCTTCATTGCCTGGGTGGTGTGTTTGGGATCATTGGACCCAGCCACGTTTCATCTTCAATGCCCTTGCTGGTGGAAGGAGGTTTTCACTCAAAATCTCACGATACATGGCCCCCATTCTTTCCTTTACACGGATCAGTCGTCCTGGTCCCTTTGCAGAAAAACAGCCCCAAAGTATGATGTTTCCAACCCCATGCTTCACGGTAGGTATGGTGTTCTTTCTCCTCCAAACACGACAAGTTGAGTTTTTACCAAAAAGTTCTATTTTGGTTTCATCTGACCTTATGACATTCTCCCAGTCCTCTTCCAGATCATCCAAATGCTCTCTAGCAAACTTCAGACGGGCCTGGACATGTACTGGCTTAAGCAGGGGGACACATCTGGCACTGCGGGATTTGAGTCCCTGGCGGCGTAGTGTGTTTCTGATGGTAGCCTTTGTTACTTTGGTCCCAGCTCTCTGCAGGTCATTCACTAGGTCCCCCCATGTGGTTCTGGGATTTTTGCTCACTGTTCTCGTGATAATTTTGACCCCACAGGGTGAGATCTTGCGTGGAGCCCCAGATCGAGGGAGATTATCAGTGGTCTTGTATGTCTTCCATTTTCTAATAATTGCTCCCACAGTTGATTTCTTCACCCCAAGCTGCTTACCTATTGCAGATTCAGTCTTCCCAGCCTTGTGCAGGTCTACAATTTTGTTTCTGGTGTCCTTTGACAGCTCTTTGGTCTTGGCCATAGTGGAGTTTGGAGTCTGACTGTTTGAGGTTGTGGACAGGTGTCTTTTATACTGATAACGAGTTCAAACAGGTGCCATTAATACAGGTAACGAGTGGAGGACAGAGGAGCCTCTTAAAGAAGAAGTTACAGGTCTGTGAGAGCCAGAAATCTTGCTTGTTTGTAGGTGACCAAATACTTATTTTACTGAGGAATTTACCAATTAATTCATTAAAAATCTTTCAATGTGATTTTCTAGATTTTTTTTTTCTCATTTTGTCTCTCATAGTTGAGGTATACCTATGATGAAAATTGGAGACCTCTCATCTTTTAAGTGGGAGAACTTGCACAATTGGTGGCTGACTAAATACTTTTTTGCCCCACTGTGTGTGTGTATATATATATATATATATATATATATATATATATATATACACACACATAAATAAATAATTATCAATAACTTAGAGTGGGTAACAGACAAGATCAATATTCAACACTTTATTTTTATTAATCTCAGCAATTGTTCAGATGATCCCTTCTACATTTCATAAAAAAATGTCCAGTTTTCACCAGTCCCTTTTAACCATAAAAAACTAAACTCTTTTAATTCATGAACTATGTTGAACCATGTTTGAAAAAGTTATGCAACATTTAAGAAAAATCAACTTTCATATTAAATAAATCTTATCACATTTTTAACTGAACAAATCTGCTGCAATTCTGCTCAAAATCTGTTACATTTAATAAACACACTTTTGTGTGTTCTTCTTCACTGGAATTATATCCATACAGTTCTTGCCAAGAATCATGCTTGAGTAATAACCAGCACTGTCCTTTCATGAGAAGAAACTAAACAAGCACTGAGAGTGCTTATATGCACGGTGGCGCAGTGGTTAGCACCGCGGCAGCAGTTTACCCTCGGCCGGGGGATCGCGGGGATCGTGGGTTCGATCCCTGCCCCCGGCCATCAGTGATCTGTGTGGAGTTTGCATGTTCTGGTGGTGCATATTCTCGTTTTTCATGCAAAAACATGCAGGTTAGGGAGTTAAGGGGCGCTTGCGCACACAGCGGCTGGTGGCTTGTTACCGGACTGCAGAACAAATCTACCTACGGGTACAAGATAAGTCCAAAAAAAAAAAAAAAGAGTGGGTAGTGAAGTGGCGCTTCGCCATCGCCCCGCAAATGAAATACACGCAGCTTCCTTTCACGGTAGTAAAAAAGAACTCTTCCTCCCGCTCACTTTGAAAATGATAAATTTTCTGTCTTTTTTTTGCCATGTTTTTGGGCTTGGAAACCGCACTGCGCCCACCATCTTAACTGCCCGCTAGCTAAGCTTACGCTCCACAAGCGCGAAGGTTTTGTCATGCGCACAATACTGACCTTTGAACTAGGTCAGAGTTCACCTTAACTTTACGTATAATAAACATATTTTTATTTTTTTTATTTTTAAGACATTGTCATTTTAAAATCTATATAAATGCAAGTGTGATTTTAAAAAATATAAAAAATATAAAATAAAAAATAGCGGCAGAAAAAAATACATCTGCAGCTCACTTGCGAGTTGTGCTATTTTTAGAACAGGCCTGCGGGCGACACATGTGGTCTCTGCGGGCGACATGGTGCCCGCGGGCACCGCGTTGGTGACCCCTGATTTAAACTTTATTCATTATTGCTACTTAACAGATTAGAAATCAAGTTGCATTAAGAGCCAGTTTGCTCCTCTGACATGTTTTAATTTATTTATTATTTATTTAGTGTGTATGTGGCCACTGTCATGCACTTTTGCAGCTTTAGTAATATTTTTACAGATAAAATTAAGAAACTCAGCAGTAATTTAAACCAAAGAAACGATGGTCTGATAGACTTTCCTATTAGCGACAAGTTTGCATTGTCATTTAGCATTTGCTATTTTATAATTAGAGAGAGATGGTGTTACCGTGACTTACCTCCAATTAAAACGAGGTTAGAGGACTGTTCTCTCTGACGCAGCATGGTGGGAAAAAGTCCCACATCCCTGGCAAACAGGCTATATGACCAAAACATTAGCTTTCAGTTAGCTGCTGTGCTAACAACCAGAACCCACACACCTGGCGCACTGTGGGGGAGAAGCAGGGGTGGTGATAAGTCGAAACAGGGTATGTGTATTTTAAATCCTGATATAAACAATACAGTTTTATATTAAACGGTAGATGTTTTTTTATCGCGTCACAGATATACAGTATATCGTCATATAGCGCTAATAGCCCTAATGAAGACCATTGTTACATTTGGAGGCCTGAGAACACCATCCCACCTGTGAAGTATGGGGGTGGCACCATCACGTCGTGGGGGTGTTTTTTGCAGGAGAGACTGGTGTGCTTCACAAAATAGATGTCATCATAAGGAAAGAACATTATGTAGAAATATTGAAGCAGCATCTCAAGACATCAGTCAGGAAGTTAAAGCTTGGGTGCAAATGGGTCTTCCAAATGGACAGTGACCCTAAGCATACTACCAAATTAGTTACAAAGTAGCTTAAGGACAACAAAGTCAGTGTTTTGGAGTGGTCATCACAAAGCTCTGATCTCAATCCCATAGAAAATTTGCGGGCAGAGCTGAAAAGACGTGTGAGAGCAAAGTGGCCTACAAACCTGACTCAGTTCCACCAGTTCTGTCAGGAGGAATGGGCCAAAATTCCAGCAAATTATTGTGAGAAGCTTGTGGAAGGATACCTAAAACCGTTGACCCAAGTCATACAGTTTAAAGGCAATGCTGCCAAGTACTAAGGACATGGATGTAACCTTCTGACTTTGAATAAAGTAATAAAAAAAATCTCTAACAAAAAAATTAGCAATTATAAAATATATTTTGCACATAGAAATAATTTTCATAATCCTAACTGATCTAAAACAGGAAAAGTTTTGTCCGCCATAATGTCAGACAGTGAGAAAAAAAGTTGTCTTTTTATACAGTGTATGCAAACTTCTGGGTTCAACTACATATGGGGGAAGTGAAGTCTTTTGGTGGCCTTGGGCTGGGCTCATCAGACCAGAATGAGCTACTGCTGGTCTAGTTAAGCCTTAAAATTGTAAAAGTTCTTACATCTAGAGGTATTGAACTCATCTCAAACTTTCCATCTATTCAGTCTTTTTGTCCCATTGCCAAGGTGCATGTATATTGAAATTTCCTCAATGACATGCCTGATAGATTTTTTTTTTAACTGAATAGGTGGAGATGTTGATTGTTTTCTTGACTTGCAGTAATACTTGGGAATAGAACAATATTACTTGTAGTATTCGGTTCACTCATATGTGACAGATCTTTCTAAATACAACTGGTCAAAATTCTCCTGGAGATTTGCAATCACTTTAAATGTTTTTACATTTTCACTACCTTTGCACTCTACTAAACGCTTTAATGCTTTCAAATTTCTGTTTGATTTTGTTCTTCTAACAGTGATCATTTCAAAAAGACTCACATTTTTCACTGCTTTTCCACTGCTAATAACAACCTTTTAATGGTGGTCATTTACAGTAGAGCAGAATATAATTTGGTGAATGCGTTCTAAAATTGAGCCTAGGGTCATGATATATAATTTGTACAGAACCCTTTGATATACATATAAAAATTGTTAGGGCCATGTTGTTTTGGCCCCTCTTTTTTATTATATGCAGATTGTAGATTTCTGCTGACCATTTTAAAACTAATTAATTTCTTGAAACTTGCTTATTAGAAGTTTCAGCTTGTTACATTATGGAGTAATGCAGCTCAAATCAGTTCCTCCAGGTCAGTGGATTTCAGAAAATGCTCTTTGTACTGTGTTGGAATGCAAAAAGCCACCAAATGTGCACTGTGCTTTTTAATGACATCCATGTTTGTTTCTCCCTTTTTTTCCCCCCAGGGTGGATTTTCTGACAGCACAGCAGTGAATGCAGTGCTGTTAGATGACAGTCTCTTATATTTGGGATATTGTAGCCTCCTTTAGATCACAGATAAATTTTGTAACTGTCTTGGAAGTATTTTTGTTATCGTAGAGATACTGAAACGTAGGAGCAAAATGGTCAGCAGAAATGTAAATTTACAATGTTTGTAGTTTAAAAAATAGTAAAAAGGACTTTTGTATTCTTATGAAATCTTTGTAGCATATGTTAATTCATGGTAATGATGACAGATTTACCTGTGGCAGTATGTACATTTTTGTCAGTGTTTCTGCAGGTGCATCTCAATAAATTAGAGTATCATCAAAAAGTTTATTTAAGTAATTCAGTTCAAAAAGTGAGACTAATATATAGGTTTACTGCACACAGAATATTTCAAGTATTTGTTTGTTTTAATTTTGAGGATTGGCTTACAGCTAATGAAAACCCAACATTCAGTTTCCCCCAAAATTAGAATATTACATAAGATCAATTTAAAAAAAAAGGGGGGGGGGATTGTTAATAGAAATGTGTGCCTATTGAAAAGTATGTGCACACTAGGGCTGCAACTCCCGACTGTTTTGGTAGTTGACTAATGACTATTTTTTTGATTAGTCAACTAATAATGATTATTTCAGTCATGTCCACTATCTCTGCTTCCTGTTAGCATGGCTCCTATTCAGGGCTCCAGTGCATGTTTTACGTCACCTACTGTATAAAAGTCTGCACGCCTGAGAAGATCACCTTGTTCCCAGTCTCTACCATTTTATAAAAGGTCCCTATAGCTAAAATAATGACCCACCAAACATGAGTTTGAAGCTTGAGCAACACAATTGTCAGACATTACAAAACCATAATATATTTAACTCCTAATGCTCAAACAAGAAAAGTGGCAATTTTTCATATTTTAAAACCTAAAACATTTAATTCTTGTTGTTGTTTCTTTGTTTGCTTTTTAGAATTTTTCCTAGAAAAGGGTCCACAGGCGATTAGTCGACTGTCAAATTAGTTGTTGATTAGTTTTCTGACGATTGATTAGTCGACCAATCGTTGCAGCACTAATACACACGCAATACTTGGTCGGGGCTCCTTTTGCACGACTTACTGCATCAATGAGGTGATCAGCCTGTGCTACTGCTGAGGTGTTATGGAGGCCCAGGTTGCTTTGATAGCGGGCTTCAGCTTGTCTGCATTGTTGGGTCTGGTGTCTCAGCCATGTCATCTGCTGGTGTTGGTCCACTGTGTGTCATCAAGTCCAAAGTCAGTGCAGCCGTTTACCAGGAAATTTTAGAGTATTTCATGCTTCCCTCTGCTGACAAGCTTTACGGAGATGCTGATTTCATTTTCCAGCAGATCTTGGCACCTGCCCACACTGCCAAAAATACCAAAACCTGGTTTGATGACCATGGTATCACTGTGCTTGATTGACCAGCAAACTGTCCTGACCTAAACCCCATAGAGAATCTATGTAGTATTGTCAAAAGGAAGATAAAAGACACCAGACCCAACACTGCAGACGAGCTCAAGGTCACTATCAAAGCAACCTGGGCCTTGAACACCTCAGCAGAACCACAGGCTGATCGGCTTCATGCTACACCACATTGATGCAGGAATTCATGTAAAGGAGCCCCGACCAAGTACTGAGTGTGTACATGGACATACTTTCCAGTCGACCAACATTTCTATTAAAAACCCACTTTTATTAATTGACTTTATGCAATATTCTAATTTTTTGAGAAACTGAATTTGGGGTTTTCATGAGCTGTAAGCCATAATCCTCAAAATTACAAGAAACAAACACTTGAAATATATCACTCTGTGTAATGACTCTATATAATATATGGGTTTCACTTTTTGAACTTAATTACTGAAACAAATTAACTCTTCAATGCGACTCTAATTTGAGCTGCACCTGTACTCTGCTTCTCTCTCTAATTTCAAGCTCCTCAGTGTGCATTCAACACTCTGACCTGTAGTTACTGTTGTCTGTCTTTAAAACTTTTTATACCTAACATTTGCTGTTTAATTGAATTTTGAATTATTTAATGCAACTTGACCCTCATTAAGGCCAGAATCAGACCTGTGCACGTGGTGAAATTGGGATGCGGTTGGCCCATGTCCTTCTAACCCATTTACCCCTAAATCATAAATATCTTTAATGTATGTAGACTAGGTTTAAGAGAATAAATAATTCCATGTATTACTTATTGTCCAAAACTTCATACAGAATTAAAATGTAATAGTTGATCAACAATTACTATAAACCTTATTTTTTTAATGTTATGTGCCAGTGAAGTTTTTTTTTTTCTTTTCAGTGCAAGTATGTACCTCGGCTGTTGCATTGTCAGTAACTAAGCTGTTTCATAATGTACAGATGCAGAATTGTGATGCTCAAACGACAAAAAAAAAAGATGAAGAACAAAGCTTGTTTTTCTTTTTTGAAGAATGTTTCTTGTAATAAATTTTCACTCAAAAACTATCATCGTCTCCTTTTCTTTTTAAACCTCTCTTCATGTTGGTGGGTTTTTTTATCTGTCTCCCAGTGCTGACACTTTTATTGTAAACTTTAAATTGGCACAAAATATAAATTGACAAAAAAGTAACTTAGATTGATTTAGTTCCAAACACTGTCTGTATTTGCAGTCAAGGATATACATTTATTTTTGCTAAATTATGATTTTGCTTTAAATAACATTTAGCTGAAGATATTCTGTCTCCAGAAATGAAACTTCAGCTTCCTTTTCTTTCTTCTCCATTTTTGAAAGAATTGCTAAGGAAATGCTGTTGGCCCAAATTAAAGCAAAGTTGTCTTCGGATGATGATGATGATGATTATGATGATGATGATGATGATGATTCTTCACATGAGGAAACGCAGGACGACGATTTGGAGTCAGAAAGTGAAGAGGACCTCAAACAATGCCTTGAAGAACGTAAGGAAGTGGATAAAAATGGTAAATTTTCTCATGGGTACAGCATTTTTTCGTGCATCTTAAAAGCACAAAAATTCCAGTTTTGATCTGATCAATAGCTGAATTTGGTTAGTGCTTGGAAGCCTGTTAAAGGCCTAAAAAAAGGGGTTTGATGTTGGAAAATGTCTGTGCTGCAGAGGACGACTTTGGTTCAGAATCATCTGATTCTACAACTGATAGGCCCGTTCCTAGGCACCATCTCCTCTGCCATAAACTCACCTTAGATGAGGTAACATCAGGTGACACAACTGAGTCAACGAGTAAAGCAGGGAGACAGCAGAGCAAAAGAGGAAACGGAGACCGCCAAAGCTGTAAGCACATCTTTAGCATCAACTCTACTGTGTGATCAGGTTCTATCTATCCTGCTCTTATGTCACATTTTGATTTCTAACCAGCTGATGATGAAAGTGGAGCCAACAGTAATGACCTTTTTGAGGCGGATGATGGCATGAGTGAGGAGCTGAGTCAGTCCGAGGATGAGGCTGGTGGAGATGGATTTGGAAGGTAAAGTCTTACAGGCCATCAGTAATCAGATTATCAGTTTCCTTCATACTGCCCCAGTAGCACGTCTCCTGTGATTGAGTTTTGAACTGGAAAGTTATACCCCCTTTACACAGGGGTGGAGACCATTGCAATGAAAAAGTGGCCAGATCTTTCAACGATCTTTCAGTGATTGTCAAGGTCTCTCAGTGAACACGATCTCCTCAAAATTTTGACTCTGTTCAAAACACACAAGAATCTCCCACACATTTACACAAAAATGGCTTTTTCAAGGATTTGGGAGAGCAGCTGAAGTAGGTTCATTCTGTCTTCTTTTTCAATTATAAGTTTTTTTTTTAATTTCAGACAAGGATGAAAAGGAGATGTTTTAACTTTACCTTGACATGTTTCGACTGGCCATCTACAGTCTTTCTCAGAAGTGTCAGCTGATTTCTGTGGAGTGTCATTTATCAGCTGTTTTTTTTTATGCGTGGCCAGCCCAACGGAACTGAGATCCACTGGGCTCTCCCGTTTTGGGAGAGTGTTGTGAGATCAGGCCAGTTTTTTATTTCTCAGTGGTCACCCAGCAATCTCCGTGCTTTTAAAGGGGCCCTTAGATTTTATAGAGAATTGCAGCATTTTTCTCCAGGCAAGTAGTGCACACTTTTTTGTGTTTTTTTTTAAATAGCTAGGCTGATGCTGGGATTTTGGAGGTGTCCACATGTAAATGTTTGAAACCAGGTTCCTGTGGAATTCCACCTCTGTATACAGGGATGCCAGGTAATGGTGACGTCAAAGACCCTCTTCACAATAGATTTCAGGCTGTTCTCACACACAACTCTGACCCACGGCTGTTAAACTTTAAGCTTGATGTGTTTATAGCTGCAAATACGTTTAAAAAGCACTCTTAACTGGTCTCTGTAAAACACTTTTTACCCCTCAGCCGCTAAAGGTTGAAGGGGTATTGTTGTCACCCTACCAAGTGGATGGGCGACTGTGTCGGTGTCGACACCTACCTTGTGAGTGTCATAACTAGAGAAAGAAATGACGTGGCCTTTTCAAATTGATACCATTTGAAATGGCCTGACCTTGGCGACCGGAGTCCTCTGATGTTGACCTCAAGTCAAGGTCAGAGGTCAGTTTTCCCTAAATCTTGTAATGTGATAACTACACAAAGGAATGATGTAGCCTTTTCAAATTGTTATGTCTAAAACAAGTCTTGGGTGGCTTAGACCCTGCCCTCTGACTATGGGTTTGGGGTCAAAAGGTCAGAGGTCAGGTTCAGGTTACTTTATTTGTACCCGTAGGTAGATTTGTTTTGCAGTCTGGTAACATCCATATTTACAAATCACAATTACATTTAACATAAACACAAACACAGACACACATGAAGCTGACTATAAACATGATAAAAAAATACTCAAGGCTCCATCAATCAGGATATAAAGACAACGAGATGAGAGAAAAACCAGAGATAAGAGAGAAGGGTCATATTAAAAAGTTAAAGACTAGTCAAAGAGGTTAAAAACTCAAAGGTCTAAAACCCAATAAAAGATTTAGAACCCAGATAAAAATCCTACAAAAATAAGTAAATATAAAATGGAGTTAATAAATAGGTAACTAAATTATGTGCAATATATTGTTACAACTTGTTCAGCTCTTTGACAGCAGCAGGAACAAAACTGTTTTTGTAGTGCTGGGTTTTACTTTTTGGGACAGCAAACCTCCGTCTTGAGGGAAGAAGCTGAAAGTTGCAGTGCAAAGGGTGGGAGTCATCATTTAAAATGGAGGTAGCCATCCTCTGTACTTGTCTGGTGTACAAGGATGTCAGTCTCAGGTGTGACTCACCAAGCAAACGACTGGACCATCTAACTACCTGATCCAAGGATTTCCTCTGTTTCAGTTTTATCTGACCAAACCATGACACTAAAGAAAAGGATAATACAGATTCAATAAAAGCCCGATAAAACATTGTCATTATGGTTCGGTCAATTTGGAAGCGTGCAAGTTTCCTTAAACAATGCAAATGTTGCTGACCCTTTTTGCACACCCTTTCACAGTTCTCTTCAAAGTTTAAATTACTATCAATAATCATCCCAAGATATTTGTAGGATTGTACACATTCAGTGGTCTGGCCTTTTAGTATGGTGACTTTGTGCCTGGGAGTTTTCCTCCTAAAATCAATAATCATATCTTTCGTTTTTGTCGTATTCAGCTGCAGGTAGGAATCCTCACACCAGTGAACAAAATCATCAGCTACTGGGCCGTGGCCACTCTCACCATCCTGGAGGAGACTGACAATAACTGAATCATCAGCATACTTTATAATGTGTCTGTTGTCATGTCTGCTCCGACACATATTTGTGTACAGGATGAAGAGTAGTGGTGACAACACACACCCCTGAGGAGAGCCAGTAGAACAACACTTTTGGTCAGACAATGTACCATTGACCCTTACTCTCTGTGTCCTGTTGGTTAAGAAATCCAGAATCCAACCCACCAGATTATTGCTCAAATCAAATTGTTGCAGGAGCCTTTCAACTAAAATATGAGGTTGGATTGTATTAAAAGGGGGTTATATTAAATATATTATTATATTAAAAAAGGGGGTTGTATTAAAAGAGGTCGATGTTAGCTTTCCCTATGTCCTATTACTATAGAAGGAGTAAAGCTAAGGTCACCAAATGTTGTACACAGATTCACCCTGTGACTTTGACCTGTGACTATGGTTTTGAGATTTCAAGGTCAAAATACCATAGAAACAACATCTGAGCAACAGGCTGAGGGGTATCACTGGCCACTGCCTTTTTTTTTTTGTTTTTTTTTTGTTATGATAGATGCAGCCTCAAAAATAAAATAATCATCAAATAAATAATCAAGGAGGATTTACAAACATGCTGACTAGGCACATGCACAGAATGATGTGAAGTGCAGCTCGGAGACTGCCCCTTGAAATGCCCTTCTGGAGAGCTTTTTTTTTTAAAGGTATTATAGAATTAAATTTTTCCTCATGGAGACACTGATTGTCGATCAGATGTGTCCAAATAATTCCACGTGAGCCCCGAATGCCTGTCTCCCGTGCACAGACTTCACCACAGCAGCTGCAGCCTGTTTCTGTGTCGCCTCCCTTTCAAGTCAGGTTAGTGTCTACGCCTCTACATTTTTTTATTGCTGCTTTTTAACAAGGGTGGTGGTGGTTGTGGAGAGATATTCATAAATTTAGAATATGGAGTAAATGTAATTTCAGCACACATTTGCAAGAGTAAAGATGCAAAAATATAAGATGCTAATTTGCAATTAAAAAAGTCCCAAATTTACAAGAAAGGTGACATTTTTGTGAGAAAAAAAACAACTTCTAAATGCAGAAAAAAACACATTTCCAACTTCCCTCAAATGTCATAAATTTTCTCACCAATTAGTGAGTTTTTTCTTGTAAACATTTTTCTTGCAAAGTCATAACTTTTTTAAAAAATATATAAATTTGTCATTTTTTCCTGGCAAATTTCTTACTGTACTTTTTTCCTTATAAATTTGCCTTATTCTGTGAGAAGTGTTAACTTTTCCCCCACACAAATTTGCAATAATACTCATAAATTTGCAACTTTTTTCTATAAAATGTACAGCTTCTTCTGAAATTTGGCCTTTTTTTTCCACAATATTTTTTATTGAACCTTTTTTAACAAACATGACACAAACAATCAAACACTAACACTAAAGTAATTTAAAAATAAAGGAAAAGAAAAAAAAATGTACTAAAAACACCAACAACCATTAACAAAAGCAAGTCATCAACAATGCTCCTCTGTTTAGTCTAGGTAATCCATTACATAAGTATACATATTATACATTCACCAATTTGGAATTTACAAGGTCCACACACATCATTCACCTTCTTCTTCATAAGTTATGTTTAATTTCTTTACATAATCAATGAAAGGTCTCCATATATTCTCGAACACATTTTCCTTTGATTTCAGTATGTATGTTATTCTTTCTAGTGGAAGGTTTGTTAACATCTGTCTTAACCACTGAGTCACATCTGGTCTATGAATCTTTTTCCACAATAGTGCAATACATTTTTTGGCATTAAGCAAACTGTGGTCTATGAATGTTCTTTCACTCTTATTTAAGTTATGTTTTTCTGGATACAGACCCAACAAAAACAATTTAGGGTTCAGTGTGAATTGTTTTGAAATTATTTTTTCAGTTGTTACCCTCACCTCTTCCCAAAACATTCTGATTTTTCTACATTCCCATAAACAATGAAATAGGGTTCCTTTACTTTCCATACATTTTGTGCACGTATCTGGTATGTTTTTGTTATATCTATTTAACTCCACCGGTGTAACATACATCCGCATTAACCATTTAAAATGTATCAATTTAAGACGTACATTTACTGATTTGGTTTGAGCTTCTGTACAAGCCAGTTCCCATTGTTCCTCTGAAATTTCAGTTTGCAGGTCTTCTTTCCAATAATTCAGTCTTTTCTGTGAGTTTTCACTTGAGGATAGTGTCAATGAGTTATAAAACTCTGAAATAATACCCTTTCTCTTACTATCTTTCGTCAAAATTTTTTCCAAGGAAGAATAAGTAGGTCGGGTGAGAGCATTATTTTGATTTGATCGAATAAAATTCCTAAGCTGAAGATATTTAAAAAAATGTCTTCTATTAAGATTAAATTTGATCCTCAGTTCTTCAAAAGACATTATATTATATGAACGTGACAGATATAAGTCTTGAATCTTTTGAATCCCTTTTAAATTCCATACTTTAAATACAGCATCCGCTCTCCCTGGTGTAAAATATTGATTACCCCATATTGGGCTAAATTGTGACAATAAGTGTGGTTCTTTTAAATATTTTTTGATTTCACACCATATTTTGATCATATGCTTTACAATAGGATTTTTAACTTGTTTCTGTAATTTTTTTAGCCGAGTCTGAGTATATGAATAAGGGAAGAGGTAAAGGTAAATTGTATGATTCCATTTCAGTCCAGTGAGGGAGATCATTTGATGAAAAATAATATGTCATAGACCTCAGTTGTGCTGACCAGTAATACAACATAAAGTTTGGACATTTCAGACCTCCACGATCAAATGGTAAATATAGTAAGGACAGACGTAATCTAGCCTTCCTATTGTTCCGTATAAATTCCACTAACTTTTTTTTAATTCTTGAGAATAGATCTGAAGGTGGTGGTAAAGGAATATATTGAAATAAAGTATTTTGGGTAAGATATTACTTTTAAGTATATTAATTCTCCCGATCATCGACATTGGTAGTGACATCCATCTCTGAAGCAACTCATTAATATCTGTCATTAAGGCTTCATAGTTGACACTGGCGACTGATTCTAACTTAGGCACAATTTGAATTCCTAAATATTTAAGCTGATTTACAACATTGAATTGATTTACCTCAGGAGCTGGGTGATTTCTCTGGGTCTCATTTAGCATTAATATTGAAGATTTAGTTTTATTTATTTTATATCCTGATATTTCCCCAAAGTTCTTTATTAAATTTAACAAGGTCGGAATTGATTTTTTAAGATTCGATATAAACAAAATTATGTCATCAGCATACAGGGAAATTTTATGTTCTGTTGGTCCTACTTTAATTCCATATATTTGTGGATGTAAACGTACTGCCATCGCTAAAGGTTCAATTGCCATAGTAAACAGTAAAGGTGAAAGTGGACAGCCTTATCGACATCCTCTATTGATTTTTATTGATTTTGAGATATTGCTGTTTGTTAGGATTTCTGCTGTAGCATTATTGTATATTATCTGAACCCATTTTATGGAATTATTTCCAAGTCCAAACCTTTGTAGGACTTCAAAAAGAAAGGGCCATTCGACCCTATCAGAGGCCTTTTCGGCGTCCAATGATAGGAGAGCTGTATCCAGTTCTTCTTTATTAGAATAAATAATATTAAAAAGTCTTCTTACATTATGGAAGCCTTGTCTTCCCATTATAAAGCCATCCTGATCTTGGTTAATAATATTTGGTAATATTTCTTGTAGTCGTCTTGCTAAAATTTTACAGATTATCTTAAGGTCAGCATTTAATAGGCTTATTGGTCTCATGTTTTCACATTTATTAGAGGGTTTACCTGGTTTTGGCAACAGTATAATTAAGGCATTATTCATGTATGGTGGTAAATTACTATTTGGAATGCTTCTAAAACCATTTCCAAAAATGGTTTTATTAATTTATTCTTAAATTTTTTATAGAGGTCAACTGGAAGACCATCTGGTCCCGCACTTTTTCCTGATTTCATATTATCAATGGCTAGCCCAACTTCTTCTTGACTAATTTTTGACTCCAGTATCTCCCTATTTTCGTTTGGAATACACGGTATAGATAATCCGTCCAAAAACCCATTTAGTTTTGTTAAGTCAGTTTCATTTTTTTGTATCATATAGTTTTTCATAATAATCTCTAAAGACACTATTAATTGCTAAAGGATCTACAACTGCCTGTCCGTTACTTATAATATTGGTAATTGGTGTTTTAAATTCTAATTGTTTAATCTGCCATGCCAATAATTTTCCTGATTTTTCACCTTGTTCATAAAAGGTTTGCTTCAATCTTAGAAGACTCAAGGCAGCTCTATTCGCTGATTTTTTGTCATATTCAGCTCTCAGAATCAGTAATTCGTTCTCTAGTTTTGGATTACTTTCTGCATACACTTTTTCTTGAAGAATTTTTATTTTACGTTCCAATTGGACTCTCTCCTCTCGAGTCTTCCTAGATTTTGATCCTGTATAACTAATAAAAGCTTTGAAAGCTTCCCACTTTATACATGCTGATGTTTGTGTGGTATTGATATCAAAGAACTCATCTATCTGTTTTTCTATGTACTTAACAAATTCCTCATCCTGAAGCCATTTATGCTGAAATTGCCACCTACCTGGAACCTTTGTCAATTTCTTATCTACATATATTAGACAGCAGGGTGCGTGATCAGATATCACAATGTTATCATAGAAACATTTTTGAATCTTGGACCTTAATTCTGTGGAGATCAAAAAATAGTCAATACGTGAAAATGTCTTGTAGGTATCAAAATAACAAGAATAAGCTTTGACTTGTGGTTTCATTTCTCTCCATATATCTAGCAATCTCAATTCTTTCATAAAATGATTAATGGTCTTCCAGCATCCATTGTGCGTACAGTCCATTCCTGTTGATCTAGCTATACTGGGATTCAATGTACAATTAAAATCCCCTGCTATTATATGTTGCCCTGTGAGTGATGCTAAAGTGAGAAATAAATTGGCGAAGAAGTTTTGATCATCTATATTGGGACCGTATAAGTTCACCAGATTTATATTTTCTAATAACAAAGATCCTTGGATGATTAGAAATCTTCCCAATTTGTCTCCAATTACATTTTTCACTTGAAATGGGACTGTTTTATGTATGAAAGTCATAACTCCCCTGGCTCGGGATGAAAATGATGAGGTGAACACACTTCCCTGCCATCTTTTCCTTATTCTTTTTACATCCTCCTCTATTAGATGAGTTTCTTGTAAAAACACAATTTTTGAATCTATATCTTTTATTTTATTCATAACTTGTTTAAGTTTTTTTAGATTTTGTAGACCTCTGCAATTCCATGAAGTTAAATTAAGATTAACGCTTTGGTCTATGATCAATAAAGAGTTTGAGATTACCTTGCAAAATAAACATGCTCATACAGAGAAGCAAAAACATGGATGGTTGAACATTCATCCCACAAACTACACAAAAACAAATTCCCCCTCCCCACATTCGTGGTAATCCCCCCAAAATCAAAAAAAAAATTCCGTCTCCCGCTATAGCCATTGGCTGCTCCTCACTCGCGAGGATCAGTCAAACCACTCACTCTTTCTCCTCTCAATCACCCTTACTCTGCTACTTTAAATGACATGACATTAACTCTCTTCTGTAGTTTTTCCAACTTAACTCCAAAATTTTATAGCAACTTTGTACATCATAACTGTTTTTTTGTATAATACAATCTATATTGTGTAGACATACTATATGTTTCAAATCAGTCAGATACTTGTACACATGCTTAAATATTCTACCTTTATATCTTGTTCTTGCTTCATGCTTAGCTCCCGCCAGTCTCTCCTTGGATCTGCTTGATAAGCTCCTGTGCCTCCTGAGGGGTCTTGAAGATATGGGTTCTCCCTTTATATGTGACCAGCAGTCTTGCCGGATGAATCACTCCGTGACGAATCTCGAGGTTGCGCAGCTCTTTACGGGCGGGGTCAAACTGTTTCCTTAATTGTTGAATTCCTGTGGCCAAATCTGGGTAAAACCACACCTGATGATCCTGGTATTTAATTTCTCCTTTTGCACGCGCTGCGTTGATGATCGTCATCTTGTCTCTGTAGCTGAGGAACTTCATAATCAGCGTCCTCGGTGGAGTCTTATTATCTCTCGGTGGGCCGATTTGGTGAGCGCTCTCCAAAACGACCGATGACTGCAGACCCGCGTTGTTCAGCGCCTCTGGAATCCACTTTTCAAAAAAGGAACATGTATCCCGTCCCTCCGTACCTTCCGGGAGGCCCACCAGCCTTAAATTATTCCGTCGCGACCTGGATTCTAAGTCCAGGACGATATCTTCCAGACGTTTATTTTTTAATTCCAATGTTTGGACCTTTAATTGTAGGCTGGTGACGTCATCTTCAGCGTTGGAGATTCGGAGCTCCGCCTGCGAAACTCGTTCCATACAGTCGCTTATTTCTTTTCTCATTCCTTCTATCGCTGCTATAATCCCATCAAACTTGGATGAAAAGTCTGCTCTCATGGAGCTGATAGCAGCCAGCACCGCATTCGTGCCTTATTCAGCAGACGCCGCTCCGCCGCGAGCTTCCTCTGCCATAGTCTCTGGAGATTTACCTGCTTCGTCACGAGCGGGGAAGTCTGTTAGCTTGGATTGTTTCGAAGAATCGCTTTTTCCTCTGCCTAATTTCCCAGCCTTCGTCTTTATCATATTCGCGCCTAAATGCTGGGATAGGTTTTTGTTCTAATTGAGAGAGTTTTAGCCTTCTTTTTATTTTTAGGAGCAGAGCAGAGTGAAACACGTCTTCCTACGTGGCCGCCATTACCGGAAGTCAAATTTGGCCTTTTTAATTGTTTTGCAAAGATTTAATTATTTGAATTGAGATTTAATACTGTGTTTATTGAAAGAAAAATCTTTTAGATTTTTTGCAAAGATTTACAGTATTTATATTTTCAGTGGAAGCTGTCCATTTTGTCCTGTATATACATAACACCAGTTTTATTTTTTTAGCTGATTTAGGACAATTTTGATGTGCTGAATCCAAAAATCACATTGGTTTTGCTCAATCAGGTCAACTTTTTTGGACTATGGCCACATGTTGTTTTTTACATTTTTGTTTACATGTATGGGTATTTTCACTTTATATGATGCTAAATTCTTTTTATTTCTTGAAATTTCTCGAACTCTGAAGAGTTTGCATGCGCCATTTTATGACGTCATAAATTGTCATGATGGCTGTTTACTGTTGGACTCTGAAGAGAAACATCCCTGCCGCTGAGCATTCTAGAGGTTCGAGTAAACGGAAGTTGAAGCTCTGAATTTTGAACAATGATGATGATCATTGTTCAAAATTTTTTCTCTTAAAAATCTGTTTCAGATGAGAAATATTAACAAAAATCAACCGATAATGTCACAAAAATGTAATGGATTTAGTCAGAAGATCAGATTTTTTAAAAATCAACTTAGCATAAAAACCTGACCTGATCGAGAGAAACGGATGTCATTTTCGGATTCAGCGGTGCAAAATTGTCTTAAATTAGTTGAAAAAAAACACAGACAACTTACAAAAAAATTTATTTTTGTAACCCTGTGTAATGATAAGGACCATGGTGTCTGTGTGAGGTGATAATTTTGAAAAAATCCTTGGGGTATTAAATATCTTCATGAGTGTTTAGGTATTAAAGTAAAATAGATATACCAAGTAAGGTTTTTTTTTTAGTTTAATGTTTATTTGAAAGGGACATTACATACTAATGAACATTAATACAAATGTAAGTATGCCAGATTTAGCAATACTGCTAATTTGCATCTGTAGTCCCCCGGCGGGTCACAAAAAACACACAATCAATCATACACGAACAGAACAACTGCAATGAAACTGTACAAAGTGCAGAGTTAAGGTGTTACAAAACATTCAAATGTCACACGCGTGAAGTGCCGTGTATGCGTACACACACATGCACCCAAGCACCTCAGCAACAACAGACAGCAGCAAACAAGAGGCGGGGCATATATGTGTGGCGCATGGGCACAGTAAAATTTATACTACTGTATTTAACTATTAGGGGTGCCCTTTTTTTGGTTGAGCACCTTATGTGCATGTCATTAATGCTGACCTTTGCTGAAGGATTTTTTTTTTTTTAAAGTCCACTGTAGAGACAGCTGACCAAAAAAAAAACATTTTAAATTCAGCTTTGTACCAGCTGCTCCTCCACCCGACATCACGTCACCTTTATTTATCGCTTGTAATTCTTTTCTAAAAGTGTTTTTTTTTTCTGTGACGTTGATATGTGGACATAAACTATATAAAATGAAATGTCTAGTAATGAAACTGTTGTCATGTGCATAGTCAGAGTGACAACACCACCACCTTCCTTTTTAGCTCCAGACTGACCATAAAGACAAAGGAAGAACAGTGTAGTAATGAAACGAAGAAACCAGAGCTCTGCATTTGGTTGTCTGACTCCAGCAGTGAAAAGGTAGATGCTGAGATTGTGCTGGTTGATTCGTCTTCTCTGCTCATCTGCTGCTTGTGTGTCTAACTGTCGTGTTGATTGGTGGAGCAGAGCAATGATGAGGATGAAAAAGAGGAGGTCATGGAAAGTCAAGACAACCCTAAGGGCCGTAAAAAGATCCGGGACATCATCAAAGATGAAAACCTCTGTGTTGAGACCCAGGAGGCCCTCAGGGAGGAAGAGGAGAGACGCAAACGTTTGGCTGACAGGGATTCACAGATGGAAGACAGACGAGAGGTATCACACCCTTACGTCTTAAATGTTTTGCGGTCATTGATACAACAATATATTCATTTTTCTTTCGAACAGTTGCACATACCAGAAAATGTTACTTCTTTTACAAACGTGCAAAGCTCTTGACTCTCCAGTGTTGTTTTTCCAGATAATCGTTATAGAAGATGAGCTGTCTCAAGTGGCGTGTCCAGTCACCACCAAGCTGGTCCTGGATCAGAACGAGGAGACAAAGGAGCCTCTTGTTCAGGTGCACAGGAACCTGGTGATGAAACTGAAGCCTCACCAGGTTGATGGTTAGTTTGTGTTCACTCTTCCCTCACACTGAAGACGATGTAGATTTATGCCTAATACAGGTCTGCTGACAGTAATTGTAGTATTTCTTAATACACTATTATTAATAATTGGGTCATAAACACTTCATAATTAAGGCATCATTTTGAGATAAAAAGGGAATGGTGATCTGTTTCTTATCAAATAGAGAACCTACACTGACCTTATTAGCCTTCTTATAAAACCTTTTTTAGAATAGTCTTATTGTAAAGTGAATTGATTATACAATTATATACACTGATAATTATACAATATACCCATTCTAAAATATCACCTTTTATTCCGACAATAAAAAGGACTAAGCCATGCATTACAATCTTGAATTTGTTCCTCACAAATAGGTGTCCAGTTTATTTGGGACAGCTGTTGTGAGTCTGTGAAGAAGGCCAACTCTTCACCTGGATCAGGCTGTATACTGGCCCATTGCATGGGTCTGGGAAAGACTTTGCAGGTAAAAAATGTAAATTTATCCCCCTTCCTTTGTTCTAATCCTAGCCGCTGGAAATGAGCCTTTTGAAGTCGAAGTAGATTTTGGATTTACAGAAAATTATAAATTGCTCTTGGGTGCGAAGATACCCATGTTAGCATTTTTATTGCAAATTTGTTACAGCGGGGAAAATAAGTATTGAACACATCAACATTTTTCTCATTAAACATATTTCTCATGGAGCCATTGACCTGAGGTTTTCACCAGATATCAGTAACAACCCAAGTGATCAATACATACAAAGAAACCAAGGCAACTGGGCTCACAAAACAAGTTATATTTAATTAAGTGGAACGGCACAGGGAATAAGTATTGAACATGCTTGGTGAAAATCATTTGATATTTAGTAGAAAAGCCTTTGTTGGTAATAACATCTTCCAGACACCTCCTGTATGGATTTTAGCCCATTTTCCCACACAAACCGTCTTAAAACCTTGAAGGTTCTGTGGGTGTCTTCTATGATCTCTGATCTTCAGTTCATCCCATAGATTTTCAATTGGATTTAGGTCAGGTGACTGACTGGGCCATTCTAGCAGCTTTGTTTTCCTTTTCTGGAGCCAGTTGAGAGTTTCCTTGGCTGTGTGTTTGGGATCATTGTCTTGCTGAAATGTCCACCCTCGTTTCATCTTCAGCATCTTGGCAGATGGCAACAGGTGTCTTATCAAGGATGTCTCTGTACATTTGTCCATTCCTCTTTCCTTCAATTACAGGGTTTCCTCTCGTAACATATCTGCATGGCGAGCCACACTAAAAGGAAATATAAATTTAAGAAAAATAAATTAAGGAATGACGCTCCACAAGCACGCACACGAATAACATGTGCGACAGTCATCCGCGTGTTGGAATCGGCAGGCAGAGTGTCTCTCTAACATCGCTGTCCAAGAGAAGCATGTGCTTTTTGAAGTATTTTAAATGCGGAAAAAAGCAGTGTATCATGGTTTTAACCCTCTGGTAACAGGAACAATTATGAAGAGTCGCTTAGCAAACAGTTGTGGTTAGGAGTCATATGCAGGGAAGGGTAAGAGTGATTGAATTGCTGAGGATTTACTTCACCACCTGTTACAATATTAACTAATTTATGTTCATTATTATGTACCTGGCAAGTTAAGATGACCGAAATTCACGAAGTCAGTGACTTTAATCCGTCAACATCCTTCAGACAAACTAAATGTGCCAACATTTGGATTTCAAAATAACGGAGGTTTTTCCTGCTCTCTGGTTGGTGAGGAGAGTTATAAAAATCTATAAACATACAGAAATATTACAACAGAAGTAATGGAATCTTTAAAGTTAATTTATTTCATTAAATATAATTTTATTAATATTTTTTTCTTTGAAATCAGAGTTAAATTATTGTTCTGACTGCAAAATTATGGTCAAAAGTGTAAATTGTTTAAGGGGAAAAAAAGTCAAAATTTTACCACAGTCTGTTTCAAATGTATATTAAAAAGCTGTAATTTTATAAAAAAAATAGAAGCTCTTAACCTGTCAGGAAACAATGTTGGCACCAAATCACTGAAGTGATCTGCCACCAATGGAGGTAGATTGTGCTCTGCCACAAAATGACAAAACATCACTTGTGCTAGTGATGCATTGGATTTGGAAGGTGTCGGTTGTGTCACTGGCTGAAAATGTTCATCCATCGATGGAATTTGGCTACACAGTTTTTGTTGCGCTGTGTAGCAAAGTGCGACTTCAGGTCGAAAATCCCTGATGCAGTCACTTTTAGTATTAGAGTCACACATATCAGGCGCAGCATTACTGGTGCCGGGGTTCCTCTCTGTTGTTGAGCCGCAGGACAAAAGAAGGTGCGACAATGGTTGCCGTGGGTTTTATTGGGTTTGCGCTCCGCGGAAAAAAGAGGATTTGGAAGCCTCCCCCGGCAGAGAGCTGGTTTTTGCGCAGGCCCTATGGCTGTCCGGGGAATTTCTGCCAAATAATCCGGCGCCGGACTGCTGCCCGTGTGAGCTTTTGCAGCATAGCGCAAACACATGCACTGTGGCGGGCCCTGCCCACCACAGTTTTCTGCGTGCTTTTGTGCCTAAAACTTTGAAGAAGGCGGAGTTTGTGTTCATCAGACACGACGACCAGTGCCCTCTATTGCCCCTGCATACATGTTGAAAATGGCCATATTGGGTAGACAGACTGCCATGGGTTATCCGGATCAGTCTTTGTAATATTATATATTATAGAACCTGAAAAAAAGAAAAAAAAAAGAATCCTTTAAATAAAAAATTCCTGGATCCAGATGGTGATCCGGATGACCTCCAAAACGTAATCATCTGTAGGATACCACATTTCTGACAATCTGTGAAAATTTCATGAAAATCCGTCCATAACTTTTTGGCAAAAAAAAAAAAAAAAAAGAATCCTTTAAAAAATTCCTGGATCCAGACGGTGATCCGGATCAGCACCAAAATCTAATCATCTGTAGGATACCCCATTTCTGACAATCTGTGAAAATTTAATGAAAATCCGTCCATAAGTTTTTGAGTTATCTTGCTAACAGGCAAACAAACAGAGAAACCAACGCTGATGATCACATAACCTCCTCCTCTTGGCAGAGGTAATTATGATATGATATGATATGATTTGGGCAATTATGTACCAATCTTTGGCAGGCCAGATTAAAATGACCAATGGGCCAGATGTGGCCCACGGGCCGTAGTTTGTCTCCCCCTGGTTTAGTGCAAGGAGAGCCAGAAGCCCCAAGACAGGTCCGTGCAATGGGAGTAATGCAAGTAAAGTGATTCAGCATAAAACCCAACATCTGTGTGCAGTTAAGATGTAACGGTTTATATTATTTTCTTGTAATATTTGATACAGAACTAAAAAACATTTTTAACTAAATCTGAGCTGCTGTTTATACAATGAAGAAATAAGAGTTGTTGTTTTGTTTTTTCCTGAATATGTTGAAGGTAAATAATGCAAGCCTGTGAAACTGTCCTTTTTGCATAAATTTAAAAGAAAAAAACGGTAGTGGTCGGAGAGGCTGTTGGCTTGGATTGGCAGCCACGTTTCCATCAGTATGCCCCAGGCCAGCTATGGCTATAGTAGTAGCTTACCACTATCAATGTCTGTCTGGAGTGAATGAATAATGGACTGACTGTAAGTGCTTTGAGATACCACTTGACATGTAAAGCGCCATATAAATCTAATCCATTATTATTATTATTGTCCTTTTTGCATAAATTTGAAAGAAAAAATGTATTCTGTAATATCGTGAAAAAATATCGTTATCGTGAAAATTCACAGAAATATTGTGATATCATTCAAGATAAGATAATCATTTATTTGTCCCACAGTGGAGAAATTCCAGAAATTAGGCCATATTGCCCATCCCTAGTTTAGAAATGCACTTGTAACCAATACCATCATTATGTTTTGCAGCAATAAGGTTGCAAAGCTCTTTGCTTCTACCTATCATGAGTTCTTTGTGGTATGACAATCTGATATTCACAGACCTTTTTAAAAGCTATCAGTCAGGATTTAACAGCTGAAATTAATTTGCACTGATGGGGGATGGGATGAATTTCTAAATTCTGATGGATTTCAGCTGGTTTCTTGGCTTTCTATGTCTTTTGCACCTCTTTCTTCATGTGTTCCATACTTACTCCCTGTGTCATTCCACTTTATTAAATATAACTTGTTTTGTGAACACAGTTGCCTTGATTTCTTTGTATGTGTGGATTACTTGGGTTGTTACTGATATCTGGTGAAAATCTCAGGTCAATGGCTCCATCAAAAATATGTTTAATGAGAAAAATGTTGACGTGTTCAATTAAGAATGGGTGCGTAACGTCACCCGATGAAAAAAAACACAAGGACTTGTGGGAAAAGTGTTCTGCCCATCTGTGCTTAGTAGTGAGCAACAAATGTGGTTAAGCTGAAGCTTTTGAGAGGCTTGCCTTCAGCCTGTTATTTATTTTTCATTTATTTATTTGGATAAAAATGACATTGAATATGTTATTCAAACACAGGAAATGTAAATATACATATAAAATATACAAAATCCAGGATGGCACATGAAAGTGAAAATACTTCCAATGTGGTCCTTTCGATCACATTATTATTCATCCGAATACCACATAACGTTAGAATGGGGAAGTTTTGCTGCATTATCAAATGCAACAACTGCTTTCACGATTGGTGTGGAAAAAG
This sequence comes from Pholidichthys leucotaenia, assembly GCA_020510985.1. NCBI lineage: Eukaryota > Metazoa > Chordata > Actinopteri > Cichliformes > Pholidichthyidae > Pholidichthys > Pholidichthys leucotaenia. The sequence goes on from CM035839.1 coordinate 223,238,228, forward strand.
ACTGATAACTACTTACGCTTTTTTAAACTTCCTGACTTGGAAGAAAAGTGGAGAAAATCAGGTTTCAGAGCTAACAAAGAGGCGTCAGATAGAATGGATTCCACCGGTCAGAAGGAAAGACAACAGCTCCGACAATATTCCTGCACACATGGTCGTGTGTTCATGGCATTTTCACGAAGCTTAAGTTGTGTTTTAAAAAATATTTAGAAGTGCAGAAAGACGTCTCCTCTCTAGAGCAGCTGTCTTGCGCACTGTGTGCTTTGGCAGCACCTCAACCAGGCTCTATCTTCTCCCAATAATGTGTACAAATGCACAGGGCAAAATCAAATAATTTCACCACATCATCTCTGCTATTTCCAAATTTGTCTTGCTAATGTAGAGCAGTGTTTTTTTTAATGGGAGCTTTTTGGTGTTACTGATTTTCTTTGATTTTTCTTGAAGTTGTGATTACTTGTTGCCTTCATTACGCATAGGAGAGATAAACATCAAAGATGCTTTGCTACAAGCAGAAACTGCAGAAGCAAAATAGATGAAACATCAGTTTCTCTTCTTAACAATCCTGGTGGCTGGGTGGTCAGAACTTCGTTAGAGGATCCCTCCTGCATCATCAGCAGGTGTCTCAGGGTCATAGGCGTTTCGCCCCTGAACCTGTACGCCTCGCCTGAGTGGGGCAGCAAAGATTAATCTTCACTTGCAGAAGGGTTCCAACCACGGTCTCTTGTGAGCCACAACCACCTTGAGCTAGCCTCTGCCACTGAGGATACGTCCCCAATGGCTTTCCTAAGATGTTTAGGTTCCAGACCTATCTTATGTAAAAAATGATACAAAGATGCGGCTGGAAACCCACGACAGCCAACCTCAACGGGGAGTAAAGTAGTGTGCCACCCTTTAATCCAAGTCTCATCAACCAGGTCCTGATATTTTTCCTTCTTGAGTTCGTGAGATATAGCCAGCCTCTCCTCCCAAGGCACTGCAAGCTCAATTATTACAATGGATTTTGCACTCCGAGAGCAAACAATCATGTCCGGGCGGAGTGTGGTTGTTACTACTTTTTCTGGGAAGACGAGCTTCTTTTTTAGGTCAACGTGCAACTCCCAGTCTGATGCTTTATGCAAAACAGAGGGGCGCATTCTGGCAGTTGTTTTTTTTCTTTGGAGACTTATTTCCTGGCTTTTGAAAGCTAATGATCTGAAATGGTGTTGCCTGATGGTTATTGGCTCTAATCCTCTGGAATTCAACCCACCTTGCCATTTCTGCAAGGACTTGATCATGTCTCCACCGGTAACGCCCTTCTCCCAGTGCTCTAGAGCACCCGGTCATGTGATTCAAAGTACTAGGGGTCATACTGCACGGCTTACAAGATGAATCCTCATCTTTGTACCAAAGTTTTAAATTACTTGGTGTTGGTAAAAGATCAGTCACTGCACAGAGGAGAAAAGCCATCTTGCCCTGGTCCGTGCCCCAGATATCATTCCAGGGCAGTGATCGTTCGAGTGCATGATTCCACTGCATCCACTGCCCTTGAGAGGCAAGCCCTGCGGCTTTCACACAGCGGTCTTCTTCCACTGCCTCTCTGACTCTCTGTACTACGAATCTTCTCCTGTTTTTGGTGTCAGCTTTGCTCCACCTTTTACCATTGTAATTTCCTAGCCCGAGTCGTCCCTGACAAACTACGCCGACAATTTCGTCATGTCTCCAGTATGCTTCAGCTTCCCTGACAGCTTCCTGGGGTCTCCATTTCCTACCACACTTAATGGCTGTGTTGGAATGCCTGACCTTATCATCAGAATAGAGCAGAGAACAGACAGACCCTCCCTTAGTGGCCTTGAACTCCTCCACCACCGATGAAATTGGTAGGTGAAGCTTGGAAGTCTTACTGTAGAGATTAACTGAACTGAAGGATGGGGGAACTCCTAGCCATCTGCGAATAAATTTGCTGCAGAGTCTCTCCATTGCTTCTACTCTGGTAACAGCAAAATCATATAGCAGGAATGGCCACTGCAACCTGGGTATGATGCCATACTGAAAGCACCATATCTTAAACCTCCCAAGCAAGTGGCTTAAGCCAGCTACACAAACTAGCCATGGTCTGCTTTAAATTCCCCCTATCATTTAAGGTACAATCGTAGTACTTTCCCAGGCATCGTACTCCCTGTTCTTGAATTGATGGAATTACAGACCCTTTGATGCTGAAAATGCTTTCCATCAGCTTTCCTTTCATAATGCTCAGACTCCTAGACTTTTCTGGATTAAACTGCATTCGTGACCAAGCTGCCATCTTCTCCAATGAGCCTAGGATCCAACGCGTTCCTTGCACTGATGGAGTCATTACGGTTATATCATCCATAAAGGCTCTACAAGCTGGATGCCTAGGGCCATCTTCTGCTTTTGGGCCTCTGCATTGTATCCCTCCTACCTTCAATAACAAATTCATAGCAGCCACAAACAAAGCCACAGATATTGTGCACCCTGCCATGATGCCTTTTTCGAGTCTCTGCCATTTGGTGGTGAAATCTCCAACAGTAAACCTCATCCTCAGGAAATTCATATGGGACATCACAAGCTTAATCACCTCTGATGGTACTTGGTAGTATTCCAATGCTCTACGGATCAGTTGGTGGGGTACACTTGGATAAGCTTTGGCAAAGTCTAGCCAGACAACAGAGATGGTGGTGTTATTCTTTTTTGCCTCTTTAATGACTTGGCTAATCACTGACGTATGCTCCAAGCAACCAGAGTATCCCGGGATGCCTCCTTTTTGGACACTTGTGTCAACAAACTTATTAGTAAGTAAATATGATATTAACCGCTTAGCAATGATGGACCAGAATATCTTCCCTTCAACATCTAGGAGGGAAATCTCTCGAAACTGGTCAAGTCCAGATGAATTTAATTCTTTAGGAACAAAGCAGCCCTCAGCCAGTGTCCAAATCCAGGGCTCTTGTTTCTTCTTCCAAAGAACTCGTAACAGTTTTGCCAGCCTTCTCAACAAGCGGGGACAGTTTTTATAGATTTTATAAGTTGTACCTGATGGTCCTGGAGCAGAACCTACCTGGGCTTTCTTCACTACATCCTTTACTTCTTCAAAAGTGAAGTCTGCTATATTGAAAGGGGAGTGTGGCTTAAGTGGCGGCAGTTGGAAAGGGCAATCTCCCAATGGGACGTCTCTATTGGGATCCCCATGTGCCGCTGCCACACTTTCCTCAACTTCTTCTTTTGAACACATCAGCCTTCCACTTTTGGGCTTGCGGAGGAGATTGGCTATAAACCTGAAGGGGGTACTAAAAAAGGCCTTCCTCTGTCGCCGCTTCTCTCTCTGCTTTCTCCGGCTTGTTTCTGCCCTACAAAGTTGGAGCAGTTTCTTCCGCAACTCTCCATTTAACTCATTTGAATAACATTTCCTTCCTGCTCTTCAGAGAGAACAGACGCCTTTCTTTGCTGCTCCCTCTTTTACCCTCCTTCCCTCCCTAACTGAGAATCCCAGCTTGCTGTCTTGTCTGCGTCGCTGTTCTTCTGGCTGAATCTTGATCCAAACGAAAAAATGGATTTGGTGAGCGGCTTTAATAAAATTAACAGCATTTTATATAAATTCGGGCCAGGGGGAGCCCCTATGGAGAGACCCATGGATTGGAACGCATGTGTCTGCATAATTCGACTGTGGATGTGGAAACATCTACCTGGTTTGGCTAGGATCACAGGATTTTCTGCTGATTGGCTCTGGAGTTTTTCCTGGTGTATCGAAAAATTAACTGGAAGAGCTAATTAAAAGCGGTCCCGGCATAGCTGCTTCTCAACAATTCGACTAGACGGGGGAGTGCACTAACTATCGGCAATGATTAACATGGAAATTTCCACCTGGCATGCATTGGACATGTTTATCCATGTTCTAGAAGGGAAACATCTGGAGTCGTTTTTGGTGCCTCCAAGGAATGGATTTAAAGCCTATGTATGGAAATTATGGACACAGGATTGCATAAGATGGAAAACTTATGCTTTGTGATCTGTGTCTACCAGACCTTGAATTCGATGCCCTGTTGTCTATTTTTCCTCCTGGATTAAGACAAAACAGAAGATTGTGCTTCTCTTTCATAAACAAACTGGGACTGCATCTGAACTCTCATTGACATGTGACTGGCTCAGGAAATTTCCATCTGCCATGCCTCAAGGACATGCTTCCGAGTTTCAGACACTAAGACATAACATCTCGGCTGGGAGAGATTTTGCTGCCTCCAGTAACTGATAAACACCCACCTGCATTCAACATACACGAACACACTGATTCATAATACTGAATTACACTCATCCATTCACTGACTCTCTCTGACTTTTGGTCTTTTGATTTTTTTGTCCACTAAATGTTTGCTAAATATGCATTGAGGTTTTTTTTGCCTGCAATCAAAATTTCGCTTACCCATTAAGCGTCAATTTGATAAAACATGTTTTTTGCTCTCGCCTATTGTGTCATATCATTTCTTTTCTTTTTTTCCTTTCTTCTTTATGACTGGCGCCTAGCGGCTGCCCCGGCCTTGGATGCACTCTGCAGAGCGTGCCCAAATGCCAAGTCACGTTTCGTTACCTTGTATTCATACATGTGTAATGACAATAAAGTTGAATCTCATCTCATCATCTCATCTCATTTAGGGCCTCTCTTTCATCTTCATTCCCATTCCGCCACCTTTTTTTAATTGATCTTAGATCCCTCCGCACTTCTGCAATCTGACGCTGCCTTCTGGAGGGTCCTGCCGGTGGCTTGACACCTTTGTCTTTTTTCACTCCAAAGGTGTCCTGACATGTCTGATACACGGTGTGTACCATGGTCTTGATCTTCCTGGCTACATCTCCTTTCAAGATGTTATCAAGTGAGATACTTAAGTCCTCATCCAATTGTGTCCATCTGCGGTCATTTGCTGGTGGGAGATTCAGCTGGGGTTTCTTCATGATACTTCCCAGCCTATTATATTCACCTCCACTGCCTGTGCTCTGATTAAATTCAGCAGAGAGGTCTGGGTCACTGTGGTTTGCCTCCTGGTCCCCAACCTCCACCGTCTGACAAGTAGAGCTAATAAACTCCGAGATTTTCCTCTGGGAGGCATTAGATACTTTGCGTTGCTGTAGTCGCTCTTTGCACTTCATCTTGCTTTGGTGAATTCTCACACCTCGTTCATTTTTGAACATTCCACCGCAGAAGCTGCATCTTCTTGTAGCTTCACCCTCAACCTGCACCACTTCCAAACTCGTAGTCCTTAAGCCGATGTCCAGGTCATTAGCCATGTGGTCTGTCCTCTGTGGCAGATGAATTTAATATCTGCTAGGGACTGTTGGGGGGGGGATAGAGTATTTGGTATCGTTAAATTAAGCAGATTCTCCTCTTTCAGGTGACTATAAAAACGTCACTGTCCTGATTTAGTATGTTTTTATAGCAGCTAATTATACCGGTAATTTTTTTGGGTGAACGAGCATCAGGCTTATCACATTAAAATGGTAAATGGCGTTCACTTATGTAGCGCTTTTCTTCTCATCTAGGATGACCAAAGCGCTTTACAGATCCTGCAATCCACCCATTCACACACACATTCACACACTGATGGTGGCAGAACTGCCATACACACAGGTGCTAACCAGGCCACCAGGAACAACTGGTAATCCATTACTGGATTAGTGTTTAATGTCCTGTTGATAATAATGTGTATATACTTATTAAGCATCATATGACAAATTTGAACATAAATCCAACATTTCACCGCTGGGACTTGAATGCATGTAGCTGCAGACATATGCTAGTGCAGAAAACTGTGTAGAAACAATGGCTGCTTACCTTTGTGTTAAACAATGGTTTTCTAGTCACTCACCCGGAATATTTGAGGCGGCTGAACCCATCCATTAGTTAATTGAACATGAGCCTCGAGTGATTTATAGTTTTTAAAATTGCTCATGGGTGTATGCGCTCACCCCACAAACCAGGTAGGCAAACACATCTGACAGTGTGACTCGAGGCACTTGGTCGAGATCCGTGGTCCATTTCTTGTGCTCATACAGATCGATCCCGTTTATCTCAAATTTTTTAGAGGTAGCACTCCTTTGCTTCCTTATTCAGCTTCTCTGAGTAAGGAATTTTAATTTTCTTTTTGCTCAGTTCCATTACACGTACAGTATGTCTGTTCACATTAGCAGTTTCCTAGACTACAGGTAAACAAAGAAGCCAGACCATGATGATGGCGACAACAGCCCAGAATGCAGCAGGGCATGACGTCAGTGCCCATTGTCTATACTTACTGTATTTTCCCTGCTGTGTGTGTCGAGAATGTGGTGGAAAAATTCAAGGAATGGAACAGAACCACAAATTGCTCAAAACAGCATGCAGTTAGGCCATATATATTCGGACACAGACACAAGTTTTGTTATTTTAGCTGTTCACCAAAACATATGTAAGATACAGTGATTCAATCAATATGGGCTTGAAGTGCAGACTTAGCTTTAATTTGAAGGTATTCACATCCAAATTTGAGTTACGGTTTAGGAATTGCATCCATTTTTTATCCCCCACCGATTGAAGACCAAAGGGGCATTATGTCCTGGGGCAGCACCTTGACCCAGTGGAGGAGATAGAAGAGAGAAGGATGGCGGCTAAGCTGTCGTTTCTGCTGGAGTCCGAGTCCCACCCTATGCAGGACATACTGAACGCACTGAGGAGCTCATTTAGCAGTAGGCTACATCACCCTAGGTGCGCGACCGACAGGTTTTGCAGGTCCTTCCTACCTATGGCTGTCAGACTTTATAACCTAAGCAGGGCTGCTCACAGAGATAGTACAAAAAACGTTACGACCTAATAGTATTGAATGCAAAAGACGCAACAAACTTACACAAAATGGTCCTCTCCAGTATACAACTAGGACAATATCAGTCACTACGGAGGGTGACAATATGTATGGGTACATATTCATACTATGTGGGGTAACTAAACGGTTATGCTGTTTATTCCATCTAGCTACAATGCTTCACACTGTGTATATATATTTATATATTTATGTGTACACATGTACAGTATATTCACTGCTCTTAATTTCTTATCTTCTAAATTATTGCTCTGAGTGTTGCTATCCCTGTGCTGTTGCAATCCTGGAATTTCCCCATTGTGGGACTAATAAAGGCTTATCTTATCTTATGTCATGGGGTGGTTCGTCTGTCCATCTATCTGGCTGTCCGTCCATCTGTCCCACTTTTGTGAAATCAACTCCTATGGTTGTGTTACAATTATTTTGAAACTTGGTACCAGAGTTTGACATACACTGAAGATGTGCATATTGCAATTTGGCTCTGATAAGATTATTTTTGCACAAGTTTTGGGGTGAAAGGTCAGCTGTCAAGGTTGGCATTCCCTATGTCCTATTACTATAGGACCAGAAGCCCTGGATCAGCAGTCAGTTATGTCAGATGCTGCATGCTCGCTCTCGTGCATTTAAATCAGGCTGTGAGGTCGAGTACAAAGCTGCAAAGTATGGACTGAGAGAGGCTATAACAACAGCCAAGAGGCAGTACAGAGAAAAGCTGGACAGCCTCTACTCCACTCCTGACCCAGGGCGCATGTGGCAAGGCCTGCAACACATCACTGACTACAAGAGGACCAACAGCAGCACCACTAGCACTACAGACTGCTGGACGATCTCAACATCTTTTACATCTGCTTCGAGACCACCAGCCACAGCACAGAGAAGAGACATGCACTCACGCACCCCCCCCTTCCCACAAAGAGTCTCACCAGGCCAGGTAAACAAAGCACTGAAGAATATCAATCCCCGCAAGGCAGCAGGACCAGACAACATACCTGGGTGGGCCCTCAGAGCATGTGCTGCAGAGCTGACTGACGTTCTCACAGCAATTTTCAGCCTCTCCCTCAACCAGAACATAGTCCCCTCCTGCTTCAAAATGACAACCATCATCCCCCTTTCCAAAAGGAGCCTGCCAGCTTGTCTGAATGATTACAGACCGGTAGCACTCACTCCAATCATCATGAAGTGCTTTGAGAGAGTGGTGCTGCCCTCATTCAGGACAGCATACCAGGCACCCTGGACCCCCTGCAGTACGTCTACCAGCCCAACAGGTCCACCTCAGATGCCATCGCTGCAGCACTCCATTATTCTCTCTCCCACCTCGAAGATAAAGACTCATGCATTAGGACGCTCTTTTTTGGCTACAGCTCCACCTTCAACACGGTCATCCCCCACAAACTCACCGACAAACTGTCTTCACTTGGCCTGTACTGCACCCTCTGTGACTGGCTACTGGACTTTCTAACTGGTAGGCCCCAGTCTGTCAGGATGGGTAACAGGATCTCAGCCAGCATCATCACAAACTCGGGTGTTCCACAGAGTTGTGTTCTCAGCCCCATCCTCTACAGCCTCTTCATTCATGACTGTGTTGCCTCCCACAAGGACAATATCATCCTAAAGTTTGCGGATGACACAGCAGTGATAGGACGCATCACTGGTGATGACGAAGCAACCTATAGGAGGGAGGTGGCCAACCTGGTGTCATGGTGTGAGGACAACAATCTCACCCTCAACACGGACAAGACAAAGGAGATGATAGTGGACATGAGGAAAGGGAGGAGGAGATCCCATCAGCCGCTGTTCATCCGGAAGCTTGAGGTGGAGAGGGTGAGCAGCTTTAAATACCTGGGCATCCACATCAGCGAGGACCTTATGTGGACACACAACACCACAGAGCTGGTTAAGAGAGCTCAACAACGACAGTACTTTCTGAGGAGGCTGAAGCATGTCCTCCAGGATCCTCAGCAATTTCTACAGCTGCATCATTGAGCGCATCCTGACCAATTGCATCACTGCGTGGTACGGCAGCACCACTGCCGATGAGCGCAAATGCCTGCAGAGCGTGGTGAAGACAGTGGAGAAGATCACCAGGACTCCACTCCCCTCTCTGCAGAGCATCTACCACCGCAGAGTCCAAAGGAGAGCTGACGCCATCCTCCGGGACCCCACCCACTCCCAGCACAGACTGTTCACACTTCTACCCTCAGGCCGGAGGTACAGAAGTGTGAAATGCAGGACAACCAGACTGAAGAACTCCTTCTTTCCCACTGACATCAGACTCCTGAACAGATAACAACTCCCAAAACTCCGTAACACAGCTTTGCATATAGGAACTCACACACCGGCTGCTAAATTTGCACATTGCTCACCTGTACAGCAGATATAGTCTCACCCGCCTGCTGTCCGTATCATCTCTGCTGCTACTTATCATGCACAGTCTACTGGTACTGTCGTTACAGAAATAATTTTTAATTTGTAATTATACACTGCTCATTTGCACACTGTACATAGGTTCATACCATCTCAGGTTCACATCATCGCTGATATCAATATACCACTATCACTTTAGTCATCCAGTGAATTTTCAGTTTCATTCCTCTGCTGCCTAACTGTGTGTTATTAGCATCCATTAGTGTTAGCATTGAGTTACTGTGTTAGTGTGTCATGACCTATTAGAATTGTTGTTTCTGTACCTTTTACCTTGGCATTCGTTCAGAGAGCAAAGTAAGAATTTCATTGCTCAGGAAATGTAACATTTCTTCACTGTGCACATGATACTGTAATAAAGCCTTTCAATCTTGAATCTATAGAGTTTTTGCGTAGGCTCGTAAAATTCACATGACTCGCGGGGGTAAACATAAACATGCCGTAGGTGCCGCCATCTTGGATGGCAAGAGCAGCAGTTGCACTGTGACAATCCAGGCGTAAATTGTACTGTTTAGCGATCAGAATGAGTGAGGAGAACACACAGTCACAGTCTGACATAATAACATCCCTATCATCCTCTTCAACAACTGACACTATGGCCTCTGAAACTGTGTCTGCGATGTCTGTGTCAGATTCAGTGGAGTCATTGTCAGCAGTCACAACAGCAGACAAGTGTTTTTAATCTTGCTCCCGTGCGCTCCTCTGGTGTGCCGAAATGCCTCAGTTGAACGGAGGTGGCGGGTGTGGGGTAACCCCCACGGACAAACAAGAGCGCACAGCTGGAGCAATTAGCAGAACAATGACTGCCAGTAATCTGCTCAGCGGGGATGATTTGGGGGCAAACGATGAAATGATATCTTTCAAAGACGAAGGGGAGCAGGAGGAAAAGATATCGGAAAACGTGTCAGTGGAAAGGGATCTGGTTGATGTGAAGTCTTCGCTGGTGAACGAGTCGGAAAACAACAGCAGCTCCTCGGACTCGGAGGTGAGTGAAGCGCGCTGCGTGTTTTTTTTTGTGTTTTTTTTAAAGGCTCTCCACGGCGCGCCGTGTTAAAACGTACCTGATTTTATGCACATTTACAATAGTTTTCTCCCAATGACAATGGGAGAAATGTGTGCATTGTCCTTTGTAGCAAGCAGAGAGGCGCCCCCAAACCAGACCTGACTCAGAAAGTTTTTTTTTTTTTTTTTTTTTGTTACTTATTTGTACCTGTAGGTAGATTTGGTTTGCAGTCTGGTGACAAGCCACCGGCCGCTGCGTGCGCGAGCGCCCTAAACCTACATGTTTTTGGTATGCGGGAGGAAACCGGAGAAACCCCGGAGTAAACCCATGCAACACGGGGAGAACATGCAAACTCCACACAGCTCACTGTTGGTCGGGGGCTGGGATCGAGCCCACGGTCTCATGATCCCCGCGATCCCCCGGCCGAGGGTAAACTGTGCTGTCATAGTGCTAAACCACTGCTCCACCGTGCAGCCCGTTATGAGAAAGCGAGAGATTACGTCAGTGAAGGTAATTATTCAAAAATCCAACTTTTTTTTTTTTTTTTTTTTTTTTTTTTTGCATTTCACACCGGCCATTTAATTCCCCGCTTATCCCCTTATCAGGGGGAACAACAGGAGTACACCATTTTGCCGAGTTTGTAGGTACACGTGAGCTATGTGGTTTGTTTCACCCTGCTGCTGCTGTTGTTTCTTGCCATCCAATATGGCGGCACACTCTAACGGGCCAGTGCGGCACGCCCCCTGACGTCATATGCAAAAACTCAATAGGATCAGTAAAACTAGGGTTACCAAACTTGCTACGCAGGTTTACCTTGGGATCCTGCCCTAGTATGGGTTGTATACAACTATTTTTTTGTATCTTCATGGGTGATGGGTTTATCATAAATTGGTTCTACCCCAATAATTATATGGAAAAGTTGGAATCTGCTCTCCTTCGGTGACATATTGGGTTCTTCAAAGGAAACACAGGCGAGGGATATTGCACTTGCCTGTGAGTGTTCTTGTTATTACAAAATGTCCTCATTTAAGGGACTCAAAAGTAATTGGACAATTGACTTAAAAGCTTTTTCATGATCTGCATGGGGTATTCCCTCATTAATCCATCATCAATCAAGCAGATAAAAGGTCTGGAGTTGATTCCAGGTGTGGCATTTGGAAACTATTTCTGTGAACAAACAACATACAGTCAAAAGGGTCGTCCACACCAAGCACGATAATAACTATTTTTTAAAATTTTTTAAAATCTATATATAAATGCAGGAAATCTGTGTGTGTGTTCCTCAGATATCTCCCAAACCGTTCGTCAGACTGACCTCAGACTTTATAAGTGCTTTGCTAAGGTTCCGAGGTTGTGCATCCCTGAGTATGGAGTTGCTCAGTAAAAATATGAATAAAAGTTTAGCCACTGCTCAGTTTCTTCATGCCTTGGCTTCTAGAAGTGTGGGCGGGGCTTTGGATTGATGCCGTACTGATTGGATAATACGCGGCATCATGTCTTGGCAGTGACCAGAGAGCTCCACAAACAAAACAAGAACGTAAAAAGCAACGAATTTGATCGGAAACAGAGAATACTGAAGATTTAATGCTTACAAAAATTACACGATAATGTTGCTGTGATTGCGTCGCTCTAAAGGTTAATTTGGCATAGCGATTGCTGAAACGTAAAACCTCCTATCTGCAGGATTTTCTGATTTGCGGATTTCACTTTGGATGATGAGAACAAGGAAGGCTGCTCATATCTGTCTATAAGACAGTCCCGCCCTTTATTGTGACAGAAAATTATTCTGATGAAAAAAATAGCATAGCATTCTGCAAGAAAACAAAAAGTTTTTTTTTTTTTTCGTTTTCTCAAACACCATTTTTCAGATAGTAGGTTTTGATATGTGGAGAACACAAGGTGCACGGGTGTGTGGGGAGGCAGCTGGACTGCCTTATTGCAGTCCTTGCAGGGAGGCAAGCCCACCCTGCCCGATTAATGGGACAGAGTCTCGGTGGCTGCTTCACCCGTGTGCCACTGCTGTCCTTTACTGCACCGCGGGTTCAACATGGCACTCCTCCCGGTGCACGGCTATCTAAAAATTAAAAGTTAATAATACCACCGTGATTGTGGAGCGGAATGGCCAGATCAATTGCATATCATATGTGGACACACATGCACGCTTTGACTAAATGATGACTGTGACAAAAACTGCTCAGATAATGAAAAAGTTCATTTTTTTATTTACTGACAAATGGGCAACACTGATGCAACAGTTGCTGCCAAACGTGTCATTCTGCTGAGTATATAATGTTGGGTGTTTTGTACTTATAATATTGCTAAAATATAAAAGGATGCACTACAATGGGTCTCAAATGCTGTATTTGTCAACGTGCCCTGTTACAGTTCTACATGAGTTTGACGGTAGACTATAAACTACACATATAAACAAACAATTATAATGATGACTGAACAACTCCCATTCCCCAAAGTGCAAGATACAACACTTATCAATATAAGTCATAAAAGATCACACAAATAAGTCTGACAAACAAATAAACAAGGATTTTTAAACGGCCGCTAATATTGGATGTCCCATTCATTTGCAATAATTCTGTAATTAATATTCACACAATCAAATAAATCTTAGTGTTCAGTCCCTTTTATATTTGTCAAAGTCGAACGTGTGAGTGCCTACATATAGGCTGCACCTCTTCGTATTCCACCTTCAAACACAGTCTACATTTGGGCCTGTAAAGCCTAATTGGGCTACCTGTTTTCAGACAAGAATACTTGCTTTCTACGGGCATGCACTAGTTTTTTTTTTTTTTTTTTAAGATTTAAAATTTTTAATATTTAAAATATAGTTTTAAAAATCGTTGTGAGGGTTCACGCTAAAGAACGATATCATTCAGTAACAGCAGAGTCAAACCTGAGCTGCATGCTTTAGACACCGGCTTCACACTGTACCAGACCTGTATTCTTCTGCTGCAGGATGAGACCCTTTATGTCGCTGCTGCAATGAATAATCTTAAAGGATTTTTTTCTACTGGACCTGTACCTTGGGCTTTGAAAAAATTAAGAAGAAAAGCAAAAGAGTGTGAAATCATTCACTTGATCATCTGCTCTACTCCAAAACTTCCTCAGACTTGCAGAAGTAGGATGAAGTGAGCACCAAATGGAATCACACGGGCTTACAAATATTAATAATGTAATTTCAACTTGGGTGCATAGAGCTGTTTCAGACGGTCTATGCATCCAGTTATTTTTCCTCCTCCTTCTCCTGTTGCTGCACTCAGAGCCTGATGAAAGCAGGTAGATAAATGCTCCTAGCCTCTGTCATTTATTTCAGCCCTAGCTCGAGTATGTTCATTTTGTCGTCTTTTTAATTATTAGCCTTTTGTTTTCTTATTAAAGACAAGGATAGAAAGGAGATGTTTTTACCTTTACATGTTTTGACTGTCTATTGCAGTCTTCATCAGAAGTGCCAGCTGATTGCTGTGAAGTGTCATTTATCAGCTGGCTTTCCTAGGCGGGGCCAGCCCAGCAGAAGTAGCCAATCCACTGGGCTGGCCCCGCCTTTTGCTGTCCAATGGTCTCTGGAGAATGTAGTCCCAGGTCTGGGAAAGCATAAATGCCCCCTCATCCCGATTCATGCTGTCTTTTCACCGCTTCCTGATTTCTATGGCCTCCTTGATCCAGCGTTTGTGTCTGTTACTCTCCGATCCAATGATTTGTGATCTTGTGAGCAGGATGGCTCACAACATAACAAAAAGAAAAGGCAGAACAAGCATTATTAAAATCAGCTATATCAGATCACTGCAAAAGAAATAAATCACATCATGGACTGGGACAACGCAAAAATCATTGGATCGGAGAGTAACAGACACAAACGCTGGATCAAGGAGGCCATAGAGATCAGGAAGTGGGGAAAAGACAGCATGAATTGATTGGTATGAGGGGGCATTTATGCTTTCCCAAACCTGGGACTACATTCTCCAGAGACCATCGGAAGGCGGGGCCAGCCCAGTGGATCAGACAGCTCTGCTGGGCTGGCCCCGCCTAGGAAAGCCAGCTGATAAATGACACTTCACAGCAATCAGCTGGCACTTCTGATGAAGACTGCAGTGGACAGTTGAAACATGTAAAGGTAAAAACATCTCCTTTCTATCCTTGTCTTTAATAAGAAAACAAGGCTAATATTTTAGCCCTGCTGTCAAAACGGCGGTTGGCTATTTTTTAATTGGCTGAAAGTGTTATCGTTAATAAAATCGCTCTGAAAGTCATCCCGACAATATTGTCTGCCACTTTGGTGGCAGTGTGGTTTCACTGTAGTGTGGACTCCACCATCCATTTGCATTCAAACGATTTTTAAAACTATAATTTTGTAGTTATGTTTGTCAGACTTGGTGTGGACTGCCCTAACAGAGCTCTCAGTGGAAATGAAACAGAGCATTCTTCGGCTGAAAAAAGAAGAAATGTTAGGAGTGGCCAAATCAACAGTTTGATACACTCTGAGAAAAAACACACACACACACACGCACACACTGGTGAGCTCAGGAACTCAAAAAGGCCTGGATGTCCATGGAAAACAATGGTGGATGATTGCAGGATCCTTTCCATGGTGAAGAAAAGACCCTTCACAACATCCATCCAAGTGAATAACACTCTCCAGGAAGTAGGTGTATCAGTATCTTAAGTCTACCATGAAGAGAAAAATTCATGAGAGCAAATACAGAGGGTTCACCACAAGGTGCAAATCACTAATCAGCCTCAAAAATAGAAAGGCCAGATTAGACTTTGGCAATAAAAAAAAAAAAAGCATCTAAAGAAGTCAGCCCAGTTCTGAAACAGCATCCTGTGGACAGATGAAACCAAGATCAACCTGTGAAATAATGATGGGAAGAAGAAAGTATGGAAAAGGCTTGGAATGGCTCATGATCCAAAGCACACCACATCCTCTGTAAAAACATGGTGGGGGCAGTGTGATGCATGGGCATGCATGTCTTCCAGTGGCACTGGTTTAATTTTTATTGATGTGACGGAAGCAGTCGGATAAATTCGAACATATATAGGGATATACTGTCTGCTCACATTCAGCCAAAGGCAGCAAAGTTGATTGGATGGTGCTTCACAGTACAGATGGATAGTGAACCAAAACATACTGCTGAGGCAACCACTGAGGTTTTTAAAGGGTACCTGTGGTGGTCGTCTAAACGCATTCAACTTGAAAACATTAGGCAAATTATTCGTTATTTGGTTAAATAATTATTGCCAGCCAAATACCACCAGAGAAATATGCAAATACGACCGCAGGCATGGTCAGCCAATGAAAACTCTGAGCGCAGCCATGACACATGCGGATGTGACGTCACTTCGTTGATAGTCAACAGTCAATGCTCCGCCTGTATGAGAGACTAGGGTGCTTTTGTGAGTGTTTTTATTCTATTATGGCTGAATTGTCGGACTCTGGGGAAGAATTCGTCCAACATGGCTACAGGTTTGAGCCAGAAAGGTCTTCTGAGGGTTAAAGTGACGAAGTGGTCCTCACACACAATGCAATTTCGTCTGAAAGGATTCGTCTGTGCCCTGTTCCGAGATCACTTTTCCGCTCCGATCTTCTGACAAGGTGAGCTGGGTTTGGGTACACAAAAGAAGTGTTTATCTTTGTTTTTTCGCTTATTATTGAGACATCCAAAGGCTTTACATTCCGCCATGTTGCGATATCCATATCGCATTGTATGTTTTTGTTGTTACAAGAGCACCGAGTGTCTGCTGCTCTGCTCTGCTGCTCTCTCTCTCTGCTGCTCCCGCGGCGAGGGAGGAGCCCAGCCCGTCTCGCAGCTGTTACGAGCTCAGATCAGACGAGACAAGCCGCTGAATTTAAGCATTTATTTATTTATTTTCTACTCGTTTTAGTTCTGCATTTAATATGAACCCTGAGTTTGAAATAAACGTTTGAATTTGAATATCCCGAAAGCCGCTGCACATCTGGGTACTCCAGGCTCAGCCAATATTGATCCAGATCGCATAGTTTTAGAATCATCGGCCATTACGAGCTCAGATCAGACGAGACAAGCCGCTGAATTTAAGCATTTATTTATTTATTTTCTAATCGTTTTATTCTGCATTTAATATGAACCCTGAGTTTGAAATAAACGTTTGAATTTGAATATCCCGAAAGCCACTGCACACCCGGGCAAAGAAGTTGAATAGTCTGCAGTGGCCGAGCCCGTCACTGGATCTCAACCTGATCAAGCATGTGTTTGACTTGCTTAAGACAAAACTTAGGGCAGAAAGACCCACAGACAAGCAACAACTGAAGACAGCTGCAGTAAAGGCCTGGCAAAGCATCACAAAGGAGGAATCCCAGCATTTCGTGATGTCCATGGGTTCCAGACGTTTGGCACTCAGTGTTTGCAAAGGATTCTCAACAAAGTATTAATAAAAATGAACATTTTAATTATGGTAATGTTAATTTTTCCAATTACTTTTATGCCCCTGAAATATTTTGCATAAAAATGGTTGTAATTCGTAAACCATAACTCCAGTTCGGATGTGAATACTAGGGATGGGCATTCGGTGAAATTTTCTTCGCCGATTGTCGGGAGAATTAATGATTAATAATCGGTTAATCATTAACATTTTTAGGTAGGTAACAAGGCAGGTAGACTACATTAGAACATCAGGTATCAACACGGAGAGCCCGCACAACTCAAATCCACCTCTCTTCGCTGTTCTCGTGTTGGCTCGGCTCGGGAATCTCGCAAGCTGATTGGCCGAGACGTTTCACCCCGTAAGCTGATTGGCCGAGACGTTTTACCCAGCTTCTCTCCCTGCCGAGCGGCCACCGAGCAAACGAAGACCGCATTCATTGCTCTTTATCGCTAAGTGAGGGATCACTGTACTCTTATGTATTGAGAATAATAATAAAAAAAATACAGAGTGTTTTTCTTCGAGGATGAATTTATTAACAAGACAAGTTTGCAGTAAAACGTGAACACATGCGCATTGCGCAAACGAGGGAGGCTTCAAGTTGCGAGCCAGAGAATAACGGGAGACACATACAGGATACATAACGGAACATATATTTCTTTCTTTTACTTTTTTCTTTTGTATGCTGCATTGCAGTGATTGCAGTACACCTGGTCATTTTTTAAATTAAAATGGTCCCACGCAACACTTAGCCGCAACCTCCATGATTTGGCAATTGCCCTACGGAAGCTCGCATGTATCAACTGAGGCACGCCAGGGTACGGCGATGGTGTAATGTTGCCCCCTGGTGCCCAACTTTTGCCAGTGGCACAGTTAAATGCATTGCATTGTTTGAGGACGGCCGTGCACTAGGCCTAATAACCTACATTCGGATTGTTTAAAAAAAAAAAAACGGTTTGTCGACGAAAATGAACTTCCTCGGTGAAATTCTTAATGATCAATTATCGGTTAATCGATTAATTATGCCCATCCCTAGTGAATACCCTCAAATTAAAGCTGAGAGTCTGAACTTTAAGTCCTTATTGACTATATAACTGTATCTTGAATATCTTTTGGTAAACAACTAAAATGACAAAATGTTTGTCACTGTCCAAATATATATGGCCCTAACTGTATATTATTCCACACTTATGGTGCCTTTACAACTTAGAGTTGGTTATGACATCCAAAAATAATTTTGATTTGACTGTATTTCTCAGCATATGCAGGAGTTTCTTTTATTGTGTCTTCATCATCTTCTTTTTGGCTGCTCCCTTTCGGGGTCACCACAGCACATCATCATGTGATGATCCACATATTGGATTTGGCAAGGATTTTTATGCTGGATGCCCTTCCTGTGGCAACCCTACCCATTTACCCAGACATGGGACCAGCGCAGAGAATACACTGGCTTGTGGCTTGTGACATGGCTGGGTAACCAACCTTCCTCCATTCTATTTTGCTGTGCACCAAGCTAGAATGTTGGAAGTACCATTTTTATATGGTCTTTGGTATGACCCGATCTTCAACCCACAACATTGCAGCTGTGGGGCAGATCCTCTACCACTAGGTCACAATGGGTAGTTTCCGGTAGTTTCCTTTACTGTATACATATTTTTAAAAAATACACGAAAGTTCAATGGTATGAAATTTTCTTGTTTGATTTTTTTTCTTTTTTTGTCTACTACTATTTTTATCTTACTTTTTTGTTTTTATGGTAATTCTATGTTTTTACCGTTCTTATTTTCCTTTCTTAATAGGTGGTGACCTTCCTCAACACAGTGCTGCTGTCTAGAGAACTCAACTTTACGACGGCCCTGGTTGTTTGTCCACTTAATACTGTCCTCAACTGGGTTATTGAGTTCAAGAAATGGCAGGACAATCTGGGACATGATAAAATCAAGGTACACAAAGAAGTAAAAATGTGTAGCAAATGTATACGAACCCTTTGGAATTACCTGGTTTTCTACATTAATTGTTCATAAAATGGAAACTATAGACAAACACAATGTGCTTAATCTAATACCACACAAATAATTATAATAGTTCATGTCTTTATTGGACGCATCCATTAAACATTCACAGTGCTGGTGGAAAAAGTAAGGTAGCCCTTATGCTAATGATTTAAAGGGGTCATTGCACTTTTTACACGTTTTAACAGCTCACTCATGTCTTAATGAAGTGCTTGTGACATTTTGCTCACATTTTCTTTAAATTTTTAATTATTTAAGCAAATTTGTTTTTTATTTTTCTTGGCTTTCTTCAAACGCTCTGATTTATAGCCTGTCACTTTAAGAAACAGACTTCAGCTGTTCAACTCCGCCCTCCCTCTTACGTCAGTTAGCCATTAGCTGAGTAGCCTGTAGCCGGTGTTCTGCCACTGGCTCCTTCCAGCTTGGATGAGCAGCGCTAGTTAAATGATCTGCAGTTGTTTGTGCATCTCGCATAATCCTGGCCCACCCAACAACTCTGCCGAGACGCCACATAAATCGCCAGCACCACACGCTCCACCGATTGTTGCAAATCGAGGTTGGTGGCCGAGCCACAGGATCTCAAAGGGCAATGTCTCGCTCCATAGTACTCTGTTCCTCTCCCACGGGCAGCCGGGGGAGGTAAGGGGTCTGCCCCGTCACGAAATGGCTACCCGTGAGAGTATGCCCGGAGGATGGTGAGGGAGTTGAGCCAGCAGCTCCAGGCAGCATTCCCGGGTCGCGGCAACTGCCTGCACTGCGCCCTGGGTGCCGGAGCAGGCAGTTGTTGCGATATGGGGATGCTGCTGGGGCTGCTGGCTCTAAGCTCCCCCATGAGTGGGACACGCCGACGACCCACCGCGAGCCCACCAGGAGACAGGCCGGAGCAACGCAAGGCACATTGTGGACTGTGGACAGGTGAGCCAAGTGGTAACAGGGATGACTATTAGGGTGACTAAGATCTGGAGAAAATAACAAGTTAAGCCACACTTACAGCCAGCATCCTGGTACCAGTGTTAGCTTGTGGGCAAATAACTCAGGGGCTAATAGACTGCCTTTAGCTAGGGGTGTACCATGTTGTATCGTTCATGATAATACCAGTATAAATTTTGATACCGGTGTAAAAATGAATATCGTGATATTTGGGGTCTGCTGCATGACAATGTCTCACCACATAGAAACAGCAAAGCAAACATGGTGGGAAGCTGCTACTCCAAAATCAGACCGTCTTCAGTTGAGTGGAAATATTTAAGTTTCACTTTCTGTTGCAGACTACTGTCATGTTAAAAAAAAAAAAACCAAAACAACAAAATGGTGCAGCAGTGTGAATAATCTGCCTGCATTTTTTCCAACACATCCAGAACACCACTGGAGCAGTATTAACGTTGAACAGTGCGCAGCTCGAAGTGGCTGTAGATTTTTACTTTATTTTGGTCGCTTCATCTTGATTTTATTAAATCACCCAAAGAGAGAGGGAAAAAAAACCTCCATTCAGAGAGACAAAAGCTGAAGGACAGGTCCATGCAACGGGAGTAATGCAGGTAGTGATTCAGCATAAAACCCGACCTCTGTGTGCAGTTAAGATGTAACAGTTTATATTCTTGTAATATTTGATATAGAACTAAAAAATATTTTTAACTAAATCTGAGCTGCTGTTTATAAAATGGAGAAATGAAGAGTTTTTGTTTTTCCTGAATATGTTGAAGGTAAATAATGCTGGCCTGTGAAACTGTCCTTTTTGCATAAATTTAAAAGAAAAAAAAAACTGTATTCTGTAATATCATGAAAAATATCGTTATCGTGAAAATTCACAGAAATATCGTGATATAATTTTTAGGCCATATTGAACACCCCTACCTTTAGCCACCACTTTGATCTACATGATGGACAGCTATGCGGGCCAATAATAAAGCAGTGGGTGGGGTCTTTCGGACGGTAGTGGGTGGGCTTTTTCAAGACTTGACTTACGAAACTTACCCGGAAGAGTCAAAAATTGTTTTTGGGAGTTTCCCTGACACAAAAACGAGATAAAGGCAGCGTGCTTTTTTTCAATTCAGTATGGATCGTCACCTTATCGTGGTGGGGGGGTTTGCGTGCCCCAGTGATCCCAGGAGCTATGTTGTCCGGGGGCAATTTGCCTCTGATAGGGTCTCCCAAGACAAACTGGTCCTGGGTGAAGGGCCAGACTAAGAACGATCCAACAGACTCTCATGATAAATTGTATATCAAGGATTCAGTGTACCCCGCCCGGTATGGGGTTACCGGGGCCCCACCCTGGAGCCAGGCCTGGAGGAGGGGCTCGAAGGCTAGCGTCTGGTGGCCGGGTTTCCACCCATGGGACCCGGCTGGGCTCAGCCCGAAGGAGTTACATGGGTCCGCCCTCCAGTGGGTTCACCACCTGCAGGAGGGATCATGGGGGTCCGGTGCTATGTGGATTAGGTGGCGGTCAAAGGCGGAGACCTTGGCAGACTGATCCCAAGCTTTCTAAACTGGCTTTTGGTACGTGGAATGTCACCTCTCTGGTGGGGAAGGAGCCTGAGCTGGTGTACGAGGTTGAGCGATACCGGCTAGATATAGTCGGCCTCACCTCAACACACAGCTCCGGTTCCGGAACCAGTCTCCTGGAGAGGGGCTGGAGCTTGGCCTTTTCTGGAGTTGCCCCGGGCGAGAGGCGACGAGCAGGGGTGGGTATTCTTGTATCGCCCCACCTTGCTGCCTCTATATTGGAGTTTTCCCCGGTGGACGAAAGGGTTGCTTCCCTGCGCCTTCGGGTTGGGAAACGGGTCCTGACCATCATTTGTGCCAAGGCACCAAATGATGTTTGAGAGTACCCACCCTTTTTGGAGTCTGTGACTGGGGTGCTGGAGGGTACTCCTCCTGGAGACTCCATTGTCCTACTGTGGGACTTCAATGCGCACGTGGGCAACGACAGTGAAACCTGGAGGGGGGTGGTTGGGAGGAACGGCCTGCCCGATCTGAACCCGAGTGGTGTTCAGTTATTGGACTTCTGTGCTAACCACAGTCTGTCCATAACGAACACCATGTTCAAGCATAAGGGTGTCCATATGTGCACCTGGCACCAGGACACCCTAGGTCGCAGGTCGATGATCGATTTTGTTATCGTATCATCAGACCTGCGACCATATGTCTTGGACACCCGAGTAAAGAGAGGTGCAGAGCTGTCATCTGATCACCACCTGGTGGTGAGTTGCATCCGATGGCAAGGGAGGAAGCCATTCAGACCTGGTAGACCAAAACGTATAGTGAGGGTGTGCTGGGAGCATCTGGCTGAGGCCCCTGTCCGGGAGGTCTTCAACTCCCACCTCCGGAAGAACTTCAACCACATTCCGAGGGAGTCTGGAGACATGGAGTCTGAATGGGCCATGTTCTCCACCTCTGTTGTTGAAGCGGCGGCCCAGAGCTGCGGCAGCAAGGTGGTCGGTGCATCTCGTGGTGGCAACCCCCGAACCAAGTGGTGGACACCAGTGGTGAGGGGGGGCCATTAAGCTGAAGAAGGAGTCCTATCAAGCTTGGTTGGCTTGTGGGACTCCCGAAGCAGCTGAGGTGTACCGGCAGGCCAAGCGGAGTGCAGCTCGGGTGGTTGCTGAAGCAAAAACGCGGGTATGGGAGGAGTTCGGTGAGGCCATGGAACAAGACTTTCGGTCGGCTTCAAAGAGATTCTGGCAAACTGTTCGGCGGCTCAGGAGGGGAAAGCAGCTCCCCGTCCACACTGTATATGGTGCGGATGGGACACTGTTGACTTCAACTGGGGATATTGTCGGGCGGTGGAAGGAATACTTCGAGGATCTCCTCAATCCCACTGATACGCCTTCCACAGAGGAAGCAGGGTTTGGGGACGAGGGGGATGACTCGCCTATCACAGGGGCTGAGGTCGCCAAGGTGGTTAAAAATCTCCTTGGTGGCCGGGCCCCGGGGGTGGACGAGATTCGCCCTGAGTACCTCAAGGCCCTGGATGTTGTTGGGTTGTCATGGTTGACACGCCTCTGCAACATTGCGTGGAGGTCGGGGACAGTGCCTTTGGCATGGCAAACCGGGGTGGTGGTTCCTCTCTTCAAAAAAGGGGACCGGAGGGTGTGCTCCAACTTTAGAGGGATCACACTCCTCAGCCTCCCTGGGAAGGTCTATGCCAAGGTACTGGAGAGGAGAGTCCGGCCGTTGGTCGAACCTCGGATTCAGGAGGAGCAATGTGGTTTTCGCCCTGGCCGTGGCACATCGGACCAGCTCTTTACCCTCTCGAGAATTCTTGAGGGTTCGTGGGAGTTTGCCCAACCAGTTTACATGTGTTTTGTGGACTTGGAGAAGGCATTTGACCGCGTCCCTCGTGGATTTTTGTGGGGGGTGCTTCGGGAGTATGGGGTATCGGGCTTGTTGTTACGAGCTATTTGGTCTCTGTACGACCGTTGTGAGAGTTTGGTTCGTATTGCCAACACTCGGTCGGAGTCATTCCCAGTGAGAGTTGGACTCCGCCAGGGCTGCCCTTTGTCACCGATCCTGTTCATAATTTTTATGGACAGGATTTCTAGGTGCAGCCAGGGAATGGAGCACCCTCCATTCCCTGCCTGCTTGCTTGCTTGGAGATCCTGTGGTCATGCTTGGTGACCACAGGATCTCATCTCTGTTGTTTGCAGATGATGTTGTCCTGTTGGCTTCATCCAGCAATGACCTACAGCTCTTGCTGGGACAGTTTGCCGCTGAGTGTGAAGCAGCTGGGATGAGAATCAGCACCTCCAAGTCCGAGTCCATGGTCCTCAGCCGGAAAAAGGTGGATTGTCCTCTCCGGGTTGGGGACAGGCTCCTGCCCCAAGTGGAGGAGTTTAAGTATCTTGGGGTCTTGTTCACGAGTGAGGGGAAAATGGAGCGAGAGATCGACAGACGGATTGGAGCAGCATCTGCAGTGATGCGGACGTTGTACCGGTCTGTTGTGGTGAAGAGGGAGCTTAGTTCTAAGGCAAAGCTGTCGATTTACCAGTCAATCTACGTTCCTACTCTCACCTATGGTCACGAGCTTTGGGTAATGACCGAAAGAACGAGATCGCGGATACAAGCGGCTGAAATGAGCTTTCTCCGTAGGATTGCTGGACTCACCGTCAGAGATAGGGTGAGGAGCTCAGTCATCCGGGAGAGGCTCAGAGTAGAACCGCTGCTCCTCCACATTGAAAGGAGTCAGTTGAGGTGGTATGGGCATCTGATTAGGATGCCTCCTGGACGCCTCCCACTTGAGGTGTTTCAGGTACATCCCACTGGGAGGAGACCCCGGGGCAGACCCAGGACTCGGTGGAGAGACTATGTCTCCCAGCTGGTCTGGGAACGCCTTGGTATCCCCTCTGAAGAGCTGGAGCAGGTGGCTGGGGAGAGGGAAGTCTGGGCTTCTCTGCTTGAACTGCTGCCTCCGCGACCCGGACCTCCGGAAAAGCGGTAGAAGATGGATGGATGGATGGACAGTTCAATTCAACTTTATTTATATAGCACCATTTCACAACAACAGTCATCTCATAGCACTTTCAACAAACTTCCTGTTTCTTCCTGTTAAAACAGAGTTTTAACAGGAAGAAACCTCCAGCAGAACCAGGCTTAGGGAGGGGCAGTCATCTGCTGTGACTGGCTGGGGGGAGAGGGGATAGAGAAGAAGAACAAAAGAACAGACATGCAGAGAGCAAACAGCACGACGGGGACTCGGAGAGAACAAACAGATGTTAATGACCAGCAAAAATATTTCATTGAGGGTGAAGAAAGGAGTGACGCCTAGTGCATTGTTGGAGGTCCCCCGGCTGTCAAAACCTATTAGCAGCATAACTAGGGAGGGTTCAGGGGCACTTGATCCTACCCTAACTATAGGCTATATCAAAAAGGAAGGTTTTAATCCTATTGTTAAAAACAGAGATCGAGTCTGACTCCCGAATCCAGATTTGCAGCTGGTTCCACAGGAGAGGAGCTTGGTAACTGAAGGCTCTGCCTCCCATTGTACTTTTGGAGATTCTAGGTATTTCAAGTAATCCTGCATTTTTGGAGCGTAGTGCTCTGTTAGGGTGATAGGGTAGTGTCAGATCTTTTAAATAAAAGGGGGCCTTATTATTTAGAGCGTTGTAAGTGAGAAGAAGGATTTTAAACTTAATTAAACAAGGTGAGGACGCACAGGTAAAGGCTCCCAGTTCGTTCTTGCTTTAAAACTCAGTTTAGAGCTGGCATTTTGAGCTGTTGCTTTGTAACTTCCGCTGGAGAGTGAACCTGCTCGTGCGGAAAAAAAGAGAAATTGCCAGTCTCATAACTTAATATTGTAGTGGCTGGTGAAGCAATCAGTCCCCTCACACTCCAGGAGAACAAAGGGATTTCTCCCACGTGTTTTTTTTTTTTTTTTTCCTACGATCACAATCAACGTACATCGACCGGGTTCATGGGTCCCAAGAAAGCTCAGCAGACTGAGGAGGTGGACAACATTAAAAGAGTGCTGGACTTCTTGGCTGAAGAGATTTCTGCCGTTAAGCTACAGAAAAAAACATTCTGGACCTGATCGAGGAGGTGAAAGTGCTGCGGATCCAGAACGCCGAGAAGGACAAGAGGCTGGCGTATCTGGAGAGCAGAGTGTCGGAACTGGAGCAGAACACTCGGGTGAACGACGTGATCATCACGGGGCTCCACATTAAACCACGATCATACGCACGAGCGGTGGCCGCAGACAGCGGAGGGAGGCTCTGTGAGCTGGAAGATGAATCCACGGAGCAGCAAGTGGTGGCCTTCATGCAGTCCAAAGGAATCCAGCTGGACTGTAACACCATTGAGACCTGCCACCCTCTGCCCAGGAAAAACGGCGACAAACCGGCTGTGATCATGCGGTTTGTCAACAGAAAACACAAGACTGCGCTGTTAAAACAAGGTAGGAAACTGAAAGGAACGAACATTTACATAAATGAGCACCTCACAAAAGAAAATGCAGAAATAGCCAGAAAAGCAAGATACCTGAGAAAGCAGAAAAAGATTCAAAACACCTGGACATCAAACTGTAAAATGTACATCAAATTAAACGGATCACCTGAAGAAGCCAAGGTCATTAACATCCGTAATATGATGGAACTGGACAAATATCAATGAATATTATGAACTGGAGTCAACAGCAACAACAGACAATTGTAGGACACTGAAGGCATATACTCATCTGCTACTAGACATTTAACAACATGAAACAAAAGATCAACAAACAGAAACAACAGGAACTGAAAGTTTTCGAATATACAGATCACAACCCACAGGACGTAGAATATAAATCACCCTTTATTGTCATTCAACTGTACAACCAATCATGTACAGTATATAACATAGACCCTGATAATAATTTATTTAGCTCCATCAATAATGACTGTAGTTACTACACGGATGAACAGTTTAACACAATGGTCACATCTGATTTCAATATTTCTGTGATCCACTTCAACAGCAGAAGTCTCTATGCCAACTTTAATAACATTAAAGATTATTTACATCAGTTTAAAGGCCAAATGTCACGTAACAGGGTGCTTTAAATATCTTGAAACTAGATGTAAAAGGGAACCGATCCGTTCGGGTCTTGGTGCATATGCTTCAGTAACAACGGAATATTCGTTAATTTAAAACTGCCACGCTTGGCCTGACACGGCCCCTGGAATCGCCTGGGGAAGTAGGCGGAAGTGACGAAATCGATTGTACCCTAGTTTGATGCTTGGGGTATTTCAATTGATTGTTTATATGGAGACTGGAAGGTTGAAGTGAGCAACAAGAAAGAAAAAATTGGATATTTCACCCATACCTTAAAACGGGACTATCAGGGACAGCTGGGTAATAAGGGACACTTCTCTGGGAAATGTTTTCATACCTGTCAAGTGAGACGTTTTCGCCGTACTTCAACACCGTAAAAAGCGGCTATAAGGGACGGCGGAGCAACAAGGGACACCTCTCTGGGAAATGCCCCAAATGCAACTCGTGTTGTTATTGTCAAATATTTTAAGGATTCATGGATATTTGACAATAACAACACAACTCAGCGTCCGGCGCAAAATAAAAAAAAAAAAAGCAGAATTCTGTATTTGTCAGGCGATCTCTCTCTGTTCCGCAACCGCTGCACAGCTGAACGTGTTAAACCATTGTCCTAATGACTTCTCATTGTAGTGAGAATAGCTCACGCTGAGCGATCAGCCCGCCCCGACAATCTGACTAATGATTGACTCCACACTTCTCATTGTAGTGATAATAGCTCCCGCCGAGCCATCTGCCAGCACCAGCTGTGGGGGATCATACATAGGACGTGCTCTGCAACACACTCAATTTTTTTTCCCGTATATTTTTCTTTTGGGCGTACAGAAATGGCAATACGTCCGTTTTTGCTAAAATTGCATTTTCCCCGTATTTTCCTTAAAATATTTGACAATAACAACACGAACTACATTTAAAATTTTGGTGCCGCGCTTGGCACCAAAATACGGCGAAAACGTCTCACTTGACAGGTATGCGCCTCCATTTTCATATTGATCTGGTCAATTTCTTGACAGCAGCGGCTCTCCTCCACTGTAATAATAATGGCTTCTGAAAAATCAATATTTATGGGGTGCCCTCGACAGACCCCTTTCGGCTTCGCAATTCTGGAGGCGATTAATGTCCAGTTCAATGACATTTTCCACTGGTTCTGCTCTCTGGTCATCGTTGGAACTGTTGTCATCAGACAAAGCATCTGATTCCGTCTCGGACGGCTCGAACCTGTAAGGTTCAATGCCTCTGTCACTGTCTGAACCACTGACAAAAAAAAAGACTAATTTTAATTAAACTAATTTGTTCACAATCGCTGTCACTTTCCGTCATGATTGTCCAATGTTGATAAGTGTGAATGTGGATAGGCAGGGCAGCCAGGGTACAACTGGTGATGTCAAAAACATGGGCGTGGTCTGGACTGGCTGTCACAAGCCAGCAAGCAAGGTGGGGCCTTCACCTGGTGTATTTTGTGCAATTATGTAAATACAGGTGGGTGATATGGTGTCCGGTATGAATATTTGGTTTAAGCTATGTGTATTTTATCTAAATTCGTTGTCATTTAGAAAAAAAAATTACGTGACATTTGGCCTTTAAAGAGCCATTCAATATTGTGGCAATATCAGAGACATGGCTCAGTGAAGAGAAAGGAGTGATTTTACCATGGATGGCTATGAATTAAATTATATAAATAGAAAAGTGAAAAAAGGAGGAGGAGTTGCAATTTATGTTGACAAGAGCTTGAAATGCAAGGTTGTTGAAAATCTGTCAGTAGCTGTGGATGATTTATTTGAATGTATTAACATAAGATAAGCCTTTATTAGCCTTTATTGGGGAAATTCCAGGATTGCAACAGCACAGGGATAGCAACACTCAGAGCAACAATCAGAAGGCAAGAAAAAACAAGACCAGCTAGTATACATATGTACATATTACTATAAATATATATATATATATATATATAGACACAGTGCGGAGCATTGTGGTTGGTGGATGTGCAGCAGAAAGTCTAAGCTCTCTATCCGCGGATGCGGCGGGCCAGCTGGATGTCTTTGGGCATGATGGTGACCCTCTTGGCGTGGATGGTGCACAGGTTGGTGTCCTCGAAGAGACCCACCAGGTAGGCCTCGCTGGCCTCCTGCAGAGCCATGACGGCGGAGCTCTCGAAGCGCAGGTCGGTCTTGAAGTCCTGAGCGATCTCCCTCACCAGGCGCTGGAAGGGCAGCTTACGGATGAGCAGCTCCGTGGATTTCTGGTAGCGACGGATCTCTCTCAGAGCCACGGTACCGGGCCTGTAACGGTGAAGCTTCTTCACTCCGCCGGTGGCCGGAGCGCTTTTCCGAGCAGCCTTGGTGGCCAGCTGCTTCCTGGGGGCTTTTCCTCCAGTAGATTTACGGGCGGTCTGCTTGGTTCTTGCCATCGCTCTTTATTATTCTGTCTTATATTCCTTGCACGCTGCCTAAACTCCAGCCCAGCACCCGCGTCGTTTTCGCTTCAGTTCTCCCGGTATGTCGAGTTTCTCCGTTAGCACCGGGTGGCGGTTGAGTGCTAGCTAGCTCTTCCCTGCTGTATCGTCTCCTGCTGTAGACAGTGGCTCCGTCCGCCGACTCGGGAGACCTTTGGGGCGATCTGTGTGTTCGTGATATATATAGAGTGAAAGGTGTAGAAAGAAGAAGGAAGATAAATAAAAAAAAAAATTAAAAAAAAAGGCAGTTGCAAAAGGCAGCCAACTCGTGTGGCGCCGGAACCGAAAGAAAAGGAAGAAAATTACAATAGAAATCTGTCTGGACAATGTGAAGAATATAGTAGTGAGCTGTGTATATAGAACACCTGGATCAAACATTGACTTATTTAAGGACTGGATGGAAAAAATGTATGCAAAACTAACTCATAAAGTTATGTTCATCTGTGGGGATTTCAATATAGATCTGATGAATTCAAAACAACATAGTTTGACAGAAGAATTTATCAACACATTGTACAGTATGGGCTTACATCCAACAATTACCGGACCTGGCAGAATCACGTCACACAGTGCCACACTAATAGATAACATATTCACAAACATTATGGAAAATAATATTAGGAGTGGGCTTTTATTGAATGATATCAGTGACCACCTGCCGATTTTTGTTGTCTATCAATGTGATTATAGGAAGAAAAAGTATACCAAAAATATTAAATATAAAAGAATAAGAACCGAAGAATCTATGTATTTACTGACAAAAGAATTATTAATACAAGATTGGAAGATAGTTTATGATGAAAATGATATAAATAAAGCATATGATAAATTTTTACAAATATTTCAATCATTGTACAATAAAAACTGTCCTATAAAACAATACAGTTGTAGTGGGTTGAATTCAACCCCCACAACACAGAGACAGAACACAGAGACAGTCAGCTCGCACTCCTTGGTTTTTCCCGCTGCACTACTGAGATGTAATGTGCCATGCATGTATTGTGATGTAATGTGCCATGCATGTATCGTGATGCAATGTGCCATTCATGTGTTGTGATGTAATGTGCCATTCATTTATAGTGTTCATGCGTCCTGTCCTTACTGTGACCTAGAGGCTGAGATCAATATGTAGATGTGCCTTGTAACCTCTTTGTCCTGCAAGCCGGAGCAGAGGCTGCATCTGCCTATTGTTATGTAGGTCTTACAAATGCAAATGTCTCATGCCTGTTCTGCAGTCCCTTTGATCAGACCAACTGCTGTGAATCTGCTTTGATGTATTGTTTGAGTTTGGTATAAATACTGCACAGGTTCTGTAACACATCCTCTCATTCCCACTTCTGCAACTGCTGCTGCTGGACACAGATTTGGTGTCCCTTTTCTCTGAGAGCCGTTTGGGCTCGCTCCCGGCGCGCATGCACGGCGCCGGGAGCGGAGCCCGTGACGGCGGTATGATAATAAAGCTCTACTTAAAACAACACCAACGCTGCTTTTTATTTCATGCCGCTGCACTGGTGACCCCTGGAAGACGCACACGCTTTGTGCGATGCAGCCTTCTGATTTGGACGGCCACACTGGTGAACCGACGCTGAAAAAAACACGCTGCCAGCGAACACAGCAGCCTGACGAGCTGCTCTCCCTTCGGCTTCAGGGAGACCTTGACGCGGAGCCAACACAGGCGAGCCGTTCCCCGGACATCACCCACGACCAGGAAAATCTGCAGAAAACGTCATGGCGCGACCCTTGCCTGAGATCGGGACGTCCACGCTGGACCAGCCGAGGGACACAGAACGTTTTCTCCCTCTCACCGCTACTCCCCCCTCTCAGCGATCCATCTCATCTACCCGAGCCTGAGGAACAGAGATTGTCTATTCCCTCCCACCGCTCCAATGCATCTGCACGAGCCTGGGGGACAAAAGATCGTCTATTTCCTCTCACCGCTCCAACGCACCATGGCCAATCTGCAGCCACAGCTCACCCTGGATTTTATCGGCGCCGTCTGCGCCGATCTCCGCCAAGATTCATCACCCTGACTCGCCACTCCAGCGGCCCACCCAAGCACGGAACCCCCGCGCGCGCACCGGGGAGTTACGAGGACGGCACACCACGCACGGGACAAATACGGCTTTTCCGACCGCCTTCCTTCTGCTGCACACTGGCCCTTCAGGCTTGCTTGTACACTTGAGGCCCGCAGCTTGCTCACGGGATTTTCTGGTCTTAGCCACGGCACACAAGGGGAATTCAGCTGTCTGCGGTTCCCGAGGCTGTAGGGTTATGTCTGCCCTAAAGTCAACACGCCACTCCCTCTGCTTTTATTTTTTCCTTGCCGCCGCTCCTGCTTTTCTTCATGGCCACGAGAGGAGTCAGAGACCAATTTTTTTTCTTCTTCTGATCTCCGCATGTTCAGACGGGACATCGCGGAGCAGCAAACACTTTTGGCGCGACTCGGACGATTTTCCCGCGCCCGGTCAGCATGTGCTACCCCCCCTCCCCCTCCTCCTGCACAGAGCTTTTCCCTGCTCGCTGCCCAAACTGCAACATCGAGGTCACGGCCCCCTACCGTGCCCTCTGGGGGGGGGAGCAGTGTAGCGGGTTGAATTCAACCCCCACAACACAGAGACAGAACACAGAGACAGTCAGCTCGCACTCCTTGGTTTTTCCCGCTGCACTACTGAGATGTAATGTGCCATGCATGTATTGTGATGTAATGTGCCATGCATGTATCGTGATGCAATGTGCCATTCATGTATTGTGATGTAATGTGCCATTCATTTATAGTGTTCATGTGTCCTGTCCTTACTGTGACCTAGAGGCTGAGATCAATATGTAGATGTGCCTTGTAACCTCTTTGTCCTGCAAGCCGGAGCAGAGGCTGCATCTGCCTATTGTTATGTAGGTCTTACA
This sequence comes from Pholidichthys leucotaenia, assembly GCA_020510985.1. Classification (NCBI taxonomy): domain Eukaryota; kingdom Metazoa; phylum Chordata; class Actinopteri; order Cichliformes; family Pholidichthyidae; genus Pholidichthys; species Pholidichthys leucotaenia. The sequence goes on from CM035839.1 coordinate 223,269,785, forward strand.
AATGCAAATGTCTCATGCCTATTCTGCAGTCCCTTTGATCAGACCAACTGCTGTGAATCTGCTTTGATGTATTGTTTGAGTTTGGTATAAATACTGCACAGGTTCTGTAACACATCCTCTCATTCCCACTTCTGCAACTGCTGCTGCTGGACACAGACTTGGTGTCCCTCTTCTCTGAGAGCCGTTTGGGCTCGCTCCTGGCGCGCATGCACGGCGCCGGGAGCGGAGCCCGTGACGGCGGTATGATAATAAAGCTCTACTTAAAACAACACCAACGCTGCTTTTTATTTCATGCCGCTGCATTCAAAACAACATAGTTTGACAGAAGAATTTATCAACACAATGTACAGTATGGGCTTACATCCAACAATTACCGGACCTAGCAGAATCACGTCACACAGTGCCACACTAATAGATAACATATTCACAAACATTATGGAAAATAATATTAGGAGTGGGCTTTTATTGAATGATATCAGTGACCACCTGCCGATTTTTGTTGTCTATCAATGTGATTATAGGAAGAAAAAGTATACCAAAAATATTAAATATAAAAGAATAAGAACCGAAGAATCTATGTATTTTTTTTTTCCACAATATCTTTATTGAACCTTTTTTTTTTTTTTTTACAAACATGATACAAACAATCAAACACTAACACTAAAGTACTACAAAAAAAAAAAAAATGCACTAAAAACACCAACAACCACCAACAAAATCAAGTCTTCAACAATGCTCCTCTGTTTAGTCTAGACAATCCAATACATAAGCATACATATTATGTTCACCAGTTTGGAATTTACAAGGTCCACACACATCATTCACCTTCTTCTTCAAGAGCCATGTTTAAATTCTTTACATAATCAATAAAAGGTCTCCATATATTCTCAAACACAATTTCCTTTGATTTCAGTATATATGTTATTCTTTCTAATGGAAGGTTTGTTAACATCTGTCTTAACCACTGAGTCACATCTGGTCTATGAGTCTTTTTCCATAATAGTGCAATACATTTTTTGGCATTAAGCAAACTGAGGTCTATGAATGTTCTTTCACTTTTATTAAAATTATGCTTTTCTGGGTACAGACCCAACAAAAACAGTTTAGGATTCAGTATGATTTGTTTTGAGATTATTTTTTCAATTGTTACCCTCACCTCTTCCCAAAACATTCTTATTAATCTACATTCCCATAAACAATGAAATAGGGTTCCTTTACTTTCCATGCATTTTGTGCATGTATCTGGTATATTTTTGTTATATCTATTTAACTCCTCCGGTGTAACATACATCCGCATTAACCATTTGAAATGTATCAATTTAAGGCGTGCATTTATTGATTTGGTTTGAGCTTCTGTACAAGCCAATTCCCATTGTTCCTCTGAAATTTCAATTTGCAGATCTTCTTTCCAGTAGTTTAATCTTTTCAGTGAATTTTCACTTGAAGATAGTGTCAATGAGTTATAAAACTCTGAAATAATACCCTTTCTTTTACTATCTTTCATCATCATTTTTTCCAAGGATGAATAAATAGGTCGAGTGAGAGCTTTATTTTGATTTGATCGAATAAAGTTTCTAAGTTGAAGATATTTAAAAAAATGTGTTCTATTGAGATTAAATTTGATCCTCAGCTCTTCAAAAGACATTATGTTGTCTGCACATGGCAAATATAAATCCTGAATCTTTTGTATCCCTTTTAAATTCCATACTTTAAATACAGCGTCCGCTCTCCCTGGTTTAAAATATTGATTACCCCATATTGGACTAAATTGTGACAATAACTGTGGTTCTTTTAAATAGTTTTTAGCTTCACACCATATTTTGATCATATGCTTTACAAATGGATTTTTAACTTGTTTTTGTAATTTTTTTGCCGAATCTGAGTATATGAATATGGGAAGAGGTAAAGGTAAATTGTATGATTCCATTTCAGTCCAGTGAGGGAGATCATTTGATGAAAAATAATATGTCATAGACCTCAGTTGTGCCGACCAATAATACAACATAAAATTTGGACATTTCAGACCTCCACGATCAAATGGTAAATATAATAAAGACAAACGTAATCTAGCCCTCCTGTTGTTCCATATAAATTCCACTAACTTTTTTTTTATTCTTGAGAATAGATCTAAAGGTGGTGATAAGGGAATGTATTGAAATAAATAAAGTATTTTAGGTAAAATATTACTTTTAAGTATATTGATTCTCCCGATCATCGACATTGGTAGTGACATCCATCTCTGAGTTAACTCATTGATATCTGACATTAAGGCTTCATAGTTGATGCTGGCGACTGATTCTAGCTTAGGCATAATTTGGATTCCTAAATATTTAAACTGATTTACAACATTGAATTGATTTACCTCAGGGGCTGGGTAATTTCTCTGGGTCTCATTTAGCATTAATATTGAAGATTTAGTTTTATTTATTTTATATCCTGATATTTCCCCAAAATTCTTTATTAAATTCAACAAGGTTGGAATTGATTTTTTTAGATTCGACATAAACAAAATTATATCATCGGCGTACAGGAAGATTTTATGTTCTGTTGGTCCAACTTTAATTCCATATATTTGTGAATGTAAACGTATCGCTATCGCTAAAGGTTCAATTGCCATAGTAAACAGTAAAGGTGAAAGTGGACAGCCTTGTCGACATCCTCTATTGATTTTTATTGGTTTTGAAATATTGTTATTTGTTAGGATTTCTGCTGTAGCATTATTGTATATTATTTGAACCCATTTTATGAAATTATTTCCAAGTCCAAACCTTTGTAGGACTTCAAAAAGAAAGGGCCATTCAACTCTATCAAAGGCCTTTTCGGCGTCCAATGATAGGAGAGCTGTATCCGGTGCTTCTTTATTAAAATAAATAATATTAAATAGTCTTCTTACATTATGGAAGCCTTGTCTACCCTTTATAAAGCCATTCTGATCTCGATTAATAATATTTGGTAAAATTTCTTGTATTCGTCTTGCTAAAATTTTACAGATTATCTTAAGGTCGGCGTTTAATAGGCTTATTGGTCTCATATTTTCACATTTATTAGAGGGCTTACCTGGTTTTGGCAGCAGTATAATTAAGGCATTATTTATGTATGATGGTAAATTATTATTTTGAAATGCTTCTAAAACCATTTCCAAAAAAGGTTTTATTAATTTATTCTTAAATTTTTTATAAAGGTCAACTGGAAGACCATCTGGTCCTGCACTTTTTCCTGATTTCATATTATCAATGGCTAGCCCAACTTCTTCTTGACTAATTTTAGACTCCAATATCTCCCTGTTTTCATTTGGAATACACGGTATAGATAGTTCGTTCAAAAACCCATTTAGTTTTGTTAAATCAGGTTCATTTTTGGTATCATATAATTTTTCTTAGTAATCTCTAAAGGCTCTATTAATTTCTAAAGGATCTATAACTACCTGTCCGTTACTTATAATACTGGTAATTGGTGTTTTAATTTCCAATTGTTTAATCTGCCATGCTAATAATTTTCCTGATTTTTCACCTTGTTCATAAAAAGATTGTTTCAATCTTAGAAGACTCGAGGCAGCTCTATTCGCTGATTTTTTGTCGTATTCAGCTCTCAAAATCAGTAATTCATTCTCCAACCTTGGGTCACTTCCTGCATACACTTTTTCCTGAAGACTTTTTATTTTATGTTCCAATTTAGCTCTCTCCTCTCGAGTCTTCTTAGATTTTGATCCTGTATAACTAATAATATGTCCCCTAATAAAAGCTTTGAAAGCCTCCCACTTTACACATGCTGATGTTTGTGTAGTATTGATGTCAAAGAACTCGTCTATCTGTTTTTCTATATACTTGACAAATTCCTCATCCTGAAGCCATTTATGCTGAAATTGCCATCTACCTGATTCCTTTGTCAATTTTTTATCTACATATATTAGACAACAGGGTGCATGATCAGAGATCACGATGTTATCATAAAAGCAGTTTTGAATCTTGGACCTTAATTCTGTGGAAATCAAAAAATAATCAATACGTGAGAATGTCTTGTAGGTACTGGAATAACAAGAATAGGCTTTAACTTGTGGTTTCATTTCTCTCCATATATCTAACAATCTCAATTCTTTCATAAAATGATTAATAGTCATCCTACATCCAATGTGCGTACAATCCAGTCCTGTTGATCTATCCACACTTGGATTCAATGTACAATTAAAATCCCCTGCTATTATATGTTGCCCTGTAAGTGATGATAAGATGAGAAATAAATTAGCAAAGAACTTCTGATCATCTATATTGGGACCATATAAGTTCACAAGATTTATATTTTCTAATAGCAAAGAACCTTGAATGATTACATATCTTCCAAATTTGTCTCCAATTACATTTTTCACTTGAAAAGGAACTGATTTATGTATGAGAGTCATAACTCCCCTGGCTCGGGATGAAAATGAAGAGGTGAATACACTTCCCTGCCATCTACTTCTAATTCTTTTAACATCCTCCTCTATCAGATGAGTTTCTTGTAAAAACACAATTCTTGAACCCATGTCCTTTATTCATAACTTGTTTAAGTTTTTTTAAATTTTGTAGACCTCTGCAATTCCATGAAGTTAAATTAAGATTAACACTTTGGTCCATGATCAATAGAGAGTTTGGGATTACCTTGCAGTGTAAACATGCTCATACAGAGAAGCAAAAACATGAGTGGTTGAACATTCATCCTACAAACTACACACAAACAAATTTCCCCTTCCCACACTTGTGGCAAACCCCCCAAAATCAAAAGAAAAATTCTGTCTCCCGATATAGCCATCGACCGCTCCACACCCACGGGGAACAGCCTAAGCCACTCCTTCTTCATCCTCCCAATCACCCTAACTCTACTGCTTTTAACGACGTAACATTAACTCTCCTCTGTAGTTTTCCAACTTAACTCCAAAATTTTTAACAACTTTGTACATCATAGTTTTTTTTTTTGTTTGTTTTGTTTTTGTTTTGTTTTTTTAATATATAATACAATCTATATTTTGTAAACTTACTATTTACTTCAAGTCAGTCAGATGCCTGTGCAAATGCTTAATTATTCTACCTTATATTTTGTTCATGCTTAGCTCCCACCAGTCTCTTCTTCTTCTTTGATCTTCTTGATGAACTCCTGCGCCTCCTCTGGGGTCTTGAAGATGTGGGTTCTGCCCTCATACGTGGTCAGCAGTCTCGCAGGATAGATTACACCATGACGAATCCCAAGGTTGCGCAGCTCCTTACGTACGGGATCAAACTGCTTCCTCAATTGCTGGATTCCTGTGGCCAAATCTGGGTAGAACCGCACCTGCTGGTCCTGGTGTTTAATCTCTCCTTTTTTAGCTCGTGCAGCGTTGAAGATCTTCATCCTGTCTCTGTTGCTAAGAAACTTCATAATTAAGGTCCTCGGCGGTCCCTTATCTCTCCGTGGGCCAATACGATGTGCTTTCTCCAGAATCACTGCTGATTGCAACTCCTCGCTGCCCAGCACCTCCGGAATCCACTTTTCCAGAAAGGAACATACGTCCCGACCTTCTGATTCCTCTGGAAGACCCACCAGCCTCAAATTATTCTGTCTCGACCGAGATTCCAAATCCAAAATATTATCTTCCAGAGATTTATTTTTTTTTTCCAAAGTGCGCACCTTTAATTGAAGACGGGTGACGTCATCTTCAGCACTAGCGAGACGGAGCTCCATCTGCGCCGTTCGTTCTACACAGTCACCCAATTCCTTTCTTATTCCTTCCAACGCTGTCATAATCCCATCAAATCTAGAGGAAAAGTCCGCTCTCATTGAACTCATGGCAGCCATCAGCGCATCTGCGCCATTCCCCGCAAATATCGCACCGTTGCCAGCCTCCTCCGCCATATATGGAGATTTGTTTGCTGCGTCACAGACCTGAAAGTCCGTTAATTTGGACTGTTTCGGCGGCTCACTTTTTCCTTTTCCTGGTTTTCCAGCCTTAGGCTTCGCCGACATATCCTCGCCCAAATGCTGGGATACGTTCTGTCCCAAATGAGAGAGTTATTTGCCGATTTTTTTTTTCTAGGAGCAGAGCAGAGCGAGACACGTCCGTCCTACGTGGCAGCCATAACCGGAAGTCAGAATCTATGTATTTACTGACAAAAGAATTATTAATACAAGATTGGAAGATAGTTTATGATGAAAATGATATAAATAAAGCATATGATAAATTTTTACAAATATTTCAATCATTGTACAATAAAAACTGTCCTATAAAACAATACAGTGACAGACAACAAAAGAAAAATATTCCTTGGGTCACCAAGGGGTTAATAAATGCATGTAAAAAGAAGAATACATTATATAAACTAGAAAAGCACTCGGAGAGCGCAGACCTCCGCCAAGCGCCACAGTTCCCCCGGTGATCCGGATCACCACCAAAATCTAATCATCTGTAGGATACCCCATTTCTGACAATCTCTGAAAATTTCATGAAAATCCGTCCATAACTTTTTGAGTTATCTTGCTAACAAACAGACAGACAGACAGGCAAACCAACGCTGATGAAAACATAACCTCCTTGGCGGAGGTAACAATTCATTAAGGGCAGAACGGGGGAGGCTGAGATCAAATATAAAAGATATAAAAATAAGCTTACTAATATAATGAGGACCTGTAAGAAAGAATATTACAACAGAATATTAGAGGATAATAAAAATAACTTAAGAGGAATATGGCAAGTACTCAATGGGATTATTAGTAATCGACCTAAGAATGCTAATTATCCAGAATATTTTTTTTTTTTTTATTTAAGTTTTTGTAAAGGGTATACAGGTCATTACAGCATTGCATTGTTTACATTTTCATCACATGTTCCCTTATTTTTTGCTATTTGACAACATTGGTAGGATAGTTATTACAACAACCCCCCCTTTTTTTTAAAGTGAAAGAAAAAGTGAAGTTAAGGAGAATTAAATAAAAAACAAACGAATAAACAAACAAACAGAACAGCAAAAAACAAACAAACAGAAAATTAAGTAATTAAAAGTAAAAGAGCAACTGAGTAGCATTGGAACAAAGAGCGGGACCATTATTGAAATGGTATTTGTCAAAGATTAGTTCTAATGGAAGACACATATGCGATCCAGGGTTGCCAAAAGTTTATGAACCCATCCATGTCCTGTCTCAGTGCGAATGTCAACTTTTCCATCGAGTAAATGTCTTGAATCACGTTAATCCAATCTTCAGGTGTAGGACAGTCCTTCAGCATCCATTTTTTAGTTAGGGCTTTTTTACTTGCCAATATTAAAACATTGAATAAGTATTTATCTCCTCGTCTTTCCAGTGAGTCCGGTAATAAACCCAAATACAAAGTTACAAAAGAAAAGGGAACTGTTATTTTGAATATTTTCCCCAATATTGTCTGTACGTTGGACCAATATTGGTGGATAACTGGGCATGACCAAAACACATGAAAATGATTTGCAGTCTTTTCACCACACGAGCGCCAACAGTTCAACCCCTTATGGGTAAATTTGTTTTGTGCAGGTGTTCTGAAAAATCTTACCAAGTTTTTCCATCCAAATTCTCTCCACTGCAGGAATGAGGTACTTTTCCATTGCTGTTTATTTAGCTTTTCCCATATTTCCAATTGTAAAGTGAAATTCCCCTCTTTTTCCCATCTCTCTTTTATATACGATGTGTTGTCTCCTTTTAAGTCTTGAAGACCTTGATATATTTTAGAAATGTATCTGATCCCTGGGATCCCTTTATATGCCATTAAGAAGACCTTCAGAACACCTGACTGGGCCCTTTCCAAATCCTCCTTTTTAAGTATATTGTTTATGTGGTGTCTAAGCTGAAAGAACCTGTAAAGATCTTGATTTATTAGACCTTGTTTTTTCAAATCTTCAAAACTTCTTAAAGTTTGCCCCTTAAAAAAATCGTAATATTTTATCAGCCCTTTCTCTTTCCACTCTTTAAATCTAGTGTCTGTTTTGTTGGGGGTAAAGTCTTGATCATAGGCAATCCATTGCAGAAGTCGATAGGGCTCTTTAGCTTGATTCTCTCTGACTATCTTAAACCAAATTTTTAGCGGGGTCTCTATCCACGGGTTAGTGTTATTCAAGAGTTTAGTTAAGGCATTGTTCCCTATTATCGCCTGTAGGGGGATGTCACTTGTTATTTGGCATTCCATCTCCTTCCATTGTGCAGTGTAGACTGGGTTACATATCTCTACTAAAGTTTTAATTTGTGCAGCTATAAAATAGTCCCTGATATTTGGCAGTGCGAGCCCACCTTTGTCTTTGTTTAGCTGTAGGGTTCTATATCTGATTCTAGGTCTCTTGCCCTGCCATATGAATCTTGAGATCCTTCTGTCCAGTTCCTGCCATGTTTTTTTGGGAGGTTCTACCGGTATTGTTTGGAAAAGGTATAGAAGACGTGGAAGTATATTCATTTTGACTGCTTCAATTCTTTGTGCGGTACCTAAGAATGGTATCATATTCCATCTTGCTAGGTCAGATTTTATTTTTGTCACCAGTGGATCATAGTTTAGTGTTATAATTTTGTCGAGTTGTTTCGGGATATTGACCCCCAGATATTTCATAGATTCCAACTCCCAGTTAGTTTTGAGTTCATTTAGTGAAAAATGATTTGGGTCATAGTTGAATGTTAAAACTTGGGTTTTATGCATGTTTAATTTGTACCCTGATAAATCTCCATAGTCTGAAAAAACTGAGATTAGTTCTGGTAGAGGAGTGTCTGGCTGCCCTAGGTATATTAAAATGTCATCAGCAAAGAGTGCTATTTTATGTTCTTTCTGACCAAGTGTAATACCTTGAATTTCTTGATTTTGTCTTATCCATTGGCTCAGAGGTTCTATGAAGATTGCAAAGAGCAGTGGAGACAGGGGGCAGCCTTGACGACATCCTCTTTCCAGCTCAAAAGATGATGATAAATTACCGTTAATCCTTATTTTAGCTGTTGGTTTTTTATATAATGCCTGTATAGTTCTAATGAAGTTGTTATGAAAATTGAAACTGGATAAGATTTTATAGAGGAAAGACCAGTCAACCGAATCGAATGCTTTTTCAGCATCTAATCCCAATATGACTGCATTTAAGTTATATTTTTTTATATGATGAATTATGTGTAAAGTGCGTCGAATGTTGTCTTGTGTCTGTCTTTGTCTTATAAAACCTGTTTGGTCTAAGTGAATTAAGTCTGTCAGTATGTTTTCTAACCTTTTGGCAAGGATAGTGGTAAAAAGCTTATAGTCCTGATTTAATACACTGATTGGTCTGTAGTTGGAGCATTCTAGTTTATCCTTTTCAGGTTTAGGTATGACTGCAATGACCCCTTCTCTCCAGGAGGGGGGGATTTCCCCTGTGTGGAGGACGTAGTTAAATGTTTTCAGGAGGAGAGGAGATAGTTGCTGTTTAAAGGTTTTATACCATTCTGCTGTATAGCCATCTGCTCCTGGGGATTTGTTAGCTTTAAGTTTCATAATTGCTTTTTCCAATTCTTTAGGTTGTATTTCTGACAGTAGGGTTTTATTTTGTGATTCCGTAAGTTGGGGAAGGTTTAATGTGTTTAGGAATGTCTCGGATGCGTTTTTATGTTTTTTGTGGGAGTATAAGTTCTTGAAGTAATTCTCGAAGCTTTTAAGAATATCCTGAATTCTGAATTTTATTTCCTTTGATACTGGGTCTCTGATTTTGTAGATTGCTCTTTCCGTTTGTTGTTTCCTCAATTTATAGGCTAGTAATTTTGCCGATTTACTGCCTGCTTCACAGTGTTTTTGTTTCAGAAATGTAAGTTTCTTCTGGATTTCTATTGTGTAGATCTCATTTATGTGATTTTTAATTTCTTTGATCTTGAGCGAGCCATTAGAATGAGTGTTATCTTTGTGTTCTTTTTCTAGGTTCTTGAGCTCTGACTCTAGTGTGATTAGTTTTTCTTGTCTCAGTTTCTTTTGGGTTGCCAGTTTTGCAATAATTTTTCCCCTTATTACAGCTTTGCACGCATCCCACAGTATTAAAGGGGATACTTCTCCATTATCGTTTTCTTCCAAATATCTGAGAATATCTGATTCCAATTCATCTTTCAGTGGCCCTTTCAGGACACTTGAATTCAACCTCCAGGAAAATTTATTATTTGTGTATTTTTGGATGTTTAAATCCATATAGATCGGACTGTGGTCGGCGAGATCCATCAGTCCTATTTTACATGTTTTACTCTTCCAATGTCTCTATTAAACATAAAAAAGTAATCAATCCTTGAGTAAGATGAATGTGGCGTTGAATAAAAAGTATAATCTTTTACATTGGGGTTGAATTCCCTCCATACGTCACAGATTCCCATTTCTTTTAGTAGCATCCAAGTATTCCTATTTTGGGTGTTATTTTGATGTGAAGAATTACCTGTTGCATCCCAGTATGGATTCAGTCTTAGATTGAAGTCTCCACCACATATCACTAAACCTTGGGCTTTAGTTATCATTAGGTCGAATACATTTTTATAAAATTTCCATTTAGCCCCTGGTGGTGCATATACATTCAGCAGGGTGATATCTTCTCCCTCTAGCCGCCCAGTTACCAAACTGTACCTCCCTTCTTTATCTTTGTGTTCTGATTTTTTTTCAAATGTAATTTTGGTTGATATCAATGTCGCTACTCCCCTCCTCCTCCCTGATTTATATGAAGATGAAGAGATCAGTTTAAACCCTTGTCTACTGAGTTTAGTGTGTTCCACGTCTGTTAGGTGGGTTTCTTGTAAAAATACTATTTCTGCTTTGTCTTTTTTCATTTTGCGTAGAATCTTGGATCTTTTAACTGGTTTCAGGATCCCTTTTACATTATATGAGGCTATTTTGGTTACACCCTGTTTCTCCATTGTATTTTCTTATTTAGTATAACAGTGTGGTGGCCCTCTTTTTTGCTACTCAGAAACTGAAAGAACATTAAGAACATAAAAAACATTAAGTACATAATGTACGAAACTTTAAAACAAAAAACTGTCAAAAAAACTTCCTGAGCTGGGGTCTCTTTAAAGACCCTGTAAGAGCCCTGATGGAGTGTGGGCTCTGAGGGAAATTCCTCAAACTCTGTTACGTGTTGAGGGCCCTCTCTTACCCCTGTAAGTTGTCCCATGTTTTTAACGTGAATTTAAGATCCCAATCCGAATTTGTAATGATTTTTTTTTTTTTTTTTTTTTATGCCTATACCCTATGAGCTTGTGTGCACCCTCCCACCCCCATCACAGCAAACATTCACTTTAATACAGTATTTGTTAGTGTGGGGAGAACATGTGGGTCATTGTTACATTTCTATTTTAACATGATTTTTTTTTTTTCCCCTTTAAATTAAGAAGACATTTGTTTCTAATGCTAAAACTGCTCCATGAAAGGTTTTACCACATGCTGATTCTGCATCTTCTTTAATGTTTGTTACCTTGTAGGAGGGGGGATGGAAGTGCAGAGTGACTGAAGAGAGAAAGAAAAAAAAAAAAAAAACCCAAAAAGGTCGCTATTCCTTTCTGGAACTGGAAAGCTTATCTTTGTAGCTCTGGGGCTGGGTGTTCCCGCTGCTGGCCCGTGGATTTTGAAGGTCTCTGAGTGGACCACGTTTGAGCTCTGATTTTCTCGCTCAGATCCGCTGCGGGTTTAAACACCGTTACCGGGAGTCCTCTTCTTGCCATGTCAGTTGTTGCTTCTTCCGCTGAATTGTAGAGACATGACTCTTCCCCGTAAAAGACCCTTAGCTTCGCCGGAAATGGCGTCTGAAAGCGTAGATTCTTTTCCCGTAAAACCTTTTTGGCGTCGTTATATTCCCGTCGCTTTTTAAGAACTTCAGGGGCGTAATCGTGTTCCACGAAGACTTTTCTTTCTTGATGCATAAATCCTTTCTTCTGCCAAGCCCGTCTTACAACTTCTTGTTTTATTTTGAAGTCGGAGAATCTTACCAACACTGAACGTGGGGGCGCTTCCGGGGCTGGCTTTGCGGCTAATGTGCGATGTGCCTTTTCTATCTTCAAATCGGTGGATTGTGGAATATCCAACTTCTCTCTCAATAAGGATTCCACGCATTCTGCCACTGTGTTGAAACCATCTTCAGCTCCTTCTTTCAGACCGTGAATTCTGATGTTGTCTCGTCTCTGTCTTCCTTCTTGGTCGGTTAGCTTAGCCTCCAGCCTTGACTGTTTTCTGTGTAAATCCAGTACAGAATCTTCAAGCACTTTTATTCTGTCTTCAGCTTCCAAGATTCGGTTTTCGGCCTGGTCCATTCTGCTGTTCGCCCTTTTTAGATCCTCTTTGAATTCAAGAAATTTGGCCCGAAATCGTCGTAATTCGTCAAATAGCGATTTCAAGCTAATCCTTTTGTTAGCTAGGCCCAGGCACTCGTCTTCTGAACGGAGGTCCTCTGGTTCCGATTCCGCGGCCGCTGTGCGTCCTGATCTGGGGAATGTCAGTTTCCTCTGCTTTTGGTTAGGCATGGTGTTATTGTCTTTTGAATTTTAATCTTCCAAAAATCCGTTAGGTCTGATTTTGAGGAGGTTTTCCTTGGATTGAGTCTGGGAGTTTCACAGTTAGGTTGCTATCACCAGGGCGTCCAGCTATCCAGAATATTTTATTGAAAATGGCAATTTGATAAATAATATGGAGGATGTGGTCAGTGGTTTCAATAATTTTTTTGTAAACGTTGGTCCTGAATTAGCAAAATCAATAGTGACAACAGAAACAAACAACAGTGGTTCTGTAAATGAAATAGAGGATAGAAATCCAAACACTATCTTTTTGGGTGCAGTTACTGAAAAGGAAATTATCGAGACTGTGAGTAAATTTAAGAACAAAAAAATCAACGGACTGGAATGAAATTGACATGACAATAGTGAAAAAAGTAATTAAAGGAATTGTTAAGCCACTCACCCACATCTGTAACCTGTCATTTCAAACTGGTAAATTTTCGAACAAAATGAAAATAGCAAAAGTAATACCTCTATACAAAACAGGAGACAGTCATTGTTTCACAAATTACAGGCCAGTCTCTTTACTCTCACAATTCTCCAAAATACTTGAAAAAAATCTTCACTAAGAGACTGGATGATTCCATTGAAAAACACAACCTCCTTACAGACAGCCAGTATGGTTTTAGAGCAGATAAATCTACATTTTTGGCACTGATCGAACTTATAGAAGAAATTACTAGTTGTATAGATTAAAAAAAAGTTTGCTGTAAGGAATATTTATAGATTTAAAGAAAGCTTTTGACACCATTGACCACAGAATACTACTAAGGAAACTGGAAAGGTATGGGATAAGAGGGGTTGGACTGAGTTGGGTGGAAAGTTATTTAAGTAACAGACAACAATTTGTACAAATTGGTGAGCACAAATCACCCTTCATGGACATCACTTGTGGTGTGCCCCAGGGGTCAGTTTTGGGACCCAAACTCTTTATTTTGTATATAAATGACATATGCCAAGTATCAAAAATTCTGAAATTTATTTTGTTTGCGGATGACACAAATATCCTTTGCACTGGTGAGAATTTGCAGCAGGTTTTAGAGGTGGTCACAACTGAAATGAAAAAGTTAACGCAGTGGTTGAACAAAAATAAATTATCTCTAAATCTAAAAACCCCCCAAAGATTATGTTGTTTGGAAATTATAAAATAAATCATGAAATAATGGTAATGATAGATGATACCAGAATAGAAACAGTACAGGAAAATAAGTTTCTGGGGGTGACGGTAGACAATAAAATCTGCTGGAAACCTCACATCAGTCACATCCGGGCCAAGTTGGCAAAATGTATAGGCATACTGGGGAAGACAAGACACATCTTGGACTATAAATCATTGGTCTTACTGTACAATTCACTGTTTCCACCTTATCTTAACTACTGTGTAGAAGTCTGGGGAAACATCTACAAGACCTGTTCCTTGTGGGTGTGGAGCGGTTTCGATGGCTATATCGGGAGACGGAATTTTTCTTTTGATTTTGGAGGGATTACCACGAATGTGGGAAGGGAATTTGTTTGTGTGTAGTTTGTAGGATGAATGTTCAACCACTCATGTTTTTGCTTCTCTGTATGAGCATGTTTACACTGCGAGGTAATCCCAAACTCCCTATTGATCATAGACCAAAGCGTTAATCTTAATTTAACTTCATGGAATTGCAGAGGTCTACAAAATTTTAAAAAACTTAAACAAGTTATGAATAAAATAAAAGACATAGATTCAAAAATTGTGTTTTTACAAGAAACTCATCTAATAGAGGAGGATGTAAAAAGAATAAGGAAAAGATGGCAGGGAAGTGTGTTCACCTCTTCATTTTCATCCCGAGCCAGGGGAGTTATGACTCTCATACATAAATCAGTCCCATTTCAAGTGAAAAATGTAATTGGAGACAAATTTGGAAGATATTTAATCATTCAAGGATCTTTGCTATTAGAAAATATAAATCTGGTGAACTTATACGGTCCCAATATAGATGATCAAAAGTTCTTTGCTAATTTATTTCTTATCTTATCATCACTTACAGGACAACATATAATAGCAGGGGATTTTAATTGTACATTGAATCCCGGTATAGATAGATCAACAGGACTGGACTGTACGCACAATCGATGCAGGATGAGCATTAATCATTCTATGAAAGAATTGAGATTGCTAGATATATGGAGAGAAATGAAACCACAAGTTAAAGCCTACTCTTGTTATTCTAATACCTACAAGACATTTTCACGTATTGACTATTTTTTGATCTCCACAGAATTAAGGTCCAAGATTCAAAACTGCTTTTATGATAATATTGTGATCTCTGATCATGCACCCTGTTGTCGTCATATATGTAGATAAGAAATTGACAAAGGAACCAGGTAGGTGGCAATTTCAGCATAAATGGCTTCAGGATGAGGAATTTGTTAAGTACATAGAAAAACAGATAGATGAGTTCTTTGATATCAATACCACACAAACATCAGCATGTATAAAGTGGGAGGCTTTCAAAGCTTTTATTAGGGGACATATTATTAGTTATACAGGTTCAAAATCTAAGAAGACTCGAGGAGAGAGTCCAATTGGAACATACACTAAAAATTCTTCAAGAAAAAGTGTATGCAGGAACTGACATGACCCATGTGGCTCCCCCTCCCCCCCCCCGCTTCTCTTCTGTAGCGGGGGGGAAGGGGAGCCGCGGTGACTGCGCAGCGGTCGCCATATAGCCCTATGAGTCTATTCCGTCATGTAGCGATGGCCGATGGCCGTCCTCTGTAGCGAGGGGGAGGTTGGACAACCCCCCCACACACACACACACAGACACAGCCCTGAGTGTCACCTTTCATTAGAGCCCAAAATTAAGCTTCTACATTGAATCATTCAAAAGTTACAGACGTTTTTCCAAACTGTGCCATTTGGCACAATTTGGCACAGTTCCAAAACACCTGGGAACTACCTGAGTAAAAAGCTGTGTAATATATTCATTTTTTGTGGTATTGTTACAAAATTTGGACCTCAGCTGGATAACACTTGGTTCTACATTTCTGTTGCATTTTCCAGCCCAGATCTGAAGCTGTGTGTTATTTGCAAGCACTTGTATCCAAAAAAACACCCAGGCCAAATTTATTTTCTTCAAGTTCAGTATGTTTAGATGACTAACTCAGTGGCCGGAGCACTTAGAGAGATTATGACTGTTTTGCCCAAAAATTCAAAGTGTTTTCTTTTAAATGAGACCAACCCCATGAAGATGCTGCAAAGGGTTGA
This sequence comes from Pholidichthys leucotaenia, assembly GCA_020510985.1. NCBI lineage: Eukaryota > Metazoa > Chordata > Actinopteri > Cichliformes > Pholidichthyidae > Pholidichthys > Pholidichthys leucotaenia. The sequence goes on from CM035839.1 coordinate 223,285,506, forward strand.
AGAACAGCTTTTGATTTACTTTGGGTACATTATTTTTTGGCGTTTTTAGGAAAATTGACCGGAGTGCAAGGGGTTAACATCTGTCTTAACCACTGAGTCACATCTGGTCTATGAGTCTTTTTCCACAGTAGTGCAATACATTTTTTGGCATTAAGCAAACTGAGGTCTATGAATTCTCTTTCACTCTTATTAAAGTTATGCTTTTCTGGATACAGACCCAACAAATACAGTTTAGGGTTCAATATGAGTTGTTTTGAAATTATTTTTTCAATTGTTACCCTCACCTCTTCCCAAAACATTCTAATTTTTCTACATTCCCATAAACAATGAACTAGGGTTCCTTTACTTTCCATACATTTTGTGCACATATCTGGTATGTTTTTGTTATATCTATTTAACTCCACCGGTGTAACATACAGCCGCATTAACCATTTAAAATGTATCAATTTAAGACGTACATTTATTGATTTGGTTTGAGCTTCTGTACAAGCCAATTCCCATTGTTCCTCTGAAATTTCAGTTTGCAGGTCTTCTTTCCAATAATTCAGTCTTTTCTGTGAGTTTTCACTTGAGGATAGTGTCGATGAGTTATAAAACTCTGAAATAATACAATCTATAATAAAATCTTTCGTCAAAATTTTTTCCAAGTATGAATAAGTAGGTCGGGTGAGAGCATTATTTTGATTTGATCGAATAAAATTCCTAAGCTGAAGATATTTAAAAAAATGTGTTATATTAAGATTAAATTTGATCCTCAGTTCTTCAAAAGACATTATGCTATCTGAACGTGACAAATATAAGTCTTGAATCTTTTGAATCCCCTTTAAATTCCATACTTTAAATACAGCATCCACTCTCCCTGGTGTAAAATATTGGTTACCCCATATTGGGCTAAATTGTGACAATAAGTGTGGTTCTTTTAAATATTTTTTGGTTTCACACCATATTTTGATCATATGCTTTACAATTGGATTTTTAACTTGTTTCTGTAATTTTTTAGCCGAGTGTGAGTATATGAATAAGGGAAGAGGTATAGGTAAATTGTATGATTCCATTTCAGTCCAGTGAGGGAGATCATTTGATGAAAAATAATATGTCATAGACCTCAGTTGTGCTGACCAGTAATACAACATAAAGTTTGGACATTTCAGACCTCCACGATCAAATGGTAAATATAGTAAGGACAGAGGTAATCTAGCCTTCCTATTGTTCCATATAAATTCCACTAACTTTTTTTTAATTCTTGAGAATAGATCTGAAGGTGGTGGTAAAGGAATGTATTGAAATAAATAAAGTATTTTGGGTAAGATATTACTTTTAAGTATATTAATTCTCCCGATCATCGACATTGGTAGTGACATCCATCTCTGAAGTAACTCATTAATATCTGTCATTAAGGCTTCATAGTTGGCACTGGCGACTGATTCTAGCTTAGGCACAATTTGAATTCCTAAATATTTAAACTGATTTACAACATTGAATTGATTTACCTCAGGAGCTGGGTGATTTCTCTGGGTCTCATTTAGCATTAGAATTGAAGATTTAGTTTTATTTATTTTATATCCTGATATTTCCCCAAAGTTCTTTATTAAATTTAACAAGGTCGGAATTGATTTTTTTAAGATTCGACATAAACAAAATTATGTCATCGGCATACAGGGAGATTTTATGTTCTGTTGGTCCTGCTTTAATTCCATATATTTGTGGATGTAAACGTACTGCCATCGCTAAAGGTTCAATTGCCATAGTAAACAGTAAAGGTGAAAGTGGACAGCCTTGTCGACATCCTCTATTGATTTTTATTGATTTTGAGATATTGCTGTTTGTTAGGATTTCTGCTGTAGCATTATTGTATATTATCTGAACCCATTTTATGAAATTATTTCCAAGTCCAAACCTTTGTAGGACTTCAAAAAGAAAGGGCCATTCGACCCTATCAAAGGCCTTTTCGGCGTCCAATGATAGGAGAGCTGTATCCGGTGCTTCTTTATTAGAATAAATAATATTAAAAAGTCTTCTTACATTATGGAAGCCTTGTCTTCCCATTATAAAGCCATTCTGATCTCGGTTAATAATATTTGGTAATATTTCTTGTAGTCGTCTTGCTAAAATTTTACAGATTATCTTAAGGTCAGCATTTAATAGGCTTATTGGTCTCATATTTTCACATTTATTAGAGGGTTTACCTGGTTTTGGCAACAGTATAATTAAGGCATTATTCTTGTATGGTGGTAAATTACTATTTTGAAATGCTTCTACAACCATTTCCTAAAGTGGTTTTATTAATTTATTCTTAAATTTTTTATAGAGGTCAGCTGGAAGACCATCTGGTCCTGCACTTTTTCCTGATTTCATATTATCAGTGGCTAGCCCAGACTCCAGCCTAGACTCCAGTATCTCCCTGTTTTCATTTGGAATACACCGTATAGATTATCCGTCCAAAAACACATTTAGTTTTGTTAAGTCAGTTTCATTTTTTGTATCATATAGTTTTTCATAATAATCTCTAAAGGCACTATTAATTTCTAAAGGATCTACAACTGCCTGTCCGTTACTTATAATACTGGTAATTGGTGTTTTAAATTCTAATTGTTTAATCTGCCATGCCAATAATTTCCCTGATTTTTCACCTTGTTCATAAAAAGTTTGCTTCAATCTTCGAAGACTCGAGGCAGCTCTATTCGCTGATTTTTTGTCATATTCAGCTCTCAGAATCAGTAATTCGTTCTCTAACTTTGGGTTACTTCCTGCATACACTTTTTCTTGAAGAATTTTTATTTTACGTTCCAATTGGACTCTCTCCTCTCGAGTCTTCCTAGATTTTGAACCTGTATAACTAATAATATGCCCCCTAATAAAAGCTTTGAAAGCCTCCCACTTTATACATGCTGATGTTTGTGTGATATTGATATCAATGAACTCATCTGTTTTTCTATATACTTAACAAATTCCTCATCCTGAAGCCATTTATGCTGAAATTGCCACCTTCCTGGAACCTTTGTCAATTTCTTATCGACATATATTAGACAGCAGGGTGCATGATCAGATATCACGATGTTATCATAGAAACAGTTTTGAATCTTGGACCTTAATTCTGTGGAGATCAAAAAAAAGTCAATACGTGAAAATGTCTTGTAGGTATTAGAATAACAAGAATAGGCTTTGACTTGTGGTTTCATTTCTCTCCATATATCTAGCAATCTCAATTCTTTCATAAAATGATTAATGGTCATCCTGCATCCATTGTTCGTACAGTCCAGTCCTGTTGATCTATCTATACCGGGATTCAATGTACAATTAAAATCCCCTGCTATTATATGTTGCCCTGTAAGTGATGATAAAGTAAGAAATAAATTAGCGAAGAAGTTTTGATCATTTATGTTGGGACTGTATAAGTTCACCAGATTTATACTTTCTAATAACAAAGATCCTTGGATGATTAGAAATCTTCTCAATTTGTCTCCAATTACATTTTTCACTTGAAATGGGACTGTTTTATGTATGAGAGTCACAACTCCCCTGGCTCGGGACGAAAACGATGAGGTGAACACATTTCCCTGCCATCTTCTCCCAATTCTGTTTACATCCCCCTCTATCAGATTAGTTTTTTGTAAAAACACAATCCTCGAACCCATGTCCTCCATTTCATTCATAACCCGCTCAAGTTTTTCTAGATTTTGTAGACCTCTGCAACTCCATGAAGCCAAATCAAGACCAACGCTTTGGTCCATGATCAACAAGGAGCCCGAGATTACCCTGCAATATAAACATGCTCGTACAGAGAAGCAAAAACATGGATGGTTTCATCCCACAAACTACACAAAAACAAATTCCCCCCGCCACACACATTTGTGGCAATCCCCCCAAAATCAAAAAAAAATTCTGTCTCCCGCTATAGCCAGCGACTGCCCCACACCCGCGAGGATCAGCCAAACCACTCACTCTTTTCTCCTCTCAATCACCCTGACTCTGCTACTTTTTAATGACATGACATTAACTCTCTTCTGTAGTTTTTCCAACTTAACTCCAAAATTTTGTAGCAACTTTGTACATCATAGCTTTTTTTTTTTTTTTTAAATATATAATACAATCTATATTTTGTAGACATGCTATATGTTTCAGATCAGTCAGATGCCTGTGCAAATGCTTAAATATTCTACCTTTATATCTTGTTCTTGCTTCATGCTTAGCTCCCACCAGTCTCCTCCTGGATCCGCTTGATAAGCTACCGCGCCTCCCGAGGGGTCCTGAAGATATGGGTTCTCCCCTCATATGTGACCAGCAGTCCCGCTGGATGAATCACTCCGCAACGAATCCCGAGGTTGCGCAGCTCCCTACGGGCGGGGTCAAACTGCTTCTCCAATTGTTGAATTCCCGCGGCCAAATCCGGGCAGAACTGCACCCGCTGATCCTGGTATTTAATTTCTCCTTTAGCTCGCGCCGCGTTGGTGACCGCCATCCCGTCTCTGCAACTGAGAAACCCCACAATCAGCGCCCTCGGCGGTGTCCCACTATCTCTCGGTGGGCCGACTCGGTGAGCGCCCTGCAAGACGACCGATGACCTCAGATCCGCGCCGTCCAGTGCCTCTGGAATCCACCCCTCCTAAAAGGAACATGCATCCCGTCCCTCCGCTCCCTCCGGGAGGCCCACCAGCCCCAAACCATTCCGTCGTGACCGGGACTCCAAGTCCAGGACGCCATCCTCCAGACGTTTATTTTTTAATTCCAATGTTTACACCCTTAATTGTAGGCTGGTGACGTCATCTTCAGCGCTGGAGACTCGGAGCTCCGCTCGCGACACTCGCTCCATACAGTCGCCCATCTCCCTCCTCATTCCCTCCATCGCTGCCACAATCCCATCAAACCTAGACGAAAAGTCTGCTCTCATGGAGCCGATGGCAGCAAGCACCGCACTCGTCCCCTCCCCAGCAGACACCGCTCCGCCGCTAGCTCCTTCCTCCGCCATTGCCCCCAGTGACCTCTCTGCCCCGTCACGAGCGTGGAAGTCTGTCAGCTTGGACCGTTTTGACGAATCACCCCCTCCTCCGCCCAATTTCCCAGCCTCGGTCCTTACCATATCCGCGCCCAAACGCTAGGATAGGTCCCTGTTCCAATTGAGAGAGTTTTAGCCTACTTTTCACCTCTAGGAGCAGAGCAGAGTGAAACACGTCTTCCTACATGGCCGCCATAACCGGAAGTCCATTTGTTTTGTTTTTGTTATACTTTTTTGTTCGAAATAAAGTGTCTGTCTGTCTGTCTGACTGACTGACTGATTCTAAATTCTATGGGAAGCCAATGAAGGGAGGCCAGAACTGCAGAGATATGATCTCTCTTTCTAGTGCCTGTTAAAACTCTGGCTGCAGCATTTTGAATCGGCTGAAGACTTGTTAAAGATGTTTTAGGTCAACCTGATAATAAAGACTTACAACAATCTAATCTGCAGCTTACAAAAGCATGGATTATTTTCTCAGCATCACTCTGAGACAAGATGCTCCTAATCTTGGCAATATTACGCAAATGATAGAAGGCAGTCTTAGAAACAAGTTTAATATGTGAATTTAAGAACAAATCTTGATCAAAAATAACTCCAAGGTTCCTCACAGAACTTTTAAGAGAAAGAGTAACTGCATCCAAACTAAGAGTTTGATTTGGAAAGGTGTTTGAGGTTTTTTGCACCAACTAGAATGACTTCAGTCTTATCTGAATTTAGTAGCAAGAAATTACAAGTCATCCAAGCTTTGATTTCCTTAAGAGAAGCCTCTAATTTGGCTAATTCATTACTGTCATCTGAGTTCATTAACAAGTACAATTTTGTGTCATCGGCATAACAATGAAAATGTATGCAGTGCTTTTTAATAATGTTGCCTAGCGGAAGCATATATAAACTAAAAAGAATAGGGCCTAGCACAGATCCCTGTGGAACTCCGTGACTGAGCTTTGAGTTGGAAAAAAACTCATTATTGACATGAACAAACCGGAATCTATCAGATAAATAAGATCTAAACCACTGCAACGAAGTTCCATTAAGTCCAACATGGTGTTCTTGTCTCATTCATTCATTCATTCATTCATCTATCTATCTTCTTCCACTTAATCCTTTTCGGGTCGCGGGGGGGGGGGGGGGCTGAAGCCTATCCCAGCATCTTTTGGGCGAGAGGCAGGGTACTCCCTGGACAGACAGACAACCATTCACTCTCACAGTCATACCTAAGGATAATTTAGAATCCCCAGTTTGACGCCAATTAACCTAACTTGCATGTTTTTGGCATGTGGGAGGAAGCCGGAGAAATCCCGGAGTAAAGGCGCGGTGGCGGAGTGGTTAGCACTGCGGCAGCACAGCAACTCACCCTTGGCCGGGGGATCCTGGGTTCGATCCCAGTCCCTGACCAACAGTGATCTGTGTGGAGTTTGCATGTTCTCCCCGTGTCTGCGTGTTCTAGTCTATCAAGTAAAATATTATGATCATAGTATCAAAAGCTGCACCAAGGTCCAAAAGGACAAGTACAGAAACAAGTCCATTATCAGATGCAGTAAGGAGGTCATTAGTGACCTTCACTAAAGCTGTTTCAGTACTATGATGGATTCTGAACCCAGATTGAAACTCTTCATATAAACCATTTCCTTGCTAGTGGTCAAATAATTGCACAGCAGCAACTCTTTCTAAGATTTTTGAAATGAAAGACAGACCAGAGATTGGCCTATAGTTAGCTAAAACTCTTGGATCAAGTGTTGACTTTTTAAGTAAGGGTTTAATTACAGCAGTTTTAAAGGCCTGTGGTACATGGCCTAATGTTAATGAAGAATTGATTATTTGACGAACAGAGCTACCAATACAGTGGGACAAAAAAGTATTTAGTCAGCCACCAATTGTGCAAGTTTTCCCACTTTAAAGATGAGAGAGGTCTCCAATTTTCATCATAGGTATACCTCAACTATGAGAGACAAAATGAGAAAAAAAAAATCCGGAAAATCACATTGAATGATTTTTAATGAATTAATTGGTAAATTCCTCGGTACAATAAGTATTTGGTCAATAACAAAAGTTCATCTCAATACTTTATGTACCCTTCATTGGCAATGACAGAGGTCAAACGTTTTCTGTAAGTCTTCACAAGGTTTTCACACACTGTTGCTGGTATTTTGGCCCATTCCTCCATGCAGATCTCCTCTAGAGCAATGATGTTTTGGGGCTGTCGCTGGGCAACACGGACTTTCAACTCCGTCCAAAGATTTTCTATGGGGTTGAGATCTGGAGACTGGCTAGGCCACTCCAGGACCTTGAAATGCTTCTTACGAAGCCACTCCTTCGTTGCCCTTGCGGTGTGTTTGGGATCATTGTCATGCTGAAAGATCCAGCCACGTTTCATCTTCAATGCCCTTGCTGATGGAAGGAGGTTTTCACTCAAAATCTCAGGATACATGGCCCCATTCATTCTTTCCTTTACACGGATCAGTCGTCCTGGTTCCTTTGCAGAAAAACAGCCCCAAAGCATGATGTTTCCACCCCCATGTTTCACAGTAGGTATGGTGTTCTTTCTCCTCCAAACACGACAAGTTGAGTTTTTACCAAAAAGTTCTATTTTGGTTTCATGTGACCATATGACATTCTCCCAATCCTCTTCTGGATCATTCAAATGCTCTCTAGCAAACTTCAGACGGGCCTGAACATGTACTGGCTTAAGCAGGGGGACACGTCTGGCACTGCAGGATTTGAGTCCCTGGCGGCGTAGTGTGTTACTGATGTAGCCTTTGTTACTTTGGTCCCAGCTCTCTGCAGGTCATTCACTAGGTCCCCCCATGTGGTTCTGGGATTTTTGCTCATCGTTCTTGTGATCATTTTGACCCCACGGGGTGAGATCTTGCGTGGAGCCCCAGATGGAGGGAGCTTATCAGTGGTCTTGTATGTCTTCCATTTTCTAATAATTGCTCCCACAGTTGATTTCTTCACACCAAGCTGCTTACCTATTGCAGATTCAGTCTTTCCAGCCTGGTGCAGGTCTACAATTTTGTTTCTGGTGTCCCTGACAGCTCTTTGGTCTTGGCCATAGTGGAGTTTGGAGTCTGACTGTTTGAGGTTGTGGACAGGTGTGTTTTATACTGATAACGAGTTCAAACAGGTGCCTTTAATACAGGTAACGAGTGGAGGACAGAGGAGCATCTTAAAGAAGTTACAGGTCTGTGAGAGCCAGAAATCTTGCTTGTTTGTAGGTGACCAAATACTTATTTTACCGAGGAGTTTACCAATTAATTCATTAAAAATCCTTCAATGTGATTTTCTGGATTTTTTTTTTCCTCATTTTGTCTCTCATAGTTGAGGTATACCTATGATGAAAATTGGAGACCTCTCTCATCTTTTAAGTGGGAGAACTTGCACAATTGGTGGATGACTAAATACTTTTTTGCCCCACTGTAAATGGGAAGACTTCTTTAAATAACCTGGTAGGAATAGGTTCTAAAATACAAGTTGAAGGCTTGGATGAGGAAATTATTTTATCTAACTCTAAAAGGTCAACTGGAGTAAACTCATCCAAACAGATATCAATTGAAGGAGTTGTAGTTATTGTATTTAAGTTAACGGTGGGAAGAATCTGACTGATTTTATCTCTGATAGATGAAATTTTATTATTGAAGAAGTTCATAAAGTCCTGACTAGTGAGCTCTAAGGGAATGCTAGATTTGACAGAGTTCTGGCTCTTTGTCAGCCTGCTACAGTGCTGAAAAGAAACCTGGGATTAATCTTGTTCTCTTCTATTAATGCCGAATAATAACTTATTCTAGCTTTCCTAAGAGATTTTTTACAAATTCAAAGTTGATTTCTCTATGCTACATAGATTTCATCTAATTCAGTGGAGCACCATTTTCTTTCCAATTGGTGAGTCTTCTGTTTTAAGCTACGAGTTTCTGTGTTGAACCAAGGAGTCAGAAATTAGACTTTTTCTTTTTTTTTTTTTAATGAAGGTGTTTATTATTAAGGGTAAAAAAAATCCAAACCTCCATGGCCCTGTGTGAAAAAGTGATTGCCCCCTAAACCAAATAACTGGTTGGGCCACCCTTAGCAGCAACAACTGCAATCAAGTGTTTGCGATAACTGGCAATGAGTCTTTTACAGTGCTGTGGAGGAATTTCGGCCCACTCATCTTTGCAGAATTGTTGTAATTCAGCCACATTGGAGGGTTTTCAAGCATGAACCACCTTTTTAAGGTCATGCCACAGCATCATAATGGGATTCAGGTCAGGACTTTTACTAGGCCACTCCAAAGTCTTTATTTTGTTTCTCTTAAGCCATTCAGAGGTGGACTTGCTGGTGTGTTTTGGATCATTGTCCTGCTGCAGAACTCAAGTGCGCTTCAGCTTGAGATCACGAACAGATGGCCAGACATTCTCCTTCAGGATTTTTTGGTAGACAGCAGAATTCATGGTTCCATTTACCACAGCAAGTCTTCCAGGTCCTGAAGCAGCAAAACAGCCCCAGACCATCACACTACCACCACCATATTTTACTGCTGGTATGATGTTCCTTTTCTGAAATGCTGTGTGTGATGTATGGGAGTTGTATGAGTTGTATGAGTTGCATTTGCATATGCCACCCCATTGGTGGGCGCTGTATCCTGTGGCATTGCCAATAGTATAAGAGTGTGCTCACTGAACTGAACTAAAACGTGTATGTGTGCGTATGCCTGAGTAAACGAGCAAGCTAATGACCTGCAGCCGTGTGTGTCTTTGTGTTTGTTCCTCCGAGTGGTAATCTAAAGTAGAAACCCACGGACATAACATCATTGGCGACGAGGATAACTTTAGGTTTCCAAGTCTCGCCGCGGTATTGACTGCGAGTGACGGAGGAAGAGGAACATTTGTCCTGGTGGGAGTTTGGCTGGGCGCGGCACGCCAGGTGACAGTGAGCCAGGTGACAGTGAGCCAGGTGACAGTGAGCCAGGTGACAGGACGCCAGGTGACAGGACGCCGGGTGACAGGACGCCAGGTGACAGGACGCCTGGTGACAGGACGCCGGGTGATAGGACGCCAGGTGACAGGATGCCAGGTGACAAGATTGCTAAACGCTAGCTAACTGCACGCCATGGCTGGATTTATTGGACACATTAACCCATTCGACGAGTCGGTGGAGCAGTGGACAACCTACGTTGAGAGGTTTGAGCATTTTGTAACGGCAAATGGTATTGCAGAGGAGAAAAAGCTTGCTGTTTTCTTAAGTGTAATTGGTGCGTCAACATATGGACTTTTACGTAGCCTCGTAGCTCCAGATAAGCCAGGGGCTAAGACATATGCTCAACTCACGGAAGTTTAGAAAGATCCTTTTTCCCCAAAGCCAATTGTGATTGCTGAAAGATTTCGCTTTCATAAACGGAACCTACAAGAGGGAGAAACTGTGACGCAATACATAGCAGTCATTAAAAAACTTTCTGAACACTGCGAGTTTGGTATGCACCTGCAGGATGCATTGAGGGATAGGCTCGTTTGTGGATTGAATATAGAAGCTATCCAGAAAAAATTGCTGATAGTAGAGTCATTTTTGGGGGTTTCGTGACCAACCTCCCAGGACCTTTTTTTCTCACTGGATTTAGCATTCTAGACCCATTTTAATGAAAATAAGCTCCCATGTACCTCCCAAAAATTATGGGAAACCTTTTTTTTTGCCCAAAATTCAAAATGGCCGCCAAAATGCATACCACCACCTATATCTCAGTAACTAATTCAGCTAGGAGGTTGATTTTGGTGTCTAGACATAGGTTTTTGGGGTCAAGCATTCCATTAATGCTATTAGTTTACTTGTGAAACAAACCCATCACGATGAAATCCAATATGGCCGCCAATATGGCCACCGATTAACATTTTTTTTGTTTCTTGACTACTAAGGCACCTAGAAAGCTGATGTTGGTGTCAAAACAGAGGTTTAAGGGGTCATACTATCTGTTTATTCCAATAAAAGTATGTTTAAATGATTACATAATCGAGAAATCCAAGATGGCGGCCGGCTGTCATTTTCACATGCAATGAACTTTTTCATATCCGTCACCAAATGAGCTAAAAAAAGTCAAGTGAGGCTCCTGTGAACCATCCATTGTGTTCATTAGTGCCCTCATTGTCTATCAAGCTCAAAATGGCCCCCAGCCGCCATCTTGGAATACACTTTACGCAGGCACATTTTCTCTAGACCTTATGTTAATGCCACGCAAACGTCCAACTCAATTACATGTAGTCCACTATCAATCACCACATCACATCATACTAAGATGTCCAACTACACATCACTATCACTACTTGATTCACTATCAATGAATGAGTCACTGTATGAACTTGCGCTATCTGAAGCACTGTCTTCACCACTGCTGCTCTCCTCACTGTTGACTTCTGTGTTCGGTTTCGGCATTGACAGGGGAAGTGGCGGTTGACTCGATCGTACAGGTAGACATAGACCATTCACCAAATGCCACCCATGACCGATTGATGATGGGTGACTTTGAAGGTGGAAGTTCGTCAGCAAGTACGCAAGGTAGTTTGTCCTGAGGAGGTGATGATGCAGACTGTCTGCGTCTGGTATATACCACAATACCAATGCTGGACCGGAGCCTCTTCGGTGAAAAGAGAGAAGCAGATGGAGATGGATCCCCCTGAACTGATTGATTGTCTCTTTCAAGATCTACCTCTAATTTATGCTTACGTTTCTCGGCTTGAGATAGACAACGCTTGTTAGATAACGTGGTGTAACATGTCTGGTGCATATAATGCCCTTTTGGCCCTTTGGCCCAATCAATATTCCCACGTTATTTAGCGAATGCAAAGTCCTTAAGCCAAGCAGTTGCCTCCTGGTTTGCTGTATGGAGGGTGTGTAATCCTCCTTCCAGTCTTTAGCGGGCAAGCCTCTATGATGTGTTCCATTGTTTGCTCCTCTCCACATGCGCACAGTGGGCTAGGGCTACTGCCCCATCTGTGAAGGCTGGCCAAGCAGGGGCCATGTCCAGTCCTGAAGCGATTGAGTGTAGACCACTGTCTCCTTGGGAGGTTGGTGCCCGGGACCTGTTGGTTGGGGTTTATCACCAGCTGTTTGTTTGGGACCTCCTTGGTCTCCCATTCCTCTTGCCAAGCTGTCTGGATGGTAAAGTCAGCTGGGGGAGGGTTTTTCCAAATCGGCCGTCTGGATGAAAGTCGGGCAGTGGGTGGGGTGTAGATATCTGCATGGATTGGTAAGTGAGGAGAATCTTTAACTTTTTGGAGCATCCTTTGAGTTAATGCTGCTCGCCGGATGTGTGGAGGGGCTATGTTTGACAGTACAGAGAGCCAGGGGAGTGGTGTTGAGCGGATTGTTCCAGTTATAGTTCTCATGGTTGAGTTGAGCTGGGTGTCTACATGGTGTGTGTAAGAAACCGATCAAGTCCTTTCCATCGTAGAGTTTTTTCACGAATTGAATTCCATTTTTGGTCCTTGGTATTATCCAAAGAGTCACTTTTGGTACATGGTTGACCACAACGTAGAATGCATTCGTAGTCACCGGAAGACGTTGATGGTAATTCATCGTTGTCACTTGCAGTATCCATTTTATCCCTCACTTTATATGAATAAGTGTCTGAAAACAAAAACAAATTTGTCATTATCAGAACAGAGGAGAGAAAAAGGAGGGATGACAAGACCTAGAGTCAAAGGCCCTTGTACTGTCTACTGTCATTACGGTAGCATTAAGCAAGCAGCATGGTCAATATGCTAACATTACCTGACTATACAGTATGGAACAAGATTCAGAATTCTAACCTCTCCAGATAAGTTTAAAGCTAAATTTATACATACCTGGCAACCTTGGTTAAATTGGAAAGATTAGGACTACATATTATGGCAGCACAGACGTTACAAAATCACTGCATCCTCTCTCTTGCTATGCAAAAAGGAATCAATGAATCAAGCATAGGATTCCGGGAATCCTAAGGGGATTACCCAAGTGTTCCTCAGTGAAATCACTGAATCAATGCAGGAGCTTTCTAATAATTATTAAAAATGAATGTAAGGATACCTCATTTGACATTTTTAGCTCATTTGGTGACAGATATGAAAAAGTCCATTGCATGTGAAAATGACAGCCGGCCGCCATCTTGGATTTCTCGATTATGTAATCATTTAAACATACTTTTATTGGAATAAACAGATAGTATGACCCCTTAAACCTCTGTTTTGACACCAACATCAGCTTTCTAGGTGCCTTAGTAGTCAAGAAACAAAAAAAAATGTTAATCGGTGGCCATATTGGCAGCCATATTGGATTTCATCGTGATGGGTTTGTTTCACAAGTAAACTAATAGCATTAATGGAATGCTTGACCCCAAAAACCTATGTCTAGACACCAAAATCAACCTCCTAGCTGAATTAGTTACTGAGATATAGGTGGTGGTATGCATTTTGGCGGCCATTTTGAATTTTGGGCAAAAAAAAAGGTTTCCCGTAATTTTTGGGAGGTACATGGGAGCTTATTTTCATTAAAATGGGTCTAGAATGCTAAATCCAGTGAGAAAAAAAGGTCCTGGGAGGTTGGTTACGAAACCCCCAAAAATGACTCTACTATGACGGAGGAGAAGCTTACTTTTTCCAAAGCAGTGGAACTAGCCGTGTCAATGGAGACAGTAGCTCGTCAGACACATCAGCTGAGCAATGCGCTGAAAGTGCATGTACTGTCACCACATGACAAACAACACACGAAATGTTCGCGCTGTGGAAAAATGAACCACAAAGAGAGCGATTGTTTTTATAAGGAGCAAAAATGCCATAAATGTGGTAAGAGAGGACATATCTCGAAAATGTGCAGGAACAAAGAGACTGTAAATAAGGAGAAACCAGTGGAGTATAAAGCTAAAAAGGGAAAAAAGGTGCACCAATTGGATGTAAAAGAAATATCTAGTGATGGTAGCACTACAGACACTGAAGTGAGCCTGCATATGGTGTTTCAGCAGAGTAATTTGTCATACATGAGTGTTAAACCAAAAATTGAAGGTAAAAGGATTATTATGGAATTAGATACCGGTGCTGCCGTTTCTCTGATTTCAAGAAAACTGTATGATGCACACTTTAAGGACTTGCCCTTGCGCCAAACCCATATAATGCTGAAAACATACACGGGCGAGGTGATTCCAGCAGAGGGTGTCATCACCGTTTCAGTGAGGATGAACAAGCAGAGGGCTAGACTACCACTGTATGTGGTTCGGGGAAGTTCACCCCCACTTTTTGGTCGGGAGTGGCTTCGGAGGATTCGAATTGACTGGCGAGAAATAAAGATGGTCCGGGAGGAGACGCTAGAGGGCGTGCTACAAAGACATGCAGAGGTCTTTAAGAAAGAATTAGGCACCCTGAAAGGCATGGAAGTAGCCATAGCGCTGAAGCCGGATCATGTGCCACGGTTTTGTCAAGCGAGAGTCGTTCCCTATGCCCTTAGGCCAAAAGTGGAGGCTGAAATTGACCGATTGTGTGAGCAGGGCATTAAATCCTCTGTCAAATTCAGTGAATGGGCAACACCCATTGTGCCCGTTGTGAAAAAGAACGGAGATGTTAGGATATGTGGGGATTTTAAAGTCACAATTAATCCTGCCCTGTGTGTGGAGAAATATCCAATTCCACGCATTGAAGATCTATTCGCATCACTTTCGGGGGGGCAACATTTTAGTAAACTGGACTTATCTCATGCCTATTTGCAAATGGTGATAGAGGGAAATTCCAGAAAATATCTTACAATAACCACATCCAAGGGTCTGTTTTGTTACAACAGGCTGGCATTTGGAATTACCTCAGCACCAGCGATATTCCAGCGTGCCATGGACCAAGTCCTCCAGGGTCTGCCGAACGTTCACTGTTACCTGGACGATATATTGGTCAGTGGACAGGATCGTGTGCAGCATCTGAAAAATCTGGATGCAGTCCTAGGGCGCTTGGAAGAATTCGGTTTGCGAGTACGGAAGGAAAAATGTGAATTTTTCAAGGATTCACTGGAATATCAGGGTCACGTCATTGATGCCCAGGGTCTACACAAGGCACCATAGAAAGTCAGGGCAATTGTGGAGGCTCCTGCACCTACAGACGTGAGTCAGTTACGTTCTTTCTTGGGGCTAATTAATTATTACAGCAGATTTATCCCCAATTTGTCATCTATCCTAAGCCCACTGAATACTCTGCTGTGCAAAGGAAAACAATGGCAATGGACATCTGAATGTGCTACATCTTTCAAAGAGGCAAAAGAGCAGTTACTCTCTCAGAGCGTGTTAACCCATTATGATCCACAACTTCCCATTCGGCTGGCGTGTGATGCATCACCTTATGGTGTAGGTAGTGTCATTTCACATATTCTCCCGAATGGACAAGAGAGGCCCATAGCTTTTGCATCAAGGACTCTGAATAAGGCAGAACGCAATTATGCCCACATTGAGCGTGAAGCTCTTGGCATTATATTTGGAGTTCGTAAATTCCATCATTATCTGTATGGCAGGCAGTTTACACTCCTTACAGATCATCGCCCATTGACCACTATTCTGAGTCCGTGCAAAGCCACACCATCTATGGCTGCTGCTAGAATGCAGCGGTGGGCTCTCCTGTTAGCTGCCCATAATTACACCATACAGTACCGAGAGGCAGCTCGTCATGGAAATGCGGATGGGCTTTCACGCCTTCCATTACCAACATCATCAAGAGAGAGAATCAGTACTGTGGACAGTTTTCACATTAAACACCTAGAAGCCTTACCTGTGAACTGTCGAGAAATCTGCCGAGAGAGCAGGGGTGATTCTGTCCTTGCTCAAGTCCTGGAGATGGTCTCCACAGGTCGCTTTCCAAGGGTCCAGGATGTGGCCAGCACATTGGCGCCATTCATCAGCCGGAGGGATGAGTTGACACTCCAGCAAGGTTGTCTTATGTGGGGTGTGCGCGTCATCATTCCCTCAAAATTGAGATCACGACTGCTGTCGGAACTGCATACTGGACACCCAGGTGTTGTCAAAATGAAAGCTGTCGCCCACAGTTACATGTGGTGGCCCGGAATTGACGCTCAAATTGAACAGGTCTCAAAAACATGCCAGTCCTGTCAATTTACACAGAAAGCACCGGGACCAGCACCACTCCACCCATGGACCTGGCCTGGATCCCCGTGGCAGAGAATTCATGTTGACTTTGCTGGACCGTTCCAAGGCCAAATGTTTATGGTGGTTGTAGACGCCCATTCAAAATGACCTGAGGTACACCTTATGAGTTCCACTACAACGGCTAATACCATCCAGGTGCTCCGAGGGTTATTTAGTCGCTATGGGCTCCCTGAGGTGTTAGTGAGCGATAATGGTCCTCAGTTTACCTCACACGAGTTTGACACTTTTATGAAAGGCAATGGAGTAAAGCACATTCGCTTTGCACCATTTCATCCATCAACAAATGGTCTTGCAGAACGTTTTGTACAGACATTCAAGCAGTCACTGAAGCGTTCCACTGGAACCACTTCCATACAACACCGACTGGACGCCTTTCTACTCACGTACCGTAATACTCCACACTCTACAACGAAGGAGTCCCCGTCTATGCTTTTCTTGCATCGCAAGTTGCGATCTCGATTGGACCTGCTGAAGCCTAGCGTGACGTCAGAGGTAGAGAAAGCACAAGAGGCACAGTGTGCGTATCGAGGAATGCATGCAAAAGCCAGAACGTTCAAGGTGGGAGATCCAGTTCTTGTTCGGAATTACGGGAGAGGAGAGAAGAAGTGGATACCAGAGGTTGTTTCAGCTGAGACTGGCCCTGTATCCTACACCGTCGACATCGGCGCATCGCAGCACTGGAGGCGACACGCGGACCAGATGCTGGCCAGGGTTGTTGAATTGGATACCTCTACAGACGACGGCGGAGCTGCATCGTCGTGCATCTCAGCAGACCTGCCTGTGCTGGAAAAGACTGTTCCAGAACCAGCTACGCCGGTTCCTGTGAGTGACCCCTCACCATTACCCCAGGTAACCTCAGAGGGAAACACCACATCACCTCCAGAGACTGGTAAGAGATATCCTTCTCGTATTACTAGACCACCAGAGCGTTATGTTCCATAAACGTTGTTTAAGATACTTTTAAGAGACATATATTGGACATTTTTGAATAAGAGACCTTTTTTATGTGTTAGATGAGAGAGTCACGTCTCATCAAAAGGGCAAAATAAACCCTTGACTGATTCAGGGGTTTGGGATCGTCTACTCCCAGCCTCAAGGCTAGTGTGTGTTTTTAAAATAATAAAAGTTGTTTGCTTTGTGTATCTTGGGGGTGGGTACAACATTTAGTGGGGAGGAGATGTGATGTATGGGAGTTGTATGAGTTGCATTTGCATATGCCACCCCATTGGTGGGCGCTGTATCCTGTGGCATTGCCAATAGTATAAGAGTGTGCTCATTGAACTGAACTAAAACGTGTATGTGTGCGTATGCCTGAGTAAACGAGCAAGCTAATGACCTGCAGCCGTGTGTGTCTTTGTGTTTGTTCCTCCGAGTGGTAATCTAAAGTAGAAACCCACGGACATAACACTGTGTTACTTTTACGCCGGATGTAACGGGACACACACCTTCCAAAAGGTTCAACTTTTGTCTCATCAGTCCACAGAGTATTTTCCCAAAAGTCTTGGAGATCATCAAGATGTTTTCTGGCAAAAACTGAGACGAGCCTTTGTTCTTTTTGCTCAGCAGTGGTTTTCATCTTGGAACTCTGCCATGCAGGCCATTTTTGCCCAGTCTCTTTCTTATGGTGGAGTCATGAACACTGACTTTAACTGAGGCAAGTGAAGCCTGCAGTTCTTTGGATGTTGTTGTGGGCTCTTTTGTGACCTCTTGGATGAGTCATCGCTGTGCTCTTGGTGTAATTTTGGTTGGCCGGCCACTCCTGGGAAGATTCACCACTGTTCCATGCTTTCGCCATTTGTGGACTGCTGGCTTGGGCTGTTGGTAGCCAGAGGGTGAGTCCGTACCGTTGGCCAGTTAGAGATGGAATGCCCGCTGGTGCAGTTTATGCAGTTTGATCAATTCCTGTCTGCAGTTATTAGACAAGAATGGTAGCGAGTTGGTCCCATGCACTCCACTCTACATTCATTTTGTGCATAATCATTTCTGTATGATTTTTTTTTTAAATTTAAGTTTTTGTAAAGGGTGTACATGTCATTACAGCATTGCATTGTTTACATTTTCATCACATATTCCCTTTTGACAACATTGGAAAAAAAATATTACAACACCCTTTTTTTAAGTGAAAAAAAAGAAAAATTAAAAAAAACAAAAAAACAAAACAAAACAGCAGAAAAATAAAAGAGCATCTGAGTAGCGTTGGTACAAAGAGAGGTGCCATTATTGAAATGGTGTTTGTGCAAGATTAGATCTGATGGAAGACACATATGCGTTCCAGGGTTGCCAAAAGTTCAAGAACCCATCCATGTCCTGTCTCAGTGCAAATGTCAACTTTTCCATCAAATAAATGTCCTGAATCACGTTAATCCAATCTTCAGGTGCAGGACAGTCTTTTGACATCCATTTTTTTGTTAGAGCTTTTTTACTTGCCAATATTAAAACACTGAATAAGTATTTTTCTCCTCGTCTTTCCAGTGATTTCGGTAGTAAACCCAAATACAAAGTTACAAAAGAAAAGGGAACTGTTACTTTGAATATTTTTCCCAATATTGTCTGTACATTGGTCCAATATTGGTGGATAACTGGGCATGACCAAAATACATGAAAATGATTTGCAGTCTTTTCACCACACAAGCACCAACAATTCAACCCTTTACGAGTAAATTTGTTTTGTGCAGGTGTTCTGAAAAATCTTACCAAATTTTTCCATCCAAATTCTCTCCACAGCAGGGATGAAGTACTTTTCCACTGTTGTTTATTTAGCTTTTCCCATATTTCCAGTTGTAAAGTGAAATTCCCCTCTTTTTCCCATCTCTCTTTTATATATGATGTGTTGTCTCCTTTTAAATCTTGAAGACCATGGTATATTTTAGAAGTGTATCTGATCCCTGGGATTCCTTTATATGCCATTAAGAAAACCTTCAGAACACCTGACTGGGCCCTTTCCAAATCCTCCTTTTTAAGTATTTTTTTTATGTGGTGTCTAAGCTGAAAGAACCTGAAAAGGTCTTGATTTACTAGACTTTGTTTTTTCAAATCTTCAAAACTTCTTAAAGTTTGCCCTTAAAAAAAAATTGTAATATTTTATCAGTCCGTTCTCTTTCCACTTTTTAAATCTAGTGTCTGTTTTATTAGGAGTAAAATCCTGATCATAGGAAATCCATTGCAGTAATCGATAGGGTTCTTTAGTTTGATTCTCTCTGACTATCTTGAACCAAATTTTTAGCGGGGTCTCTATCCACAGGTTAGTGTTATTCAGAAGTTTAGGTAAGGCATTATTCCCTATTATCGCCTGTAGGGGAATGTCACTTGTTATTTGGCATTCTATCTCCTTCCATTGTGTAGTGTATACTGGGTTACATATCTCTACCAAAGTTTTAATTTGCGCGACTTTAAAATAGTCCCTGATATTTGGCAGCGCAAGCCCACTTTTGTCTTTGTTTAGCTGTAGGGTTCTATATCTGATTCTAGGTCTCTTGCCCTGCCATAAGAATCTTGAGATCCTTCTGTCCAGTTCTTGCCATGTTTTTTTGGGAGGTTCTACCGGTATTGTTTGGAAAAGGTATAGAAGACGTGGAAGTATATTCATTTTGTCTGCTTCAGTTCTTTGTGCAGTACTTGGGTACTGCACAAAGAAGAAGTTCCATCTTGCTAGATCAGATTTTATTTTTGTCATCAGTGGATCATAGTTTAGTGTTATAATTTTGTTGAGTTGTTTCGGGATGTTGACCCCCAGATATTTTATAGATTCCATCTCCCAGTTAGTTTTGAATTTGCTTAGTAAATATTGATTTGGGTTATAGTTGAAAGTTAAAATTTGGGTTTTATGCATGTTCAATTCGTACCCCGATAACTCTCCATACACCAAAAAACTGAGATTAGTTCTGGAAAAGAGGTGTCCGGATGCCCCAGGTATATTAAAATGTCATCAGCAAAGAGTTCCATTTTATGTTCCTTCTGACCAAGTGTAATACCTTGAATTTTTTGATTCTGTCTTATCCATTGGCTCAGAGGTTCTATGAAGATTGCAAAGAGCAGTGGAGACAAGGGGCAGCCCTGACGACATCCTCTCTCCAGTTCAAAACATGATGATAATTTACCATTAATCCTTATTTTAGCTGTTGGTTTTTTATATAATGCCTGGATAGTTCTAATGAAGTTGTTATGAAAATTGAAACTGGACAAGATTCTATATAAGAAAGACCAGTCAACTGAATCAAATGCATTTTCAGCGTCTAATCCCAGTATGGCTGCATTTAAATTATATTTTTTTATATGATGAATTATGTGTAAAGTGCGTCTAATGTTATCTTGTGTCTGTCTTTGTCTTATAAAACCTGTTTGGTCTAAATGAATTAAGTCTGTCAGTATATTTTCTAACCTTTTGGCAAGGATAGCGGTAAAAAGTTTATAGTCCTGATTTAACACACTGATTGGTCTGTAGTTGGAGCAGTCCAATTTATCCTTTTCAGGTTTAGGTATGACTGCAATGATCTCTTCTCTCCAGGAGGGGAGGATTTCCCCTGTGTGAAGGACATAGTTAAATGTTTTCAGGAGGAGAGGAGATAGTTGCTGTTTAAAAGTTTTGTACCACTCTGCTGTATAACCATCTGCTCCTGGGGATTTTTTAGCTTTAAGTTTCATAATTGCTTTTTCTAATTCTTTAGGTTGTATTCCTGCCAATAGTTTTTTATTTTGTGACTCAGTAAGTTGGGGAAGATTTAATGTATTTAGGAAGGTTTCAGATGTGTCTTTTTTTGTGTTTTTTGAGGGAGTACAAGTTCTTGTAGTAACTCTTGAAGCTTTTATGAATTTCCTGAATTCTAAATTTATTTCCTTTGATACTGGGTCTCTGATTTTGTAGATTGGTGTCTCCGTTTGTTGTTTCCTCAATTTATAGGCTAGTAATTTTGCCGATTTGCTACCTCTTTCATAATATTTTTGTTTCAGAAATGTAAGTTTCTTCTGGATTTCTGTTGTGTAGATCTTGTTTGTTTTTTTATTTCCTTAATTTTGAGCGAGTCATTAGAATGAGTGTTGTTTTTGTGCTCTTTTTCTAGTTTCTTAAGTTCTGACTCTAGTGTGATTAGTTTTTCTTGTCTCAATTTCTTTTGGAGTGCCATTTTTACAATAATCTTTCCCCTTAATTACAGCTTTGCATGCGTCCCACAGTATTAAAGGGGATACTTCTCCATTATCATTTTCTTCCAAATATCTGAGAATATCTGACTCCAATTCATCTTTCAGTGGTCCTTTCAGCACATTTGAGTTTAACCTCCAAGAAAATGTATTATTTGTGTATTTTTGGATATTTAAGTCCATATAGATCGGACTGTGGTCAGAGAGATCCATCAGTCCTATTTTACATGTTTTTACTCTTCCAATGTCTATATTAAACATAAAAAAAATAGTCAATCCTTGAATATGATGAATGTGGTGCTGAGTAAAATATATAATCTTTTACACTGGGGTTGAATTCCCTCCACACGTCACAGATTCCCATTTCATTTAGTAGCATCCTAGTTTTTCTACTTTGAATGTTATTTTTTTTTTTTTTTTAATTTAAGTTTTTGTAAAGGGTATACAGGTCGTTACAGCAATGCATTGTTTACATTTTCATCACATGTTCCATTATTTTCTGATATCTGACAACATTGGAAGAGTAATTCTTACAACACCCCCTTTTTTTTTTAAAGTGAAAGAAAAAGTGAAATTAAAGAGAAAAAAAAAACAAAAAACAAAAACAAACAAACCAGCAAAAAACAAACAAAAAGAAAAAGTAAGTAAATAAAGGTAAAAGAGCATCTGAGTAGAGTTGGAACAAAGAGCGGAACCATTATTGAAATGGTGTTTGTCAAAGATTAGATCTAATGGAAGACACATATGAGATCCAGGGTTGCCAAAAGTTCATGAACCCATCCATGTCCTGTCTCAGTGCGAATGTCAACTTTTCCATCGAGTAAATGTCTTGGATCACGTTAATCCAATCTTCAGGTGTAGGACAGTCCTTCAACATCCATTTTTTAGTTAGAGCTTTTTTACTTGCCAATATTAAAACACTGAATAAGTATTTTTCTCCTCGTCTTTCCAGTGAGTCCGGTAGTAATCCCAAATACAAAGTTACAAAAGAAAGGGGAACTGTTATTTTGAATATTTTCCCCAATATTGTCTGTACATTGGTCCAATATTGGTGGATAACTGGGCATGACCAAAACACATGAAAATGATTTGCAGTCTTTTCACCACACAGGCGCCAACAGTTCAACCCCTTATGGGTAAATTTGTTTTGTGCAGGTGTTCTGAAAAATCTTACCAAGTTTTTCCATCCAAATTCTCTCCACTGCAGGGATGAGGTACTTTTCTATTGCTGTTTATTTAGCTTTTCCCATATTTCCAGTTGTAAAGTGAAATTCCCCTCTTTTTCCCATCTCTCTTTTATATATGATGTGTTGTCTCCTTTTAAGTCTTGAAGACCTTGGTATATTTTAGAAATGTATCTGATCCCTGGGATCCCTTTATATGCCATTAAGAAGACCTTCAGAACACCTGACTGGGCCCTTTCCAAATCCTCCTTTTTAAGTATATTGTTTATGTGGTGTCTAAGCTGAAAGAACCTGTAAAGGTCTTGATTTATTAGGCCTTGTTTTTTCAAATCTTCAAAACTTCTTAAAATTTGCCCTTTAAAAAAATCGTAATATTTTATCAGCCCTTTCTCCTTCCATTTTTTAAATCTGGTGTCTTTTTTATTAGGAGTAAAGTCTTGATCATAGGCAATCCATTGCAGTAATCGATAGGGCTCTTTAGTTTGATTCTCTCTGACTATCTTAAACCAAATTTTTAGCGGGGTCTCTATCCACGGGTTAGTGTTATTCAAAAGCTTAGGTAAGGCATTGTTCCCTATTATCGCCTGTAGGGGGATGTCACTTGTTATTTGGCATTCGATCTCCTTCCATTGTGCAGTGTAGACTGGGTTACATATCTCTACTAAAGTTTTAATTTGTGCGGCTTTAAAGTAGTCCCTGATATTTGGCAGCGCGAGCCCACCTTTGTCTTTGTTTAGCTGTAAGGTTCTATATCTGATTCTAGGTCTCTTGCCCTGCCATATGAATCTTGAGATCCTTCTGTCCAGCTCCTGCCATGTTTTTTTGGGAGGTTCTACCGGTATTGTTTGGAAAAGGTATAGAAGACGTGGAAGTATATTCATTTTGACTGCTTCAATTCTTTGTGCAGTACCTAAGAATGGTATCATATTCCATCTTGCTAGGTCAGATTTTATTTTTGTCACCAGTGGATCATAGTTTAGTGATATAATTTTGTTGAGTTGTTTCGGGATATTGACCCCCAGATATTTCATAGATTCCGACTCCCAGTTAGTTTTGAGTTTGCTTAGTGAATAATGATTTGGGTCATAGTTGAATGTTAAAATTTGGGTTTTATGCATGTTTAATTTGTACCCCGATAAATCTCCATACTCTGAAAAAACTGAGGTTAGTTCTGGTAAAGAAGTGTCCGGCTGCCCTAGGTATATTAAAATGTCATCAGCAAAGAGTGCTATTTTATGTTCCTTCTGACCAAATGTAATACCTTGAATTTTTTGATTCTGTCTTATCCATTGGCTCAGAGGTTCTATGAAGATCGCAAAGAGCAGTGGAGACAGGGGGCAGCCCTGACGACATCCTCTTTCCAGTTCAAAAGATGATGATAAATTACCGTTAATCCTTATTTTAGCTGTTGGTTTTTTATATAATGCCTGTATAGTTCTAATGAAGTTGTTATGAAAATTGAAACTGGATAAGGTTCTATATAGAAAAGACCAGTCAACCGAATCGAATGCTTTTTCAGCATCTAGTCCCAATATGACTGCATTTAAGTTATATTTTTTTATATGATGAATAATGTGTAAAGTGCGTCGAATGTTGTCTTGTGTCTGTCTTTGTCTTATAAAACCTGTTTGGTCTAAATGAATTAGGTCTGTCAGTATATTTTCTAACCTTTTTCCGTACAGAGGGAGCTGAGGAGAAAGATCAGAGAAGGCAAGGACAGCTTCAGGAAGAAGATGGAGGACAAGTTGCAACAGAGCGACATCAGCGGGGTCTGGAGAAACCTCAAAACCATCTCTGGGCTCCAGAATACCTCCTCCCAGGCCACGGGGGGCAGGGAGTGGGCGAACAACCTGAATCTGTTTTTCAATAGGTTTGACCAACCGCCCTCCCCCCTGACTGCACAACAACCACTGCTGCCTCTAAAGAAATCAAGTCCTGCTGCCCACTCCCCACTCCACCAACACCCCCCCACCCCCAATACACAGCCCCCCATCCTGACCCTGACCAGGACCCAGGTGAGGACGGAGCTGAGGAAGATCAAGGCGAGGAAGGCGTCGGGACCGGACGGCATCAGCGCAAAGCTCCTCAAGTCCTGTGCAGACCAGCTGTGTGGGATTGTGACGTACATCTTCAACCTGAGCCTGAAGCTGGGGAGGGTACCACAGCTGTGGAAAACATCTTGTGTGGTACCTGTACCAAAAACTTCCCACCCCAAAGACCTGAACAGCTACAGACCGGTGGCCTTGACGTCCCACTTGATGAAGACCCTGGAGAGACTGCTCCTTGCTCACCTCCGCCCCCTGGTGGAACCAGCGATGGATCCACTCCAGTTCGCCTACCAGCATGGCATTGGGGTGGAGGATGCGGTGATCTTCCTCCTTCACCGTTCTCTGTCCCACCTGGAGAAGCCCGGGAATATGGTGAGGATCATGTTCTTTGACTTCTCCAGTGCTTTCAACACCATCCAACCGATGATCCTGAAGGACAAGCTGCTGCGCGCAGGGGTGGACCAGCACCTGTCATCTTGGATCCTGGACTACCTCACGAACCGGCCTCAGTTTGTGAGAACCCGGGACTGTGTGTCCGACACGATCATCAGTAGCACGGGGGCCCCCCAGGGAACGGTGCTGGCTCCCTTCCTGTTCACTCTTTATACTGCGGACTTCTCACACAACACAACACACTGCCATCTACAGAAGTTCTCTGATGACTCTGCAATCGTTGGCCTCATCTCCAATGGAGATGAAGCTGAGTACAGAGGGCTTATCCAGGACTTTGTAGACTGGTGCCATCGGAACTGCCTCCAGATCAACGCAAGGAAAACTAAGGAGCTGGTGGTGGACTGCCGCAGGCATGGGCAGCCCCTCACAGCACCAGTAAATATACAGGGAACAGACATCGAGATGGTGACATCCTATAAGTACCTGGGTGTTCATCTGAACAATAAACTAGACTGGTCACACAATACTGACGCACTCTACAAGAAGGGACAGCGCAGGCTGTTCCTGCTGAGGAGACTCAGGTCTTTTGGTGTACAAGGGGCGCTGCTGAACACATTCTATGACACGGTGGTGGCATCAGCCATCACTTTTGGAGTGGTCTGCTGGGGCAGTGGCATTACAGCAGCCGATAGGAAGAGACTGAACAAACTGATTAAGAAAGCTAGCTCTGTCCTGGGGCAGCGCCTTGATCCGGTGGAGGAGATAGGAGAGAGAAGGACGGTGGCTAAACTGTCATCTCTGCTGGAGTCTGAGTTCCACCCTATGCAGGACGTACTGAATGCACTGAGGAGCTCATTTAGCAGCAGACTACATCATCCCAGGTGCACAACCGAGAGGTTTCGTAGGTCCTTCCTACCAACGGCTGTCAGACTGTACAACCTAAGCAGGGCTGCTCGCAGAGATGGCAAAAAGACGTAACAAACTAATAGTTTTTAAATGCAAAAGATGCAATAGACTTACACAATGGTCCCCTCCGGCATACAACTAGGAAAATACCGGTCGCTATGGAGGGTGAGAATATGTATGGGCACATAATCATACCATGTAGGATAACTAAGTAGAGGGTTATGCTGTTTCATCCCATCTAGCAACAATGCTCTGCACTGTGTGTGTTTATATATTTACATATTTATTCCATCTAGCTACAATGCTCAGCACTGGGTGTGTTCATATTTATATATCTATATATTTATTCCATCTAGCTACAATGCTCCACACTGTGTTTTTATATATCTATATATTTATTCCATCTAGCTACAATGCTCCTCACTGTGTGTGTTTATATACTTACATATTTATTCCACCTAGCTGCAATGCTCCGTACTGTGGGTGTTTATATATTTACATATTTGTTCCATCTAGCTACAATGCTCCTCACTGTGTGTGTTTATATACTTACATATTTATTCCACCTAGCTGCAATGCTCCGTACTGTGGGTGTTTATATATTTACATATTTGTTCCATCTAGCTACAATGCTCTGCACTGTGTGTTTATATATTCATATATTTATTCCATCCAGCTACAATGCTCTGCACTGTGTCTTTGTGTATATATATATATTTTATAGTAATATGTACATATGTATATGAGCTGCTCTTGCTCGCTTGTTTTTGTTTCCTTGCCTTCTGATTGTTGCTCTGAGTGTTGCTATCCCTGTGCTGTTGCAATCCTGGAATTTCCCCATTGTGGGACTAATAAAGGCTTATCTTATCTTATCTTATCTTTTGGCAAGGATAATGGTAAAAAGCTTATAGTCCTGATTTAGTACACTGATTGGTCTGTAGTTGGAGCACTCTAGTTTATCCTTTTCAGGTTTAGGTATAACTGCAATGACCCCTTCTCTCCAGGAGGGGGGGATTTCCCCTGTGTGGAGGACATAATTAAATGTTTTCAGGAGGAGAGGAGATAGTTGCTGTTTAAAGGTTTTGTACCACTCTGCTGTATAGCCATCAGCTCCTGGGGATATGTTAGCTTTAAGTTTCATAATTGCTTTTTCCAATTCTTTAGGTTGTATTTCTGACAGCAGTGTTTTATTTTGTGACTCCGTAAGTTGGGGAAGGTTTAATGTGTTTAGGAATGCCTCGGATGCGTTTTTATATTTTTTGTGGGAGTATAAGTTCTTATAGTAATTCTCGAAGCTTTTAAGAATATCCTGAATTCTGAATTTTATTTCCTTTGATACTGGGTCTCTGATTTTGTAGATTGCTCTTTCTGTTTGATGTTTCCTCAATTTATAGGCTAGCAATTTTGCCGATTTACTGCCTGCTTCATAGTATTTTTGTTTCAGAAATGTAAGTTTCTTCTGGATTTCTATTGTGTAGATCTCATTTATTTGGTTTTTAATTTCCTTAATCTTGAGCGAGTCAGTAGAATGAGTGTTGCCTTTGTGTTCTTTTTCTAGGTTCCTAAGTTCTGACTCTAATGTGGATAGTTTTTCTTGTCTTAGTTTCTTTTGGGTTGCCAGTTTTGCAATAATCTTTCCTCTTATTACAGCTTTGCATGCATCCCACAGTATTAAGGGGGATACTTCTCCATTATCGTTTTCTTCCAAATATCTGAGAATATCTGATTCCAATTCATCTTTCAATGGTCCTTTCAGGACATTTGAATTTAACCTCCAAGAAAATGTATTATTTGTGTATTTTTGGATATTTAAGTCCATGTAGATCGGACTGTGGTCAGAGAGATCCATCAGTCCTATTTTACACGTTTCTACTCTTCCAATGTCTCTATTAAACATAAAAAAATAGTCAATCCTTGAGTAAGATGAATGTGGAGTTGAGTAAAATGTATAGTCTTTTACACTGGGGTTGAATTCCCTCCACACATCACAGATTCCCATTTCTTTTAGTAGCATCCGAGTCTTCCTGCTTTGGGTGTTAATTTGATGTGGAGAATTACCAGAAGCATCCCATTATGGATTCAGTCTGAGATTGAAGTCCCCACCACATATCACTAAACCTTGAGCTTTAGTTATCATTAGGTCAAATACATTTTTATAAAATTTCCAGTTAGCCCCTGGGGGAGCATACACATTCAGCAGGGTGATATCTTCTCCCTCTAGCCGCCCAGTTACCAAACTGTATCTCCCTTCTTTATCTTTGTGTTCTGATTTTTTTTCAAATGTAATTTTGGTTGATATCAATGTCGCTACTCCCCTCCTCCTCCCTGATTTATATGAAGATGAAGAGATCATTTTAAACCCTTGTCTACTGAGTTTAGTGTGCTCCACGTCTGTTAGGTGGGTTTCTTGTAAAAATATTATTCCTGCTTTGTCTTTTTTCATTTTGCCTAGAATCTTGGATCTTTTAACTGGATTCAGGATTCCTTTTACATTATATGAAATTATTTTGGTTACACCCTGTTTCTCCATTGTGTTGTTTTGTTTAGTATAACTGTGTGGTGGCCCTCTTTTGTGCTACTCAGAAACTGAAAGAACATTAAGAACAAGAAAAACATTAAGAACATAGTGTATAAAACTTTAAAACAAAAAACTGTCAAAAGAACTTCCTGAGCTGAGGTCTTTTTAAAGACCCTGGAAGAGCCTTGATAGAGTGAAGGCTCTGAGGGGAATTCCTCAAACTCTGTTACGTGTTGAGGGCCCTCTCTTACCCCTGTAAGTTGTCCCATGCTTTTAACGTGAGTTTCAGAACCCAATCCGAACTTGTAATGATTTTTTTTTTCCTTTTATGCCTATACTCTGTGAAATTGTGTGCACCCTCCCACCCCCATCACATCAAACATTCACGCAAAAACAGTATTTGTTAGTGTGAGGAGAACATGTGGATCATTGTCACATTTCTATTTTAACAAGTTTTTTTTTTTTTTAATTAAAAAGACTTATTTGTTTCAAATATTATGACTGTTCCATGAAATGTTTTACCACATGCTGAATACGCATCTCCTTTAATGTTTGTTACCTTGTATGAGGGGGGTTGGATGTGCAGATTGATTAAAAAAAAAAAAAAAAAAAAAAAGGTCGCTATTCCAACCTGAAAACGGACAGTTTATCCGCAACGCTCTGGCGCTGGGTTTCCCGCTGCTGGCCCGTGGATTTTGAAGGTCTTTGTGTTGTCCATGTTTGCGCTTTGATCTTCTCACTCGGGTCTGCTGCGGGTTTAAATACCGTTACCGGGAGCCCTCTTCTCGCCATGTCAGCTGTTGCTTCTTCCGCCGAATTATAGAGACGTGTTTCTTCACCGTAGAAGACCCTTAACTTCGCAGGAAATGGCGTCTGAAAGCGCAGTTTCTTCTCTCTTAGCACCTTTTTCGCGTCATTGTATTCCCTGCGCTTTTTAAGGACCTCCGGGGCGTAATCGTGTTCCACGAAGACTTTTCTTTCCTGGTTCATAAATCCTTTTTTCTGCCAAGCCAGTCTTACCACCTCTTGTTTTATTTTAAAATTGGAAAATCTTACCAACACCGAACGTGGGGGCGCTTCCGCCGCTGGCCTAGCGGCTAATGAACGATGTGCCTTTTCTACGTTTAAGTCGGTGGTTTGTGGAATATCCAATTTCTCTCTTAGTAAAGATTCCACGCATTCTGCCATTGAGTTAAAACCGTTTTCGGCTCCTTCTATCAGACCATGAATTCTTATATTGTCTCTTCTCTCTCTTCCTTCTTGGTTGGCTAGCTTAGCCTCTATAGATGCTTGTCTTTTGCGTAGGTCCAGCACAGAATCTTCGAGCACTTTTATTCGTTCCTCTGTTTCCAAGATTCGGTTCTCGGCCTGGTCCACTCTGCTGTTTGTCCTTTTCAATTCTTCTCTGAATTCCCGAAATTCGGCCGTAACCTCTCGGCGAAATCGTCGTAGCTCTTCAAATAGTGATTTCAGGCTAACCTTTTTGTTAGCTACCACCAGTTCCTCGTCTTCTGAACGGAGATCTTCCAGTTCAGATTCTCCGGCCGATACGTGTCCTGGCCTGGTGAATTTCAGTTTCTTCTGTTTTCCTTTAGACATGATGATTTTGTCCTTTGATTTTCACTCCTCCAAAAATCCGTTAAGTTTGATTTTCAAGGTGTTATCTTGGATTGGGTCTGAGAGCTTCAGTGTTAAGCTGCAGTCGCCATGGCATCCAGACCGGAAGTCTTGAATGTTATTTTGATGTGGAGAATTACCTGATGCATCCCAGTATGGGTTCAGTCTTAGATTGAAGTCTCCACCACATATCACTAAACCTTGGGCTTTAGTTATCATTAGGTCAAATACATTTTCATAAAATTTCCAGTTAGCCCCTGGAGGTGCATATACATTTAGCAGGGTGATATCTTCTCCCTCTAGCCGACCAAGTACCATGCTAAATCTCCTTTCTTTATCTTTGTGTTCTGATTTTTTTTCAAATATAATTTTGGTTGATATCAATGTCGCTACCCCCCTCCTCCTCCCTGACTTATAGTATATGAAGATGAAGAGATCAGTTTAAACCCTTGTCTATTTAGTTTAGTGTGTTCCAAGTCTGTTTGGTAGGTCTCCTGTAAAAAATATTATTCCTGCTTTGTCTTTTTTCATTTTGCCTAGAATCTTGGATCTTTTAAACTGTTGCACTCCTGTGTACCGCGGACGGGCATGTCTCTGCGTCCTAGAGCACACGAGGGCGCTCTCGTGCGCTCTAGGACGCACTAGGGCGCTGCGTCCAAGCGCGCACTGAAAAAAAAAAAGCTGCATTTCCGTTCTTCCACTACAGACACAGCCGCGAACAGATCAGATATGATTGACCTCTTATTCGACTAATAAGAGCCTTGAATTGGGTTTCTGAAACCTTGAAGAACCAATGACTGAAAACCTAGCAAGAAGGACCCGCCTACCAACGCTGTGAATGCAGCGAGCCAATTGAAGCACAGAAGTTCGCAAGCTGTTTTGTGTAAGGCTGGGTGAAGACAGACTGCTGCAGCAGATGAAAAAAGGACCCGCAGGAAGAACCTGCCACAGACCCAGCAGCACGGAGACCACCCACAAGTGCGACCTGTGTGACAGGGACTGCCATTCGCACATCGGCCTGTTCAGCCACAGGCGGTGCTTTTTTTTTTTTATTCCAGCAGACTAGACGTTTAGGATTCTCTTCCATGGTCATCATAGACCGACGGAGGCCGACGATGAAGGCTGGGTGACACACACGCGTTCGCCAGTCTTTTTGAATTACTACTGTTATTTGTTTTTAAAAATCGTTGGCCAAAACCGCAATCATGGAAGCGCAAAACTGCAATAATGGAATTATGTTTTGACCGGGTCGCGAGACCAGAACCACGAGTCGTAACAAGCGGACTAGCGTTGCGTTAGTCTGACAATGAGGAAGAAGTTCGCCAGCTACGCTGCTGCTGTGAAGAGGTAAGTGTTATAAGCTAAATTATTCTTTATCCCTGAAAATTGTAATCAAAAATGACTTTTGACCGATCGGTAAATTACAGCTGTGCGTCATCGCCACATGACGGACCGCTGCGCAACGGGCGATGTCCGTCCTCTGTAGCGAGGGGGGGGCAATCCCCCCCCCCCCACACACACACACAGCCCTGAGTGTCACCTTTCATTAGAGCCCAAGATGAAGCTTCTATATTGAATCATTCAAAAGTTACAGACGTTTTTCCAAACTGTGCCATTTGGCACAATTTGGCACAGTTCAAAAACGCCTGGGAACTACCTGAGAACAAAGCTGTGTAATATATTCATTTTTTGTGGTATTGTTACAAAATTTTGACCTCAGCTGGATAACACTTTGTTCTACATTTCTGTTGCATTTTCCAGCCCGGATCTGAAGCTGTGTGTTATTTGCAAGCATTTGTATCCAAAAAAACACCCAGGCGAAATTTATTTTCTTCAAGTTCAGTATGTTTAGATGACTGTTACTCAGTTGCCGGAGCACTTCGAGAGATTATGACTGTTTTGCCAAAATATTCAAAGTGTTTTCTTTTAAATGAGACCAACCCCATGAAGATGCTGCAAAGGGTTGAAGAACAGCTTTTGATTTACTTTGGGCACGTTATTTTTTGGCGTTTTTAGGGAAATTGACCGGAGTGCAAGGGGTTAACTGGTGGATTCAGGATCCCTTTTACATTATATGAGATTATTTTGGTTGAACCCTGTTTCTCCATTGTATTGTCTTCTTTAGTATAATAGTATAGTGGCCCTCTTTTACGCTACTCAAAAGCTGAAAGAACATTATGAGCATAAAAAACATTAAGAACATAGTATATAAAACTTTAAAACATAAAACTGTCAAAAAATCTTCCTGAACTGAGGTCTTTTTAGCGACCTTAGAGGAACCTTGACGGTGTGTTGGCTCTGAGGGAAATTCCTCAAACTTTGTTACGTGTTGAGGGCCCTCTCTTACCCCTGTAAGTTGTCCCATGCTTTTAACGTGATTTTCAGATCCCAATCCGAACTTGTATAGATTTTTTATTTTTTTTATGCCTTTACCCTATGAAATTATGCGCAACCTCCCACCACCATCACAGCAAACAATCACGGTAATACAGTATTTGTTAGTGTGAAGAGTTCATGTGGTTCATTGTCACATTTCTATTTTAACAAGTTTTTTTTTTTGAGACTTATTTGTTTCTAATATTATGACTGTTCCATGAAATGTTTTACCACTTCATATTTGCTTATTCTGCATCTCCTTTAATGTTTGTTACCTTGTAGGAGGAGGGGTGGATGTGCATATTGACTAAAAATATTGTTATTCCCTCCTGAAAGCCTCCAGTTTTTCCTTAAAGCCCTGGCGCTGGGTTTCCCGCTGCTGGCCCGTGGATTTTGAGGGTCTCTGTGTGCACCACATTTGAGCCTTGATTCTTTCGATCAGGTCTGCTGCGGGTTTATACACCGGTACCGGGAGCCCTCTTCTCATCATATCCCTGGTTGCTTCTTCCGCCGAATTGTAGAGACATGTCTCTTCCCCGTAAAAAACCCTCAGCTTCGCTGGGAATGGAGTTTGAAAATGCAGTTTCTTCTCTCTTAGTGCCTTTTTAGCGTCATTGTATTCCCAACGTTTTTTAAGGACCTCCGGGGCGTAGTCCTGCTCCACAAAAACTTTTCTTTCTTGGTGCATAAATCCTTTTTTCTGCCAAGCCAGTCTCAAAACCTCTTCTTTTGTTCTAAAGTTGGAAAACTTCACCACCACCGATCGCGGGGGAGCTTCCGCCAAAGGCCTTGGAGCTAATGAACGGTGCGCCCTTTCTATTTTCAAGTCGGTGGATTGGGGAATTTCCAACTTTTCTCTCAGTATGGTTTCCACGCATGCAGCCATTGTGATGAAACCGTCCTCAACTCCTTCTTTCAGACCATGAATTCTTATGTTGTCCCTTCTTAGTCTTCCTTCCATGTCGGTTAGCTTAGCCTCCAGTCTTGTCTGTCGATTAAGTAATTCCAGCGTGGTTTCTTCCAGCCCTTTTATTCTTTCCTCTGCTTCTATGATTCAGGCCTCAGCCTGGTCCCCTCTGTTGTTTGTCCTTTTTATTTCGTCTTTAAGTTGACGAAATTCGGCCCCACACTCTCGGCGAAATTCTCTTAATTCTTGAAGTATCGTTTTTAAGCTAGCCGTGTTGTTAGCCTCATTTTGCTCCTCCATTTCTGAGAGGTTATTGTCTTTGAGGTCAGTTTCTCCGGCTGATGCGTATCTTGGCCTGGTAAATGTTGATCTCTTCTTTTTTCCTTTAGGCATAATAACTTTGTCTTTTGATTTTCACTCTTCCATAAATCCGTTAAATCTGATTTTCATGGTATTTTCACGGATGGGATCTGGGAGCTTCAGCGTTAAGCTGCTACCACCATAGTGTCCAGACCGGAAGTCAGCATTAAAGTTTTAAAAAAAACTTTTAATAACAAAATATTGCTAAAATATAAAATGATGCACTACAATGGGTCTCAGATATTTGTAAATGTGTCCTGTTATAGTACTGCATGAGTTTATTGACGATACACAGAAGAAATTCAATGTTACACTGAACTCCATCACTGAACAGTGACATAAACTAAAATAATTGATGACTGAACAACTCCCATTCCCCAAAGTGAAGATACACTATTATCTTGAATATAAGTGACAAAAGATCAGACAAATAAGTAATCTGACAAACAGATAAACAAGGGATCTAAAACAGTTGCTAATATTGGATGTCCTATTCATTTTCAATATTTAGGTATTCTGTAATTAATATTCACACAATCAAAGCTTAGTGCTATTTACTCCCTTTTACATTTGTCAAAGTCTAACATGTGATTGCCTACATATAGGCTACACTTCTTTGTATTCCACTTTCAAACACAGCTTACATTTGGGCCTGTAAAACCTGAGTGGGATACCCGTTTCAGACAGGAATACTTGCATTCTATGGACACTTTAGTGACTTCTGAAAGAAATTAAATTGTCATGAGTGCCCCTGCGGGGCAGGAAAGACAGACCCACTCGCAGGCTGTGTAAATGCAATTTATTGGAAAAGGGAAAAAATACACTGTGCTCCAACCAGCCTCTCCTGGCGAGCAAAATACAGCATAACAAGGAACGCTCAAAAACCCTAAAGGTGAGCGGGAGAGAAAAGAAACCACTGAACACTCTAACTAATAAACTGGTGAGTGTAGAGTTACTTACAGAGAGAATTACAGCAGAGCTGATCGCACTCTGGTGGAGGGATTGAAGACAATTCAAAATAGCCGCAAGGCAGAGTGAAACTCACCGAACTTAAATACAAAACAGAAATGAGTTGCAGGTGCGAATCATGAGCGAGCCGTGACCTAATTATCAAGCCGCCACAGCTGAGCAGGCAGAGCAGGCAGTGGCAGCTGGTAGGGAGAGTCTGGTGAGGAGGGGGAAGACTCTGTCATACTCCAAACAAATATACAAGAATAATCACAAAATAATGACAGCAACCAATCAAACTAGGAAGTAGGGTGAGGATCTGAACTCAGAGAAACCCTGAGTTCAGATACATGACATAAATAGGCTTTTCCAATCGATACAGTAGTTGTATCTAAGACACATCTTGGATGACTTACACCCTGACCTGACTATGGGTTTGGGGTCAAAATGTCAAAGGTCAAAGTTAACATTCCATTTGCATGATGATAAATGCTAAATTTACTATTACTGTACAATGAGTAAAGCTCGGGCCACCAAACCTGGTATCCAGGTTCACCTTGGGATCATGACCTCAGACTATGGTTTTTGGGGTCAAAAGTCAAGGTTAAGTTTCTCTATGCCTTACAACTGTACAATGAGTAAAGCTAGGGTCACCCAACTTGGTACACAAGTTTACCCTGAAAATTGCTCTCCCGTCAGTAAGTAGCTATTGGGATCTTCAAAGAAAGCAGAGGTGGGAGATATTGTACTCGCCTCAGAGTGCGCTTATCTAGCATTTTGGGTTGGTCGGGTGATGTGAAATTTTTTCTGTATAAGAAGGGTGCCAAGGCTCAAATGCTTTAAATCAGGGATGGGCCTGCCCCCTCATCCACTGCGGGCCGCCAGTCCATTTCCAAAAATTAATTATTTATTTGTATCACGTTTGGAACTGCATTCTTAAATGCAGTTATAGAGTCTGTCAGCAGAGGGATCAGAACCTAAGTGCCGTTCTCTGCAAGTGGTAGTCTCGTGAGAGTGAGGGAGGGAGTCATAGAGATAGTGGGAGCAGCAATGTGCACCATAGTGTTATCAGGTATGTTTTGCATGCTAAGACCGCATTTATAGGCTGTAAACAACAGTAAATGTATAAGTAGGCTGCTTTTAAACTAGAATAAATTATACAGCTGAGGAGCTGTAGCATTTATTCTTGTGGGGCAGGTGAAGCCTCATGGAGCTTGGAGGCTTTCCTTAATTGTGCAGAAAAAGATGACAAGCTTTGAGGTTTCTTTCTAAGGAGCACGACCGAAGCACACTGTTTCAATCCCATGTCAGCAATAAAAGTTCAAAGACTGGTTGTTGTAATCTGCTGATTTTTTTGTTAATTTATACCAGTGGCTCTTAAACTTTTTTTTAATTCCCCATTTTGGGGAGCCAGACATTACCAAGCCCACACAGCTATTTCTCTGCCCCTCCACACCCACAATGAATCCAAGAGCAAGCTAAGCCTTGTCATATTTCCTTTTCTTCTTGGCTTCTTTCGTTAATTATCATCCACAATTGCTCGTTGCTCATCATTTTGATGGAGACTTTTAAAAATTAGGTCATGATATAATTTTATCCATCTATCCATGTTCTACTACTTAATCCTTTTCGGGTCATTGGGGGGCTGGAGCCTATCCCAGGATCTTTGAGCAAGAGGCAGGGTACACCCTGACCAGATCGCCAGTCCATTGCAGGGCAGATATAATTTTATCAGTAATTTTAATTGTAATATGCTAAAACACTGAGTAGCTTTTGTTTTCATTTGCATTTTCAGTTTTAATTGTAAAACTTTTAACTTTGCAGGAAAGTAACCCCCCCCCAAAAAAAACAAACAAACAAACAAAAAACAAATGGTAGGTTTACATGTAAATCTGGCCCTCGGGAAGTGAGGAAAAAATTTTGTGGTCTTCACTACCACCAAAGTTGCCTATCCCTGATTTAAATGAATGCAGTTACACAGAATTTCCAAATATACGAGATAAATACTTTAAGAGAGGGTTATTCATTGAAAGGGTAAATAACTTGACAAAAAATATCCATAATGTAACGTGATATACAGTCATGTGAAAAAATTAGGACACCCTATGAAAGCCTGTGTTTGTTTTTTTTTTTGTTTTTTTACATATTTGGACATATGGATATTTGATATCAATTTTAACAATACTGGGAGATTCAAGTAATATAACTAAATTAAAACTGAAGAAAAGACTTTTTAAAATTATGTGTAAAATGTAATTTGAAAAACATGCAATTTCTGGTGAGGAATAAATTAAGACACCCCCACATTTAGTCCCACTTAAAATGTCTAAAATTACACACAGGTATATCACATCAGGTGCACATGATTAGAACATCGTTACTCAGCATTTTGAAGGAGGCTTGTCCTATTTAAACCTCAGACATTTAGCTTGGTGTGCTCCTGACTGTTGAAGTGAGAGTAAACACCATGGTGAGATTGAAAGAGCTGTCTGAGGCCTTCAGAAAGAAGATTGTAGCAGCTTATGAGTCTGGTAAGGGAATTAAAAAGATCTCAAAAGAATTTGAAATCAGCCATTCCACTGTCCGGAAAATAGTCTGCAAGTGGAGGACATTCAAAAGAACTGCTGTAGAGACAAATGATCAGGCAAGGCAACGAGCTGGATCAACACAGACTTTATTTCTCTCTAACAGAACAAGGTTACAGAACGAACGCCCAGGCCACTGTGCATCTCACTTAAGTACCTTTATTCATTTGCATAAAGGACTGGGGCTCTGCTTTCATACCTATTACATAACAAAGCGTGTGCGGTGCATTAACATAACATTACACTGGTGCCACACTTCACTCCCTTCCCAGCGGCCCAGCATCTCCTCTTCTCCCCGGGGGGTTCCCAACCTTTGCTGCTCCGTCTGGACCCCCCGGCGGCCTCTCTTGTCATGGTCCATTACTCTCTGGGTGGAGAAACCTAACACCTTCCCCCCCCCCCCCCGAACACCCAGAATGGGCGACCCCCACCGGGGGGGTCGCCGGTCACGTTGAACTGCCCCACTGGTGGGGTGCCCCGGGGGGCACATCAGTCTGTGGGGGAAAAGGGAGAGAGGGAGAAAACACATTCTCTTCACGTGTGCTGGTCTCTGCTGAGGAATTACCAACTTGCAGAGTCCCCACTGGGGAACGTCCACGCCGTGGAGCCTGGGCCAACACTACCTGGCCGTCTGCTAACACAAAGGCGAGCTTAAGCCTGTCAATGCAGACAGTCTTTCTACGCACCCCCCCCCCCCCCAAGTCTAATACGAAATGTTTAGCCCCAAGTTCCAGCACTCTGAACGGCCCGTCATATGGTGGGCGCAGCGGGGTCCGGTGCACATTGTGCCTAACAAAAATGAAAGAGGCGTTCTGCAAACTTCTTGGAACGAATGTGCTGGGAAAACAGTGGTGGGCTGGGCCCAGCACACTCCCCACCTCTGTGTTGCGTAGAGAATGCGTGGGCGGCTCGGCCTCGGGTGCAGGGTTGTCCAGTAAAAATTCCCTGGGGATCCACAACAGTTGGGAAAAAACGAGTTCTGCTGGGGAGGCTGCTAAATCCTCCTTCGGTGCGGAATGCAACCCTAAAAGAACCCAAAGCAGGCAGTCTACCCAATTTGCATCCGTGAGTGAAGCTCTGAACGCTGCTTTAAGTGACCTGTGGAACTGCTCGCACAACCCGTTGGCCTGGGGGTTGTATGCGGTAGTGCGGTGAATGTTGACCCCTAGGCTCCGGGCCATTGCGGACCAGAGTTCCGACACGAACTGCGGGCCTCTGTTGGACGTGATGTCCGAAGGGGATCCAAAATGTGCCACCCAAGTTGACAAAAAAGCATGTGCTACTTCCCCGGACGTGGTAGAAGCCAACGACACCGCTTCGGGCCAGCGTGTGGTGCGATCCATGATCGTCAAAAGGTGTGTGAGCCCTGTGACGGTGGAAGGGGCCCCACCAGAGCCACATGGATGTGGTCAAACCTCTTAGCCGGGATTTGGAACAGCTCGAGGGTAGCTTTGGTGTGCCTATGCACCTTTGCTCATTGGCACGCAACACAACCTGCAGCCCACTCTTTCACTTCTTTACGCGAACGCGGCAAGACGAATTTTGCCCCTACTAGCTTCACTGAAGCGTGCACTCCTGGGTGCGCAAGGGAGTGGACCGACTCAAAAACACGACGGTGACAAGAGCGTGGGACCACCGGGCATGGGCGGCCTGTGGCGATGTCACAGAGTAGGGGAGGGCACTCTTCCTGCAGTACCCTGCTCTCCAGCCTTAACCCTGTTGGTTCAGACTGGAGCGCGCAAATGTCTGCATCTCCGACTTGCTCCGCCGCCATAGCAGGGAAATCTATTCCCACGTAGACCGGGGCGACCAATGCGCGCGAGAGGCAGTCTGCCACCACGTTAAGTTTACCGGCAACATGCCGAATGTCGGTCATAAACTCTGAGATTGCGGCCAGCTGCCGTTGTTGCCTGGCTGACCACGGTTCTGAGACCTTGGCCATGGCATATGTCAGCGGCTTGTGGTCTACAAACGCGATGAAGTCGCGCCCCTCTAGCCAGAACTGGAAATGGCGTGTCGCTAGGTGGAGAGCCAGCAACTCTCTGTCGAATGTGCCTTATTTGCGCTCGTTGTCACGCAAAGTCCTGCTGAAGAATGCGAGCGGCTGCCACAAACTTGCTACGCGCTGCTCCACGACTGCCCCTATGGCCATGTCGGACGCATCCGTAGTGAGCGCTATCTGCGCAGACGTATCTGGGTGCGCTAGCAACGCAGCCTTTGCCAGTGCTGCTTTGGCGTTCACAAAAGCCTGGCCCCGCTCGAGCGTCCAGTCAATGCTGTCTGTCGGTTAAATTTTTTTAACCGTGGCGTACAACAGCTGCATCAGCTGGGCTGCCCGGGGGAGGAAACGGTTGTAAAAATTAACCATTCCCAAAAACTCCTGAAGTGCCCTCACCGTTTGCGGATGCGGAAATTCCGACACCGCGCACAGTTTGTCTGGTAACGGGATCGCGCCCTCCGGCGAAATGCAGTGGCCCAAAAAATCATTCACTACCACGCCGAACTGGCACTTCGCCGGGTTGATTATCAAACCGTGCGCTTCCAATCTCTGGAAAACCGTCTTGAGATGGGCGATGTGTTTGTCCTTGGACGCGCTGGCTACCAGGATGTCATCCAGGTAGACTAAAACAAAGGGCAAATCGCGCAGCACTACGTCCATCATCCTTTGGAAGGTCTGCGCTGCACCTTTTAATCCAAACAGCATGCACAAAAATTCGAAAAGGCCGAACAAAGTTATTACCGCTGTCTTTGGGACGTCTTGTGCCTTTACCGGAACCTGGTGGTAACCGCGGACAAGATCCCCCTTGGAAAAAACGTGCACCCCGGCCAGGTGTATGGAAAAATCCTGGATATGGGGAATAGGGTACCGATCGTGTGCCGTAGCATTGTTTAATCGCCGGAAATCGCTGCATGGTCGCCACGACCCATTAGCTTTCGGCACTATGTGCAGCGGGGATGCCCACGGGCTGTTTGAGCATCTGACGATGCCCAACCTTTCCAGGTTGGTGAACTCCTCACGCGCACTGGCCAGTTTAGCTGTGTCCAGGCGCCGAGGTCGTGCGAATTCGGGCAGCCCTTTAGTAGTGATGAAATGCTCGACCCCGTGGTTGGTTACTGCCGCTGAAAACGTTGGCACCGTGAGTGCTGGAAACTGGGCGAGTAACTTTTGGTACTTACCCCCTGGAGCTGTACCGTTGGCCAGTGTTGTGGACCTGGCTCCCCGAGCTGTACAGGGCAGAGAATCAAAAGAAACAGCATCGACCAGTCGTCTATTAGCAACATCAACTAATAAACCATGAGCACATAGGAAATCTGCACCTAAAATGGGGGAGGCACATGCGGCTATAATAAAATTCCACTGGAAATTGCACCCATGCAAACATATTGTCAGTGTCCGCTCACCAAATGTCTTTGTCTAATCCGTTGGTGGCTGCCAGCTCAGGACCGCTACGTTCTGCCACCCTGTCTGTGTTGAATGGCAGGATGAGACTCTTCTGGGAGCCAGAGTCTACCAGAAACCGTCTCCCCGAACGTGTGTCTGTGTTGTATAGCAGCTTGTCTCTGTCACCAGCAGTTGCAGCCGCTACTGACTGCCAGCCTTGGCATTTCCTGACCCCTTGAACTGGCACGGTGGCAAGCATCACCGTGCGTCCGATCCGAAACGCGATGATATTGGCAGATTGTCTCCTCCTTGTACCTCCTGGTGTCTGCTCTGGCCACCACCAACGACTCCTTGATCTCGCTGTCAGCCCCTCTGGGCTCCGGTGCCGCTGCGTTTACGGCAAAGGTTCTGGTTGGTAGAATGATGCAATCCGCTTCCTGCACTAGTGCGCAGTAGTTCCTCGTCGCCAGCATTGGTGAGTTTGCCAGGACTGCCCTTGCTGCAAACAGGAAGGACTTGTTCTCTCTGCCCATCAATGCCAACATGCTCTCCATCAGCTCGACGGCCAATCTGTTCCCTAATTCCGAATATGTTAGGAGCCTCTCCACTCTTTTCACTGTCCGAAAGGGTGTAGCGCTGGATCAGCATCTTTTTGAGCGCCTCGTATTTCCCTCTGGTCAGCAGTTTTTGGAGCAGGCTTGCCACTGGCTGTATGGTGCGCGCGTCCAGCGCAGCGACCACATAGTAGTACTTCGTCTCGTCTGCTGTCACCCCGCGGAGAGCGAACTGGGCCTCGGTGTGTAAAAACCACACTGTCGGGTCGTGCAGCCAAAAATCCGGGAGCTTGACTAAAACAGCGCACGCAGTGCTGGTGTGACCTCTCCAGAGAGTCTCTGGGGTGCTCGTTTTGCCTTCCATGGCACATCAGGGTCACCAGTGTAGAGAAAAAGGATCAGGCGAGGCAACAAGCTGGATCAACACAGACTTTATTTCTCTCTAACAGAACAAGGTTACAGAAAGTGTCATGAACCGAGCCCATGTTTCCTGTGGGCTCGGTTCTGATCGTTCCTGGTGGCTCAGGCAGTGGGTTTATCATGTGGTGTTATGTGTTGATTTCACGTTGTTTTCATGTCTGTGTATGGTTTCTGTTCCTGCCTGTAGCTGCCACTCTGGCCTGTCTGGCCACACCCCCTCTTTCTCTGACAGTCAGTTGTTCGCCCCGGTAATCATCTTTCCCGCGCCTCGCCCAGGTGTTCCCAATTTGCATGCCAGTGGTGTTTGTACATAAGCAGCTCTTTGCTAGACAAACACCGCTGGACCATTGCACAAGTTAGATGGTTTTTCTTTGCCGCCTAACCGTCACGTCTTCCAAAGGACTGTTTCTGTGTGTGCTCGCTGGTAAATGCTGTGACTACTTGGACTGCCCCCTCACTGTGAGTACTGTTAGCATTTCTGTTCGCCGCTGTGCGGCTACGCTTTGGCTGATTGCCCAGTATGTTCCTCCAGTGTGTGTTGGGCATCCTGAAGGACTCTTAAGTGTACCCGAGCTGTCTTGTCTCCTGTATGTTCGTTGTTGTATGAATAAATGTGTGTTCAGTGAAACCCTGCGCGTAAATCCATTTGTCCTTTTCTCCTCCTCCTTGCGCTATAGGAAAGCGCACGGGGAGTTTATGACAGAACGAACTCCCAGGCCACTGTGCATCTCACTTAAATACCTTTATTCATTTGCATAGTGGACTGGGGCTCCGCTTTCATACCTATTACATAACAAAGCCTGTGCGGCGCATTAACATAACGTTACACTGGTGCCGCACTTCACTCCCTTTCCGGCGGCCCAGTGTCTCCTCTTCTCCCTGGGGGGTTCCCAACCTTTGCTGCTCTGTCTGGACTCCCCAGCGGCCTCTCTTGTCATGGTCCATCAGTGTTTCCTCTGGCTTAAAGATCTTGGTGCAGTGGCAACATATCCCCCCCCCCCCGGGGGGGGCAATAAACATACTGGAATATGTTAATTTTATACTATTTATTTCTTTTTAAAATTTTACACAGTAACGTTGCATATGGAACTTACCATTTGAAGTATTGTACAACCGAGGCTTGAATGTTGGGCCAGTTGGGGTCCCACCCAGACATCCCGTGTTTAGACTTTTTAGTGGTGTTATCCTTCTCTCCTTCCTCTGCTTGAACACGTCCCTCTCCTTGGCTCCTCTCTTCTGTCACATCTTGCCCTCTCTGAGCTCTGTCTAATTCAGGTTCTCTCTCTGTCTATGCTGGTATACAAACAGGTTAGAAAATATCAAGTGTCATTTTTAGTCCTGCGGGATTTTTTTTTTGTCATGGTTTACATAAATGACAAAAATATGTGTATTTTTTGTATTTTTATTCTAGAGTTTTGGGTTTTTTTTCCATTGAGAGAGTAGGGAAGGGAAAGAAGCATTCATAATAGTAATGTACTATGCATACTTAAATTATATGATCAGGTGGGTACAGTAACCAGAAATTCTACTCATGTAAAAGCAGTACTTTGAAATTAATAATTAAAAAGTAGACAACCAAACATTTCTAATTGAGTTAAGGGTACAAAGAGCACCCACTTAAAAACTTGAGTAATGACTTCAATCTTGAAGGTCTGAGGTTTTTCTCAAAAATTTATAACAATTTTCTTATAGTTGTCTACTTTTCTCTGTAAATCTATCTAAAGTTGAAACCATGTTCCTCAAATTTGTAATTTCCTCTTGTAAAATTGACTTTTCTTGTACATTTGAAACTTTATTATAAATATGTGGATTATTTTATGACTAATTTTTGTCTTTTTTAAAATAAAATTAGTTTTTTGTAGATAAATTTGAAACAGACTGTGGTAAAAAAAATTTTTTACTTTTTCCTTATAACAATTTACATTTTTGACCATAATTTTGCTGTCAGAACAATAATTTAATTCTGATTACAAAGAAAAAATATTAATAAAATTGTATTTAATGAAATATCTTAAATGACCAAGGATGCCGTTATTTCTGTTATAATATTTCTTTATATTTATATTTTTTTTATAGAAATCTCACCACCCAGACAGCAGGAAAAACCTCCCTTATTTTGAAATCAAATGTTGACACGTTTAGTTTGTCTGAAGGCTGCTGACGGATTAAAGTCATTGACTTAGTGAATTTCGGTCATCTTAACCTGCCAGGTACATAATGGGGAACTGCAGCGGACTCTAAAGACATAATTCACCACAATACGTTCAACTTTATTTATTTATATAGCGCCATATCACAACAACAGTCATCTCATTCTGTACATGCGTTCATGTACAGAATGATCTGCTTAGGCAGTTACAGTTGTGCTCTCAGGCTTTGTCATCAGGCACCTCTCTAGGCAGCTGCTGAAGGACCTCAGTTTAGAGCTAGCGTTTTTAGCTGTTGCTTTTTGTCACTGCCGCTGGAGAATAAAAATGGCACGCCTGCTCGCGCGAGAAAAGAGAGAAATTGCCAATCTCTTCATTCCTGCAATTCCTATAGAACATAACTTAATATTGTAGTGGCTGGTGAAATATATCTTCAGCAATTCATCAGTCCCCTGCCTTTCCCTTCATATGAAGCCGGCTGCA
Organism: Pholidichthys leucotaenia; assembly: GCA_020510985.1. NCBI lineage: Eukaryota > Metazoa > Chordata > Actinopteri > Cichliformes > Pholidichthyidae > Pholidichthys > Pholidichthys leucotaenia. The sequence continues at coordinate 223,329,591 of CM035839.1, forward strand.
CATGATTTCTAACCACGTCTCTTAGCTAAGTGACTCTTCCATTATTGCTCCCGTTTCCAGCAGGTTAAAACCATGATAAACGTCTCCAGTGCTTACATACATACCTCTTGTGATTTTTTTCCACGTTTAACGTAGTTGAACAAACTCATGTTTTTGTCGACAGTCACGCTTAGCAAGACACTGCCTGCTGACTTAGTCGAGAACTCGCATGGGCGGGGCGATTCTAAACTCCGTGTGGATGATGGCCACGTGCGTTGTTCGTGTGCACACTTACGGAAAGTCATTGCTTCATATATTTTTCTTAATAAAATCATATCGGCTTGGCGTGGTGGTACGATTTGTGGCGAGGCTGCCCGCCACAGAGAAATGTTACCAGAGGAAACCCTGGTCCATTACTGTCTGGGTGGAGAAACCTAACACCTTACCCCCCACACTGCCAACATGCCCAGTTCTGGCCATCTGAGCAAGTTCACCCTGAGAGCAGATTGCAGGATGCTAAAAGAAGTCTTCAAAAACCCTAAAATGTCATCACGGGACCTACAGCAGGGTTTTGCTATTGTTGATGTGGAAGTGCATGCCTCTACAATCAGAAAGACACTGCACAAGTTTAACTTGCATGGGAGATATGCAATGAGGAAACCTTTGCTCTCTAAGAGAAACATGAAGGCCAGACTGAAGTTTGCCAGAGAGAACAAAGACAAAGACCAGGACTTCTGGAATAATGTTCTTTGAACAGATGAATGTAAAATTGAATTACTTGAACACCAGAACATAGGATGTGTTTGGCGCAGACCAAATGCAGCATTCCAGGAAAAGAACTTCATACCAACTGTGAAGCATGGAGGGAGAAGTGTTCATGGTTTGGGTATGCTTTGCTGCAGCAGGACCTGGTCAGCTCACCATCATAGAATCCACCATGAATTCTGCCTTGCATCAGAAGGTGCTTGAGGACCACATGACACCATCTGTACAAAAAAAAAAAAAGAAAAGAAAGCTGAAGTGGAACTGGACCCTGCAACATGACAGTGACCCAAAACATACCAGTAAATCCACCAAGGACTGGCTAAAAACTAAGAAATGGAGAGTCCTGGAATGGCCAAATCAAAGCCCAGATCTTAATCTCATTGAGATGCTGTGGGGTGACTTGAAATGAACTGTACATGTAAGAAACCCCTCAGACATCTCATAGCTGAAAGAATCCTGCGTTGAGGAGTGGGGCAAACTTTGCTCAGACCGATGTCAGAGACTGGCAAATGGCTACAAGAAGCGTCTCACTGAAGTTATTTCAGCCAAAGGGGGTAACACTAGCTATTAGGCGGTAGGGTGTCCTAATGTTTTCCTCAGAATACACATTTTTGTTGATATCTTTTGTTTAATAAGTAAAACAAGGTTAATTTTTGTTATTTACCTGCAGTTAAATCACCTTCTTTCCCAGACATGAATAAAAACAAGATTAGACATCAATATGTAAACATTTCTTAATAAAGAACTGAATATTTAATGGGGTGTCCTAATTTCTTCACATAACTGCGACAATTTGATAGTTGGTAAAAAAATAGTTTTTGAAGTTTGTCATGCATAGACTGATATTTTCACCAAGGTAAATTTCCACAAAATTAATCAAGGACGTCACCATATTTGCTATATTTGAAATGCGTATATGGAAAAAAATGCAAACCCATTATCAGTATGGATGCTTTACACTGCAGTGTAAAATATTTTGCTGATGCTGGTTTATTACCTCCACCAGGCCGAAGGCCAGGAGGTTGTTATGTTTTTGCCAGCGTTTGTCTGTTTCTTTGTTTGTCTGTCTGTTGGTTAGCAAGATAACTCAAAAAGTTTGGGACGGATTTCGATGAAACTTTCAGGCGTTGTTGGAAATGGTACAAGGAAGAACTGATTAAATTTTGGGGATGATCCGGATCACCGTCTGGATCCAGGAATTTTTAAAAGAATTCTTTAACATTGTCAGATAGGGCCATTTCCAACATGTGCGCAGGCGCTATGGAGGGCGCTGGTCGTCGTGTCTGACGAACACAAACTGCGCGTTCTTCAAAGTTTTAGGCATAAAAGCACACCAAAAACAGTGGTGGGCAGGGCCCGCCATCGTGCCTGCGTTTGCGCTACGCTGCAAAAGCTGAGAAGGGCAGCTGTCCGGCGCCGGATTATTTGGCAGAAATTCCCCGGCCAGCCATAGGGGCTGTGCAAAAACCAGCTCTCTGCTGAAGCTTCCAAATCCTCTTTTGCCGCGGCGCTCAAAAGAGGATTTTTTTTTTTTTTTATTTAAGTTTTTGTAAAGGGTATACAGGTCGTTACAGCAATGCAGTGTTTACATTTTCATCACATGTTCCCTTATTTTCTGATATCTGACAACATTGGAAGATTAATTCTTACAACACCCCTTTTTTTTTTTTAAAGTGAAAGAAAAAGTGAAATTAAAGAGAAAAAAAAACAAAAAACAAATAACAAAAAAAAACAAACAAACCAGTAAAAAACAAACAAAAAGAAAAAGTAAGTAAATAAAGATAAAAGAGCATCTGAGTAGCGTTGGAACAAAGAGCGGAACCATTATTGAAATGGTATTTGTCAAAGATTAGATCTAATGGAAGACACATATGCGGTCCAGGGTTGCCAAAAGTTCATGAACACATCCATGTCCTGTCTCAGTGCGAATGTCAACTTTTCCATCGAGTAAATGTCTTGGATCACGTTAGTCCAATCTTCAGGTGTAGGACAGTCCTTCAACATCCATTTTTTAGTTAGAGCTTTTTTGCTTGCCAATATTAAAACATTGAATAAGTATTTTTCTCCTCGTCTTTCCAGTGAGTCCGGTAGTAAACCCAAATACAAAGTTACAAAAGAAAAGGGAACTGTAATTTTGAATATTTTCCCCAATATTGTCTGTACCTTGGTCCAATATTGGTGGATAACTGGGCATGACCAAAACACATGAAAATGATTTGCAGTCTTTTCACCACACAAGCGCCAACAGTTCAATCCCTTATGGGTAAATTTGTTTTGTGCAGGTGTTCTGAAAAATCTTGCCAAGTTTTTCCATCCAAATTCTCTCCACTGCAGGGATGAGGTACTTTTCCATTGCTGTTTATTTAGCTTTTCCCATATTTCCAGTTGTAAAGTGAAATTCCCCTCTTTTTCCCATCTCTCTTTTATATAAGATGTGTTGTCTCCTTTTAAGTCTTGAAGACCTTGGTATATTTTAGAAATGTATCTGATCCCTGGGATCCCTTTATATGCCATTAAGAAGACCTTCAGAACACCTGACTGGGCCCTTTCCAAAACCTCCTTTTTAAGTATATTGTTTATGTGGTGTCTAAGCTGGAAGAACCTGTAAAGGTCTTGATTTATTAGGCCTTGTTTTTTCAAATCTTCAAAACTTCTTAAGATTTGCCCTTTAAAAAAATCGTAATATTTTATCAGCCCTTTCTCCTTCCACTTTTTAAATCTGGTGTCTGTTTTATTAGGAGTAAAGTCCTGATCATAGGCAATCCATTGCAGAAGTCGATAGGGCTCTTTAGTTTGATTCTCTCTGACTATCTTAAACCAAATTTTAAGCGGGGTCTCTATCCACGGGTTAGTGTTATTCAAAAGCTTAGGTAAGACATTGTTCCCTATTATCGCCTGTAGGGGGATGTCACTTGTTATTTGGCATTCGATCTCCTTCCATTGTGCAGTGTAGACTGGGTTACATATCTCTACTAAAGTTTTAATTTGTGCGGCTTTAAAGTAGTCCCTGATATTTGGCAGCGCGAGCCCACCTTTGTCTTTGTTTAGCTGTAGGGTTCTATATCTGATTCTAGGTCTCTTGCCCTGCCATATGAATCTTGAGATCCTTCTGTCCAGCTCCTGCCATGTTTTTTTGGGAGGTTGTACCGGTATTGTTTGGAAAAGGTATAGAAGACGTGGAAGTATATTCCTTTTGACTGCTTCAATTCTTTGTGCAGTACCCAAGAATGGTATCATATTCCATCTTGCTAGGTCAGATTTTATTTTTGTCACCAGTGGATCATAGTTTAGTGATATAATTTTGTTGAGTTGTTTCGGGATATTGACCCCCAGATATTTCATAGATTCCGACTCCCAGTTAGTTTTGAGTTTGCTTAGTGAATAATGATTTGGGTCATAGTTGAATGTTAAAACTTGGGTTTTATGCATATTTAATTTGTACCCCGATAAATCTCCATACTCTGAAAAAACTGAGGTTAGTTCTGGTAAAGAAGTGTCCGGCTGCCCTAGGTATATTAAAATGTCATCAGCAAAGAGTGCTATTTTATGTTCCTTCTGACCAAGTGTAATACCTTGAATTTTTTGGTTTTGTCTTATCCATTGGCTCAGAGGTTCTATGAAGATTGCAAAGAGCAGTGGAGACAGGGGGCAGCCCTGACGACATCCTCTTTCCAGTTCAAAAGATGATGATAAATTACCGTTAATCCTTATTTTAGCTGTTGGTTTTTTATATAATGCCTGTATATGTTTGTGAGAACCCGGGACTGTGTTTCCGACACGATCATCAGTAGCACGGGGGCCCCCCAGGGAACGGTGCTGGCTCCCTTCTTGTTCACTCTTTATACTGCGGACTTCTCACACAACACAACACATTGCCATCTACAGAAGTTCTCTGATGACTCTGCGATCGTTGGTCTCATCTCCAGCGGAGATGAAGCTGAGTACAGAGGGCTTATCCAGGACTTTGTGGACTGGTGCCATCGGAACTGCCTCCAGATCAACGCGAGGAAAACTAAGGAGCTGGTGGTGGACTGCCGCAGGCATGGGCAGCCCCTCACAGCACCAGTAAATATACAGGGAACAGACATCGAGATGGTGACATCCTACAAGTACCTGGGTATTCATCTGAACAATAAACTAGACTGGTCACACAATACTGACGCACTCTACAAGAAGGGACAGCGCAGGCTGTTCCTGCTGAGGAGACTCAGGTCTTTTGGTGTACAAGGGGCGCTGCTGAAGTCATTCTATGACACGGTGGTGGCATCAGCCATCACTTTTGGAGTGGTCTGCTGGGGCAGTGGCATTACTGCAGCCGATAGGAAGAGACTGAACAAACTGATTAAGAAAGCTAGCTCTGTCCTGGGGCAACGCCTTGATCCGATGGAAGAGATAGGAGAGAGAAGGACGGTGGCTAAACTGTCATCTCTGCTGGAGTCCGAGTTCCACCCTATGCAGGACATACTGGATGCACTGAGGAGCTCATTTAGCAGCAGACTACATCATCCCAGGTGCACAACCGAGAGGTTTCGTAGGTCCTTCCTACCAACGGCTGTCAGACTGTACAACCTAAGCAGGGCTGCTCGCAGAGATAGCAAAAAGACGTAACAAACTAATAGTTTTTTTTTTTTTTTTTTGAATGCAAAAGATGCAATAGACTTACACAATGGTCCTCTCCGGCATACAACTAGGAACATACCGGTCGCTATGGAGGGTGAGAATATGTATGGGCACATAATCATACCATGTAGGATAACTAAATAGACGGTTATGCTGTTTCATCCCACCTAGCAACAATGCTCTGCACTGTGTGTGTTTATATATTTACATATTTATTCCATCTAGCTACAATGCTCTGCACTGGGTGTGTTTATATTTATATATCTATATATTTATTCCATCTAGCTACAATGCTCCGCACTGTGTTTTTATATATCTACATATTATTCCATCTAGCTACATTGCTCCGCACTGTGTGTGTTTATATACTTGCATATTTATTCCACCTAGCTGCAATGCTCCATACTGTGGGTGTTTATATATTTACATATTTATTCCATCTAGCTACAATGCTCTGCACTGTGTGTTCATATATTCATATATTTATTCCATCCAGCTACAATGCTCTGCACTGTGTGTCTGTGTGTGTGTGTGTGTATATATATATTTTATAGTAATATGTACATATGTATATTAGCTGCTCTTGCTTGCTTGTTTTTTCTTGCCTTCTGATTGTTGCTCTGAGTGTTGCTATCCCTGTGCTGTTGCAATCCTGGAATTTCCCCGTTGTGGGACTAATAAAGGCTTATCTTATCTTATCTCTTATCTTATAGTTCTAATGAAGTTGTTATGAAAATTGAAACTGGATAAGATTCTATATAGAAAAGACCAGTCAACCGAATCAAATGCTTTTTCAGCATCTAATCCCAATATGACTGCATTTAAGTTATATTTTTTTATATGATGAATTATGTGTAAAGTGCGTCGAATGTTGTCTTGTGTCTGTCTTTGTCTTATAAAACCTGTTTGGTCTAAGTGAATTAGGTCTGTCAGTATATTTTCTAACCTTTTGGCAAGGATAATGGTAAAAAGCTTATAGTCCTGATTTAGTACACTGATTGGTCTGTAGTTGGAGCACTCTAGTTTATCCTTTTCAGGTTTAGGTATAACTGCAATGACCCCTTCTCTCCAGGAGGGGGGGATTTCCCCTGTGTGGAGGACATAATTAAATGTTTTCAGGAGGAGAGGAGATAGTTGCTGTTTAAAGGTTTTGTACCACTCTGCTGTATAGCCATCAGCTCCTGGGGATTTGTTAGCTTTAAGTTTCATAATTGCTTTTTCCAATTCTTTAGGATGTATTTCTGACAGTAGTGTTTTATTTTGTGACTCCGTAAGTTGGGGAAGGTTTAATGTGTTTAGGAATGCCTCGGATGCGTTTTTATGTTTTTTGTGGGAGTATAAGTTCTTATAGTAATTCTCGAAGTTTTTAAGAATATCCTGAATTCTGAATTTTATTTCCTTTGATACTGGGTCTCTGATTTTGTAGATTGCTCTTTCTGTTTGATGTTTCCTCAATTTATAGGCTAGCAATTTTGCCGATTTACTGCCTGCTTCATAGTATTTTTGTTTCAGAAATGTAAGTTTCTTCTGGATTTCTATTGTGTAGATCTCATTTATTTGGTTTTTAATTTCCTTAATCTTGAGCGAGTCAGTAGAATGAGTGTTGCCTTTGTGTTCTTTTTCTAGGTTCCTAAGTTCTGACTCTAATGTGGATAGTTTTTCTTGTCTTAGTTTCTTTTGGGTTGCCAGTTTTGCAATAATCTTTCCTCTTATTACAGCTTTACATGCATCCCACAGTATTAAAGGGGATACTTCTCCATTATCGTTATCTTCCAAATATCTGAGAATATCTGATTCCAATTCATCTTTCAATGGTCCTTTCAGGACATTTGAATTTAACCTCCAAGAAAATGTATTATTTGTGTATTTTTTGATATTTAAGTCCATGTAGATCGGACTGTGGTCGGAGAGATCCATCAGTCCTATTTTACATGTTTTTACTCTTCCAATGTCTCTATTAAACATAAAAAAATAGTCAATCCTTGAGTAAGATGAATGTGGAGTTGAGTAAAATGTATAGTCTTTTACACTGGGGTTGAGTTCCCTCCACACGTCACAGATTCCCAATTCTTTTAGTAGCATCCGAGTCTTCCTGTTTTGGGTGTTATTTTGATGTGGGGAATTACCAGAAGCATCCCAGTATGGATTCAGTCTAAGATTGAAGTCCCCACCACATATCACTAAACCTTGAGCTTTAGTTATCATTAGGTCGAATACATTTTTATAAAATTTCCAGTTAGCCCCTGGGGGAGCATACACATTCAGCAGGGTGATATCTTCTCCCTCTAGCCGCCCAGTTACCAAACTGTATCTCCCTTCTTTATCTTTGTGTTCTGATTTTTTTTCAAATGTAATTTTGGTTGATATCAATGTCGCTACTCCCCTCCTCCTCCCTGATTTATATGAAGATGAAGAGATCATTTTAAACCCTTGTCTACTGAGTTTATTGTGTTCCACGTCTGTTAGGTGGGTTTCTTGTAAAAGTATTATTCCTGCTTTGTCTTTTTTCATTTTGCCTAGAATCTTGGATCTTTTAACTGGATTCAGGATTCCTTTTACATTATATGAAATTATTTTGGTTACACCCTGTTTCTCCATTGTGTTGTTTTGTTTAGTATAACTGTGTGGTGGCCCTCTTTTGTGCTACTCAGAAACTGAAAGAACATTAAAAACAAGAAAAACATTAAGAACATAGTGTAAAAAACTTTAAAACAAAAAGCTGTCATAAGAACTTCCTGAGCTGAGGTCTTTTTAAAGACCCTGTAAGAGCCTTGATGGAGTGAAGGCTCTGAGGGAAATTCCTCAAACTCTGTTACGTGTTGAGGGCCCTCTCTTACCACTGAGAGTAGTCCCATGCTTTTAACGTGAGTTTCAGAACCCAATCCAAACTTGTAATGATTTTTTTTTTTCCTTTTATGCCTAAACCCTGTGAAATTGTGTGCACCCTCCCACCCCCATCACATCAAACATTCACGCAAAAACAGTATTTGTTAGTATGAGGAGAACATGTGGATTATTGTCACATTTCTATTTTAACAAGTTTTTTTTTTTTTTTTTTTTTTTTAATTACAAAGACTTATTTGTTTCAAATAATATGATTGTTCCATGAAATGTTTTACCACATGCTGAATATGCATCTCCTTTAATGTTTGTTACCTTGTATGAGGGGGGTTGGATGTGCGGATTGATTCAAGAGAAAAAAAAAGAAAAAAAAAAAAGGTCGCTATTCCAACCTGAAAACGGATAGTTTATCCGCGACGCTCTGGTGCTGGGTTTCCCGCTGCTGGTCCGTGGATTTTGAAGGTCTTTGTGTTGTCCATGTTTGCGCTTTGATCTTCTCACTCGGGTCTGCTGCGGGTTTAAATACCGTTACCGGGAGCCCTCTTTTCGCCATGTCAGCTGTTGCTTCTTCCGCCGAATTATAGAGACACGTTTCATCGCCGTAGAAGACCCTTAACTTCGCAGGAAATGGTGTCTGAAAGCGCAATTTCTTCTCTCTTAACACCTTTTTCGCGTCATTGTATTCCCTGCGCTTTTTAAGGACCTCCGGGGCGTAATCGTGTTCCACGTAGACTTTTCTCTCCTGGTGCATAAATCCTTTTTTCTGCCAGGCCAGTCTTACAACCTCTTGTTTTATTTTGAAATTGGAAAATCTTACCAACACCGAACGTGGGGGCGCTTCCGCCGCCGGCCTAGCGGCTAATGAACGATGTGCCTTTTCTATCTTCAAGTCGGTGGTTTGTGGAATATCCAATTTCTCTCTTAGTAAGGATTCCACGCATTCTGCCATTGAGTTAAAACCATTTTCGGTTCCTTCTATCAGACCATGAATTCTTATGTTGTCTCTTCTTTGTCGGTTAGCTTAGCCTCTATAGCTGCTTGTCTTTTGCGTAGGTCTAGCACAGAATCTTCGAGCACTTTTATTCGATCCTCTGTTTCCAAGATTCGGTTCTCGGCCTGGTCCACTCTGCTGTTTGTCCTTTTCAATTCTTCTCTGAATTCCCGAAATTCGGCCGTAACATCTCGGCGAAATCATCGTAGCTCCTCAAATAGTGATTTCAGGCTAACCCTTTTGTTAGCTATCACCAGTTCCTCGTCTTCTGAACGGAGATCTTCCAGTTCGGATTCTCCGGCCGATACGTGTCCTGGCCTGGAGAATTTCAGTTTCTTCTGTTTTCCTTTAGACATGATGATTTTGTCTTTTGATTTTCACTCCTCCAAAAATCCGTTAAGTTTGATTTTCAAGGTGTTATCCTGGATTGGGTCTGAGAACTTCAGTGTTAAGCTGCAGTCGCCATGGCGTCCAGACCGGAAGTCCGGCAAAAGAGGATTTTGCCGTGGGTTTTATGCCAATATAAAACCCACGGCAACCTGTCTACCCAATTTGCATCTGTCAGTGAAGCCCTGAGTGCTTCTTTCAGTGGAGGAGATGGACACAATACCAACACTTCAGTTTATTACCTCCGCCAAGGAGGTAATGCTTTTACTACTGAAACACTAATCCTATCATTGTGAATCCAATTGCTAGTCATATGTTTTCATGGTCAAGGAATCTGAAAACGTACACACAAACACTGTATGGGGGGGAACTGTGGCGCTTGGCGGAGGTCTGCGCTCTCCGAGTGCTTTTCTAGTTGGATATGTTTTACCAGTTATTAAATCCAAGGGTTCACTTACTTTTTTTACCAGTACTTTGAATGTTTGCATCTTCCTCTGTAACACCAACCCTCTCCATCTCCTCCTTCACTACATCCATGTGTTCAATAAAGAGATGAAATATAATTGTTCGTGTGGTATTAGGTTAAGCACGTTGTGTTTGTCTATACTGGCGACTTAGATGTAGATCAGATAATCTCTTATGACCAATTAATGCATAAAACCAGATCATTACCTCCGCCAGGCCGAAAAGGCCAGGAGGAGGTTATGTTTTTGCCGGGGTTTGTCTGTTTGTTTGTCTGTCTGTCTGTCTGTCTGTCTGTCTGTTGGTTAGCAAGATAACTCAAAAAGTCTTGGACGGATTTCCATGAAACTTTCAGGCGTTGTTGGAAATGGTACAAGGAAGAACTGATTAAATTTTGGGGATGATCCGGATCACCGTCTGGATACAGGAATTTTTTAAAGCATTCTTTAACACTGTGACATATGGCTATTTTCAACATGTGCGCAGGCGCAATGGAGGGCGCTGGTCATCGTGTCTGACCAACATAAACTCCACCTTCTTCAACGTTTTAGGCACAAAAGCACGCGGAAAACACCGTGCCTGTGTTTGCGCGACGCTGCAAAAGCTGAGACGGGCAGCTGTCCGCCGCCGGATTATTTGGCAGAAATTCCCCTGGCAGCCATAGGCGCTGCGCAAAAACCAGCTGCTCGGCAGCGTGCTGTGTGCCTGTGTTTGCGCAACGCTGCAAAAGCTCAGACAGCCAGCTGTCCGCCGCCGGATTATTTGGCAGAAATTCCCCGGTCAGCCATAGTAGCTCCGCAAAAAGAAGCTCTCTGCCGGGGAATTTTCCAAATCATCTTTGGCCGCGGAGCGCAACCCCAATAAAGATAAAGATTAGATGTACCACGAAGGTCGACTGCAAGCAAGATGTTTGTGTCTGTGAACATTCCGTCTTTTGGCGAGTTGATACGTAACGATGTCTACAGTTTGATGAGAAGGTTGCTGCCATGTAACAATCATCTTATATCAGCAATTGTCAACTCGTCACTCACACTCCAGCATTTGGAAGTGGTGGTGTTCCATTTTATACTGAGTCCAGTATTGTATGTTATTGTTGTTACAAGACCGCCGACTGTCTGCTGATCTGTATATACTTTTATTTATTTATTTATTTATTTTCTACTCCTTTTAGTTCTGCATTTAATATGAACCCTGAGTTTGAAATAAACGTTTGATTTTTGAATAAAACCCACGCCAACCCGTCTACCTAATTGGCATCCGTCAGTGAAGCCCTCAGTGCTGCTTTCAGTGATCTAAAACGCTCACATAACCCATTGGCCTGTGGGTTGTACGCAGTTGTGTCATGACTTCTTTTGTTTTTTCTTTTGAATTCTTGGATGGAACATGGGTGGGCAATATAAGCTGCGGATTCAGCCATCACATATTTCGGATAACTTATGTTGAACTGTATAATCAGAGGAGCTATTGTCTAATTTGACCTTGTTGGATTTTATTACCCCCTTTGTTATATTATTCACTTTCTTTTAACCTGTACTCTTAATCTATTCGAAATAAAGATTAATTCATTCGTTCATTCAATTGCAACGCCCCCAGCCTGGGAGTTTGCAGATGCAGGACATGGACACAACACCAACACTTCAGTTTATTACCTCCGCCAAGGAGGTAATGCTTTTACTACTGAACCACTAATCCTATCATTGTGAATCCAATTGCTACTCAGATGTTTTCATGGTCAAGGAATCTGACAACGTACACACAAACACTGTATGGGGGGAACTGTGGCGCTTGGCGGAGGTCTGCGCTCTCCGAGTGCTTTTCTAGTTCTCAATGTTTCACATACTTTTTGCTTGCAACTGTATATGTACATATGTATTTTGATTTAAATGGTTGGAGTAATCTTGTTATATGGTTACAGGTTACAGAGCTGACTACAGTAAAGGACCCAGAGAGACTGCAAGCTCTGCGGAGGTGGCAGGAGGATGGAGGTGTGATGATAATGGGGTATGACAAGTACCGTATCATGGCTTTTGGCCATAAAGTCACCAATAAGGAAGAGCTAAAGAGGATACTGGTTGATCCAGGTTCACTAACTTTATTTTGAAGTCTTTATTTATTTAAAATGGTTCCTCTTTGAGGCAACGCCCCTTTGCTCATTGAGTTTTGGCGGGGTTTTTTTGTCTGTTTGGGTTTTTTCTTTTTGTGTTTTCAGGTCCAGACTTGGTAATTTGTGATGAAGGGCACATCCTGCGCAAGGAAACTTCTAATATCTCCAAAGCTATGAATGCCATCAAGACCCGAAGAAGAGTGGTTCTGACTGGCACACCCCTTCAAAACAATCTTGTTGAGTGTAAGTCAATACTTTATCTCATTTTGGCAAAGCCGAAATCAGCTAATGCAATGATGCGTCATCTGTCCCTCCACATTTCCTGGGAATTGCTACTCTTCCTAGGCATTTTCCCCTATGCTCACCAAACTCACTCAAAATGTTCCTCAGATGGGTTTGCGTTCAGGTTATGCTCAAGCTGAAAGGTCAGGAGATATAGGCATGATTGATTTCATGAAAATTGTTACTCCTCCTAGACCGTTGATCGTGATCTTAAGCACATCTCAGATGGGTCTGCATCTAGGCTGTGCTTAAGATCGAAGTCAACAATCAGAAGATCTGAACGTACTCAGATGATTTCGTAAGACCGGAATGAACTACTCAGTCATTGACTGAGGCTTCCATCTACTCACTCTGCCATAAAGCCCAGATGTATGGAGGGCTGCAGTGATGGTTGTCCCATCTCCACACAGGATCTCTGGTGTTCATTCAGTGTTACCATTTTGTTCTTGGTCACCTCTCTCACTAAGACCCTTCTCCCTCTCTTGCTCAGTTTGGCTGGGCGACCCGCTCTTAGAAGAGTCCTGGTTGTGCCAAACTTCTTCCATTTGAATATTATGGAGTCCACTCCTTCCTTCCCCAGATCTGTGCATTGCCACAACCCTTTCTCTGAGCTCTGTAGGCAGTTCCTTGGACCTTATGGCTTGGTTTTTGCTCTGATAGGCATTGTTAGCTGTGAGACGTTGTATAGAGAGGTGTGTGTCTTTCCAAATCATGTCCACTCAGTTTAGTTTGCTACAGGTGGATAGCAGGATCTGTAAAGTTCTTTGGTCATCTAGAGATGAGAAAAAAGCGCTATATAACTGAATGCCATTTATCATGAATGCCATATTTATGGAAAAATCTTGGACAAATTTGAATTTGAGTGACCTCTGATCTTTAGATTGAGGTCAGAGGTCAGTTTTCCCAAAATCTTGTGAACTACACAAAGAAATGATGTAGCCTTTCCAAATCGATACCATCACATGTCAGACAAGTCTTGGACAGCTAGACCCTGCCCTCTGACTATGGGTTTAGTGTCAGAAGGTTAGAGGTAACTTAACTTAACTTTGCTTATGCGCTATTACTATAGAATGAATGCCACCAAAGTTTGTACTCAGGTTCATCCTGTGACCCTGACCTCTGACTTGGGATTACAAGGTCAAAGATCAAGGTCACATTGCCATTCAGACTATATCTCAACAACAAGTAAAGCTAGGATCTCCAAACTTGGTACACAGATTTACCTACAGCTATGGGTTTGGGAACAAAAGGTCAAGGTCAATGCCATATAAACTATATCAATAGTTAGTGTTAACACCAAACTTTGTACACGTCATCCCTGTCATCCTGATCTCTGCCCATGGCCAAGGTCAAAATGCTATATAAATTGCATTTCATCAACAAACCAAGAGGCTGAGGTCTACCACTGGCAGCTAAAATTGTAACGTTCATGAACGAGTTGTTCGATTGTACCAGTTCTTTTGGCTGAACAAACTGTACTGAATCTCTTACTGTAACTGAACAAATCACTTGCGAAATAGCAGCCATTTCATCCCCTGCTTCCGTATCACATACACTTCATTGACTGGTAGCTTTCCTAGCCTTCTGCAGCCTATTACAGCCTCACAATTCCAGCGCTTGGGAAGGAGCTGCTTTTATTGGACGAGTCGTTCACAAAAGTCTCCTCCTGCAGGAAGTAAACAATGTATGGATTCAACATGGCCTCACGTTGACAATAATGTAATATCTTGAAAATGAAGCATCGAAAGTGATTTTGAAGCCTGAAATGTATCATTTAGTTGCTGAGTCTGTTTTGGTTTTTTCTGAATCTGTTTTTATGACACGCATCTGCTTGTTGAAAAGATTTTAGTTGACTTAGTTCAACAGCTGAAAAAAAAAGTGTGTGGCCTTCCCAAAGTGTGCCACTGAGCTTTTCATATAGACAATAATGGGGAGCGAAAAAAAATGAAAATCAGTAGGCAGCATTGATTTGCTGCCTGCCCCGCAGCTGTACTGAATCCCCCTGACACAAAGTGAATCTGTGACACACTGATCATGAAAAGCCCTACTTCAGCATCCTAAACTATTGGCGGGCATGGCCCTGCCTAATTTCCAATCCTACTACAGGGCAGCTAATGTAAGGACGTTATAGTATTGGATGAGTCCTACCACCCTGCAACCCCCTCCAGAATGGTTACAGTGCATCCGGAAAGTATTCACTGCGCTTCACTTTTCCACATTTTGTTATATTATAGCCTTATTCCAAAATGGATTAAATTCATTTTTTCCCTCAAAATTCTACACACAATGCCCCATAATGACAATGTGGGAAAAAAAGTTTTTTTTTTTAGATGTTTACAAATTTATTAAAAATAAGAAATCACATGTACATAAGTATTCACAGCCTTTGCTCAATTCTTTGTTGATTCACTTTTGGCGGCAATTACAGCCTCAAGTCTTTTTGAATATGATGCCACGCGCTTGGCAGACCTATCTTTGGGCAGTTCCACCCATTCCTCTTTGTAGCACCTCTGAAGCTCCATCAGGTTGGATGGGAAGTGTCGGTGCACAGCCATTTTCAGATCTCTCCAGAGATGTTCAATTGGATTCAAATCTGGGCGCTGGCTGGGCCACTCAAGGACATTCACAGAGTTGTCCTGAAGCCACTCCTCTGATATTTTAGTTGTGTACTTAGGGTCATTGTTCTGCTGAAAGATGAACTGTCTCCCCAGTCTGAGGTCAAGAGCACTCTGGAGCAGATTTTCATCCAGGATGTCTCTGTACATTGCTGCATTCAGCTTTCCCTCTATCCTGACTAGACTCCCAGTTCCTGCTGCTGAAAAACATCCCCACAGCATGATGCTGCCACCACCATGTTTCACTGTGGGGATGGTATTGGTCTGCTAATGAGCGGTGCCTGGTTTCTTCCAAACATGGCATTCACACCAAAGAGTTTAATCTTTGTCTCATCAGATCAGAGAATTTTTTTTGTCATGGTCTGAGAGTCCTTCAGGTGCCTTTTGGCAAACTATAGGTGGGCTGCCATGTGCCTTTTTCTAAAGAGTGGCTTCCGTCTGGCCACTCTACCATACAGGCCTGATTTGTGAATTGCTGCAGAGATGGTTGTCCTTCTGGAAGGTTCTCCTCTCTCCACAGAGGAACGCTGGAGCTTTGGCAGAGTGACCATCAGGCTCTTGGTCATCATCAAAGCAGTCTATTGTGGGCGATAATGACTGTTTCATTTAGATCTGATCAGATTCCTCCACGCAGCTCTGTCCTTGGCCTTCTGCTGCCAGGAACTCCTGTCTATATCCAACTTCTTTAGGTTTCTTTTTACAGTATCTTTAAATCTGAGCCTTGGTCTACTCTGATTGCGTTTGCCCTCGCATAACTGTGAGTAGAGTAACTGCTGAGGGAGACGCTGGTGATCCATGTCCGAGCCATCTCAGGTTTATCTGTATTAACATGTCCTCCACTGATGGTAGACCAGCTCGTTTCAGCACTTCTGTGTTGTTTATCTTGTCGTTTCATGAGATGTTCATTATGGCTCGAAGGCGCCTCATCATGTACATGTGGAGTTTCTTTACCTGCACCCTGTAGACAGTCCAAGTTTCAGCACTGTACAATAGAGTAGCCAGTACTGTCGCTCTGTATACTTTACATTTCACACTGATAAGACACATGTCGATTGTTCCACAGTCTCTCCCTCGTTTTCAAACACAGCACTCACTCTTCTCATTCTGAGAGATAGTTCATCCTCCAGCCTAGCATTCTCTGAAACAATACTCCTGAGATACTTGAAAATCTTACTCTTGACTAGTGGCTCTGTACTAATGCTGATCTCTTCTGGTAGTGATGTTGATACTACCTTTATTAATGTCTTACTCTTGGCTTTAAACTGCCACATTGAACAAGTCTGCTTCTTTCCTTGTTTGAATGTATACTCCTTCTGAAGTGTCTTTGAAGGCCACCTCAAGCATGGCTGCCAGATATAGCAAGAAGAGTGTAGACGCCAGCACACACCCTTGTTTCACCCCGTTGCTTACTGAAAAGTCTTAAGACACTGAGCCACTCATTGGCACGTTTGCTTGCATACCTGTATGGAGGGCCTTGATCAGGTTGACAAACTTCTCTGTACAGCCATATTTCTTGAGTGCCTGCCAAAGTCCTTGTCGCGATACAGTATCGAAGGCTTCACTGAAGTCGATGAAGACTACATAAAGCAGCATGTTCTGTTCGATACCCTTTTCTTGAACCTGTTTCAAGCAGAAAATCATGTCCACTGTGCTTCTTCCACTTCTAAAGCTGCACTGGGTTTCCGGTAGTACATTCTGTGAGATGTGTTCATTGAGTCTGTTCAGTAGTACACGTGAGAGAATCTTACCAACAGTGGCTAGCAGTGATATACCTCGGTAATTTCCACAATCTTTCCTGTCACCTTTCTTGAACAAAGGCACAATACTTGCATCCTTCCAGTCTTGAGGTACTTTCTGGGCATCCCATATCTCTTGGATGAGCTTGTGCAGGCAGTTGGTCAGCTGAACACCACCAAATTTCCACGCTTCTGCTGGAATTTCATCCCTTCCTGGAGCTTTACCATCCTGTGTTGTCCTGATAGCTGCCATTAGTTTATCAAGATTTGGTGGTTCATCCAGACTTGATGCAACTGGTCACTGCAGTAGAGCTTCTTTAGCCTCTTCAGTGAGATCTCCAGGGTTGTTTAGTAGTTGGTCAAAGTGGTCTGCAAATCTGTCCAGGATCTTGTCTTTCTCCTGCAAAACCGTTTCACCATCCATATCCTTTAGTTGGATCAATCCTCTTGCTTTAGGGCCATAGATTTCTCTCAAACCTGTGAAGAATGTTTTCATGTCCTTCCTGTCTGCTGCAGTTTGAAGTTCCTCTGCTTTTTCATTGCACCAGTTGGACTTCATCTCTGGTGTACTTCTGTAGCTCATTCTGAGCCTTTGAGTATTTCTTCTTATTCGACCTTGTGTTACTCTGTAGATTTTCCTGCCTAGCTGTATTTCTCGCTTCGAGTAGTTTCTTCAGATGTTCATCATGCTCATCAAACCAATCTTGATGTTTCCTCTCAGGGTGGTGTAAAACATTACTCGCAGTCTGATACACCGTATCCTTCAGTGTTTCCCATTTCTCTTCTATGTTATTCTCTGAGTTGTTGCTGTCCCAGTCTTTCAAGTTTTCATCCATTTCTTGTGTAAGTTCTTTCTGCTTCTTTTGGCATTTCAGTGCACTAGTGTTTAGCTTCTGTGGTGGCTTCGCACCCGTTCTGCAGTGCTGTTTTCGTCTGCAAATCCTTAATCTAGATCTCAACATAACATGATCAGTACCACAGTCCGCACTTCTCATTGCTCTGGTGTCCATTCCATCCCTTATGTCTCTCTCCAGGTTTAATGTCAGTAGACACATTTTAACTCTGGTTTGCACTTCATTAATTGAATCCATCCTTACTTTTAACATTTCATCCTGGTACAGCGCCCTCTTCATTAAGCACAAAACAAAGTTTTCCCGAATAGTTAATCAGGCTAGCAAAATCATTGGCTCACCACAGACATCATTGTCTGAACTGTATCAGCGCTCTGTGATCAGGAAAGCCACCCTGATCACAGAGGACCCATCTCACCCCCTCCATCACTCTTTTCAGTTACTGCCATCAGGCAGACGATATAAAGTTCCACTGGCCCATAAAAACATTTACAAGAAATCATTTATTCCTTCTGCAGTAACAATTCTGAACAAAATCAAATAGTTATCATAGCTATCAATATTATCAATATTAGTTATCAGCATTTACACTACCGTTCAAAAGTTTGGGGTCACCCAGACAATTATTTTGTGTTTTTCATGAAAAGTCACACTTATTTACCACCATGAGTTGTAAAATGAATAGAAAATATAGTTAAGACATTGACAAGGTTAGAAATAATGATTTGTATTTGAAATAATAATTTTTTCCTTCAAACTTTGCTTTCGTCAAAGAATCCTCCATTTGCAGCAATTACAGCATTGCAGACCTAACATGATTGCACAAGGATTTTCTAATCATCCATTAGCCTTCTGACGCAATGAGCAAACACATTGTACCATTAGAACACTGGAGTGATAGTTGCTGGAAATGGGCCTCTATACACCTATGTAGATATTGCACCAAAAACCAGACATTTGCAGCTAGAATAGTCATTTACCACATTAGCAATGTATAGAGTGTATTTCTGAATAGTTTAAAGTTATCTTCATTGAAAAAAAAGTGCTTTTCTTTCAAAAATAAGGAAATTTCTAAGTGACCCCAAACTTTTGAACGGTAGTGTATATATTAATCACTATTAATTTTTAATAGTTATTAATATTTTCTGCCACATGATTTTATTTGCCGTTTCCTTTTTACCATGTTTCCTTTTTTTAAACTGTTTTTATCCTGTGAGTTTGAACATGTTTTTGAGAGTGTTGAATGTGTAATATTGTCGTAGCTGTGTCGAAGAAGAATTTCTGTCACTGACTGGGACAGACAATAAAGTTAACCAATCCATCCATCCATCCATCCCTCCCTCCCTTCCTCCCTCCCTCCCTTCCTTACTATGATGTAGTCTATCAAGTGCCAGTGCTTGGATCTTGGGTGCATCCATGTCTTCTTGTGTGTCTCCTTGTGCTTAAATAGAGTGTTGGTTAACACAAGGTTGTACTCTGAGCATAATGCAAGTACAAGTTCTCCATTTGCATTGCACTAGCCTACTCCATGACTGCCTAGCACTCCTTTCCATTTCTCAGTGTCCGAACCAACTCTAACATTAAAGTCTCCAACGAGTATCAGCCTGTCATCAGCGGTACATGTCTGATAGTCTCATGTAAATCATTGTAGAACTCTTCCTTTGCCTCCTCTGTGTTGGTCATTGTTGGGGCACATACACTGATGAGTGTGGCATGCATCTTCCACTGTAATGAGAGCCTCATAGTCATTATCCTATTGTTGATTGGTACTGGTTCCTCATCAAGCATTGCTGCTATCTCCTTTCTAACGGCAAAGCCCACTCCTGCTTCTCTCCTTTCTTGAGTTGATTTCCCACTCCAAAGGAAGATGTATCCATGGTGTTCCAAGCTGTCATATGCAGGCAATCTTGTTTCACTAAGTGCAGCTATGTCTACATTGTACCTGTTCATTTCCAAGGCCACAAGCACAGTCTGTCTTTCTGGGCGCTGTGATGTTGATCTGTCCAACAGAGTGCATACATTCCATTCTGCTACACACAATGCTGCTGTTTTCCTCTTCTTTTCTCTCCCTGCTTCTAACTTATTTTTCGCTGCTTGTTGGAGTGTGAACAGATCAGCGCAGAACTTGTTAACCCGGGTGACGTCCGAGCTGGTATGAGTTGCTTTCTGACTGACCATTTCATGAAACTACTTGCAAAATATTTGAGTACCGCTAGCTTTTGCTGGACTGGCAGCACATTCTTGGCAGATAGAGGTATTATCAGTGGCAAGGACAAGCCAAAACAAACTGAATCCAGTATCTGTTGCAGTGACTGACCAGATGATAGGTTTGTTTATCTCTGCTCTTTGTGGAGTGCATGTCACGATGCACCGACTGGCACAGTCCACCACGGGCCTTGCGACAGATGTGTTTATCTGCCAGGATGTCCAGTTTCACCCTGTGTAACTGGGAGTGGTCCACCACAGACCTGTGGCAGATATTGTTTTTAGTTCTGCCAGGATGCCCAGTTTCACCCTCCACACCCTCGGAAGGGCAGGGATGCCGGTTGAGTTGCCTATGGCCCGACCCATGAGAGAAGTAGTACTGGTTTTCATGGTTATCCGGTTGCAAGCAAGCCGATGCCTGACCTGGCCTGTGTTCTTGGTCACCTCCCTGACAAAGGCCCTTTGCCCCCAGTTGCTCAGTTTAGACAGCCGGCCAGCTCTAGGAAGAGTCCTGGTGGTTCCGAACTTCCGTTTACAAATGATGGAGGCCACTGTGCTCATTGGGACCTTAAAAGCAGCAGAAATTTTTCTGTACCCTTCCCCAGATTTGTGCCTCGACAATCCTGTCTCAGAGGTCTACAGACAATTCATTTGACTTCATGCTTGGTTTGTGCTCTGACATACACTGTCAACTGTGTGTGCCTTTCCAAATCATGTCCAATCAACTGAATTTACCACAGGTGGACTCCAATTAAGCTGTAGAAACATCTCAAGGATGATCAGTGGAAAGAGGATGCACCTGAGCTCAGTTTTGAGCTTCATGGCAAAGGCTGTAAATACTTATGTACATGTGATTTCTTAGTTTTTTATTTTTAATAAATTTTCAAAAATCTCAAAACTATTTTCATGTTGTCATTATGGGGTATTGTGTGTAGAATTTTGAGGAAAAAAATAATTTAATCCATTTTGGAATAAGGCTGTAACATAACAAAATGTGGACAAAGTGAAGCGCTGTGAACAGATAGATAGATGTACTTTATTGATTCCAAACTGGGAAATTACAGGCAGGAATAAGCAGATAGAAACACAAAGACACGAGAGAGTTGCTCCTGGTATGGCCGCCCTGCTTCCGGTGCCATTAAAAAAAAACAAAAAACAACTTTATGGATGCACTGTATCACTGTAAAGCAAAGCATGTAACTCAACTTCATTATTAACCATTTTACATTCTCCTCTCTCATGTCTTATTCAGGCCCATACAGCTAAAGTTTTTTTGTTAAATTTTGTGTAAAAATATGAAAACAGTTCAGGAAACAGTTTAACTTTCAGTCCCTGGCTGTATCTGTTCCCATCCAAGCTAATCATTTTGTTTCTGCCATCGACAATGGATAAAGGTTTTGCGGTATGGTGTGATCTGGGTCTTAAGACACTAAAAGACTTATATATCGGTAGGATCTTTATGTCCTTTTCTGAGTTTGTTGGAAAATTCTCAATTTCCCCAAACCACTTTTTTTCACTATCTTTAGGTCCACACTTTTGCTCGTGAAGTCACCCCAGATTTTCCAGTTTTGCGGAACCCAGCATCTTTTGATACTTTTCTTAAACCTCTCTCTTGACCTAAGAAAGTAATTTCTCAATTATATGACCAAATTCAATCTACACCGTATTCCAAATTATGCAAATTATATTTGTCTCTGATTTTCCTAAATGGTCGATGCAAATGACTACTTATTTACTTAAGCCCATAGCTCGCCATGGAGCATAGGCCATTGACGACCCCTCGCCATCACACTCAGTTCTGGGCTGCTCTCTCTGCTTCCCCCCCGATTGGTTCCCTGCTGTTTCAGCTCTGCCTCAGTGTCTCGTCTCCAGCTGTTTGCAAATGACAGTCAATATTTCCGGTTCCGCCGGACCGGCGGCGCCACACGAGTCGGCTGCCTGTTGCAACAGCCTTTTTTTTATCTTCCTTCTTCTTTCTACACCTTTCACTCTGTATATATATCACGGACGCACGGATCGCCCCGGGGGTCTCCCGGGTCGGCGGACGGAGCCACGGTTTGCAGCGGGAGACGTTACAGCGGGGAGGAGCTAGTGCTAGCTAGCACTTGGCCGCCGCCCGGTGCTAATGGGAAACTCGACATACCGGGAGCTGTAGCGAAAACGAAGCGGGTGCCGGGCTGGAGTTTAGGCGGCGTGAAAGAAATATAAGACAGAATAATAAAGAGCGATGGCAAGAACCAAGCAGACCGCCCGTAAAATCTACTGGAGGAAGAAGCCCCCCAGGAGACAGCTAGCCACAGGGCTGCTCGGAGAGGCGCTCTGGCCACCGGCAGAGTGAAGAGGCCTCGCCGTCACAGGTCCGTGGCTCTGAGAGAGATCCGTCGCTTCCAGAAATCCACGGAGCTGCTCATCCGTAAGCTGCCCGTCCAGCGCCTGGTGAGGGAGATCGCTCAGGACTTCAAGACCGTCCTGCGTTTCCTGAGTTTCGCCGTCATGGCTCTGCAGGAGACCAGCGAGACCCACCTGGTGGTCTCTTCTTCGCTAAGGGGGTCACCATCATGCCCAAAGACTTCCAGCTGGCCCGCTGCATCCGCGGAGAGAGAGCTTAGACTTTCTGCTGCACATCCACCAGCCATAATGCTCTGCACTGTGTGTCTATATATATACATTTATAGTAATATGGACATATGTTTACTAGATGTTGTTTTTTCTTGCCTTCTGATTGTTGCTCTGAGTGTTGCTATCCCTATGCTGTTGCAATCCTGGAATTTCCCCATTGTGGGACTAATAAAGGCTTATCTTATCTTATCTTATATAATTTTCGAGTCATCAACAGTTTGAGCATAATTCAAATTTTATTGAACAAACCTCCCAATGATAACTATTTTTTTTTTGCAAAAAAAAAAAAAAAACTCAAAATGCACTGTTCCAAATTATTAAGCACAGCAGAGTTTCAAAACATTTTATTGGTTGTAAAGAACTGAAAATGGTCATTTGTTGAATTTGCAGCATTATGAGGTCATATTTACTGAAATCAAAAGCTATTTCAACCAAAAACATCGTAACAGGCCAAGTTACATGTTAACATAGAACGCCTTCTTTGATACAACCTTCATAATTCTCGCATCCATTGAACTTGTGAGTTTTTGGAGAGTTTCTGCTTGACTTTCTTTGCAAGATGTCAGAATAACCTCCCACAGCTGCTGTTTTGATCTGAACTGCCTCCCACCCTCACAGATCTTTTGCTTGAGGATGCTCCAAAGGTTCTCAATTGGGTTGAGGCCAGGGGAGGATGGGGGCCACACTCTCCTTTTATGCCCATAGCAATTGATGACACAAAGGCATTCTTTGTAGCATGAGATGGTGCATTGTTATGCTTGAAGATAATTTTGCTGTGGAAGGCACAGTTCTTCTTTTTGTACCATGGAAGAAAGTGGTCAGTCAGAAACTCTATATACTTTGCAGAGGTCATTTTCACACCTTTAGGGACCCTAAAGGGGCCTACCAGCTCTCTCCCCATGATTCCGCCCCAAAACATGACTCTGCCACCTCCTTGCTGATGTTGCAACCTTGTTGGGACATGGTGGCTGTCCACCAACCATCCACTACTCCATCCATCTGGACCATCCAGGGTTGCACGGCACTCATCAGTAAACAAGACTGTTTGAAAATTAGTCTTTATGTATTTCTGGGCCCACTGCAACCGTTTCTGCTTGTGAGCATTGGTTAGGGGTCGCCAAATAGTAGGTTTATGCCTCTGGAGGATCCTACACCTTGAGGTTCACGAGACTCCAGAGGCACCAGCAACTTCAAATAACCTGTTTGCTGCTTTGTAATGGCATTTTAGCAGCTGCTCTCTTAATCCAACAAATTTGTCTGGCAGAAACCTTCCTCATTATGCCTTTATCTGCACAAACTCGTCTGTGCTCTGGATCAGCCACAAGTTTCTTCATAGTATGATGATCACGCTTAAGTATTCATGAAATATCTTAATGTTTTCATACCTTGTCCAAGGCACTAGTTGACACTTTATGGCAGCAGAGAGATGCTTTTTCTTTCCCATATTGCTTGAAACTTTTGTCATGCTTAATAATGTGGAACATGCTTAAGTAGTTTTCCTTTAATTTGGCCCACCTGGCAAACTAATGACAGGTGTCTGAGATTGATGTCAGTGATCCAAAGAGCCCTGAGACACAATACCATTGATGAGTTTAATTGAAAAACAAAAAACTGAATGTTTATGACACTAAAATCGTACTTGCATAATACTTTGGAATGCGGTGTATACAGCCTGACCCCATGAAGAGGATCAAGTTCCTGTGGGAAGAAGATTTGCTTATCAATTTTACGGACAACAAATGGAATCAGATTCTTAAAAGGGTTCACTCCTCCTCTATTTGTGCTAAACATGGCACAGACACGCTGGCACACCAACAGTGATACATCTGCTGCTGTATGTCTCTGCACCTTACTGCAGCCATTTGCACAAATGCCATACCTGCTGCTGTCTATTATTGCAATATTGATCATGTGCAGTCCAATCTGTCACTGTCTGCACCTACACTACCGCATCGAACTTGCAACTACAAGTATTACTGCTCTACATTTTTCTGTATATAGGATTACTGGGTTTCATCATTTCTTTATTTGCATTATGGGATGTCTGGGTTTTTACCTTTTAGTTATTTGCACTATGGGTAGCATTACTGTACATAGTCTGCTGTTGTTGTTTTTCCATCCTAATTCTTTATATTGCACACACCACTGAAGAGAGAGAAACTGCATTTCAGTTCTCCCATATGTCATATACGTATAGTAGTATTCACAGATAAAATCTTTGAATTCAATGTAAACTTACAGTGGTGTGAAAGTGTTTGCCCCCTTCCTGATTTCTCAATTTTTTTGTATGTCTGTCACACTTAAATGTTTCAGATCATCAAACAAATTTAAATATTAGACAAAGATAACACAAGTAAAAACAAAATGCAGTTTTTAAATGAATGTATTTATTATTAAAGGTAAAAAAAATAAATAAATCCAAACCTTCATATGGCCCTGTGGGAAAAAGTGATTGCCCCCCAATCTAAGTACCTGGGTGTTCATCTGAACAATAAACTAGACTGGTCACACAATACCGACGCACTTTACAAGAAGGGACAGCGCAGGCTGTTCCTACTGAGGAGACTCAGGTCTTTTGGTGTACAAAGGGTGCTGCTGAAGACATTCTACGACACGGTGGTGGCATCAGCCATCACTTTTTGAGTGGTCTGCAGGGGCAGTGGCGTTACAGCAGCCGATAGGAAGAGACTGAACAAACTGATCAAAAAAGCTAGCTCTGTCCTGGGGAAACGCCTTGACCCAGTGGAGGAGATGGGAGAGAGAAGGATGGTGGCTAAACTGTCATCTCTGCTGGAGTCCGAGTCCCACCCTATGCAGGACATACTGAACGCACTGAGGAGCTCATTTAGCAGCAGACTACATCATGCTAGGTGCACAACCGAGAGGTTTCGCAGGTCCTTCCTACCTACGGTTGTCAGACTGTATAACCTAAGCAGGGCTGCTCGCAGAGATAGCAAAAAGACGTGATAACCTAATAGTATTGAATGCAAAAGACGCAATAGACTTACACAATGGTCCCCTCCGGTATACAACTAGGAAAATACCGGTCGTTACGGAGGGTGACAATATGTATGGGTGCATAATCATACCATGTAGGATAACTAAGTAGACGGTTATGTTGTTCATTCCATCTAGCTACAGTGCTCCGCACTGTGTGTGTTTATATATTTATATATTTATTCCATCTAGCTACAATGCTCCGCACTGTGTGTGTTTATATGTTTATATATTTATTCCATCTAGCTACAATGCTCCGCACTGTGTGTTTATATATTTATATGTACATATGTATATTCGCTGCTCTTGTTTTTTCTTGTCTTCTGATTGTTGCTCTGAGTATTGCTATCCCTGTGCTGTTGCAATCCTGGAATTTCCCCATTGTGGGACTAATAAAGTCTTATCTTATCTCCCATTAAAACATAAATTAACTGTGGTTTATCACATCTTTGGAAAGCTGAGTTCAATTTCTGTTGCTACACCCAGGCCTGATTACTGCCACACCTGTTCTCAATCAAGAAATCACTTAACTAGGACCTGCCTGACAAAGTGAAGTAGACTAAAAGATCCTCAAAAGCTAGACATCATGCTGCGATCCAAATAAATTCAGGAACAAATGAGAAACAAAGTAATTGAGATCTATCAGTCTGGAAAAGGTTATAAAGCAATTTCTTAAGCTTTGGGACTCCAGCGATCCCCAGTGAGAGCCATTATCCACAATTGGCAAAAACATGGAACAGTGGTGAACCTTCCCAGGAGTGGCCGGCCAACCAAAATTACCCCAAGAGGGCAGTGACGACTCATCCAAGAAGTCACAAAAGACCCCACAACAACATCCAAAGAACTGCAGGCCTCACTTGCCTCAGTTAAGGTCAGCGTTCATGACTCCACCATAAAAAAGAGACTGGGTAAAAATGGCCTGCATGGCAGAGTTCCAAGATGAAAACCACTGCTAAGCAAAAAGAACATAAAGGCTCATCTCAGTTATGCCAGAAAACATTTTGATGATCCCCAACACTTTTGGGAAAATCAGTCCCTGCAACATTTCGCGGGATGTTTTTATATTTGCGGCCCAAAAAGCTTGAATTTGTGGGGGCTTTTTTAAAAAGTTGTGATAAAAGTTGCGATGTTTTTAGAGTGTTTTTTGCACTAAAAGTTGTAGGAAGAATTACAAATTTTAAAGCAGATGTTTTTTTTTTTTTCAGTTTACTGCAGTGATATTCTATATCGCAATACAAGAAAAGCACAGGATTGTCAAAGAATTTCCTATTAGAGTGATTTGTAAGTTAAGCAGAAACTTCTGCTCCACAGAAAAACTCTAGTGCAACGGCAAATACCGACTTTAACACAATATTTATTACAACAGCTAAATTGCATTGAATGCATGTTAAAGACTAGAGATTTGGAAATTATTGGCAGCACCTTCATTTGAAAACTCCCTACAGTCCCCAACCACTCGGTACTGAGTGGAGAGGAAAAAATAATTTATTCTGTTGCTCTGTATCGTCTGTTGGAGTCTGTTTTTCTGAAAAAAATTACAGACAATATTCTCCCTTTCTTTGCCTAACTCCTACCTATCTGCTTCACGTTGGTCTTGACATTCACACTTGCCTCTTCAGACATATCTTTCATTTACTGCAGGGAGGGGGCTGTCCAGACCGGAGATTCACAGCTTTAAAGCTCATTGAACAGATGTAGTCATGATTTTACCGCTAAAGATGTTTAAAATGTTCAAACACTGGCTGTAGTGTTAGATTTGCTCATTTGTTTGTGGTTTTACGGAGTCTCTCCTCACATGCACTCCCGCAATGGGGTGCTTTTGGGGCAGGCAGACCCAGTGCTTCGTACACACGGTCAGGACGAAGACATGGCGAAACATCCACCGGCAGGCTGGGGGAGATGGAGGAAGGGACAGTGTTGGAAACCTCGCGGGTGAGTGTTTTGGGTTTTTTTGAACTCACACACTCTGTTTGGTGATGTGTTAATATTCACTATAAACATGGAAGTGAACACGGTGCAGTGATGCATTTGGTTTGTTAGACTGAACATTTGCGCGCCAGTCAGAGACAAATTTGATTGGTGAAATTGGCGGAAGTTGATGAGGATTGGCCAAAATTGCGGGAAAGTTGCGGTTATTGGACAAAGTTGCAAGATCGCGTAATAGGTTCGCTGATTGGCTGATTTTGCGTGAATTGACGCGATCGCAACATTGCGAAATCCTGCAGGAACTGGAAAATGCAATGTGGACTGACGAGACAAAAGTTGAACTTTTTGGAAAGTGTGTGTCCCATTACATCCGGTGTAAAAGTGACATAGCATTTCAGAAAAGGAACATCATACCAACAGTAAAATATAGAGGTGGTAGTGTGATGGTCTGGGGCAGTTTTGCTGCTTCAGGACCTGGAAGACTTGCTGTGGTAAATGGAACCATGAATTCTGCTGTCTACCAAAAAATCCTGACAGAGAATGTCTGGACATCTGTTCGTGACCTCAAGCTGAAGCGCACTTGAGGTCTGCAGCAGGACAGTGATCCAGAACACACCAGCAAGTCCACCTCTGAGTGGCTTAAGAAAAACAAAATGAAGACTTTGGAGTGGCCTAGTCAAAGTCCTGACCTGAATCCAATTAAGATGTTGTGGCATGACCTTAAAAAGGCGGTTTATGCTCGAAAACCCTCCAGTGGGGCTGAATTACAACAATTCTGCAAAGATGAGTGGGCCAAAATTCCTCTACAGTGCTGTAAAAGACTCATTGCTAGTTATCGCAAACGCTTGATTGCAATTGTTGCTGTTGCAATCACTTTTTCCACACAGGACCATGTAGGTTTGGATTTTTTTCCCTTAAAAATAAACACCCTCATTTAAAAACTGCATTTTGTGTTTACTTGTGCCATCTTTGTCTAATATTTAAATTTGTTTGATAATCTGAAACATTTAAGTGTGACAAACATACAAAAAAATGAGAAATCAGGAAGGGGGCAAACACTTTTTCACACCACTGTATTCACAGAATTTATTGGACCAAGACTAGATTAAAACAAATATATCCTGAAGTGGACCCAACCTGTGACCGCTGCCATTCAGCCCCTGCTTCCCTTGTTCATATGATGTGGTGTGTCCATCTTTGTCTAAGTTTTGGTCTGAAGTTCTTACAATATCAGAAGTACTAAAAATACAATGTAAAGCAAATGTAGTTACAGCTTTGCTTGGAATCCCCCCTGCTACACTGCCAGTTGCAACCCACCTCTCCAATTTTATAGCATTCCTTACACTTCTGGCGAGACGGTTAATATTGTTGATGTGGAAGTCACCCATATCTCCAGCGTACTCTCTCTGGATTAAGAAAGTTCTGCTTAATGCTACACCTGAACTTATTAGGTTTACCTTTCATGTTCCACCTTGAAATTTTATGAAACCTTATGACCCTTCTTTGACTATATGAAAAAACTTTCCAATTTTAGTGTACCTGAATAATACTGCAACCAACTGCTGCAGGATGTAACACTTAGTTGTACTGTACCATTTTCAAATCAAACCGTGACCAAGTACATCCCCCCAATTACATCATATGTCAAGGCATGTTATATATTTGGAAATTTAAAAAAAAAAAAATTGCTCTTGTGTCACTCGTCATAATAAGTGATGCAGTCATTAATAATGGTACTTATGTATTATAACCTCCTGGTAATTTAGCTTAATTTTATTCAATGTCTGGCCTTAAAAGTGTGTTTTTTTTCTTCCTCTTTTTTGTGTGTGTATATATTTTTCTTGAATAACTGGTTTAATATGAATTCATTATTTATTTTATGTTTGTATGTCGTTCCCCGTTTACACTCCATGGTAAAATCTGTAATATGACAATAAGGGAGATAATAAGGAAACTTCAGTGCCAGGTAATGGCATTTTTGAGCTCTGAGACAGCTCCTTAAGCTGCTGGAATCAGGCTTGGCAAGTCTAAAAACAGTGCTGATCCAGATCAGTTAAAAAGACTTTAAAAAAAATCATAATAAAACCTGTGGTTATATCTAACAATTGTCAAGCAAACCTCTAAAATAAGATAAGATAAGATAAGCCTTTATTAGTCCCACAACGGGGAAATTCCAGGATTGCAACAGCACAGGGATAGCAACACTCAGAGCAACAATCAGAAGGCAAGAAAAAAAAAACAACAAGCAAGCAAGAGCGGCTAATATACATATGTACATATTACTATAAAATAAATATATACACACACACACACACAGACACACAGTGCAGAGCATTGTAGCTGGATGGAATAAATATATGAGTATATGAACACACAGTGCAGAGCATTGTAGCTAGATGGAATAAATATGTAAATATATAAACACCCACAGTACGGAGCATTGCAGCTAGGTGGAATAAATATGCAAGTATATAAACACAGTGCGGAGCAATGTAGCTAGATGGAATAATATGTAGATATATAAAAACACAGTGCGGAGCATTGTAGCTAGATGGAATAAATATGTAAATATATAAACACACAGTGCAGAGCATTGTTGCTAGATGGGATGAAACAGCATAACCGTCTACTTAGTTATCCTACATGGTATGATTATGTGCCCATACATATTCTCACCCTCCATAGCGACCGGTATGTTCCTAGTTGTATGCCGGAGGGGACCATTGTGTAAGTCTATTGCATCTTTTGCATTCAAAAAACTATTAGTTTGTTACGTCTTTTTGCTATCTCTGCGAGCAGCCCTGCTTAGGTTGTACAGTCTGACAGCCGTTGGTAGGAAGGACCTACGAAACCTCTCGGTTGTGCACCTGGGATGATGTAGTCTGCTGCTAAATGAGCTCCTCAGTGCATCCAGTATGTCCTGCATAGGGTGGAACTCGGACTCCAGCAGAGATGACAGTTTAGCCACCGTCCTTCTCTCTCCTATCTCCTCCATCGGATCAAGGCGCTGCCCCAGGACAGAGCTAGCTTTCTTAATCAGTTTGTTCAGTCTCTTCCTATCGGCTGCAGTAATGCCACTGCCCCAGCAGACCACTCCAAAAGTGATGGCTGATGCCACCACCGTGTCATAGAATGACTTCAGCAGCGCCCCTTGTACACCAAAAGACCTGAGTCTCCTCAGCAGGAACAGCCTGCGCTGTCCCTTCTTGTAGAGTGCGTCAGTATTGTGTGACCAGTCTAGTTTATTGTTCAGATGAACACCCAGGTACTTATAGGATGTCACCATCTCGATGTCTGTTCCCTGTATATTTACTGGTGCTGTGAGGGGCTGCCCATGCCTGCGGCAGTCCACCACCAGCTCCTTAGTTTTCCTCGCATTGATCTGGAGGCAGTTCCGATGGCACCAGTCCACGAAGTCCTGGATAAGCCCTCTGTACTCAGCTTCATCTCCATTGGAGATGAGGCCAACGATCGCAGAGTCATCAGAGAACTTCTGTAGATGGCAGTGTGTTGTGTTGTGTGAGAAGTCTGCAGTATAAAGAGTGAACAGGAAGGGAGCCAGCACCGTTCCCTGGGGGGCCCCCGTGCTACTGATGATCGTGTCGGACACACAGTCCCGGGTTCTCACAAACTGAGGCCGGTTCGTGAGGTAGTCCAGGATCCATGATGACAGGTGCTGGTCCACCCCTGCTCGCAGCAGCTTGTCCTTCAGGATCATCGGTTGGATGGTGTTGAAAGCACTGGAGAAGTCAAAGAACATGATCCTCACCATATTCCCGGGCTTCTCCAGGTGGGACAGAGAACGGTGAAGGAGGAAGATCACCGCATCCTCCACCCCAATGCCATGCTGGTAGGCGAACTGGAGTGGATCCATCGCTGGTTCCACCAGGGGGCGGAGGTGAGCAAGGAGCAGTCTCTCCAGGGTCTTCATCAAGTGGGACGTCAAGGCCACCGGTCTGTAGCTGTTCAGGTCTTTGGGGTGGGAAGTTTTTGGTACAGGTACCACACAAGATGTTTTCCACAGCTGTGGTACCCTCCCCAGTTTCAGGCTCATGTTGAAGATATACGTCACAATCCCACACAGCTGGTCTGCACAGGACTTGAGGAGCTTTGCGCTGATGCCGTCCGGTCCCGGCGCCTTCCTCGCTTTGATCTTCCTCAGCTCCGTCCTCACCTGGGTCTCGGTCAGGGTCAGGATGGGGGGCTGTGCCAGACTCACAGCGAGTCCTGGGTCTGCCCTGGGGTCTCCTCCCAGAGGGATGTGCCCGAAACACCTCAAGTGGGAGGCGTCCAGTAGGCATCCTAATCAGATGCCAGACTCATAAAAGGTGTCTGTCTACCATGTTTATACGCACAGCACAGATCCAAGCCTTCTTGCTCAGTGAACCCGGCTGCTCCGTTCAGCTGCCTCTCTCATGCTCTCAGTTCATGAATGTGTACTGAGAAGCAGTGAACGAAACTCCGCCTGCTTTGTTCAGTTACCTCGCTCACATTCTCATCAGTTCAGTCAGTGAACATACTGAAGAGCAGTGAAGGAGTGAGTCCTTCGTGCTCCGTTAAGCCGCTTTTTCTAGTTAAATGAGTGGCAGGCAGTTAGAGCTCCAGTACGGCACAATGATTCGGTGTACGAAACAGATTTTTTTAGTGAACGAACCAAAGTGATTCAGTGCATTAGTGAATTGTGGATCCCATCACGCCAGTAGTGGGTTTTTTGGTTTTGTTTTGTTTTTTGTTTTGCAAAAAAGCATCCTAAAATTCTATTTTCAGTTTGTCATCATGGGGTACTGAGTGTAGATCAATGAGAAAAAAGAATATAATGATTGTAGCATCGGGCTGCAACATAACAAATTTTTTAATAAGTGAAGGGGGTCTGAATACTTTCTCAGCCCACTGTACTGCTGACCTATGAACAGAAATGAAAAACTGCAATTCTTTTGAACTGTATGGAAAATGCATACAGTGTGTGCATGTTATTGGGGCAAAACTTCTAATCCCTCCTGATCTGGCAGTGTGCACGTGATGTTCCCCCCCCCACACCTCACATCACATAAAGGTCTGGCTGAAAATGTCAAAATTAGGAGACCTCTTCTTAATCCATCCATCCATCCATCCATCTTCTACTGCTTTTCTGGAGGTCCGGGTCACGGAGACAGCCGTTGAAGCAGAGAAGCCCAGACTTCCCTCTCCCCAGCCACCTGCTCCAGCTCTTCAGAGAGGATACTAAGGTGTTTCCAGACCAGCTGGGAGACATAGTCTCTCCAGCGAGTCCTGGGTCTGCCCTGGGGTCTCCTCCCAGAGGGATGTGCCCGAAACACCTCAAGTGGGAGGCGTCCAGTAGGCATCCTAATCAGATGCCCATACCACCTCAACTGACTCCTTTCAATGTGGAGGAGCAGCGGTTCTAGTCTGAGCCTCTCCCGGATGACTGAGCTCCTCACCCTATCTCTGAGGGTGAGTCCAGCAATCCTACGGAGAAAGCTCATTTCAGCCGCTTGTATCCGCAGTCTTGTTCTTTCGGTCATTACCCAAAGCTCGTGACCATAGTTGAGAGTAGGAACGTAGATTGACTGGTAAATCGACAGCTTTGCCTTAGAACTCAGCTCCCTCTTCACCACGACAGACCGGTACAACGTCCGCATCATGCAGATGCTGCTCCGATCCGTCTGTCAATCTCTCACTCCATTCTCCCCTCACTCGTGAATAAGACCCCAAGATACTTAAACTCCTCCACTTGGGGCAGGAGCCTGTCCCCAACTTGGGAGAGGACAATCCACCTTTTTCCGGCTGAAGACCATGGACTCGGACTTGGAGGTGCTGATTCTCATCCCAGCTGCTTCACACTCAGCGGCAAACTGTCCCAGCAACAACTGTAGGTCATTGCTGGATGAAGCCAACAGGACAACATCATCTGCAAGCAACAGAAATGAGATCCTGTGGTCACCAAGCATGACACCCTCCATTCCCTGGCTGCACCTAGAAATCCTGTCCATAAAAATTATGAATAGGATCGGTGACAAAGGGCAGCCCTGGCGGAGTCCAACTCTCACTGGGAATGAGTTCCGACCGAGTGTTGGCAATACGAACCAGACTCTCATAATGGTCGTACAGAGACCAAATAGCTCGTAACAACAAGCCCGATACCCTATACTCCCGAAGCACCCCACACAAAAAAACCACGAGGGACACGGTCGAATGCCTTCTCCAAGTCCACAAAACACATGTAAACTGGTTGGGCAAACTCCCACGAACCCTCGAATTCTTGAGAGGGTTAAGAGCTGGTCCGATGTGCCACGGCCAGGCCGAAAACCACATTGCTCCTCCTGAATCTGAGGTTTGACCAACGGCCGGACTCTCCTCTGCAGTACCTTGGCATAGACTTTCCCAGGGAGGCTGAGGAGTGTGATCCCTCTAAAGTTAGAGCACACCCTCCGGTCCCCTTTTGTGAAGAGAAGAACCACCACCCCGGTTTGCCATGCCAAAGGCACTGCCCCCGACCTCCACACAATGTTGCAGAGGCGTGTCAACCATGACAGCCCTACAACATCCAGGGCCTTGAGATACTCAGGGCGAATCTCGTCCACCCCCGGGGCCCGGCCACCAAGGAGATTTTTAACCACCTTGGTGACCTCAGCCCCTGTGATAGGCGAGCCACCCCCCTCGTCCACAAGCCCTGCTTCCTCTGTGGAAGACTATCAGTGGGATTGAGGAGATCCTCAGAGTATTCCTTCCACCGCCCGACGATATCCCCAGTCGAAGTCAACAGCGCCCCATCCGCACCATATACAGTGTGGACAGGGAGCTGCTTCCCCCTCCTGAGCTGCCAGACAGTTTGCCAGAATCTCTTGGAGGCCGACCGAAAGTCTTGTTCCATGGCCTCACCGAACTGCTCCCATACCCGGGTTTTTGCTTCAGCAACCACCCGAGCTGCACTCCGCTTGGCCTGCCAGTACACCTCAGCTGGTTCGGGAGTCCCACAAGCCAACCAAGCCTGATAGGACTCCTTCTTCAGCTTAATGGCCCCCCTCACCACTGGTGTCCACCACTTTGTTCGGGGGTTGCCACCACAAGATGCACCAACCACCTTGCGGCCGCAGCTCTGGGCCGCCGCTTCAACAATAGAGGTGGAGAACATGGCCCATTCAGACTCCATTTCTCCAGACTCCCTTGGAATGTGGTTGAAGTTCTTCTGGAGGTAGGAGTTGAAGACCACCGGGCAGGGGCCTCAGCCAGACGTTCCCAGTGCACCCTCACTATATGTTTGGGTCTACCAGGTCTGAATGGCATCCTCCCCTGCCATTGGATCCAACTCACCACCAGGTGGTGATCAGTTGACAGCTCTGCACCTCTCTTTACCCGAGTGTCCAAGACATACGGTCGCAGGTCTGATGACACGATAACAAAATCGATCATCGACCTGCGGCCTAGGGTGACCTGGTGCCAGGTGCACATATGGACACCCTTATGCTTGAACATGGTGTTCATTATGGACAAACTGTGGTTAGCACAGAAGTCCAATAACTGAACACCACTCGGGTTCAGGCCGTTCCTCCCAATCACCCCCCTCCAGGTTTCACTGTCGTTGCCCACATATGCATTGAAGTCCCCCAGTAGGACAATGGAGTGTCCAAGAGGAGCACCCTCCAGCACCCCAGTCAGAGACTCCAAAAAGGGTGGGTACTCTGAAACATCATTTGGTGCATAGGCACAAATGATGGTCAGCACCCGTTTCCCAACCCGAAGGTGCAGGGAAGCCACCCTTTTGTCCATCGGGGAAAACTCCAATATAGAGGCAGCAAGGTGGGGGGATACAAGAATACCCACCCCTGCTCGTTGCCTCTCACCCAGGGCAACTAAGGCCAAGCTCCAGCCCCTCTCCAGGTGACTGGTTCCAGAACCGGAGCTGTGTGTTGAGGTGAGGCCGACTATATCTAGCCGATATCTCTCAACCTCGTACACCAGCTCAGGCTCCTTCCCCACCAGAGAGGTGACATTCCATGTACCAAAAGCCAGTTTAGAAAGCTTGGGATCAGTCCGCCAAGGTCTCCGCCTTTGACCGCCACCTAATCCACATAGCATTGGACCCCCATGATCCCTCCTGCAGGTGGAGAGCCCACTGGAGAGCGGACCCATGTAACTCCTTTGGGCTGAGCCCTGCTGGGTCCCATGGGTGGAAATAGGCCATGGGCCAAAATCTGTTGCATGGCTAGAAATTGAGGTTCGTCTTAACTTTCTAGTGGCAACTTGAAGTAAAGTGAATTTTACTAATTTGATAGTGCTGACTCTGAATACAGTTGTCCCCAACAGCCAAACTTGCACATTAAGTAAATATGACCCGTTTTTTCTAGTTTTTTGTCCATTTTTGGTAAAAAACAAGATTTTGGCCATAGTTTTCATTTAACTTTCAATAAGTACAAATTTAATACAGAATTGTTTTTTGTAGTCATACTGCACAACCTATATTTTGATTTATCAGCCAAAGTCACCAACAGAGGGCGCTATATCTGCTGTTTTGGGGAAAAACCTTTGTTTTTGTGATTTTTGTCACAAAAGTCAATTATTTTTTTAACTGCACAGGACCAACATCTATTTTTTTTTAGCATTTTAGAGTTCAGTGGATATTTTGAAATCATGCCAACCAAGAGATCAGGAAGGGATCATTTGATTTTCACCCAAAAATAATGTAAAAATAAAAATTGTTTCAATAATAAAACATTAAAATGGACATCGCATGCATGTTTCACTGTTGTTTTAGTAGTGCAATCCACATTGTTTATAGTATTTTTTTCTGATGTTTCTTGTTTTTGTGCCAGAAAATGTAGTGAGCTTTGAAAGGGCATTTTTCTTCCTTGAAATCTCCAACCCTTAACCCCTTCACATTTTTTCCAGGTACCCTTTTATGAAACCAAATCAAATGACAGAAAGAAAATTTTGTTCCAAGGCGACATCAGCAAAATCCAAGAAGGCCTACAAATCGATATCTTTAGGTTTTGCAAGGTTAGAGTTAAAGAGTTATGTCTCGCATTCATACGCATAAGTGACACAAGACTGGAAGCATGTCTTTTGGAATCACATACTTCAATTAGTTCGATTAGTAGGTCTCCGGATCTGAATCCCCATCATCACTGTATCCGTCATCACTGTACTCATCATCGTCATCATCGGGGGCTGCAAGCACATTTTGGCAATCACTGCATTTGCAGAGTTCGGTGCAAGGAAGATTCGCTTTGTGACAAGAGCAGCTCATTGTGTTGCAGTGAGTTTTCTTGCACCCACAGTGCACGTGTTGGAGTATCTCTGGAGGAGCTGCAGGGATTGACATCCATTTGAATGTCAAATGTTCATTTGTGAGGTCCCAACCATGGCCAACGGAGTTTGGTGCAAGGATGTACTGATTCAAACAACGTCTGTAAATGGCGGTTTGATAGGATGGCCTCATCGTGTGCAGCTTAAGGGAGTCCTTATTTGGTGGCAAAACATCATCCACTCTGCATCTCAAGGTGAATAAGTTATGCCGAGCTTCATTCACATCAGAAGTTTTTTCATCATAGAGGGTACATACAAATGCCTCAAGTCCTCTTAGCAGCTCTTCATCTGGCATCCACTCGGAGCCAAGTTGCCTGAAGACATTCACTGTCTCAGCTGACTCCAACATAAGACGTAGAGGCCGCACTTTCCCTTTTCCCTTGAAGGCACTAACTGTATCACATCCTGTGAAAACATGCATGCCTATGATGGCTTGGCAAACTTCAGACCCATAGTGTGATGACAGCTGATTGATGTCAAGAACAGTTGTGTCCTGGCCACTTCCAGTTCTGGCATATACACGACATGGTAAATCATGCACCACTGCTGCACTCAACAGAAAGACATCGGTGTCGCGGCTGTTGATGACAACACCAGGGTGTGTGTTACCGGCATGTGCAGCATGTAAGAGAAGCCTCGTGTCTGCCTCCTGGTGATCACATTTTAACTCCTGAACATCTTGCACCATCATAACTCCTTCACTGCAGTTTAATCGAGTGCACAACTCTCCATGACACAGATAAAGTTCAATTCCGGCAGGAATGGATGTACTTTCACGACTCCACATGGCAAGCAGGAACTTAACCAGCTTTTCCTTGTTTGCTCCATTCGAAAGGAATTTAGCAAACTGTCGAGGTAGTTTCTGATGAGGTCTTGTGATATCAATCTGCTGAACACCTGAAGCCTCTCGACGAGAATGTTCACAGTCCTTTATTGATATGTCTGGGTAGCGATCAGTCACAAAATCTAAACGCGTACATCTCATTTGTGTGCATAAGTGGAGAGCCTTGGCTAGTAGTACATCTGCAAATTCTGCAAACGTTTCACACTTTGCGTTGCAGGACTGAATGAGGGCCATTCCATCAACCAACAAGGCTGAATTAGCAGGAATTGTCGAGTTGGGCCAAGGTTTCATTTTTTTCAGCCAGTTCACGCTGTCTGCCATCAAGAAGCTTCCATTTGCTGTTGCAGTCACGAAACTTTTGCCAACTAACTTGTGTAAATGGGGTTATTTTTCCCTTTTCCTCCTCGATCAAATGACAAACACACGTTCGCACGCGTGTCGCCATGTTGGATCCTCGTATTCAGGTCAAATCATCGACACTGTACATTGCAATGGCAGCGACGGTTCGAGGTTGAAAAATAGCGCCCGCACGCGGCAAGTCACGGAAGGGGAATTACGTGATTAAAGCGTCGATTTTCTTTAATTAATTTCTCATTAACGTGCAAACAGTGCAAATGTGGACAGGTAAAATATCATTTAATATAGTCTAAACTACTTAAAACCGAGAGATAAAGTTGCCACTGCAAAGTTAAGATGAAACTGCACGCCAGAGGTTTTGGCCCATGGCCTAAAACCCGGCCACCAGCCATTGAGCCCCTCCCTCAGGCCTGGCTTCAGGGTGAGGCCCCGGTAACCCCATACCGGGCAGGGTACACTGAATCCTTCATCTAGAATTTATCATGAGAGTCTGTTGGATCGTTCTTAGTCAGGCCCTTCACCCAGGACCAGTTTGTCTTGGGTGACCCTATCAGAGGCAAATTGCCCCAGACAACATAGCTCCTGGGATCACTGGGGCACGCAAACCCCCCACCACAATAAGGTGACGATCCATGAGGGGACCTCATCTTAATGTTATTAAGAAAATATTTGGATCTGGGTGCTCAGTTCATTCTTGGCGTGAAGAGATATTTTTCAGCCTTTGTAGAGTTTACGACTGCCTATACACTACCCACAAAAAGTTAGGGATATTTGGCTTTTGGGAGCAATTTATGGAAAATATAAAAAGTTCACGCTGCAGTGATAAAATATCATGAAAGTAGAGCATTTAAGTGGAAGCAGGCAATGGTGATTTCCTCATCTCAAACAATTTATTGAAACAAAAGCCAACAACGGTGGTGAGTATACCACAACAAAAAATGTCAGTGTCTCAGTAACTTGTCATGTGCCCTTGAACATCAATTACAGCTTGAAAACGACGTCTCATGCTGTTCACAACTCTGCTTATTGTCTGCTGAGGCATGGCATTCCACTCTTCTTGAAGGGTGGCCCTTAGGTCATTGAGGTTGTGGGGTGCAAGGTTATGAGCCTCTACATGGCGACTCCACTGACCCCATAGGTTTTCTATGGGATTCAGGTCTGAAGAAAGTGCAGGCCACTCCATTTAAGGTACCCCAGCCTCCAGCAGCCATTCCCTAATGATGCAATCTTTTTTTTTTTTTTTCCAATGTGTTTTTATTGAAATAAATTTCCGAAATTACAGACAAGTTGGCATAATACTTCTTGAAACAAAAAAATAAAGATACACTTATTTAGCACATATACATATATGTATATAGGATCAAATAGTGCCTCAACAAGTACTACACACTTAAGCACCAGATTTTTTTTTTTTTTTAATATCCCCTCGAACAACACCCCCCCCCCCCCCAGCTCACAAGATCAGTAGAGGAAGTACCTCAACAGGCATATACTTTGAAACAAATACACATAATAGAGTAGGAAAAAAAAAAATATATATATATATATAACATCTGTACATCTCCAGGACCCGGAGGCGTGCTGGCCGGATCATAGCCGATCCCTCACACCCTGGTCATGTACTGTTTGCCCCCCTCCCCTCTGGTAGAAGACTTCGGTCCATCCAGACTAAAACCTCCCGTCACATGAACAGCTTCTTCCCCTCTGCCATTAGACTGCTGAACACTAAGTGACTCTCGTGCACCATGTACAGCAGCTCAACCAGACTCATGTCAATCATCACTGTTTTCTTCCTGCATTACCGACTGCACTATATAGTTCTCCACAGTATCTGCTGCTGGCTAATATATATTTTAACTGTTGACCAGTATCACTTAATCTTATCCTACACTTTATTACATGTATAGTTTATTTCTCTTATCTTATCATGTTTAATGTTGCAGCATTGTACCGAGACAAATTCCTAGTTTGTGTACTACATGAACAATGGCAATAAACCTGATTCTGATTCTGATTCTGATTCTGAACAAGGCACATGCTGACATATTTAGATGGGTAAGACTTTTAGATTAGAAAAGTAAGATATAAAACATTGCCATTTCTGATAAAACCTTTCTGTGCATCCTCTTATAGTGTATTTAATTTTCTCAAGTTTTAGAAAAAACATCATGTCCTTGAGCCATAGGGAAATTGAGGGATATCTGACAGATTTCCAATGCAGCAGTAAAGTACGCCTTGCTATTAAGGATGTAAAGGCCACAATATCCCTTTGTACCGAATTCAAAACTACAGAGGAATCAGGAATCCCAAATATGGCAATAAATGGAGAAGGCAGCAGAGTCACTTGAAGAACCCTGGAGGTAATTGTAAAGTAACTAGACCAAAAACTGTATAATTCCGGACAAAGAAAAAACATATGGCCAAGGTGGCAGGGAGATCCCTTACATTTATCACAACTACCATCAACTTCTGGGTAAATCTCAGAGAGTCTCAGTTTTGAGTAGTGGACTCTATATATTACCTTAAACTGAATCAAGCTAAGACGAGCGCATGAGGAAGACGTTCTAATTCTGTTAATGGCATCCTCCCAAAGCTCATCAGTCATCTGTATACCCAATTCTTTCTCCCAAAAATTTTTTATTTTGACACTTGATTCATCGTTTAATGTTAAAGTGGAATTATAAAGCTTGGATATCAACCCTTTATGTTGTGGACCATGTGAAACGATACTTTCCCAGGACTGCTCAGGAGGGATAGAAGGAAAGTTAGAGAAACACTTAGAAACAAAATTACGTATTTGAAAATAACGAAACAAATGGGTGCCGGGTAAGTTATAATTGAAAGATAAATTGGTAAAGCTATCAAAAAGCCCAGATGTATATAAATTCCTTATATGTTTAATACCTCTGTCATGCCAGTCTGAGAATGACGAATCTGAGAAAGATGGGGGAAACAAATGATTTTTAGTTAAAGGACATAAAGAGGAGGCAGATACAAACCAAAGCGCCGCCTAAACTGAAACCATATTTTTAATGTGTTGAGAACCACTTGACTGTCCGTATACAAAGAGGGTTTTGTAGGCAAAGAAGAAAAAATTAATGCAGGTATTGACGACCCCCGACAGGATGATAATTCCATTCTACACCATGGGGAGCGAAAAGACTTTAACCAATAGCAGATTTTATGTATATGTGCCGCCCAATAATAAGACTGGAAATCAGGTAATGCAAGTCCCCCGCTAAGTCTACATCTTTGCAATAATTTTTTACGCACTCTAGGTGGTTTACCATTCCAGATAAAGCCACAAATTATCTTATCCAGAGAATCAAAAAAGCTTTTAGGCAGAAAAAGAGGAATTGACTGAAATAAAAAAAGGAATTTTGGTAAGATATTCATCTTGACAACATTAATCCTACCCAAGAGTGACAGAGGGAGATTTCGCCAATGCTGGACGTCAGAGGTTATTTTGGCAATAAGAGGAGAAAAATTGGCTGAAGCTAGGCTAGAGAAAGAGCGTGTCACATTTATACCAAGATACTTGAATCCTGCGGGACTAAGTTTGAAGGGTATGTCAGACTGCTGAAGATCCCAGGCAGTCATGTTGATAGGAAAGCATTCGCTTTTTTCCAAATTCAATTTATAACCGGAAAAGGAACTGAAATTATTTAAAATACTCAAGACATTGGGGATAGAACTAACTGGATTTGACACATATAACAACAAATCATCCGCATATAACGACAACTTGTGTTCAGTTCCATTTCGGAAAATCCCACTAAATAAATTGGAAGACCGCAACGCAATGGACAGAGGCTCAATGGCAATAGTGAAGAGCAAGGGCGATAATGGACAGCCTTGCCGTGTACCACGTCCAAGAGAAAAGTAATCAGAAAACATATCATTAGTTTGAACCCTTGCCTTCGGGGATGTATAGAGGAGACGAATCCAAGAAACAAATTTCTCATTGAATCCAAATTTCCTCAAAACCGCAAACAAATATTCCCACTCTACCCTGTCGAACGCTTTTTCAGCGTCTAGCGATATGACTATTTCTGATGAATCAGATGACTGTTTTGCATAAATTATATTGAAGAGAGTGCGTATATTAAAAAATAATTGTCGTCCCTTAACAAAACCGTTCTGTTCTTCAGATATAATCAAAGGGAGAACCTTCTCCAGACGGGAAGAAATTACTTTGGCTAACACTTTCACGTCAGCATTAAGCAATGATAGTGGTCTATAAGAGCTACATAGAGTTGGGTCTTTGTCCTTTTTATGAAGTAAAACAATCAAAGCTTGTGTTAGAGTTGGAGGAAGAATACCTCGTTCTAATGATTCGTTAAAGGTAGCTAAAAGTAAAGGTGCTAATTTTTCCGTAAATCTTTTATAAAATTCAATGGGAAACCCATCAGGGCCAGGTGCTTTGTTTGATTGCATTGCTTCAATTGAGTTAATTATTTCAACAAGGCCGAGTGGGGAATCCAGGCTTTTTGCAGTGTCTGAGTCAATTACAGGATTCGAGAGGTCATGAAGAAATAAGTTCATGTTATGTGAATCTGTTGGGAACTCCGACGTATATAATGAGGAATAAAATGTTTTAAATGTGGCATTGATTTCATTAGGATCTGTCGTGATTATATGTTGACTATTCTGAATACTACTTATAATCCGAGAATTAGCTTGACGGCGTAGCTGATGTGCCAACAGATGGCTTGCTTTGTCGCCATATTCATAATGAGTTCCACGATTTTGTAGTAATAGCCGTTCAGCTTCTTGGGTTGAAATTAGATCAAGTTCTGACTGTACCTCTATGCGCTGTTTAAATAATTCTGGTGTAGGATTTAAGGCATAACTTTGATCAATATTACTAATGGCTAAAGTGAGTTCAGAAAACTTGGTGTGACGTCTCTTATTAGAAAGAGCAGAGTAGTAAATGATTTGTCCTCTAAGGTAGGATTTAAGAGTCTCCCATAATAATGAATATGAAGTAGAATCATTTTTATTAAACAACAAAAACTCATCAATTAATTGGAAATAAAATCACAAAACTCTTTATCTGCTAAAAGAAGAGAATTTAAACCTCCATGAAGGAAGACTACGTTTATAGGCACCCAACTGAATATCTAATAATAATGGTGCATGATCAGATATTATTATACTTAAATAATCAGAGGAAACTACACAGGAATTTAAAGTACAGTCAATAAAAAAGTAATCAATCCTGGAGTAAGAATGATGCACCTTAGAAAAAAAGGAGAATTTTTTTACTGGTTGGATTGCGGAATCTCCAAGAATCGACAAAGCCATTCTGTGTCATGAAATCAGAAAATGTTTGAGACATTAAAGACTTATTTAGATTACGGGGATTAGATCGATCTAATAATGGATCAAAGACACAATTTAAATCGCCCCCTAAGATTAACAAATGTGAATTCAAAAATGGTAAGCTACTTAGTAATTTGTTTGCAAATTCAACATTGTCAATATTTGGGGCATATACATTGACTAACAGAACCTTTTTCTGCATCAAAGTACCGGCAACTATCACATATCTGCCATTTTTATTAGCTATAATGTTAGTGGCTGAGAATTGTACATTTTTATTAATAAGAATAGCAACCCCCCTTGATTTAGAATTAAACTCTGAATGAAAAACTTGGCTCACCCAAGAGCAGTGCAACCGATGATGATCTTTTATCCGAAGATGGGTCTCCTGCAGAAACACTATTGAGGATTTTAAATGTTTTAAGTGGTTAAAAACTTTTGATCTTTTAACAGGATGACCCATGCCCTTAATATTCCAGCTAATGAATCGCAAAGATGCGCCTAGTAAAGCTGTACCATGGCCTATATTGGTACTAGCCATTTACATGTGCCAAAAAAAAAAACAACCAACACAAGAACTATTGCTGTGAGCTGAGGTAAAACACCACCCACCCAAAAGAACCCCCAAAACAAATACACCCAAAGTCTCCATGTAACAAAAAAAACACACCCAAAAACCAATGGAGACAGCAGTGTCACACACAAAGAAAAGTTGTTCTCAGTTAAATAGGAGCAACTCGGAGGCAAAGCCGAGCAGAGAGAAAAAAAAAAAAAAATATACCAATGGAAAACATGTCTCCTGCCAACTTCCAGAAATTGAATTATAATATGTGCAATGATTAAATTACATGCTGTTTTATACCAGTATTGTAATCTGAACAATAAAGTAAGAAA
Source organism: Pholidichthys leucotaenia (assembly GCA_020510985.1). Taxonomy (NCBI): domain Eukaryota; kingdom Metazoa; phylum Chordata; class Actinopteri; order Cichliformes; family Pholidichthyidae; genus Pholidichthys; species Pholidichthys leucotaenia. The sequence goes on from CM035839.1 coordinate 223,373,694, forward strand.
AAGTAATGATAATATTAAACTCAACAATACACTAAGAGATTCTAATGAACACTCCCAAAATAAAGCAAATAAGCGCAAATGTCCAGGTAACAGCAACAAGTCTAGAGTCCGAGCATATATAAGGATTATAATGAAAGGTTCACAGCTCACCCAGAAATCAGAATCTTGACGTATTCCTTCGCATCTTCCGGCAAAGTAAACTTCTTTTCAGTCCCCTGGTAAGAAATGCGTAGCTGCGCCGGGTGGAGAAGTCCGTATTTGACTCCATCAATGCCACGGAGTAGCCGCTTAACCTCGTTGAATGCAGCCCGAGCCCATGCAATCTTGACGGTGTAGTCCGGAAAGACCGACAAAGTCATACCTCCGACTTTAATCCGCTGGAGCTCTCGCGCACGCTGTAATATATCAACACAGTCACTGTGGTAATGAAGCCTGCACACAATGGCTCGTGGTCGCTCACCCGGTTTAGGTTTAGGCTGAAGAGTACGATGAGACCGATCCACTAGTGGTTCCTTATCCAAAGAAAAAGCATTTTTCAGCAACGCAGCCACAGCAGTAGGAGAAAAAGAGTCTGGACCCTCTTCAACGCCAATAATCCTTATGTTATTGCGTCGCGATCTTGATTCTAAATCTTCACATTTGTCTTCCAGCACAGCAACCTTAGCATTGAGGCGCTCAACACTTGTTTTCATATCTGTCATGTCATCCGTATAAGCTGTGAGCGTTTCTTCCATGTCCCCCATAGTGCTCGTTAGCTTAGCCAACTTAGCATCAATAGCAGCATTGACGCTCGCTAACTGTGATTTCACAGACTGTAACTCAACCTTAAGAGGTGCCAAAGCGTCTCCGATAATCTCTTGTAGCTCCTTCTTAATAATACCAGAGATGTCTTCTTTTAGAGAGGAAAGCAGCTCAATTTTCAAAGCTTCAGCGTTCAAAACAGGGGCTGGATCAACAGGTTGAGCTAGCGGCTCTGAAGTCGGGGCCTGTGAACAAGGCTTCAGGTGCGTCTGAATAGTGCGGGTTTTTCCTTTCCCCGACATTACAAAACAATTCAAAAGTATCTCTTAAGATACACAGTGAAAAAGAGCCAAGAAAAAAACACTGGGTTTTTAGAAAACTGCACAACTGAATAACAATATTTTACGAAGTTGGCAGGAGCCACCAAAACTGCGTCCTACTCCATTGACCGCACAACAGCGCCCCCTAATGATGCAATCTTGATAAGCTGGAGCATTGTCGTCCATGAAGATGAAATTAGGCTTGTGTTGTTCATGCAGGGGCACAATAATTGGATTAATGATATTCAGGTAGTATCAGCTTGTCACTGTACCATTCACAAGGTGTAGGGCAGTTCTGTATTGACTAGACACACCTGACCAGACTGTAACACCACCAAAGGCTCATCTGGCGACAACAGTAGCTGATGCATAGCACTCTTCTTGACGTCTCCAACGTCTTTGGTGGCCATCATTTCTGCTCAGTGAAAATCAACATTTATCAGAAAACAGCATTGAGGCCCACTGGTTCCTTGTCCAGCGTAAATGCTCCTTGGCCCATGCAAGACCATGACACCTGCGCCCGGTGGTGTGGTCAGGTACCTTTGCAGGTTGTCTAGCATGCAGACCACGCTTGTGTAAATGGTTTCGAATGGTCTGACGGGACACTTGGGTTCATCTCACCTCCCTTAAATGTGCCTTAAGTTGAGTGGCATTTATCATCCAGTTCTGCAAGGCACTGTCCACAATGAAGCGGTCATCAGCATGGAATGTGGCGAAAGGACGTCCACTTCTGTGCCTTTCTGTGACTCTTCCAGTCTCTGTATCTCTGTTGCAACCTGCTGAGGACACTCTGTGACACTCTAAGTTCAATGGCCACTTCCCTCTGAGAACATCCCATTTGAAACTTCGCAGTGTTATGTGTCGTCTTGGTCTTATGATGTCAAAATGTGAACAGCATGATGAAGAGGACTGTTTACATTCCAATTCTAATTGAACCAGAAAATTTATTTTTGCCGTTAAGCACCTTGTTAGAGAACAGCAAGTTAAGCAAAAAGTATTGAAACATTGAACAGTCGGACATGTGCATTCAAAAGGTTAGAGAAGGTCAGATTAAGTTCACTTGTAAAGGCTATAGTACATTTTTGGTTCATCCCGAAATTTCACCTGGAAGCCAAATATCCCTATCTTTTTGTGAGTAGTGTACGTATATGTTCACCAGTTGTCTGTTTGAAATACTGCTGTCAGCATTTGTAAATATTATTGATAACCCCAAACTGTTGCTCATTTTTTCCTCATAGACTACTGCATGGTCAATTTTGTCAAGAAGAATCTTCTGGGCTCGCGTGGCGAATTCCAAAACCGCTTCATTAACCCCATTCAGAACGGCCAGTGTGCTGACTCCACACCAAACGATGTCCGACTCATGAAGAAAAGAGCACATGTACTCCATAAAATGTTGGCTGGTTGTGTGCAGGTTAAAAATAAACAAAAAAACTAAATCATTGTCTGCTTTATTTTTCTGTTTCACCTCTCACCACACACTCTTCTTCTTATTCACAGAGAAGAGATTATTCAGAGTTGACTCAGTTTTTACCTCCCAAGCATGAGTATGTGCTGGCAGTGAGGGTTTCTCCTCTTCAGTGCACACTGTGCCGCTACTACCTCGACCATGTTACAGGTAAGGATGTGTCTTCTTTTGTTGGGAATGTGGAAGGATGCTGATGAGTCCAGTTTTTCTGTTGCACAGAGGTGGGTAGAGTAGCCACAAATTATACTCAAGCAAAAGTAGCGTTACTGTCTGACGAAAATAATTTAAGTTTAAGTGAGAGTAAAATCCAAAAAAATCAAGCAAGAGTAAGAAAGTATCTACTTAAAAAAAAGTGAGCGTAACAATTACCCTTTTGCCAATTTGTGAGGTTTTTGTCTTAATTTTACTGTTTTTCTATTAAATTTGTTACTTATTATGTTTGTTTTTTGTTTTTCAAAAATTTGTAAGGTTCTTTAGCTCATTCCAGCGAAGCCGAAAGGAGCTAATGCAATGATAAGACATCTGTCTGTCCATCCGTCCACATTTCACGGGAATCACTACTCCTCCTAGGCATTTGTCCCGATACTCACCAAACTCACTCACAATGGTCCTCTGCTGGGTCTGCATCCAAGTTCTGCTCAAAGTTAAGGCCAAGGGTCAGGAGATCTGGGCATGTATGATTTCACGGAAAAAAAAAAATGATACTCCTTCTAGGCCTTGACTTTAAGCACATCCTTGATGGGTCTGTATCTAGGCTGTACTTAAAGTGTCTGTGACACGATGTAGGAAGTATGGATCAATATTCAGTGTGAATTTATCTTCAATTGTCCACATGGTTGGTTGTGTTGACTTTGAACGCTAAATAAGTGGAAAAATATTTCTAAGTGAATTTAAATTTAGTACCGTGTTGCACTAATGTGATATCCTGAGACGCACCTCGTTTCCGGATATGATGTCATGAGGTGAGTTTCCTCTCGGCTGATCTGGGTGCTGCCAATGTAAACAAGCTGTTTAGCTTCTATAACAGCGAAGAAATGCCGAAACGTTGCATGGTGGCTGGGTGTTCTAATTGCTCTAGTGAACGTATAAGAACATATAAGCCTGTTTTCATTCCCAAAAGGTCCAGATCTTCTTAAAAAATGGGCAAAGCAAGTACAGAGAACAAGGGACAAATGGCCTCCAACACCATCTTCTGTACTCTGTAGCGATCATTTCACTGCAGACAGCTTTGAGGAGGCGCCTGCTATACAGGAATCTTTAGGCATGAAAGTTTGTTACAAACGGATTCTAAAACCGACTGCCATACCTACGGTTTTTAAAAGAAAACCCACAGCTCAAGACAATATCAACATATCAAAACAGTGCAGAGAAGCAACAGTGTCAAAACTCGCCTGGAAAAGAGTTTGTGTAATCAATTTTTTTCCACATAAGGCGATCGTGATTTTATTATATTTTTTCCACCGAAAGTAAAATCCTCCCCTATGAATTTTGAAGCCAAGTGTTGACTTTACTCCAAATGGAACGACTTTGTGTTAAACAACGTTATATTACTTTTTTCAGTTTTCATTTTTATAAATCTCATTGCCTCCTGAAACTGAATATCTGAGCAAAAAAAAAAAAAAATTGAAACCAAAATTTCTGTAAACCAAATGATTAAATAATGATCGCCTTATGTGGAAAAAAAAAATCAATATATATCTGCACATTATGAAGGTAAAGACCCATAAATAATGTCGTATAACATATGATTCAAGACTTTTAACAGTTAGGCGATTGTTATTTAATAATTTTGTTTACAAACCCGCCGATGTGACCAGAATTTCCCTGATGAGAAAAAAAATTAGCACACTTGATTTTATTATATTTTTTCCACCGAAAGTAAAATCCTCCCCTATGAATTTTGAAGCTGAGTGTTGACTTTACTCCAAAAGGAACAACTTTGTGTTAAAAAACATTATATTGCTTTTTCCAGTTTTCATTTTTATAAATCTCATTGCCTACCAAAACTGAATATCTGAGCATTTTTTTTAATTTCCCCGACCACCCGATCAGGGAAATTTAGATCTATCTGTATATTACCATTCAGTGGTTTGGAGATGACTGATATCCATCTCTAACCCTTCACCGTCGGACCCTTCATCCTCTGAAACGTGCGAGTCATCGTCGTTTCCTGAACGATATGATTCAAATAAATATTGCAGTCCTTCATTAGAACCAACTCGCTCTTCCTCATCACCCAATCCTGCTTCTTCCTCAAAAACTATCAACAAATTGCTCAACTCTTCGCTGAAATCGCTCACAACTTCCTTCGCTTTAGTGTACTCAGCCATGCTTGTTTACATATTTGGTTCACCTCATTACGTCACAAAATGGCGGCGGTGTTTGACCCAGTTTCGACAAACAAACATCACAGTCGTCTGCATCACGATGTAATTTATGGTAGTATATGGAAACAAAATTTGATTGATTTTTTTTTTGTCTACACAGAATAAAAACACAGTAGTTCTTCTTTCTAATGAGGTCTTGGTTGAACTATGTCACGGACTCTTTAAGGTCAAGGTCAATGGTCAGGAGATCTTAAGTACTCCTGGGGTGATTTTGTCAGGCCGGACAAAATCAATGATCCATCAATGATGGAATGAACTACTCCATCATTGATGGTCAGGTCTTGTGACTTGTGAGCTTTTCCCCATAAATTTGCCATATTTTTTCATAAATTTGACTTTTTGTTTCTATAAATTTTTTCACTTTTCCTGTAAATTTACCACTTTTCCCCCATTTATTTATCTATTTTTTTGTCTTTTGGCTGCTCCTTTTCAGGGTCACCACAGCGTATCGTCATCTTATATTGCGTCAATTTTTGTATTGTCTTATCTATAAATGCAACAAATGTCTGTCTGTCTGTGTGTCTCACATATCTCTCAAACCATTCGTCAAACTGACTTCAGATTTTGTAAGTGCTTTGCTGAGGTTACAAGGGTGTACATCCCCGAGTATGGAGTTGCTCACTGAAAATATGTAATTTTTATCAATAAAAGTTTAGCCACCGGTGTGTTTCTTCATGCTCTGGCTTCTAGAAGTGTGGGCAGCGTTTCGGATTGACTCCGTACTGATTGGATAATAAGCAGCATCACGACCAGTCTCCAGAGCACTCCGTAAACAAAACAAGGAAGTGAAAAGTGACAAATTTGACCAGAAAAAGAGAATACTGAAGATTTAATGCTTAAAAAAATTATACTATAATGCTGCCGTGATTGCATAGCTTTAAAGCCTTATTCATGCTGCATTTCCCCTCTAGTCCGCTTTGGTCCACGTGCGCTTTGGACGAGCCCAGCACACACGTGTCACTGTTCATGCTCACTTTTTTTTATCTACCCAGGCCAAGCGGTTGACGCATGCGCACAACCATCATTTGTAGTTTCACTCCCACCCAATAGGTAGCGCCAATGCGCTGACACACCAGGATTTTCACCAATGAAGAAACGCTGCTTGCTTTCTGCTGCTTGACTTCCCGGTTTTTGCTCCTTTTCCACAAAGATGCTGCTGCTGAAGTATTTACGTTTGATTCATGTATTCTTCTCGTCTTCTGTTTCCTCGTTGTCTTCTTTGTCTACTTTGTCGTGGTATTCTGTGCCGATATCGCCACCTCGTGAATGGGACATTCATTCTTCTTTTAGATTTGATTGGCGGTTGGCAACCATCTTACAGGTGCATTATCGCCACCTACCGGGTTTGAGTATGGACAAGAGAATGGCAGGGGGAAAAAAACAAAACAACTAAATTCTTTTAATTAATCCAGTTGCACTTAAATATCTAAATAGACCTACATATATTTCTTTGACTGCAGTTCCTAACATGTTTTCCAAAGCAAAACTTAAATTAGCCCTTTCCATTACTGCAATCAGATGTTTCCTTTGTTCCTGGTATCCCTGACATTCCAACAAAACGTGCTGAACTGTTTCTGGAGAACCAATGGGATGTTCAGTCTTGTGCATGCACTTTTCAAGGCAGGCAGCGCGGTCACAAAATTTGGGCTGCACGTGGTCGTCCGCGGTCGAGCACTGCGGACACTAGCAGAGTGGAGACGATGACGTAAATTTCGTCACAAGGTTTCCGGTTACACGTACATGGACAACAGCGGTGCAGCATGAATCCAGCTTAACACTAGAAGACCCAGACATTAGCCCTCTTGTGGCCACTTGATGATCCCCCTATGGGTTTTCTAGCCAAAAAGGCCAAATGGCCCCTCTCTGGGTCTTCTAGTGTTAAAGGGTAATTCGGCATATGTAGAGAACACAGGTGCGCTGGGGGGGAGCAGCAGCCGCCGGACCGCCTTAACACAGTCCTCCACAGGAAGCCAAGCCTGCCTGGTTAATGGGACTCTCGGTTGCTGCTTCACCCGTGTACCACCGCTTTGCAGCACTGGGGGATTCAACGTGGCATTCCTCTCGGTGTGCTCGCGTGGCTATCTAAAAATTAAAAGTTAATAATAATACCACTATGATTGTGGAGTGGAATGACCAGATCAATTGCATATCATATGTGGACACATATGCACGCTTTGACTAAACGACGATCGTGAACAAACACAAAAACGCCCAAATAACGAAATACATCATTTTTTATTTACTGAGAAATGGGCAACACTGATGCAACAGTTGCAGCCAAACAGATCATTCTGCTGTGTATAATAACGTTGGGTGTTTTGTTCTGATGATATTGCTAAAATATAAAAGGATGCACTAGAATGGGTCTCAAATATTTGTAAACGTGTCCTGTTATAGTACTGCATGATTTTATTGACGATAGACTATAAGCTAAAACAGTTATAATGGTAACTGAACAACTCCCATTCCCCAAAGTGATACAACACATGAATATAAGTCATAAAAGATCACACAAATAAATCTGACAAACAAGGGTTCTTAAACAGTCACTAATATTGGATGTCCCATTCATTTTCAATAATTCTGTAATTAATATTCACACAGTCAAATAAATCTTAGTGTTCAGCCCCTTTTATGTTTGTCAGAGTCTAACGTGTGATTGCCTACATATAGGCTACACCTCTTTGTATTCTACTTTCAAACACAGCCTACATTTGGGCCTGGAAAGCCTAATCGGACTGCCTTTTTTCAGACAAGAATACTTGCTTTCTACGGGCATGCAGTAGTTACTATAGAACAAGTAAAGCCGGGCCACCAAACTTGGTACACAAGTTCACCCTGACCTCTGACTCTGGGTTTCGGATCAAAAGGTCAAGGTTGGCATTCTCTATGCCCTATTACTACGAGTAAAAGTAGGGTCACCAAACTTTGTACACAGGTGCACCCTGTGACCCTGAACTATCATTATGCTTTTGGAATTGCAAGATCAAAGGTCAAAGTCAGAATGCCAGTATTTTCTTCTAAGTTTTCAACTTGTTTTTCCTCAAATTTGTGACTTTTTTCTTGTAAATGTGCTGCTTTTCTGTTATAAATGTGCAACTTTTTTCCTAAATGTATTATTTTTGTCCTCATAAGTTTACATTGTTCATATGGTTAAATTTTTATACTCTGTGTAATAGTTTAAGGTTTTTTCTGTTCATCTACACGATGCCCTCAGTTTTTATGTCTTTGTTGAGACACAAAGATAAAGGCCCCCAAACACAATCCTGCATAAGGCCTGTCTGGGCAGTATGGCTTTAAAAAAAAAAAAAAAAGTATTGTGATTATAATTTCTATATATCACAACGTCATATATCACAGTATATAATTAGTGCACTGCATAGCCTGTAAAATTTGGTTTTCCTTACATTTTTATAAGAAAAGAGAATCAAAATTCATATATACACACTAGTGGAATAGAGTTTAACTTCACTTATGGAATAGCTGCATAAGGAAATAAAATGAAAACTGACCTCAGAGAAAAGTTCTTCACCACAGCATGTAACTGATGAAAGTCCTTCATTTCCCATGCTTAACAAAACTCTCATCAAGTAATCACATTTATCCGTGGTCTAACAAGTGGCAGAAGTATAATCTGTTGCTTATTTTTTTTTTTAATGTACCAAATCAGTTTCATTTGGCAAGCCGCTGATTCTTATTTTAAAAGTTTACAAGACCGGATGGGAGCTCTTATTCTGAAAGTTCACTCACAAAGCCAGAATGATTTAATTTTGCATACCTGCAGAGTGCAGACTACTCAGTAATCTTTATTCTCATCTGGCTCCCCTGTTTCATGTGCTCAGAGACAGACCTGCTTTAATCCTGTTGGCTTTGACTGTTTTTTTTTCCTGCTCCTGGCATTAGGTTGGAACAATAGAGTGAGTTGTCCTGCAGTTCTGGTGTTGGGGTGATGGACACAGGACAGACAGACTGCTGCCTTGCAAGTCAATGTCATCGAATGCTTCTAACGTGAAATACTTGAAAGTCTGGATGTACGAAAGTAAATTTCCAAAGAAAGAAGTTCTCTGTGTTACAGCAGCAGTAGGAGATAGACTGGAAATGGAGGGAGAGACGTCAGTTATTGGCTTACAATACTGTGCCAAATTATATTCAGTAGACACAATATAGGCATTTTATGTATTGGGTGCAGACAAATGTATGGGCACATCAAATATGTATGATGTATTACCTTGCCCTAACAAGGCCCTCAAAAAAGCTAGAAATGGCTCTGTTTGGGGGGTCAAACCTAAGTCGGTATGGTACAGATGAGACACTGTGAGTGAGCCCTAAAAGGGATTTCCCATGTTGTAGATAACATATTTTGAGAGTACAATCAGCATCTGCCTATTTTATTTGTTTTTAAGGTGTGGGCTCCATTACTGACGGCACAAAGCAGAGACTTGGAGCAAGCTTGTTCAAAGACTTTCAGGTCCTTGGAAGAATTTGGACCCACCCGTGGTGCCTTCAGCTCAGCGACATCAGTAAAGAAAACAAGGTACAAGATTTGCATGAAATGTATGTCGATGTGTTATTATTCTGATGTAACACATTTTTTTGTTGTTGTTGATGGCAGGGATGTTCTGAAAATAAGAACCAAGTTAAAATAACGTCTCTGTTCAGCAATGGAAAGACCACAGATTGGTAAGGTCACTGCATTTGTCTCTCATGAAAGACCTTACTGGTTTACTTGGTGTCTTAAGAAGCTGTGATCACCCTGTAAGGTGCTTAATAACATTTTTTCCTGGTGTAGTCAACTGAAAGAGAACCAAGATGTAACAGGGACTACATCTGACAACACTCTGATCACTACTGATGTGTTACAAGGAGCTCCAGCAGTGGAAGGTATTAAATCTTCTCATCTAACTAATACTCTGACACCATAGCTCGCACAGGATGTCTTACAATAGTTAGTCTTGTTTTATGTTGTCTACAGGAGAAGGAGCTGAGCAGTCAGATAAGGGCTGGTACAAGAACTTCCTTTCTGACAGTGACGCCACAATCCTGGAGCACTCCGGGAAGATGGTACTCTTGTTTGAGATCCTTAAAATAGCAGAAGACTTGGAGGACAAAGTGTATGTTTCTTGTCTCTCATGGAGCAGATACAGTAGATATAAAGAGTGCACACCTCTGTTAAAGGAACATGATGTAATCCTGACACCTGGTGTTTCAAAATGGCACAGCAGTAAAATTTAGAACACTTGATAAGGTTTTCCTGCTCTCCTGACTGTAGTCACTCATGTTGTCAAGGACAAGGCAGAGAGTACATGAACCAGAGTTATAGCTCACACATACAACATGACTCCTCCACAGCAAGTTCAGTCTGTTTGATTGCACACCTGCCATCAAATAAAGTAATTCTGGTTAATCCCAAATAAAGTTCAGCTGTCCTAATATGATTTTTAGTTTGTTCCAACAAAGACAACAGGAGCTAATGTGATAACGCATCCACCCCTCTCTCTCTCTCTCTCCACATTTTGCAAACATTAAACTCGTGCACAATGATCCTCAGGTAGGTCTGAATCTATGTTGCGCTCAAGGTCAAGCTTGAGGTCAAGAGATCAGAGCATTCTCATTGTGTTTCATAAGGCTGTTATGAGCTACTCCGTCATTCCCTGCTACTTGGAAGGTCTTTTTTTTTAATCACAGAAACCTGGCATACAGAGGTGTGTACATTTTTTCTCCCCATCATAGAAACAGATGTAAAAAAAAAAAAAAAATCAGAAATGTAAGTAGCAACACCTACTTATCTTCATTCTACTTATCTTCATTCCTAGGATTGTGTTCAGTCAGTCCTTAATATCATTAAACCTAATTGAAGATTTCCTCAAAATTTCACACGAAGAAAGAAACTCGTCATCATTCAAAGGTATTTTCATAAGTCAAAAGCAAATCTTGATTTTCACAAATGTCTTATTTAGTGGCTATGTAAAATTTGCCTTTTGTTTGTTTTTGTTTTAAGTGCCAAGCAAATGGGTTAAAAACGTTGATTACTACCGTCTGGATGGTTCCACCAGTGTGCACCAAAGGAAGAAATGGGCTGATAAGTTCAATAATTCCTCCAATGTTCGGTACACAATATATATTACTTATTTTTATTAATAAATGTACTGTGAAATAGCGTCTTTGTGCTGCACATTTGACCCACTCACAGCAAAGCTTCTCATCTTGATTTCAGTGGCCGGTTATTTCTCATCTCAACTAAAGCGGGCTCACTTGGCATCAACCTCGTTGCAGCTAACAGGGTCATCATCTTCGATGCTTCATGGAATCCTTCACACGACATCCAGAGCATATACAGAGTGTACCGCTTTGGTCAGCTCAAACCAGTGTTTGTGTACCGCTTCTTGGCTCAGGTACATGTGGTGATAATTGTACACATTAAGATTTTCCTGTCTTGATTAGTCTGATATTCACCTTGATGCTCAGCTGTAACTAAGCCTTTAAACCGTTAAAGATCTGTCACTATTTCAACCCACTCTTTATACTGCTGCCATCAGGCTGCAGGTACAGAACTTTGACAGTCTCGTTTTAGCAAGAGCTTTGTTCCCTCTGCCATCACTGCACTCAATAATGTGTGACCTTGCGATAATAATCCTCATGTACTGTATGCGTGGGTGGATATTTCATGTCACTGTTGAGGGGAACAATAAACAGAACATATTCTCCAGAGTAAAGATTGAGAGGGACAATATTGGTAGTCAGGGCTGATGCATGGTTGTGTTTTGGGGCCCCAGTTTTTATAATAGGAAAGGATTCAAACCCTTTAAAACAAAAACTTTATTTAAAAAAAAAAACGAGACATTGTCTAGATGAAGAGAGAAAATTTAAGGGATTACATGGAATAAAAAACAGCATTTATATGAATGCTGCAAATTTAAAAGGAAAAAAGTCACAAAATTACAACCACAAAGTTGCAACTTTATGATGAGACAAGTAACAAATTTACAAGAAAAAAATGAGCAAATTCATAAGGAAAAAAGTTGCATGTTTACAAGAAAAAAATGAAAATTTGAGAAAAAAGTAGCAAATTTAAAAGAAAAAAATTGCTAATTTATGTGGAAAAAGTTGCAAATTTATGAGAAAACAGTTGAGAATTTAAAAGAAAAAAGTTGCAAATTTGAGAAAATTGTAGATTTAAAAGAAAAAAGTTGAAAATTTATGAGCAAAAGGTTGTAGATTCAAAAAGAAAAATTGAAATTCATGAAAAAAGTTGCAAATTTATGATTAAAAAGCAGCAAATTTATGAGAAGAAAGTAGCAAATTTATGAGGAAAGAAGTCAGTTTGATTAAAAAAGCTGCAACATAAAAGTAGCAAATTTATGAGAAAAAAGTTGTAGATTCAAAAGAAAAAATTGAAATTCTTGAAAAAAGTTGATAATTTATGAAAAAAATTACACATTTAAAAAAAAAAAAAAAAAACAGTTACAAATTTATGATTGCTGTGGTGGAGTGGTGGCCTAGAGGTAGAGCATCTGCCCCACAACTGGGAGGTCGGGGTTCAAGTCCCGGCCAGGTCATGCCAAAAACCATATAAAAATGGAACTTCCTGTCGTCCAGCTTGGTGCTCAGCAAAAATGGAACAGAGGAGGGAAATGTGGGTGGCAGTAGCTCAGGAAGTAGAGCGGGTCGTCCAGTAACCACAGGGTTGGTGGTTCGAATCCCGCTCTCCCCAGTCATCCTGCTGTTGTGTCCCTGGGCAAGACACTTTACCCACCTTGCCTCCAGTGTCCATGACACGGGATATGAATGTGTATAAATGTTCAGTATTGGTCGGAGAGGCCGTTGGCGTGGATTGGCAGCAACATTTCTGTCAGTCTACCCCAGGGCAGCTGTGGCTACAGTAGTAGCTTACTGCTACCAATGTCTGTCTGGAGTGAATGAATAATAGGCTCACTTTAAACACCTTGAGATGTCACTTGACATGTAAAGCGCTATATAAATCTAATTTATTATTATTAGCATTATTATTAAAAAGTAGCAAATTTATGAGGAAAAACTAGCAAAATCATGTGAGGGTCACAATTTGATTAAAAAAGTTGCAACAAAAAAGTAGCAAATTTATGAGAAAAAAGTTGTAATTTAAAGAAGATAAGTTGCAAATTTATGAGCAAAAAGTTGCACATTTATGAAAAAAGTAGTAAATTTATGAGAAAACAGTTGCTTATTTAAAAGAAAGTTGCAAATTATGAGGAAAAAAGTTGTAAATTTATGAGAAAAAAGTTGCAAATTTACGAGAAAAAAGTTGTTTTTGGGTTCGATCCCACCCCCAGACCATTGGTGACCCTTCTGTGTGGCGTTTGCATGTTCTCCCCGTGTGTGTCGGTTTACTCCGGGTACTCCGGTTTCCTCCCACATGCCAAAGACATGCAGGTGAGGTTAATTGGCATCAACTGGGGATTCTAAATTGTCCTGAGGTATGAATGTGAGTGAATGGTTGTCTGTTTCTTTGTGTTGGCCCTGCGATGGACTGGCGATCTGTCCAGGGTGTACCCTGCCTCTCGCTCAAAGACGCTGGGATAGGCCCCAGCCCCCCCGCGACCCAAAAAGGATTAAGTGGTAGAAAATGGATGGATGGATGGATGGATGAAGTTGAACATTTATGAGCAAAAAGTTGTAGATTAAAAGAAAAAAAATGCAAATTTATGAAAAAAGTTGAAAACCTATGAGAAAAAAGTTGCAGATTTAAAAGAAAGTTGCAAATTACATTCAGACACCCAAATCAAATGTTGTGATGGTGTACTCTTGGCCAGCTTCCCTAGTGGCATCTTCAGCAAATCTAAGACACTCTTGGACTGTTTTGTAACCAGTGATTGGATTGGCTATCACCAGATAGTAGTCTACAGTGGTCAAACTGCTGGGTGTCTCTGAAATTATGGACAAAAATTCTGTAAGCCCAGGTGTTTCTTGCTTCAACATGGACCCTGTCATTTGTGAAAAAATCCAGAGCATGTTGTGCATTGTTGCTTGATGGAGTGCATCCTCTCCACCTGGATAAGAGAGATGTTGGATAGTCATTGAAGGGCTCTTCCTTAAGGTAACATGGCAGTCGGGAAGAACCTCCGGTGTGCCAACTTTTAGGGAAGGCTGCTTACTCATACTGTCTTTGACAATAGAGGGAATTACTCCTCTCATTCCACCATGATCCTCAGGCTTACCCTCAATATCCTGCAGCATATTCCATGTGAGGTATGAATGAAGCCTGCCCCAGTGACCTTGTTAAGAAGTTGGTTGGTCAAAGTTATCATCTGGCGAACAGATAATTGAAGTAGACAGAACTGATGATGTTTCTTGGATTGCCTCAGCAGTTGCTGTTTCCAACTCCAGAGACTATGAGTAATTCTCTGAATGACCAAGTCTGTTCAAAAGTGTAATAAGCCGCTCACTTCTGAACCACTGATGAAGTGTCATGACCAGGAGCAGGTGTTTTGGCAGTTTCCATTTCCCATGTGTTGCTGCATGACATATATCTTTGCCTATAGAATTCAAAATCCTATATGGATTCGACAATGTATCTGATGCTTTTCCCAATATGATATCCCAAATTTTTTTGAGCTTTTCTAGCAAAATAGAATAGAATAGGCTTTATTGTCATTGTACAGTTGTACAGTACAATGAAGTTGTGGGTGCTCTACCAGGCTACTGCGCAGATAAAAACACGGTTACAGAACATACGCTTAAACACATGACTGAAATAACAATAAAATAGCCCAGGATTATGGAAATATACACAGGTATGGTAGTGGCTTCATGGATGGAACAATGTGCATAAAAGTGCAGAGTGCAGAACACGCAATTGAACACACGATTGAATAAAATGGCTCAAGTATTATTGAACATATACACAGGTATGGTAGTGCTTTCACGGATGGGTCAATGTACATGAAAGTGCGGAGTGCAAAGACAGGCGTGTTATTATGATAATTAAAAAAGGTCCTCAGTTCTGTGCATGTAAGCATTCAGAGGGATGGAGGGTGGGGCCTCTGACTGTTTGCAGTTCGGATGGCCCAGGGGAAGAAACTGTTTGTCAGTCTGGAGCTGTGGGACTTCACTGATCTGAACCATTATCCACAGGGAAGCAGGTCAAACAGGTGGTGGGCGGGATGTGAGGGGGTCTCCTGTCATGGCCTTGATCTTTCTGAGACAGGAGGATCTGGAGATGTCCTCCAGGGAGGGCAGGGGCTGCCAATGATTTTTTTGAGTGGTGTTGATGACCCTCTGCACAGCCTTCCTGTTCTTGGCCGTAGAGCCGGCATACCACACACCCAGACAGTAGGTGAGCATGCTGTCCAATGAGCAGCGGTGGAAGGCCAGCCTCTGGTTGTTCTTCCTCAGGACACGGAGGAAGTGCAGCTGCTGCTGGGCTTTCTTTATCAGAGCCTTGGTGTTGACAGTCCAGGAAAGGTCAGCCGAGATGTGGGTGCCCAGGAACCTGAAGGTGGGGATGGTTTCCACCCGGTCGCCATTTATGAGGAGGGGGGTGTGGGCCTGTCTGTTCTTCCTGAAGTCCAGTATGAGTTCTTTGGTTTTTTGAACATTCAGTTTCAGGTTGTTTGCTTGGCATCACAGCAGCAGATTTTCTATCTCCATCCTATATACAGTACCTTCTCATCGTCGTCAGTGATGAGTCCAGCCAATGTGGTATCATCTGCGTACTTCACGATAACGGTGGTTGGGTGGCTTGGAATACAGTCGAAGGTATTCAGGGAGTACAGTAGAGGGCTTAGCATGCAGCCCTGGGGGGAGCCAGTGCTGAGAGACAGTGTGGAGGAATGGTGGGGGCCAACTCTGACTTTTTGTGGGCGGTTGGTGAGAAACTTTTTTTTACCCAGGAGCAGTTGGGGATGGGGGGGATCTGGAGGAGGTGCAGTTTATTGATCAGGATGATGGTGTTAAAAGCTGATCTGTAGTCCAGAAAGAGCATTATTACATGGCTCCTTGGGTTCTCTAGGTGGCTCAGTGCTCTGTGGAGTGTAGTGGCGATGGTCTTCTGGGAACCGTCTTTGTATATTTGTCCATTCATCTTTCCTTCAATTGTATGAAGTCTGCCTGTACCATGTGCTGAAAAACACCCCCACACCATAATGCTCCCACCTCCAAACTTCACTGTTGGTGTGGTGTTTTGGGGCTGATGTGCAGTGCCACTTCTCCTCCAAACATGCTGTGTTGTGGCATCCAAAAAGTTCAATTTTGGTCTCGTTTGACCAAACTATATTCTCCCAGTATTTTACTGGTTTGCCCAAATGTTGTGCAGCAAAATTTAAACAAGCTTCAGCATGCTTTGTCTTCAGCAATGGAGTCATGCGAGGTGAGCGGGCATAGAGCCCATGTCGGTTGAGTGCATTACTTATTGCTTTCTTTGAAACAGTAGTGCCTGCTAACTCCAGGTCTTTCTGGAGCTCTCCCCAAGTGGTCTTTGGCTCGTGAATAACTCTTCTGATAATTCTTTTGACTCCTCTGTCAGAAATCTTGCGAGGAGCTCCTGGTCGTGGCCGGTTTATGGTAAAATTATGTTCTTTCCACTTCTGAATGATGGCTGCAGTAGTCCTCACTGGAACATTCAGCAGTTTAGAAATGTGCCTGTAACAAAGACCATTATTATGTTTTGCAACAATAAGGTTGCGAAGGTCCAGAGAAGAACTCTTTGCTTCAACCCATCATGAGTTCTTTGTGGTGTGACAATCTGATATTCACAGACCTTTTTAAAGGCTATCAGTCAGGACTTTACCAGCTGAAATTAATTTGCACTGATGGGATTGGATGGCTTCCTAATTTCTAATGGATTTTCACATGATACGAGCTGACCGAACACCAGACAGTGGCAAGGCTAGGGGCGGTGGAGTGATAATGTATGTTAACAACAACTGGTGCAGACCGGGACATATCACTGTTAAACAACGACACTGCAGCAAAGACATTGAGTTGCTAGCTGTTAGCATGAGGCCTACATATCTCCCGAGAGAACACTCACACGTGATCTGCATTGTTGTTTATGCAAATCCGACGGCGAACGCTGGGACAGCACGTGACGTCATCCATTCAGTAACCAGCAGGCTGCAGACAGAACACCCAGATGCTCTTCTCCTCATCTCAGGCGATTTCAACCATGTTTCACTGTCTCCTATTCTACCCACGTTCACCCAGTATGTCACATGCCACACTAGAGACAATAAAACACTGGATTTATTCTACGCAAACACTAAGGAGGCGTACACCTCATCACAACTCCCCCCACTCGGGAGATCGGATCACAACTTGGTTCATCTCCGGCCGGTGTACAAACCCCTAGTGCACAGACAACCTCCGGCCATGCACACTGTGGAGTTATGGTCTGAGGAGACAATGGACACCCTAAAGGGCTGTTTTGAAGCCACTGCCTGGAAGCAGCTCTGCGATCCACATGGTGAGGACATCGATGGCCTCATTCACACCTTCACGGGCTACCTCAGCTTCTGTGTGGACAAATCCGTTCCCACCAAGACCATACGGCGTCACTCAAACAACAAACCCTGGATCAACCCTGAGATAAAAACACTTCTGAGAGAGAAGAAGAGGATCTTCAGGTCAGGGAACAGGGAGATGCTGAAGTCCGTACAGAGGGAGCTGAGGAGAAAGATCAGAGAAGGCAAGGACAGCTTCAGGAAGAAGATGGAGGACAAGCTGCAACAGAGCGACATCAGCGGGGTCTGGAGAAACCTCAAAACCATCTCGGGGCTCCAGAATACCTCCCCCCAGGCCACAGGGGGCAGGGAGTGGGCGAACAACCTGAATCTGTTTTTCAATAGATTTGACCAACCGCCCTCCCCCCTGACTGCACAACAACCACTGCTGCCTCTAAAGAAATCAAGTCCTGCTGCCCACTCCCCACTCCACCAACACCCCCCCACTCCCAACACACAGCCCCCCATCCTGACCCTGACCAGGACCCAGGTGAGGACGGAGCTGAGGAAGATCAAGGCGAGGAAGGCGCCGGGACCGGACGGCATCAGCGCAAAGCTCCTCAAGTCCTGTGCAGACCAGCTGTGTGGGATTGTGACGTATATCTTCAACATGAGCCTGAAACTGGGGAGGGTACCACAGCTGTGGAAAACATCTTGTGTGGTACCTGTACCAAAAACTTCCCACCCCAAAGACCTGAACAGCTACAGACCGGTGGCCTTGACGTCCCACTTGATGAAGACCCTGGAGAGACTGCTCCTTGCTCACCTCCGCCCCCTGGTGGAACCAGCGATGGATCCACTCCAGTTCGCCTACCAGCATGGCATTGGGGTGGAGGATGCGGTGATCTTCCTCCTTCACCGTTCTCTGTCCCACCTGGAGAAGCCCGGGAATATGGTGAGGATCATGTTCTTTGACTTCTCCAGTGCTTTCAACACCATCCAACCGATGATCCTGAAGGACAAGCTGCTGCGCGCAGGGGTGGACCAGCACCTGTCATCATGGATCCTGGACTACCTCACGAACCGGCCTCAGTTTGTGAGAACCCGGGACTGTGTGTCCGACACGATCATCAGTAGCACGGGGGCCCCCCAGGGAACGGTGCTGGCTCCCTTCCTGTTCACTCTTTATACTGCGGACTTCTCACACAACACAACACACTGCCATCTACAGAAGTTCTCTGATGACTCTGCGATCGTTGGCCTCATCTCCAATGGAGATGAAGCTGAGTACAGAGGGCTTATCCAGGACTTCGTGGACTGGTGCCATCGGAACTGCCTCCAGATCAACGCGAGGAAAACTAAGGAGCTGGTGGTGGACTGCCGCAGGCATGGGCAGCCCCTCACAGTACCAGTAAATATACAGGGAACAGACATCGAGATGGTGACATCCTATAAGTACCTGGGTATTCATCTGAACAATAAACTAGACTGGTCACACAATACTGATGCACTCTACAAGAAGGGACAGCGCAGGCTGTTCCTGCTGAGGAGACTCAGGTCTTTTGGTGTACAAGGGGCGCTGCTGAAGTCATTCTATGACACGGTGGTGGCATCAGCCATCACTTTTGGAGTGGTCTGCTGGGGCAGTGGCATTACTGCAGCCGATAGGAAGAGACTGAACAAACTGATTAAGAAAGCTAGCTCTGTCCTGGGGCAGCGCCTTGATCCGATGGAGGAGATAGGAGAGAGAAGGACGGTGGCTAAACTGTCATCTCTGCTGGAGTCCGAGTTCCACCCTATGCAGGACATACTGAATGCACTGAGGAGCTCATTTAGCAGCAGACTACATCATCCCAGGTGCACAACCGAGAGGTTTCGTAGGTCCTTCCTACCAACGGCTGTCAGACTGTACAACCTAAGCAGGGCTGCTCGCAGAGATAGCAAAAAGACGTAACAAACTAATAGTTTTTTTGAATGCAAAAGATGCAATAGACTTACACAATGGTCCCCTCCGGCATACAACTAGGAACATACCGGTCGCTATGGAGGGTGAGAATATGTATGGGCACATAATCATACCATGTAGGATAACTAAGTAGACGGTTATGCTGTTTCATTCCATCTAGCAACAATGCTCTGCACTGTGTGTGTTTATATATTTACATATTTATTCCATCTAGCTACAATGCTCAGCACTGGGTGTGTTTATATATTTATATATCTACATATTATTCCATCTAGCTACATTGCTCCGCACTGTGTGTGTTTATATACTTGCGTATTTATTCCACCTAGCTGCAATGCTCCGTACTGTGGGTGTTTATATATTTACATATTTATTCCATCTAGCTACAATGCTCTGCACTGTGTGTTCATATATTCATATATTTATTCCATCCAGCTACAATGCTCTGCACTGTGTGTCTGTGTGTGTGTGTATATTTATATATTTTATAGTAATACGTACATATGTATATTAGCTGCTCTTGCTTGCTTGTTTTTTTCTTGCCTTCTGATTGTTGCTCTGAGTGTTGCTATCCCTGTGCTGTTGCAATCCTGGAATTTCCCCGTTGTGGGACTAATAAAGGCTTATCTTATCTTATCTTATCTTATTTCAGCTGGTTTCTTGGCTTTCTATGCCTTTTGCACCTTTTTTCTTCATGTGTTCAATACTTATTCCCTGTGTCATTGCACTTTATTAAATATAACTTGTTTCGTGAACACAGTTGCCTTGATGTCTTTGTATGTATGGATTACTTGGGTTGTTACTGATATCTGGTGAAAATCTCAGGTCAATGGCTCCATTAGAAATATGTTTAATGAGAAAAATGTTCATGCATCCAATACTTATTTTCCCCGCTGTAGATTGACGTCAGATCTGTGAGCTTCATCATCCGTCTTTTCTCCAGGATCTCTGCATCAATTACAGAACAAATTTCCTTAAATTCACAAGACTGAGATTCAGTAAGCTGCTGTTGTTTCACTTTTTCTTCCTCGTTTGTGCTCCTCCATTTCTTGGGATTCTGCTGGTATTTTGATTTACATGACTTGTGATGCACAGCTTCACAAGCAAATAGGTCTTTACCTCTGATTCTTGTTAACAATTCTTGTTAATTCTTGCTAACAATCCTTTGTTCTCTGCAAATTCCTCCAGACCTTTCCAGAATCAGAATCAGAATCAGAATCAGCTTTATTGGCCAAGTATGCACAACACATACAAGGAATTTGACTTTGGCTAAAAACTTGCTCTCCAGACTCTTCCAGCCGTCGTATTCGAAAAAACTCATACCTTCTGACATCCACGATCCTTTAATTTTTTTTTTCTGCCTTCACAGTTACAAAAAATACAATCCGGCGTGAATAATATGTCTTCACCAAAAATCTTTCTTTTGGGAATGGAATTTAATGGACCAGATGATTCTGAAGTAGTGAAGAGGCACCTGAGATTCATGGTGAACCTTTGGTAACACTCATGGTAATAGCCATGGTGTGGAAGGACCTTGTCTGGAATCAGTGAGCATGCTTCCTTCATTCTCATAGCAGATCCTGCTGTTTGCAAAAGTCTTCTTTCTTTTATTTCTTGAAGTCTTTCCAGCTGTGCATTTGTATTGGATATTGTAGAAAATAAGATAAGCTGTCCGTGTTTCAGTGCTGGGATATGAACTACACAAACATTGGTTTGAACTTTACACCCACTCTCCTGGTCATCTGTTGGGATTGGGTCCAATTCCATCACTTCTTGTTCTTTTTCATTAGTCTCCTGCAAAAGAGTTCAAAGTACAAACTTAAATTTGTGGTGAGACATGACTGCTGCTACCAAATGAAAGTCACACTAAATTTATGACTGGAGAGGAAAGATACACAATATAAGCTTGTGACTATACCAAATAGTAAAAACTAGGTTACAAACCTACTTTTATTTTAAAATGATGTTCACATTCAAATGAAATTTATATTGATCAAAAATCTATTCATTTAAATTGAAGACACACTCCGGTGGCTATAAATCTATCTATAAATACACGGGATCGGTGTGTGTGTCTGTCTGTCTGTCTGTCTGTCTGTTCCTCACATATCTCTTGAACCGTTCGTCAGACTGACCTTAGATTTTATACATGTTTTGTTGAGGTTATGAGGGTGTGCATCCCTGAGTATGGAGCTATTCAGTCAAAATATGTAATTTTTATCAATAAAAGTTTAATCATCACTCCCTCCTCATGCTCTGGCTTCTAGAGGTATGGGCAGGGTTTTGCACTGACTCTGTACTGATTGGATAATGCGGGACATCACGGCATTAGTAACCACAGCGCACCGTGAACAAAACAAGGAAGCGAAAAGCAATAATTTTGACTAGAAAAAGATAATACTGAAGATTTAATGCTTAAAAAATTATACCATAAAGTTACCATGATTGCGTAGGTTACCATGATTGGCTGCATGGTGGCGTATTGGTTAGCACTGCGGCAGCACAGTTTACCCTCGGCCGGGGGATCGCGGGGATCATGAGATCGTGGGTTCGATCCCTGCCCCCGGCCAACAATGATCTGTGTGGAGTTTGCATGTTCTCCCCGTGTATGCGTGGGTTTACCCCGGGATTTCTCCGGTTTCCTCCCACATGCCAAAAACATGCAGGTTAAGTTAATTGGAGACTCTAAAGTGGCCCTTGGTGTGAATGTGTGTGTGAATGGTTAAAAAGGGATGGCGCCGTATTGTGGCTGTTTCATCCATCCAGGTGGTGGATGACCCTTAATTTCTGTAAAGCGTCTTTGAGTGTCTATGATAAAGCGCTATATAAATCTGATGTATTGATTGATTGATTATTGTAGGTCTAAAGGATAATTCAGCATATGTGGCCGACGGAGGCCTAAGACGAGAAAAGTGATTAAAGATGACACAAATAAGTGATCTGACAAACAAATGAACAAGGGATAGATAGATAGATAGTTTATTTCGAACACAAAAATATACCAAATACAAGCAAATGGCAAATGCAATAAAGTAACATTATACACTGTTCAAAAGGGAGAAGGAAGAAGTGAACACTTATTAATTCCATCTCCTCTTTTCCATAGATACACCCATGTGAATTTTATACAAATTACCACCTTTAAGACCCCAAGTAAACAATTTACTGTATTTTTTACAAATCAACATTAACACCCATCCATTCTAACATACAATGATGTCCATACAACAAAACCAGCCTCAAACAACACAGATATACACAGTGCTGTCCCACCCACCATTCCATAGTGTCCCATAATATCCCAGAGTGAACATAATGAATCGTACATATAACTACTACTCTTCTAACATATACCCTTTCAGCAAATGATGCTTATACCTCTTTTTGAATTGATTTCTGTTTGTACATAGTTTCAGTTCCGGCTCTAGACTGTTCCACAAATCCACCCCACAGACAGATATGCACATACTTTTCTTGGTAGTACGTATCTTGGGTTTTGTAAAGTTTAAGTCTCCCCTCAAATTATGATCATTGTCTCTTTTTTTAAATATTTTTTGTATATTAGTTGGTAGTTGATTATTAATTGCCCTGTACAGTACTTGTGCTGTCTTAAATTTAACTAAATCGATGAACTTTATGACATGTGACTTTAAGAACAACGAATTGGTATGGTCTCTATATCCTGCATTGTTTATTATCCTTATAGCTCTTTTTTGTAATGTGCATATTGACTGTAGGTTGGTTTTGTAGGTGTTTCCCCAGACTTCTACACAGTAGTTAAGATAAGGTAAAAACAATGAATTGTACAATAAGACCAATGATTTATAGTCCAAGAAGTGTCTCGTCTTCCCCAGTATGCCTATACATTTTGCTAATTTGGCCCGGATGTGACTGATGTGAGGTTTCCAGCAGATTTTATTGTCAAGCGTCACCCCCAGGAACTTATTTTCCTGTACTGTTTCTATTCTGGTATCATCTATCGTTACCAATATTTCATGATTTATTTTATAATTTCCAAACAACATAATCTTTGTTTTTTTTAGATTTAGAGATAATTTATTTTTGTTGAACCACTGCATTAATTTTTTCATTTCAGTTGTGACCACCTCTAAAACCTGCTGCAAATTCTCACCAGTGCAGAGGATATTTGTGTCATCCGCAAACAAAATAAATTTCAGAATTTTTGATACTTGGCATATGTCATTTATATATAAAATAAAGAGTTTGGGTCCCAAAACTGACCCCTGGGGCACACCACAAGTGATGTCCATGAAGGGTGATTTGTGCTCTCCAATTTGTACAAATTGTTGTCTGTTACTTAAGTAACTTTCCACCCAACTCAGTCCAACCCCTCTTATCCCATACCTTTCCAGTTTCCTTAGTAGTATTCTGTGGTCAATGGTGTCAAAAGCTCTGAAACAGTCGCTGAAACAGTAACAGTAACAGGGATCTGAAACAGTCGCTAATATTGGATGTCCCATTCATTTTCAGTATTCAGGTATTCTGTAATAATATTCACATAATCAAATAAATCTTATTGCCATTTACTCCCTTTTACAGTGGTACCTCTACTTACGAACGTCTCTACATACAGAATTTTCAGGTTATGACACGCCTCAATGGGAAAATATTGCCTCTTGTTACGAAAGAAATTTCAGGATACGAAAGGCAAAAAAGTACGCGCTCCTCGCAGCTCCCGTAGTTTACCGAACGTAAACATACTTGTAGCTGCTCTGCCATTGGCTATCGCCTACATCTTCCTGGTATCCCATTGGCCACGAAGTGTTCGGGCAGTTTTACGTGTGTGTACAGTACAGTATTAACTTTTATTCACTATGGCCCCCAAGAAAGTGATGGAGATAAGTGGAAAAGGAGAAAAGAAGAAGAAGAGAGTTTTTTTGTCCATACAAACAAAGCAAGAGATAATAGAAAGGTATGAAAAAGGGATGCGTTTGGTTGATCTCGCCAAAGAATATGGCCGTAATACATCTACGATTGGCACGGTATTAAAACAAAAGGAAGCCGAAGGATTGTTAAAAGCCGACAAAAGCAAACGTCCTTGGATCGGTTCTTCACAAAACGTCAGGCAAAAACCACTGATGAGAGAGAACATGAACCAAAGAAGGCAAAAGGTGACGACGACGACGATAGCAGTTAAAAGGTAAATGAACATAATTTTTATTATTCTTTACTTTATTCTTTGTTTTTTTAAATTATGTACAACTCTCGTTTTATGTTTATTGTGCAGTAATCTAATTGTAACATGTATTTGTTACATGTTTTGATGCATTTTTATGATTTATAAAAAATTTATGTCCGAATTTTGGGGGGCTTGGAACGGATTAGGGCATTTACAAGTAAAACGCGTCTCTACTTACGGAATTTTCACGTTACGAAAATACTTCCGGAACGAATTAATTTCGTAAGTAGAGGTACCACTGTATATTTGTCAAAGTCTAACATGTGATTGCCGACATATAGCCTACAACTCTGTCACGATCTGAGCATGGGGGGATCCCGCCATGCGCTGACTCTTTGCCTTTTTTCTATATTTGTATGGTATTGTATTTTTGTGTTCTTATTCCTGTTTTTTTTTCCTTTGGTTAATTTTCACATACAGTATTCTATATGGTTTCTTAGTATGATTTATTTTCCTGTTTACATTCTTTGTAGTTTTATTTACATATTTGGATTTACTTGTCTTTATTTGCCATTGTATTATATTCGTATCCTGCTGTTTTCTCTCTCTCTTTCTCTCTCTCTCCCCCCCCCCCCCCCCTTCGGGGCTGCAGCTGTCAGTGGCTCCTCCGGGTTTTTTGCTCTGTTGTGGGCGGTGCTCATGTCAGCTGTCAGTCCTGACAGGAGCACTCTTCAGGAGCAGTCTTCTCCCTCTCACTACTCCCAGCTGATTTCTGTTGTAATCATTGTCACCTCTTGCCCGCTCATGGTATCCACACCTGCCATCATTTGTGTTCATTTGTTCCTAGCTCTATTTAAGGACTGTTAGTTTTCTTCCTCGTTGCCGGAGTCTTAGTATCTACTCACCTCCACCAGAACTCTTCCCCTGTTCTGGTGTGCTCTGTGTCGTTTTCTTATTCTACCATTCGTAAGTTTGCTTGGTCAGTAGTTTGGATTTTGTTGGTGCACTGTTTGAACTTTATGTTTTTGCTTTCAATAAATACCACAAACTACAGTTCAGTGCCTGGGTCTCTCCTCTCTGCCGTTCGGGCAATTCATGACTGACAACTCTGGCCAGTTAGGCTACGGTCACACTGCAGGTTTTAATGCCGAATTCCATTTTTTTTTGCACAAATGTGACACACATCTGATTTTTTTAATGACTGTCTGAACAACACAGATCTGATTTTTTTTTTTCACACCAGACCCAGGCCTCTTTCATATGTGGTCCTAATTCTGAATCATATCTGATATTTTCCAAAGCGACCTCCATCTGAACGGTCATGTCGCATTTCATCCTACTGTTTCCTCATTGAAGTGAGACAGACGCTACAATTCTGAGGTGGGGGATGCTGCAGGCATGGCAGACACAGCTGATTTGTGCTCTCTTTTTAATCAATCTCCTTCCCTTTATCACTGGATTGTAATTTTTGTTGGCTGGGGGGGGGGGGGGTTCGGGGCTGAAGACAGAGACGTTACATGTGCACACTAACAGCACATTTATAAAAAAAAATGGTCATCTGGCATGTAGAGGAATGAAGGTGGTCTCATTTATTTTGTGCATTAACATTTCTGAATGTTTTTTAACATTTATTTTGCTGCGCTGCATCAAAGGTGAAGAAGTTCTGTCCCCTCAATCATTTGGTGCTCATATTTACTTCCTCAAACACAGTGCTGTGCCTGACGTGTTTTCTTCTGCGCATGTGGGTCACTTCATAGCTGGAGACCGTTCATACTCCAGTCTGATGAGGGTCGCATTTAAATTATAATGTGAATGCCCGCACAAAAAAATCGGATCTCAGCAAAAAATCGGAATTGAGCATCAAGACCTGCAGTGTGACCGTAGCCTTAGAGACCCAGCTGCTGCAGTTTGTGTCTCCTTTGTTTCATTCACCTGTGTTTTGTTATGTCTGCAACCCTGAATTTTTAAACTCTGGGACTGAGCGAGGAGGAGTGTGTGGTGGTGACGCTCATTGTCAGTTTTGCCTCAGGGCTGAAGCCTCCCGCTCTCCCGTGGAGGCTTGGAGATTTGTGGACGGCGCGGCCCGGGTGATCAAGACTCATCCCAGTCTCTGGAGCTACCCGGGCCTCACAGTTTTCCTTGCCTCGGTGGTCGATGCCAATTGTAAACTCTGTGGGTAGGCAGGGACTTCCCCTTTGGCGCCACCGGAGTTCAAGAAGAAGCGCACTTGGGGGCGAAAGACTTGCTCGTCCCGTCCGGAACCCGAGCCTTCGCCTATCCACCAGACAACCCTCGGAGGTCCTGGAGGGATTCTGTCTGGCCCCGACACAGCATCCCCACCTTCTCCTCCCAAATATTGGCCCACACACCATCGGCCAAGGAACTGGAGGAGCGCAGGCGGGTCCAATTAGCAGAGACAGAGCTCCTACTAGAATATAAGCCATGGCTCCTCCCAGAGTTTGCCCTGGAGTTGGAGGAGGTCTCACCGGGGGGCCTGGAGTTTGAGCCAATGAGTGAGCGTCCCCCTGACTCCGAGTCCTCTCCCACATTGCCGTGAGCCTACATCTCCGCCTCCCGCTTCCCACCATCACCCAGGGAAATCCCGCCGGAGGAACGCCTCCACCTCTCAGGCAGCAGTTCCCTCCACGTCGAGTCAGACAATCCCCGCAGCAGCTCCCTCGCCAGCTGTCCTGTCAGTCTCCTTCTCCTCTTTGGCTGCTGCGACTTCTGTCTCCTCGACATGTCCTCCTGCTGTTGAAGGTCCGGCAGCTTCTTCCCCAGCTCCGCCCATTGCCGTGTCTGCAGGTGCGGCTCCTCCACGTTCCACTGAGGGCCCACTACCGCTGAAGTCACGGAGAGGGCTGATTCCCAACCAGCTCCAGCAGAAGACATCACACCCCGGGAGTTCAGGCAAGTGGTTTTTCACGCTCATTCAATTAAGCATAAATTATCTTGCCTGATTCCTGGTGGTGAGGCTCAGATTATGCAGTCCTCTGAGTCCTCACCATCTGCTGCAGCTATAGACTGTTCACCTGCTCTCTCCATGTCTCCTCCTTTTCCCCTTGAGTGTCCGTCGGCGCCAGGACTGAGTCATCGGACGATGGAGGAGCCCACGACCCTGGAGGACCTGGACATGATGGAGGGAGAGTGCTGTGACCAAGCTGAAGCCTGTGCCTACGTTGGAGCCTCCTCTGGCCTCAGCAGAGCAGGATCCAGTGCCAGCGGGGAACCGACCTCCTGTATTCACGCCGGGCAAGCCACCTGTGTGGGTCTCTTTGCTTGGGGGTCCCAGGACTGCACCTACCACCATGCCTGCTGCAGGGGCCGCCACAGCAGAATTGAAGCTGGACTTCCAGAGGGCGCGGGCCTGAGACGTCGCCGCCTGGATTGACGGAGTCCTGGTCAGCGGTGGAGCTTGAGCCTAGGCAAGTGCTCCTCTTTGTTACCTCTGTTTCCGTTTTAAAGAGATCTTGCCTGGCTCTTGGTGGGGAGAGTCAAGTGCAGCCGTCAGATGCACCTGAGCTTACCTCGCTGGGCTCCACTACCGATGGTGACTCTGACCCTGTTTCTCTGCCTCTCCTGTCTGAGCCTTTCCCTAGGGTCACCAAGGTTCATCTGACTGCACCAGAGGTCTCCATGGGTCCAGCCTCACCACCTGAAGTCTCCGTGGGTCCAGCTCCCCCTGTCGAGGTCATCGCACGTGCTCCGTTCCAGTCCGGGGCCCCCGTGGGTGCTGTTCTCCCTCCGGATGAGGTCTTCATGGGTACTCCATTCCAGCCCGGGACTTCTGAGGGTGCTGCTTCCCCGCCAGCTGAGGTCATTGCGAGTGTCCCCTCCCAGCCCGGGACCTCCGCGGGTGCAACTCTTTCTCTGGTTGAGGTCTTCGTGGGTGCTTTGTTCCAGCCTGGGGCCTCCAAAGGTGCTGCTTCCCCACCAGCTGAGGTTGTCACGAGTTCCCCATCCCAGCCCGGGACCTCCGCGGGTGCAGCTCTTCCTCCGGTTGAGGTCTTCGCGGGTGCTCTGTTCCAGCCTGGGGCCTCCGAAGGTGCTGCTTCTCCACCAGCTGAGGTCGTCGTGAGTGCCCCGTCCCAGCCCGGTGTCTCTGTGGGTGCAGCTCTTCCTCTGTCCGGGTCCACCGTGGGTGCAGTTTTGGCCCAGTCTGGGTCCACCGTGGGTGCAGCGCTGGCCCAGTCCGGGGCCACCGTGGGTGCAGCTTTGCTGCAGCCCAGAGCCTCCGCGGGTGCAGCCTTGCTCCAGCCTGGAGCCTCCGTGAGTGCAGCTTTGCTCCAGCCTGGAGCCTCTGCGGGTGCAGCCTCGCTCCATCCCGGAGCCTCCACGGATGCAGCCTTGCTCCAGCCCGGAGCCGCCGTGGGTGCAGGTTTGCTGCAGCCCGGAGCCACCACGGGTGCTGCGATTTCCCAGTCTGGGACCACTGAGGGTGCTGCAGGCCAATGCGAAGGCGTCATGGTCCCCTCATCTCTGCCAGGCGCCGTCGTGGTGCCTTCACCTCTGCCAGACGCCGTCGTGGTCCCCTCACCTCTGCCAGATGCCGTCGTGGTCCCCTCCTCTGCCCGAGGCCATCATGGGCCCCTCTCCTCTGCCCAAGGCCGCCGTGGTTTCCTCTCCTCTGCCTGAGGCCGCTGTGGTCCCCTCTCCTCTGCCCGAGGCCATCGTGGTTTTCTCTTCTCTGCTCGATGCTGTCGTGGTTCCCTCTCCTCTGCCCAAGTCTGTTGTGGTTTCCTCAATTCCACCGTTCTCTTCCTTGTTGGTCCTCCCCATGGGGCAGCCACCTCCTTGGACCACCCCTTCTGTTTAGGTGGCTAAAAAACTCTGGCCGACCACCTGACAGGCTGCGCCACTGGGTTGGGTGGCCCACATTCTCCGGCAGGCCACCCAACTCTTACCACCACGCCATCTGTCAGGTCTAGGACTTTAGCCGGCCACCTGAACTGTCTAGTTCTTTGGTCCAGGGGGCCTAGTTGCCCGGTTTTGCGTGGGTGTGGGTCCTGAGTCGGTTTTTTGTTTTTTGTTCCCTCCTAGTCTGGGTTGTGCTGGGGTGTGAGTTATGCGAGTTTTTCTAGTTTTCTCTGGTTTGTTTCGGTCCCTCCGTGCCTGGGGCCCCCTTGTCCCCCCCCCCCCCCAGGGTGGGATTGTTTTCTTGTTTTTGATGGGGTGGGTCCTTTTCTTTCGATGTTGCCTGGGGTGTCTGGTATCCACCCCTTGGGGAGGGGCAGCTCTGTCACGATCTGAGTACGGGGGGATCCCACCGTGCTCTTTCTCTTTGCCTTTTTTCTATTTTTGTATGGTGTTGTATTTTTGAGTTCTTATTCCTGTTTTTTTTATCTTTGGCTAATTTTCACATATTCTGTATGGTTTCTTAGTATAATTTATTTTCCTGTTTATGTTCTTTGTAGTTTTGTTAATTACATATTTGGATTTACTTGTCTTTATTTGCCATTGTATTACATTCATATTCTGCTGTGTTTTCTCTGTCTCACTCTCCCTCTTCGGGGCTGTAGCTGTCAGTGGCTCTTCTGGGTTTTTTGCTCTGTTGTGGGCGGTGCTCCTGTCGGCTGTCAGTCCTGACAGGAGCACTCTTCAGGAGCAGTCTTCTCCCTCTCACTACTCCCAGCTGATTTCTGTTGTAATCATTGTCACCCCTTGCCTGCTCATGGTATCCATACCTACCATCATTTGTGTTGAGTCTTTTCTACTCACCTCCACCAGAACTCTTCCCCTGTTCTGCTGTGCTCTGTGTTGTTTTCTTATTCTACCACTTGTAAGTTTGCTTGGCCATTAGTTTGGATTTTGTTGGTGCACTGTTTGAACTTTGTGTTTTTGCTTCCAATAAATACCACAAACTGCATTTCAGTGCCTGGGTTTCTCCTCTCTGCCGTTTGGGCAATTCATGACAACCTCTTTGTATCCCCCTTTCAACCTAAGGCTATTTGGGTTAGAGGCCCCCTTGATAAAAGGAGTTTGAGGCTCCTTAAAGGGATTGACAAAACCTAAGGCTATTTGGATTAGTCAAAACATTGTCCGTGTTTTATTTTCCACGTATAAAAAATGAAAGGAAAGCAGGTTCAAGGCCTTCTAATGTGTACATTCCTTTTGCACCTTGTTGTAATGGTTTAATGTTTTTATGTAAAACACTTTGAATTGTTTTGTACACGAAATGCGCTATACAAATAAACTTGCCTTTCCTTTCAAGCACAGCCTACATTTGGACCTGTAAAGCCTAATTGGGATACCTGTTTCAGACAGGAATACTTGTGTTCTACAGACATTGCACTAGTCAAATAAATAAAAACAAATCTATATTGTCTAAAATGGTATCTTATGCCCTTTCTTCGATAAACAAAATGTTTCATTGTCTTACAGTTTGTGTCAAAATCTTTTCACTGCCCCCCCCACAAACACCAGAATCAGTGACTAAGCCCAACCTGTCATGAACTCCCCGTGCGCTGTGGAAAAGCGCATGGAGGAAGGGTGAAAGGATGAGCATTTACGCGCTGGGTTTACACCACACACACATTTATTAAACACAAGCACTGACAAACAGTTCCAATGCATATGTTCCACAATAGCTTAGGAGTCCTCCAGGACGCTCAACAGTCTAAGGTGAGGATTATCGGGGAAACACACACACAGATTATACTCACAGGACTGGAACTGTCCGAGTAGTCCAAATAAAGCACCAAGTGAAACACTGTCCTTTAATGACGTTGACGATCACGCGGCGATTAACGACCGCGTGTCTAGTGCAATGACCCAGCAATGTGTGACTGGCAAAAGGCTCCTTAAGTACATGCATTGCTGAGGATGGTAAATTGGTCGCACCTGGGCGAGGAGTGGGGAGATGGCAAGCGGGAGTGAGCACAGCTGACAATAATAAGAGAGGGGGCATGGTCGGACCGGCAGACAGTTAGACAGCGCTCACACCCGCGTGAGCCCAAAGAGCTGCCTCATTGTTGCCGGCTAGAAAGCAGTGGCTATGGGTACGGCAAAGCACACAGAAAGACATACAAAGTGGCACCTAACCCACAGAGAGGCCAGGACCGAGCCGGGGAAACCCAAGCCGGCTCGGCTCCTGACAGGGCCCTCCCCTTAAGGGGTGGATTCCCAGACACCCAAAGTAACATCCCAGACCGCCCCCCCCCAACAGGAACAAACAACACGAACCCGGGTGGGAGGTAGGGGGAACAGGAAAGGTGGGAACACAATACCCCGCCCAGGGTCCACAATTAGGCCTCCTAAGTCCAAAGATGTGGAGGCTCGGGAGGCCGCCCAGCATCCCAGGCCCAGCAGTCAGTCCGGCGGACAGAGTCTGGTGGCCTGCGGGAATGCACGGGCCATCTGGCCCCGACCCTCAGTCCCTCAGGCGGTCGACCCATGCTGTAAAGCCACCAGGACCGGTGGGATGAAGCAGGAGGCGTCCTGCCTACCGGAAGGCTCACAGGTGGGTGACCAGACCATAGAGAGGGAACCCCCACGGCGTCGAACAGGGAAGAGAAGGGGGCCACGTCATTGTTGGGCAGATCCACAGCACCCCCGGTGGTCCCGGCTTGGGACAGAGCTGCACCCGCGATGGACCCCGACCGGGCCGACGCCACACCCGCGGTGGACCCCGACCGGGTCGGCTCTGCTGCACCCGCGGTGACTTCCGATTGAGGCTCTGCTGCACCTGTGGTGACTTCCGGCTGAGACTCTGCTGCACCTGCGGTGGCCTCCGGCTGAAGCTGTGCTGCACCCGTGGCGGTGGACCCCGGCTGGAGCTCTGCTGCACCCACGGTGGCCTCCCCAGCGAGCGAGGCCACCGTGGGTGCAGCAGAGCTCCAGCGACCCCTAGTGCTGGACCCCAATCCTCGACGGCTTCTGGCGAGATCAGCTGCTCTCCGGCGACCCTGGCAGGGAGCTCCGGAGGAAGAGAAAGAGAGACCGGGTCAGGGTCGCCGGCAGCGGCAGAGCCCAGTGAGGCGGCCCTGAGGGCTACTGCGAGCTGCCCCGGGTCCTCCTCACCATGAGTCGGGCAGTATGATATCGACATTGACATTACTGACATAATGGAACACACTTGCCTGAACTTGGGCTCCACTGCCGTCCAGGACTCCGGCAATTTAGGGTGCGCTGGTTCCGCCAGTTCATCAGGTGCTGCACCCCCGTCAATCCTCTCCGGGACAATTGGATCCTCGTCATTGTCTGTGGGCAACCCAGGTTGCAGTGGCTCCTCCGGCGACCCTAGGATGGAGTTCAAGGGAGACGGGAGAGGAGAAACGGTTAGGGTCACCGGCAGCGGCAGAGCCCAGCGAGGGAAGCCCGGGTGCGGCTGGGGGCTGCACCCAACTCTCCTCCCCAAGAGCCAGACAAGATCGCTCAACTAGAGACAACGAAACTACAGGAGAGATTACTTGCCTGTGCTCAAGCTCTACCGCTGTCCAGGACTCCGGCGATGCCGATGATGGTGTTCGGGGTCCCGTCGGCTGGAGGTCTGGACTGGGGGACGGCTCTGCTGCAGCGGCTCCCGCAGCAAGCGTGATGGTGGTTGCAGTCCTGGTACTCCCGTGCGCCGTCTTCCACGCCACCAGCTCCTCTGGCGTGGCGGCCAAGGTCGGCCTCTCTGATGACCCATGAGCTGGACCCTCCCGGGCCTCGGATTCCTCTCCCCTCGAGCGACTTGGATCCAGCGCCGGCGAGCTCATAGGGGTACACGGAAAGGGTTGGGTGAGGTCGGGCATGGGAGCACTATATGCCACTGGGGCGGAGCGCTCGGGACTGCACCCCTCCAGTCTCCTCGTCAGGAGGCAGGCAAAAGTGTTCATCTAACATGAAAGTTAAATGAGGAATAACTTGCCTGTCCTCCTAACACGAGACATCCTCAGCGGCCTCTGAGACGTCCCCCCCCTCCGGGCGTTCCCCCTTGTGCTGTGCCGGCGAGACCGGAGGCCTCTTCCGGCGGGAGTTCCTCCTCCTCTTCCTCCCGGATGGCTCAGGGACCAGATAGTCCGGGATGCGAAGCGCTGCGCTGGACAGTGAGTCAGCCGTGCCAAGAAGCTCTGTCTTCTCTGGAAAGGGAAGCAGAGTAGTCATGAGGAGCTCGAGCGCTGGGGGATCCTTATCCGACTCCTCCTCAACCCGGCGGTTGAGCACAGCGAGCAGGTTCGGCCACTCCTCGTTTGTTGGCATGCCCGGGGATTGAGCAGGCGCAGGAGGTGGAACCTTCACAGCCGGGGAAGTGCGTCCTCGGGCCTCCCTCTCTCGGTGCTCCGCCTCCATCCAGCAGTCGAGCAGGGCCAGTCTCTGCTCCTCCCTCTCACGACGCTCCTCCTCGACCCTGCGGTGGAGCGCGGCAAGCAGGTTCGACCACTCCTCGTCCACCGGCAAGCCCGTGGATTGAGCAGGCGCGGGGGGTGGAGCCTTCACAGCCGGGGAAGCGCGTCCTCGGGCCTCCCTCATGGTGCTGCTCCTCGATCCAGTGGTCCGTCATGGCCAGCAACCCCAGTCTCTCCTCCTCTGTCATAACTTCCGAGGATTGGGCGGCCGCTGGCCCGGGAGAAGATGCAGGGGACTTCACCGGCGTGGCCCTAGGGAAACACCTCTGTGCTGGCTCTGGAGCAGGATCCTCCAAAGCCACTGGCTCCTCCACCGTCCGACGGGTCTGATCCTGGACCGACAGACGCTCAGGAGAACATGGAGGAGACACAGAGGGGGTAGGAAAAGAGTTATAAGCTGCAGCTGGTGAAGGGAGCCCAGCGGACTGCTGTAACTGAGTCCCTCTCCTGGGAGACAGACGAGGTTTATTATCATCAAAATGAGTTGAAAGAAAAAACACTTGCCTGTCATCCCGGCCTTTGATGTTAACTGCTGCAGTTGGCAGGCTGTCATCCCTCTCTGTGTCCACGGCGATTCAGCTCTCTTCAATGGGTGGAGGAGGAGCCGTCTCCATGGCAACGGAGGTGGGCGTTGCTGGGGAGAGTTCAACGGACCTCACATCAGCTGGAAAGGCGGCGGCCGCTGCCGACAAAGAGAACTTCTCCCGGGTTTTTGACGTTCGATGACGCTGTCTGTGGGGGGCTGGAACTGGTTGGGTCAAAGCAGGAACTGGCGCCGAACTCTGGCATGGGGCAGGATCAACGGAACCCTGGGAGGGCCCTCCCTTCGGCGTGAGCCCGGTCTTCTTGGGGGACTTCCTCTCCCCTCCGCTGAACTCTTGCCGCAGCGCTGCCAGATGAGTCAACCTCTCAGCTCCCTCCGGATGATTCGCGAGCTGAGGGCACCGCCGAGCTGCTGCATCCACCAAGTCCACGTACCACAGTATATCCTCCGGGGGGGGGGAATACGTGCTTGCCGAGGCGATGAGCCCGTCTATCTCCATGAGCGCACGGCAGCACTCCCACCCCAGACTCAGAGGATAACTGCGTGTCCTCGTCAAGTCCAACATAGCTCTCAGACTGGTGAGTAAATAATTATTCAAAGAGAAAGGTATGTGTGGGTGTAACCCGCAAATCCTTTTTATCGGCTGGGTCATTCTGTCATGAACTCCCCGTACACTTTTCCACAGCGCACGGAGGAGGGGTGAAAGGATGAGGATTTACATGCTGGGTTTACACCACACACACATTTATTAAACACAAGCACAGACAAACAGTTCCAATGCATATATTCCACAATAGCTTAGGAGTCCTCCAGGACGCTCAACAGTCTAAGGTGAGGATTACCGGGGAAACACACACAGATTATACTCACAGGACTGGAGCTGTCCGAGTAGTCCAAATAAAGCGCCAAGTGAAACACAGTCCTTTAATGACGTTGACTATCACGCGGCAGTTAACGACTGCGTGTCTAGTGCAATGACCCAGCAATGCGTGACTGGCAAAAGGCTCCTTAAGTACATGCATTGTTGAGGATGGTAAATTGGTCGCACCTGGGCAAGAAGCAGGGAGATGGCAAGCAGGAGCGGGCACAGCTGACAATAATAAGAGAGGGGG
Source organism: Pholidichthys leucotaenia (assembly GCA_020510985.1). Lineage (NCBI taxonomy): Eukaryota > Metazoa > Chordata > Actinopteri > Cichliformes > Pholidichthyidae > Pholidichthys > Pholidichthys leucotaenia. The sequence continues at coordinate 223,409,117 of CM035839.1, forward strand.
CGTAGTCGGATCAGCAGTTAGTTAGAAAGTGCTCACACCCGCGTGAGCCCAAGGGGCTGCCTCACCGCTGCCGGCCAGAAAGCAGTGGCTATGGGTACGGCAAAGCATACAGAAAGACATACCAAGTGGCACCTAACCCACAGAGAGGCTAGGACCGAGCCGGGGAAACCCAAGCCGGCTCGGCTCCTGACACAACCACAAGGCTAATAGTGGATAGCACTACATTAAATAGCATAAAACCTGTGATAAAAAGACTTACCAGTTGAAGGACATGCCCAGTTGTATTCACAGTAGCCCAGGTTAATGACTGAAACTGCATCAGTCCTTAAAAGCAATTTAATGGTAAAATTCATGTTGGGGCACATTCAGACGGCCACTGTTTGGTCCAGACCAAAGGACCAAACAGTGGCTTCTGCGTGATAGTTGAGTTTGTTTGGTGCAGTCTGAACGTGTGTTGGAACTCTGGTACACACCAAATTAGCCAAGTCTAATCCCCCTGAAAATGGGGATCTCTGTTCTCTGGCAAACGAAGTCTGGTGCGCTCTGCTTGCAGTGTGAATCCAAATGGAGTATCTAGCAGACCAAAGGACAGAAGTGCCCCTCAGCGTTTGTGTAACCATAGCAACACTTAGTCTGAAAAGAGGAAGTGGCATTTACCATAGTACATTTTGGGTAGAACATTACAATAAGGGCAACTGCGTGAATCCGAGAAATCCTTTTACCGATGAAAGCCGTAGAGAAAAGTAAAAAAAATGTCTTGTTTGTGGTGGACAACAACTCGGCTGAAAAGAACAGATTTCCGTTTTCGGTCCTGGCCAGTCAATGAACCTGATTTTTCTTTTTCGCCAAGATTTTTTCTTGCTGGTCAGTGGTGGTTTTAGCTACAGCGCCCAAAATGAGCAGCTATTGTAACTGTGTGACGTTGTCCAGTTTGGTCCACTGCAGTGTGAATGCAAACCAAATGAAGGTGTGAAAATTCTCAGCATTCCTCGCCCAGTCGAACCGAGACTTCCGGACTATCCTGGTCTGAATGCAGCCTTGATTTAGGCCAAATTTTCAAAACAGCTAGCCCAAAAATGCTAACTGGCCAGAAGCTAACTTCAATTAGGCCAGGGAGTCCTGACTGGCTCAACACACTCACGTACTAACGGCTGTACATATATACGTCACCAAAAACGCTCTAAACTCGCCTTTTTTTCACGGGCCGGGGCTTCAGTGAAACTTTAAAGCAACAAAACAGACACATGGAACATTTGGGCAATTTTGCTCTTGATATGTATTGTAAGTCACAAAAAAACATGATACAGACATATTAACAAAAAACAAAGCTTTTTGGTGGTGTCACTTTAATTAATAAATAATGTACATCTATGGTAAATGATCAAAAATTGCCTTTATTGCATTCTCCTTTGCCTAAGTTATAATTTGATATGTTACTTACATAACTATCTTAAACACTGCTGACTTTATTGAGAATTATGCATGAATGGCTTTGAGTTTGAATGAAAAATCAGAAAATGCTGCTTTGGCGTAGGTCTATTCAGATGACTGAAACACCTATTGAGTCCCAACTTTTTCAGTGTTAACGTTTAGCCACCAAGGCTGCTCGGAAAAAGCGCTCCGGCCACCGGCGGAGTGAAGAAGCCTCACCGTTACAGGCCCGGTACCGTGGCTCTGAGAGAGATCCGTCGCTACCAGAAATCCACGGAGCTGCTCATCCGTAAGCTGCCCTTCCAGCGCCTGGTGAGGGAGATCGCTCAGGGCTTCAAGACTGACCTGCGCTTCGAAAGCTCCGCCGTCATGGCTCTGCAGGAGGCCAGCGAGGCCTACCTGGTGGGTCTCTTTGAGGACACCAACCTGTGCGCCATCCACGCCAAGAGGGTCACCATCATGCCCAAAGACATTCAGCTGGCCCGCCGCATCCGTGGAGAGAGAGCTTAGACTTTCTGCTGCACATTCACCAACCACAATGCTCCGCACTGTGTGTGTCTCTCTCTCTCTCTCTCTCTCTCTCTCTCTCTCTCTCTCTCTCTCTCTCTCTCTCTCTCTCTCTATATATATATATATATATATATATATATATATATATATATGTATATATATATATATATATATATATATATATATATATTTATAGTAATATGTACATATGTATACTAGCTGCTCTTGTTTTTTCTTGCCTTCAGACTGTTGCTCTGAGTGTTGCTATCCCTGTGCTGTTGCAATCCTGGAATTTCCCCATTGTGGGACTAATAAAGGCTTATCTTATCTTATCTTATCTTATCTTATCTTATCTTATAAATTTTCAGATGGTACCAAATTTATAGATGATTGGGTGGAGGGGTGCACGGTGACCCTATCTGGCCCATGGCCTATATGGAAGCTCTAATGAGTCACATAAGAATTGCTCAGTATATTTACCAGCTTTTAAGATGCCCTCCTCAGTGGTCCAGGGTGTTCTGAATTTTGGTAGGAGTATAGCCGCAGCAATCAGCTCAGGTTCTCGCTTGACCTCCCAAAACTTTTCTGGATCCCATCTTGCAGGACGTCAACAAGCTGTCTACACACTTTGCAAGTGGATTCCAACTTCTTTAGCTTGTCCTGCAACTGGTAAAGTGTTGGCAGCAGGAAGCCCATACTGTATGTACAGGTGATTCCCCTTGGAGGACATTAAGTGCCATGGTAAGAGGCTTTATTACAGCAGTGTACTCAGCCAAAAACCCATTGTAGCTGGATTGAGCCTGTAAAAGATGTGCAGATGGAAAAATAGATCATAGCTCTTTCTGGTGCAATATAGTTGTTGTTGATTGTAATGATAAATTAAAAACTTATACAAAATAAAATCAACCAGTTAATTAATTCATTGAAATCAGCTACAACTGGGCTGCACGGTGGCGCAGTGGTTTAGCACTGTGGCAGCACAGTTTTACTCTTGGCCGGGGGATCGCGGGGATCATGAGATCGTGGGTTCGATCCCAGCCCCCGACCAACAGTGAGCTGTGTAGAGTTTGCATGTTCTCCCCGTGTTGCGCGGGTTTACTCCGGGATTTCTCCGGTTTCCTCCCGCATACCAAAAACATGAAGGTTTAGGGCGCTCGCGCACGCAGCGACCAGCAGCCGGTGGCTTGTCACCAGACTGCAAACCAAGTCTACCTACGGGTACAAATAAGTAACAAAAAAAAAAAACTTTTGCAGAATTATATTGCAACTGTAGAATCGTGTATTCACCTGTTATTAACTGGCAATGCTCCATCTGTTCCATTACTTTTTACAATGAAAGTTCTCCCAACTTACATCTTTATCTTTAATGCTGTGCACACATTGTAAATTGCCGTTTCTCCTTGCTCTTTCTGGATGTGCAGAATCCTTTCAACAGCGAGGAAAAGCAAGCTCCAACGGGTCTGATTGGGTCGGAGGAACTACAACTTGCGTTCACGTGCCACAGTTTCAAAAGCCATTGCTGACCTGCTGGTTTTATTCCACAGAGCATTACATTTTGCAAAAGTAGACCGAGGCAGCCTCCTGTATGTTTTGCTGCCATCTCCTGTAGCAGTGGCATCAACTATTGATGCAAGATTGAGGAGATGGCATGCACACTTTTGGTGTCTAGGAAGTTGGTACTCAAGGCCCGCGTTGTCATCCAAAATAGCAGACACATGTTGATAGTCCACCTCTAACTCACTTTCATCTTATGATGCATCATCAAGGATAGAGTCTCACTCCTCCTGTCCATCATCAACTTCTTCCTCTTTTTCCTCACTATATAATCGAAAGGGCTTCAGGAAGGTTTTTTTTTTTTGTAACTTTGATTTTTATTCATTTTTCATCATACATATTACATTCAGAGCACAGTCTCTATATTTAAAAAAGGGAGCTAGAGGAAGGAAAAAAAAGGGGGAGGGGACAAATGTTGGAGCATCAAGTTTTTAGTTTCCATCTCTTAATTCTTCTGATTTTTCCAGTGTCTTTGGTTATTCTTTCAATTTCTGTCTCGTTGCACTTTGTAGTGTGTCCATTTCCACCATTTTTTTTCATATTGTCCTTCTTGCATTCTTTGTCGATATGTTAGTTTTTCCATTAAACGTATATCCTCAACAATGTCAGTCCATTGCTCTTGGTCAGGAAGAACTTCTGATCGCCATTTTCTTGTGATTGTTTTTTTACATGCAATCAGCAAGATTTTAACTAGATATCTGTCCTCAGCCTGTATTACATTGTCTCTTTTAAGATCACATAAATACATCAAGTTACAGTTCATTGGTATATTATATCCTAATATCCTCTGTATTGTCACATGTATAGATTTCCAGAATGATGAGATTTTGCAGCATTTCCAAAACATATGTGAGTGGTCTGCATTTTGAGCCCCACAGCCCCTCCGGCATATAGATTTGGTATTTGAATATTTTCTTTGAATCTGTGGTGTAATGAAATAGCGAATCAGGTTTTTCCATCCAAATTCCCTCCATGTCCTTGAACTTGTTGATGTGTGTTGTGTTTTCCATATTTCTTGCCAGTTTTCTTCTGTTATGTTTAAATTTAGCTCTTTCTCCCATTTCTCCTTTATATACAGTGGGGTAAAAAAGTATTTAGTCAGCCACCAATTGTGCAAGTTCTCCCACTAAAAGAGGAGAGAGGTGTCCAATTTTCATCATAGGTATACCTCAACTATGAGAGACAAAATAAGAAAAAAAAAATCCAGAAAATCACATTGAAGGATTTTTAATTAATTAATTGGAAAATTCCTTGGTAAAATAAGTATTTGGTCAATAACAAAAGTTCATCTCAATATTTTGTTATATACCCTTTGTTGGCAATGACAGAGGTCAAACATTTTCTGTAAGTTTTCACAAGGTTTTCACACACTGTTGCTGGTATTTTGGCCCATTCCTCCATGCAGATCTCCTCTAGAGCATTGATGTTTTGGGGCTGTCGCTGGGCAACACAGACTTTCAACTCCCTCCAAAGATTTTCTATGGGGTTGAGATCTGGAGACTGGCTAGGCCACTCCAGGACCTTGAAATGCTTCTTACGAAGCCACTCCTTCGTTGCCTATGTGGTGTGTTTGGGATCATTGTCATGCTGAAAGACCCAGCCACGTTTCATCTTCAATGCCCTTGCTGGTGGAAGGAAGTTTTCACTCAAAATCTCACGATACATGGCCCCATTCATTCTTTCCTTTACACGGCTCAGTCGTCCTGGTCCCTTTGCAGAAAAACAGCCCCAAAGTATGATGTTTCCACTCCCATGCTTCACAGTAGGTATGGTGTTCTTTCTCCTCCAAACACGACAAGCTGAGTTTTTACCAAAAAGTTCTATTTTGGTTTCATCTGACCATATGACATTCTCCCAATCCTCTTCTGGATCATCCAAATGCTCTCTAGCAAACTTCAGACGGGCCTGGACATGTACTGGCTTAAGCAGGGGGGACACATCTGGCACTGCAGGATTTGAGTCCCTGGCGGCATAGTGTGTTACTGATGGTAGCCTTTGTTACTTTGGTCCCAGCTCTCTGCAGGTCATTCACTAGGTCCCCCCGTGTGGTTCTGGGATTTTTGCTCACCGTTCTCGTGATCATTTTGACCCCATGGGGGGAGATCTTGCGTGGAGCCCCAGATCGAGGGAGATTATCAGTGGTCTTGTAGGTCTTCCATTTTCTAATAATTGCTCCCACAGTTGATTTCTTCACACTAAGCTGCTTACCTATTGCAGATTCAGTCTTCCCAGCCTGGCGCAGGTCTGATAACGAGTTCAAACAGGTGCCATTAATACAGGTAACGAGTGGAGGACAGAGGAGCCTCTTAAAGAAGAAGTTACAGGTCTGTGAGAGCCAGAAATCTTGCTTGTTTGTAGGTGACCAAATACTTATTTTACTGAGGAATTTACCAATTAATTCATTAAAAATCCTTCAATGTGATTTTCTGGATTTTTTTTCTCATTTTGTCTCTCATAGTTGAGGTATACCTATGATGAAAATTGGAGACCTCTCTCATCTTTTAAGTGGGAGAACTTGCACAATTGTAGTTACTTGAATGTTTGTTTGCCGTAAGTTTCTGATATAGCTTTGAAATAATTCTTATTTTATTTCCTGCATACGAGCTTAAAATGAATTGTATAATCTCGCTCACATCTGTGTGGAGGTTATGCCTAATCTTCCTCATATAATAATCTCTCATCTGCAGATATTTGAAGAATTCAGATTTTTCTAGTTTAAATTTTCTTCTCATGTTTACAAAACTCCCGAAATCTTTTTTTCCGATATTGCCCCATGCTGTGATTCCCTTGTTCACCAGATTTTTGTATCCCCTGTCTTGCTTTGCCGGTTCAAACTGACTGTCAAATGCTACCCATTTCAATAAGATAAGATAAGATAAGATAAGATAAGCCTTTATTAGTCCCACAACGGGGAAATTCCAGGATTGCAACAGCACAGGGATAGCAACACTCAGAGCAACAATCAGAAGGCAAGAAAAAAAAAAAAAAAAAAAAAAAACAAGCAAGCAAGAGCAGCTAATATACATATGTACGTATTACTATAAAATATATATATATACACACACACACAGACACACAGTGCAGAGCATTGTAGCTGGATGGAATAAATATATGAATATATGAACACACAGTGCAGAGCATTGTAGCTAGATGGAATAAATATGTAAATATATAAACACCCACAGTACGGAGCATTGCAGCTAGGTGGAATAAATATGCAAGTATATAAACACACACAGTGCGGAGCAATGTAGCTAGATGGAATAATATGTAGATATATAAATATATAAACACACCCAGTGCTGAGCATTGTAGCTAGATGGAATAAATATGTAAATATATAAACACACACAGTGCAGAGCATTGTTGCTAGATGGAATGAAACAGCATAACCGTCTACTTAGTTATCCTACATGGTATGATTATGTGCCCATACATATTCTCACCCTCCATAGCGACCGGTAAGTTCCTAGTTGTATGCCGGAGGGGACCATTGTGTAAGTCTATTGCATCTTTTGCATTCAAAAAACTATTAGTTTGTTACGTCTTTTTGCTATCTCTGCGAGCAGCCCTGCTTAGGTTGTACAGTCTGACAGCCGTTGGTAGGAAGGACCTACGAAACCTCTCGGTTGTGCACCTGGGATGATGTAGTCTGCTGCTAAATGAGCTCCTCAGTGCATTCAGTATGTCCTGCATAGGGTGGAACTCGGACTCCAGCAGAGATGACAGTTTAGCCACCGTCCTTCTCTCTCCTATCTCCTCCATCGGATCAAGGCGCTGCCCCAGGACAGAGCTAGCTTTCTTAATCAGTTTGTTCAGTCTCTTCCTATCGGCTGCAGTAATGCCACTGCCCCAGCAGACCACTCCAAAAGTGATGGCTGATGCCACCACCGTGTCATAGAATGACTTCAGCAGCGCCCCTTGTACACCAAAAGACCTGAGTCTCCTCAGCAGGAACAGCCTGCGCTGTCCCTTCTTGTAGAGTGCATCAGTATTGTGTGACCAGTCTAGTTTATTGTTCAGATGAATACCCAGGTACTTATAGGATGTCACCATCTCGATGTCTGTTCCCTGTATATTTACTGGTACTGTGAGGGGCTGCCCATGCCTGCGGCAGTCCACCACCAGCTCCTTAGTTTTCCTCGCGTTAATCTGGAGGCAGTTCCGATGGCACCAGTCCACGAAGTCCTGGATAAGCCCTCTGTACTCAGCTTCATCTCCATTGGAGATGAGGCCAACGATCGCAGAGTCATCAGAGAACTTCTGTAGATGGCAGTGTGTTGTGTTGTGTGAGAAGTCCGCAGTATAAAGAGTGAACAGGAAGGGAGCCAGCACCGTTCCCTGGGGGGCCCCCGTGCTACTGATGATCGTGTCGGACACACAGTCCCGGGTTCTCACAAACTGAGGCCGGTTCGTGAGGTAGTCCAGGATCCATGATGACAGGTGCTGGTCCACCCCTGCGCGCAGCAGCTTGTCCTTCAGGATCATCGGTTGGATGGTGTTGAAAGCACTGGAGAAGTCAAAGAACATGATCCTCACCATATTCCCGGGCTTCTCCAGGTGGGACAGAGAACGGTGAAGGAGGAAGATCACCGCATCCTCCACCCCAATGCCATGCTGGTAGGTGAACTGGAGTGGATCCATCGCTGGTTCCACCAGGGGGCGGAGGTGAGCAAGGAGCAGTCTCTCCAGGGTCTTCATCAAGTGGGACGTCAAGGCCACCGGTCTGTAGCTGTTCAGGTCTTTGGGGTGGGAAGTTTTTGGTACAGGTACCACACAAGATGTTTTCCACAGCTGTGGTACCCTCCCCAGTTTCAGGCTCATGTTGAAGATATACGTCACAATCCCACACAGCTGGTCTGCACAGGACTTGAGGAGCTTTGCGCTGATGCCGTCCGGTCCCGGCGCCTTCCTCGCCTTGATCTTCCTCAGCTCCGTCCTCACCTGGGTCCTGGTCAGGGTCAGGATGGGGGGCTGTGTGTTGGGAGTGGGGGGGTGTTGGTGGAGTGGGGAGTGGGCAGCAGGACTTGATTTCTTTAGAGGCAGCAGTGGTTGTTGTGCAGTCAGGGGGGAGGGCGGTTGGTCAAATCTATTGAAAAACAGATTCAGGTTGTTCGCCCACTCCCTGCCCCCTGTGGCCTGGGGGGAGGTATTCTGGAGCCCCGAGATGGTTTTGAGGTTTCTCCAGACCCCGCTGATGTCGCTCTGTTGCAGCTTGTCCTCCATCTTCTTCCTGAAGCTGTCCTTGCCTTCTCTGATCTTTCTCCTCAGCTCCCTCTGTACGGACTTCAGCATCTCCCTGTTCCCTGACCTGAAGATCCTCTTCTTCTCTCTCAGAAGTGTTTTTATCTCAGGGTTGATCCAGGGTTTGTTGTTTGAGTGATGCCGTATGGTCTTGGTGGGAACGGATTTGTCCACACAGAAGCTGAGGTAGCCCGTGAAGGTGTGAATGAGGCCATCGATGTCCTCACCATGTGGATCGCAGAGCTGCTTCCAGGCGGTGGCTTCAAAACAGCCCTTTAGGGTGTCCATTGTCTCCTCAGACCATAACTCCACAGTGTGCATGGCCGGAGGTTGTCTGTGCACTAGGGGTTTGTACACCGGCCGGAGATTAACCAAGTTGTGATCCGATCTCCCGAGTGGGGGGAGTTGTGATGAGGTGTACGCCTCCTTAGTGTTTGCGTAGAATAAATCCAGTGTTTTATTGTCTCTAGTGTGGCATGTGACATACTGGGTGAACGTGGGTAGAATGGGAGACAGTGAAACATGGTTGAAATCGCCTGAGATGAGGTTATGTCCTCCTTTATATTATACTTTTGTACTATTTTATACCACAGTTCCAAAGTAAATTTAGTGATTGGGTCTATTTGTTTGATTTGCTTATATGCATCCTTATCTCCTATTATGCTTTGCACTGGGAGTCCCTCAATTTCCTTTTCCATTTCTTTCCATTTTGCCTCATATCCTCCGTCTCACCAACATATGATATATGTTATTTGTGCTGAGTAGTAATATTCCTTTAGACTCGGTAGACCCATGCCTCCTTTCTCTTTTGGTAATTGGAGAGTTTTATATTTTACTCTTGGCTTTTTACCTCCCCAAACAAATCTCGATATCATCCTGTCCCACTTTGAGAACTGGGCACCAGGAATCTCTGTTGGTAGAGCCTGGAAGAGGTAAAGCAGTCTAGGTTGTATGCTGATTTTGACTGTCTTAATTTTTGAATTCAGATCCATATTTAAGATTGACCATCTATGAATATCTTTTTTTACTTCTTGTTCTAACCTATCATAGTTTGCTTTATAGAATTTTCTTAAATCTTTAGGTATGTTCACTCCAAGGTATTTTATTTCTTTTTGTTTCCAGCTTAGTTTGATCTTATCAGTTATCTGGTTTAAAGGGTTATAGTGGAATGTCAGTACAGTATTTGTGTTTTTGTTATGTTTATCTTGTATCCTGATAATTTTCCAAAATTTTCTATCAAGTCCATCATTTCCATTATTGATTCATCTGGTTGTTCAAGGTAAACTATAATATCGTCTACAAATAGCCCAATCTTGTGTTCCGCTCCCTTTATTGTTACACCTTTTAATTTCTTATTTTGTCGCATCGCTTGAGCCAGTGGCTCTATGAGCAGAGCAAACAAGGTGGGCGATAGGCAGCATCCCTGCCTAGTTGATCTTTGTATATTTACTTTGTCTGTTAAGCTACCGTTTATCTTGATTCTTGCCACAGGTTTTTGACACAGTGTCTTTATGCATTGTACTGATTTTTCGTTAAATCTAAAGCGTTCCAGCACATTATATAGGAACATCCAATTAACCCTATCAAATGCTTTTTCTGCGTCTAAACTCATTATTACTGCGCTTTTCTTTTCTTTATGTATTTGATTAATTATATGTATTGTTCTCCTGATATTATCATGTGTTTGGCGTCCCTCTATGAAACCAGTTTGATCATCCTCTATCAGTTCCGTCAAGAATGTCTTTATTCGTTTACAGATAATTGTTGTATATATTTTATAATCCACATTTAATAAAGAGATTGGCCTATAGTTTCCGCATTGTTCCCTATCTTTCCCTGGCTTTAAAATAACTGAAATAATGGCTTTGTTCCATGATGGAGGTATTTTGTTGTTGTTTAATGTCCAATTAAATGACTTTAGGAGCTGTGGCGTGAGTTCTTCTATAAACAGTTTATAAAACTCAGACGGGTATCCATCACTACTTGGTGATTTACCGTTTTTAAGTGACTTTATCACATCTTTAATCTCTTGTGTTGTTATTTCTGCTGTTAGCTTTTCATTTTGTTGGTTTCCTATTGATGGCAAGTCCAGTGTGCATAGAAATTTTTTAATATCCTTAACATTTGTCTCTTCAGGTTGCGAGTATAGTTCTTGATAGAATTTATGGAATATTTCTTAGATGTTTTCTGGGGTAACTGTGGTTTTATTTGTGATGGGGTCTTTAATCTTATATACAGTGGGGTAAGAAAGTATTTAGTCAGCCACCAATTGTGCAAGTTCTCCCACTTAAAAGATGAGAGAGGTGTCCAATTTTCATCATAGGTATACCTCAACTATGAGAGACAAAATGAGAAAAAAAAATACACATTGAAGGATTTTTAAAGAATTTATTTGCAAATTATGGTGGAAAATAAGTATTTGGTCAATAACAAAAGTTCATCTCAATACTTTGTTATATACCCTTTGTTGGCAATGACAGAGGTCAGACGTTTTCTGTAAGTTTTCACAAGGTTTTCACACACTGTTGCTGGTATTTTGGCCCATTCCTCCATGCAGATCTCCTCTAGAGCAGTGATGTTTTGGGGCTGTCGCTGGGCAACACAGACTTTCAACTCCGTGCAAAGATTTTCTATGGGGTTGAGATCTGGAGACTGGCTAGGCCACTCCAGGACCTTGAAATGCTTCTTATGAAGCCACTCCTTCGTTGCCCGGGCGGTGTGTTTGGGATCATTGTCATGCTGAAAGACCCAGCCACGTTTCATCTTCAATGCCCTTGATAGTGGAAGGAGGTTTTCACTCAAAATCTCACGATACATGGCCCCATTCATTCTTTCCTTTACACGGATCAGTCGTCCTGGTCCCTTTGCAGAAAAACAGCCCCAAAGTATGATGTTTCCACCCCCATGCTTCACAGTAGGTATGGTGTTCTTTCTCCTCCAAACACGACAAGTTGAGTTTTTACCAAAAAGTTCTATTTTGGTTTCATCTGACCATATGACATTCTCCCAATCCTCTTCTGGATCATCCAAATGCTCTCTAGCAAACTTCAGACGGGCCTGGACATGTACTGGCTTAAGCAGGGGGACACGTCTGGCACTACAGGATTTGAGTCCCTGGCGGCATAGTGTGTTTCTGATGTAGCCTTTGTTACTTTGGTCCCAGCTCTCTGCAGGTCATTCACTAGGTCCCCCCATGTGGTTCTGGGATTTTTGCTCACCGTTCTCGTGATAATTTTGACCCCACGGGGTGAGATCTTGTGTGGATCCCCAGATCGAGGGAGATTATCAGTGGTCTTGGATGTCTTCCATTTTCTAATAATTGCTCCCACAGTTGATTTCTTCACACCAAGCTGCTTACCTATTGCAGATTCAGTCTTCCCAGCCTTGTGCAGGTCTACAATTTTGTTTCTGGTGTCCTTTGACAGCTCTTTGGTCTTGGCCATAGCAGATTTTGGAGTCTGACTGTTTGAGGTTGTGGACAGGTGTCTTTTATACTGATAACGAGTTCAAACAGGTGCCATTAATACAGGTAACGAGTGGAGGACAGAGGAGCCTCTTAAAGAAGAAGTTACAGGTCTGTGAGAGCCAGAAATCTTGCTTGTTTGTAGGTGACCAAATACTTATTTTACTGAGGAATTTACCAATTAATTCATTAAAAATCCTTCAATGTGATTTTCTGGATTTTTTTTTTTTCTCATTTTGTCTCTCATAGTTGAGGTATACCTATGATGAAAATTGGAGATCTCTCTCATCTTTTAAGTGGGAGAACTTGCACAATTGGTGGCTGACTAAATACTTTTTTGCCCCACTGTACATTATTCACTGTTTGTTGTTTTCTTAACCGTTTTGCCAGCAGTTTTGTGGCCTTTGGCCCCGTTTCATAATATTTTTGTTTTAAATATCTATTTTTCCTTTCAATTTCATCTATTTGTATTTCTTTTATCTTTATTTTTTCTTCCTTAATTTCTTGTTATATTTTTGGGTCATTTGTGCTTTGATGTTTACGTTCTAATTCCCTCAGTCTCTCACATCTTTGTTCATATGATTCCAGTTTAGACTTTTTTGCTTTTCATGATTCAACAATTAATTTACCTCTTAACACGGCTTTTAGTGCATCCCATAGTATTGTTGGGTCCACTTCTCCATTATCATTCTCCTCGATATACTCATTTATGTTTACCTTTATTCTTTCTTTCATTTTCTCATCATTTAATAGTCCTACATTAAAGGCCAAATGTCACGTAATTTTTTTTTCTAAATGACAACGAATTTAGATAAAATACACATAGCTTAAACCAAATATTCATACCGGAGACCATATCACCCACCTGTATTTACATAATTGCACAAAATACACCAGGTGAAGGCCCCACCTTGCTTGCTGGCTTGTGACAGCCAGTCCAGACCACGCCCATGTTTTTGACATCACCAGTTGTACCCTGGCTGCCCTGCCTATCCACATTCACACTTATCAACATTGGACAATCATGACGGAAAGTGACAGCGATTGTGAACAAATTAGTTTAGTTTTGTCTTTTTTTTTTTGTCTTTTTTTTTTTTGTCAGTGGTTCAGACAGTGACAGAGGCATAGAACCTTACCGGTTCGAGCCATCCGAGACGGAATCAGATGCTTTGTCTGATGACAACAGTTCCAACGATGACCAGAGAGCAGAACCAGTGGAAAATGTCATTGAACTGGACATTAATCGCCTCCAGAATTGCGAAGCCGGAGGGGGTCTGTCGAGGGCGCCCCATAAATATTGATTTTTCGGAAGCCATTATTATTACAGTGGAGGAGAGCCGCTGCTGTCAAGAAATTGACCAGATCAATATGAAAATGGAGGCGCATACCTGTCAAGGGAGACGTTTTCGCCGTATTTTGGTGCCAAGCGCGGCTGTGGGGGACGGCGCAGTGGTTTGGGACACTATTCTGGGAAATGTTTTAAATGTAGTTCGTGTTGTTATTGTCAAATATTTTAAGGAAAATACGGGGAAAATGCAATTTTAGCAAAAACGGGCGTATTGCCATTTCTGTACGCCCAAAAGAAAAAATATACTGGAAAAAAAACTGAGTGTCTTGAGGAGCAGTCCTGTGTGTGATCACTCACAGCTGGGGCGGGCTGATCGCTCAACGGGAGCTATTCGCACTACTGTTCGAAGTGTGGAGTCACTCATTAGTTTAATTGTCTGGGCGGGCTGATCGCTCAGCGGGAGCAATTCTCACTACCATGAGAAGTCATTAGGACAATGGTTTAACACGTTGAGCTGTGCAGCGGTTGCGGAACAGACAGAGATCCCAGAGAGGTGTGCCTTGTTGCTCCGCCGTTGCTTATAGCCGCTTTTTACGGTGTTGAAGTACGGCGAAAACGTCTCACTTGACAGGTAAGAAAACATTTCCCAGAGAAGTGTCCCTTATTACCCAGCTGTCCCTGATAGTCCCGTTTTAAGGTATGGGTGAAATATCCAATTTTTTCTTTCTTGTTGCTCACTTCAACCTTTCAGTCTCCATATAAACAATCAATTGAAATACCCCAAGCATCAAACTAGGGTACAATCGATTTCATCACTTCCGCCTTCTTCCCCAGGCGATTCCAGGGGCCGTGTCAGGCCAAGCGCGGCAGTTTTAAATTAACGAATATTCCGTTGTTACTGAAGCATATGCACCAAGACCCGAACGGATCGGTTCCCTTTTATATCTAGTTTCAAGATATTTAAAGTACCCTGTTACGTGACATTTGGCCTTTAAGTTTCCATGTTGTTTGTCATTTTCTATTGTTTAAATATATTTCTATGTATATAGGATTATGATTTGATATTTCTGCCCCTCCAATCCAACAATTTCTCACCCTGTGTCTGTCACCTTCATTCATAAGGAAGTAATCTATTCTAGAGTGTACTTTATGGACTGCTGAATAATGTGTATAGTCTTTTTCAAGTGGGTGCAGGTCCCTCCATATGTCTACCATACCCATTTCTGCCAGTGAGGTTCTTATGAACTTTGTTACATGTTTTTTTGTCTTCTTAACACTTGTTGTGTCAACTTCATGATCCATGACGGCATTTAAGTCTCCTCCACAAATTAGGACTCCTTCACTGTGTGTTGCTATGAGATCAAACAGTTGTTGAAAAAAACCCTTGCCATTTTCTGGTGGCAAGGGTTTTCGGATCACTTTCTTTGCGATCCCATCTCCCGAGTGGTGGGAGATCGGATCACAACTTGGTTCATCTCCGGCCGGTGTACAAACCCCTAGTGCACAGACAACCTCCGGTCACGCGCACAGTGAAGTTATGGTCTGAGGAGGCAATGGACGCTCTAAAGGACTGTTTTGAAACCACTGCCTGGGAGCAGCTCTGCGAGCCACATGGTGAGGACATCGATGGCCTCACTCACACCATCACGGACTACATCAGCTTCTGTGTGGACAACACCGTACCCACCAAGACCATACAGTGTTGCTCGAACAACAAACCCTGGATCAACCCTGAGATAAAAACACTTCTGAGAGAGAAGAGGATCTTCAGGTCGGGGAACAGGGAGATGCTTAAGTCCGTACAGAGGGAGCTGAGGAGGAAGATCAGAGAAAGAAAGGACAGCTTCAGGAAGACGATGGAGGACAAGCTGCAACAGAGCGACATCGGTGGGGTCTGGAGAAACCTTAAAACCATCTCTGGGCTCCAGAATACCTCCTCCCAGGCCACGGGGGGCAGGGAGTGGGCGAATAATCTGAACCTGTTTTTTAATAGGTTTGACCAACCACCCTCCCCCACGACTGCACAACAACCACTGCTGCCTCTGAAGACATCGAGTCCTGCTGCCCACACCCCACTCCACCATCACCCCCTCACTCCCAACACACAGCCCCCCAACATGACCCTCACTAAGACCCAGGTGAGGACGGAGCTGAGGAAGATCAAGGCGAGGAAGGTGTCGGCACCGGACGGCATCAGCGCAAAGCTCCTCAAGTCCTGTGCAGACCAGCTGTGTGAGATTGTGGAGCACATCTTCAACCTGAGCCTGAAGTTGGGGAGGGTACCACAGTTGTGGAAAACATCTTGTGTGGTACCTGTACCAAAGACTTCCCACCCCAAAGATCTGAACAGCTACAGACCAGTGGCCCTGACGTCCCACATGATGAAGACCCTGAAGAGACTGCTCCTTGCTCACCTCCGCCCCCTGGTGGGTCCAGCGATGGATCCACTCCAGTTCGCCTACCAGCATGGCGTTGGGGTGGAGGATGCGGTGATCTTCCTCCTTCACCATTCTCTGTCCCACCTGGAGAAGCCCGGAAATGCGGTGAGGATCATGTTCTTTGACTTCTCCAGTGCTTTCAACACCATCCAACCGATGATCCTGAAGGACAAGCTGCTGTGCGCAGGGGTGGACCAGCACCTGTCATCATGGATCCTGGACTACCTCACTAACCGGCCACAGTTTGTGAGAACCCGGGACTGTGTGTCCAACACGATCATCGGTAGCACGGGGGCCCCCCAGGGAACGGTTTTGGCTCCCTTCCTGTTCACCCTTTATACTGCGGACTTCTCACACAACACAACACACTGCCATCTACAGAAGTTCTCTGACGACTCTGCGATTGTTGGCCTCATCTCCAACGGAGATGAAGCTGAGTACAGAGAGCTTATCCAGGACTTTGTGGACTGGTGCCATCGGAACTGCCTCCAGATCAACGCGAGAAAAACTAAGGAGCTGGTGGTGGACTGCCGCAGGCAAGGACAACCCCTCACAGCACCAGTAAATATACAGGGAACAGACATCGAGATGGTGACATCCTACAATTACCTGGGTGTTCATCTGAACAATAAACTAGACTGGTCACACAATACTGACGCACTCTACAAGAAGGGACAGCGCAGGCTGTTCCTACTGAGGAGACTCAGGTCTTTTGGTGTACAAGGGGCGCTGCTGAAGACATTCTACGACACGGTGGTGGCATCAGCCATCACTTTTGGAGTGGTCTGCTGGGGCAGTGGCGTTACAGCAGCCGATAGGAAGAGACTGAACAAACTGATCAAGAAAGCTAGCTCTGTCCTGGGGCAACACCTTGACCCAGTGGAGGAGATGGGAGAGAGAAGGATGGTGGCTAAACTGTCATCTCTGCTGGAGTCCGAGTCCCACCCTATGCAGGACATACTGAACGCACTGAGGAGCTCATTTAGCAGCAGACTACATCATCCTAGATGCACAACCGAGAGGTTTCGCAGGTCCTTCCTACCTACGGCTGTCAGACTGCTGTATAACCTAAGCAGGGCTGCTCGCAGAGATAGCAAAAAAACGTGACAACCTAATAGTAGTGAATGCAAAAGACGCAGTAGACTTACACAATGGTCCCCTTTGGTATACAACTAGGAAAATACCGGTCGCTACGGAGGGTGACAATATGTATGGGTACATAATCATACCATGTAGGATAACTAGGTAGACGGTTATGCTGTTCATTCCATCTAGCTACAATGCTCTGCACTGTGTGTGTTTATATATTTATATATATATTCCATCTAGCTACAATGCTCCACACTGTGTGTTTATATATTTATATGTACATATGTATACTCGCTGCTCTTGTTTTTTCTTGTCTTCTGATTGTTGCTCTGAGTGTTGCTATCCCTGTGCTGTTGCAATCCTGGAATTTCCCCATTGTGGGACTAATAAAGGCTTATCTTATCTTATCTTAAGAAGCTACGTTGTCTGGCAAACCAGCAGTCAGTTGTGGTAGCAACATGGTTCACAGAAATCAGCTTTTTAATAGTTATGGTCTTCATGTCCTTTGCAGCGTCCTGTATTCTAGTGCATAATATTTTCCTTGTAATTACTGTACATTGAGCTTGCAAGGTTTCTATCATACTCTTGAAAGATGGCGTCTCAACCAGAGAAAATGGCTGACTGGCTTCACATATAAATTTTAGCACAAGTTTGCCCAGTGTTGCCTTTGTTACCCTCCAAGAAACAGTGAAGGAATTGATGATCTTTGCATTCTTCTTTGGCGCTTCATCAGAAGAGGAGGATTTTTGCTTTCTGCGTGACTCTATCAAGTCTGTATACCTCGTCATATTGTTGGGGTGAACCCTCTGTTGACAGAAAAAAATATCAATGAGGCTACAGGGGATTTATCCATTAAAACAGACTCATCATCACATCAAATTCAAACAGAATTTCTTATAACTGGCAACTTCTTTTTTTTAATAAATCAGCTCAAATCAATTTTCCTCTTAAACTTGCAGCTTTTTTTCTCTCATAAATTTTCACCTTCTGTCTTACAAATTTTGGCTTTTTATTTTGAATTAGTATCCTTTATCAAATGTTTTGCAACTTTATTCTTACAAATTTGTAATTCAGTTTACATTTGAACGTTTATACCTTATGCTAAATTTGTGAATACCACCACCATCATCCCCATGTTAAAAAGTAACATATCACTGCTGTCAACAGCCAAAACTAAGCTCATTACAACTTACCCCAATGTGTTTTCTCAAGTTCGACATTGAGTTCTTGTAGGCTGAAATGTTGACATGTTTGGGCAGACACAGATTACAGCGCATCATATAGCTATTCTTTTTTGTAGTCTTGAAAGCAAACATAGTTTAAAAGTGCGGCCACAGATGTTCTGCTGCTTCTGCTTCGTCTAAATCCGAATCACACGCTGTTGTCTCAGCCATTGCTAATGTTCACTCCTGTGTGCTCCAGTTCACTCACTATGTTCCTATGTGTATAACCAGCTCCAAGCTGCCACATGACTACCTGGTAACATCTGATTGGTGGTACGTTGGTGAAACGAGGTCATGTGAGTCTTTGGCAGAAGTCTAGTCTTTCTGACAAGACAAAACAAATTGCTCGTGCATTGATTATCAAAATGGCCAAAAATAAAAGTAATGAGTGGAATGTATCCAATTATAATGGGGTAGAAGTCAGTCCCTCCAGGATTTCGCGGGATGTTTTTATGATTGTTGTGGCCTAAAAAACCTGAATTCATGGGAGCTTTTTTAAAAAGTTGCGATAAAAGTTGTGATGTTTTTGGAGTGTTTTTTGCACTAAAAGTTGTGGGAAGAATTACAAATTTTAAAGCAGATGTTTGTTCCAGTTTACTGCAGTGATATTCTATATAACAATACAAGAAAAGCACAGGATTGTCAAAAATCTCCTATTATAGTGATTTGTAAATTGAACAGAAATTTCTGCTATACAGGAAAAACTCTTGTGCAACAGTAAATACAGACTTTAACACAATATCCATTACAACAGCTAAATTGCATTGAATGCATGTTAAAGAGTATACATTTGGAAATTATTGGCAGCACCTTCATTTGAAAACTCCCTATGGTCCCCAACCACTCAGTACCAAGTGGAGAGGAAAAAATAAATAGTTGACTCTTTTGCTCTGTATTGGCTAAAAGGGTCTGTGTTTTTCTGGAAAAAAAAAAAAAAATTACAGACAATATTCTCTCTTTCCGTGCCTAAGTCCTACCTGTCTATCTGCTGCAAATGTTCAAACACTGGCTGTAGTGTTAGATTTGCTCGTTGTGTTTGTGTTTTTACGGTGTCTTTCCTCGCGTGCGCTCCCGCGACGAGGTACTTTTGGGGCAGGCACATGTTTTTCAACACAAACTCAGCGCTTTGTACACACGGTCAGGATGGAGACGTGGCGAGATATCCACCGGCAGACAGGGGCAGACGGAGGAAGGGACGGTGTTGGAAACCTCGCAGGTGAGTGTTTTTTTAAAATCACACACTCTGTTTGCTGATGTGTTCCGTTAATACTCACTGTAAACACGGAAGTGAACTCGGTGCAGCGATGCATTTGATTGGTTAGACTGAGCGTTTCAGCGCCAGTCAGACAAATTTGATTGGTGAAATTGGCAGAAGTTGACAAGGATTGGCCAAAATTGCGGGAAAGTTGCGGTGATTAAACAAAGTTGCAAGGCCACGCAATAGTTGCGCTGACTGGCTGATTTTGCGTGAATTGATGTGATCGCAACATCACAAAATCCTGGAGGGACTGAAAAGTAGTGTTTCTTCTTCATAAATATACTCGCGTAAAAGTAAAATGTATGTTGTATTAAAACTACTCTTAGAAGTACAATTTATGTAAAAAGTTACTTAAATAAATCAGAGTAAATGTAACGCGTGACTACTCACCTCTGCTCGGCGCCTTCATCCCCCCATCTTCTCTTTGGTTTGGCCTTCCGACCATGTGCCTCCCATTCCTCCATGGGCGCCTCCGGGACCCCACACGTGCTAGTGCAGCAGCCAATGGACTCCAGTCTCCGAGCTGACTGTGCCACGCGTGTGCTACAGGGTTCCAGAATACTGTAGCCCCAGCGGTGGAAAGCTATGGGCAGCTGCGGGTGGTTTCGCACTGGCCTTGGGAAGGGACGCTGACTGTCAGCGTGGTGAGTGGTAGGTAGAGGAGTATTGGCCAAAGTGTTGTTCCTCACTGCGGGACCCTCGGTGACAGTTTGAGCCAGCTCACTGAGGGCCCCATTCAAGCCAGATCCCCCCCCCCCCCCATTCCCTCCTCTCTGCCTCTCATCCACTCTATCTCTCTCTCTCTCTGCCTCCATCCACAGAACCACGTCGGCGCCTCGCTCTTCCCCTGAGGGAGTGAACTCATGTCTGTAGCCATGCTCAGTGCTTAGCCTGATTGGTTATTGTTAGGAATGCTTACATAGGAACGCTCTGTCCAAAGTTGCCCGGTTTTGGGGAGGGAGCGGAGACATTGACAATAGAAAAACACAGACTTGGGACTGGGGTCTGATTTGGATATGTCTTGTAAGTCGCAGAAAACATGTTACAGACATGTTAACAGAAAAAACATCATTTTTGCCAGAGTGTCACTTTAAGAGAATCCTTTACAAATTAAATTGTTACTGATAAATAAAATAGATATGCCCACATTTAAAGTGTTTTGCATTAGTTGTTGTTTCTTTGCAGTTTTTCCTCATCATAATAGCTAATTTTATCTCTAGGGCACCATGGAGGAGAAGATCTATGACCGTCAAGTGACCAAGCAGTCGCTGTCGTACCGGGTAGTAGATCAGCAGCAAATTGAGAGGCACTTCACCTTCCATGAGCTGACTGAACTTTACACATTTGAGCCAGATCTGTTAGATGACCCAAACTCAAAGAAAAGCAAGAGACCTTCCTCCATCTTGCCAAAGGTGATGCAACAATGTTTTAAGTTTTAAACTACCTAACAAAGGTTGACATGTCTCAGAAGTCATTTTCTGTATTCTTCTCAGGATGCCATACTGCTGCAACTATTAGAAACCTGCAAACACCAGATAGTGTCATACCATGAGCACGAATCATTGCTGGACCATAAACAAGAAGAGGAGCTCAGTGAGGCAGAACGCAAAGCTGCATGGGCTGAGTATGAAGCTGAGGTAAAGGGCTGCAGACTGTAAAACATTAATTATTATGAGGGGGATTGTCTTGGGAAGTGTGACTTTGCATGCCTGTAAATATATTGTATGTGTATTTTTGTTTTCTGCTCAGTCAAACCTACCCAACCCAACCAACCCACCCAACATCCCAGTCAGCACTCACCCTGACGGTCTGGATACAATGACAAACGAAGAGCTACTGGTGCACACACCGTTTATCATTTCAAGCTTCTAACTGTATCTTTTGGTGAACTCTGTGCTTTTCTAATACATTGCATGTAACTTTCTCTGCAGGATATGCTCAACAAATACAGAGCAGATGTGTCCTTAGCTGTCATGAAATTCCAACAAACATGCAAGTCTCTCAGCTTTGAACAGTTCATTCAGTTGGTGGTAAGTACTGTTAAGGTCTTGTGATAATTAGTACACATTTTATGTTCTGATTAGGGATGTTAATGATTAATTGACTTTCAATTAATTATCATTAAGAATTTAGCCAACTACATTAAATTAGTTGTCAATTAACTGATAATTCATTGGTCCTTTTCAGTGGGAGCTTATTCTATTATTATTATTATTCACATATTTTTACTGAGTTTTCCAAATATAACAAAACACATAGGCAGGCGTGGTAATGACATTTCTATTGTATTAATAACATACCTAGCCTGTTACACAATCACAGAATATACATACAATATCCAAGGATCTACAACTACAAACATCAACCAGGAATCAACCAGGCCCAACTTTACACTCATACCCAAATTCACATATACACACACAGAATGAGACACACGGGGGGGGGCTGCATGGCCAGCCTCCACTCTCCTCAAGTTCACAAGGTCTGCAGTTATAAATTGTATTATTGCCCATTTTGTAACACCTTTTAATAGACAAATGGAAAAATAGTTATGGCACCTCCTATCCATTCCTCTGTTACAGTAGGCTAAACTTAAAGAGAGATATCAAATCAAATCAACCTTTATTGTCATATTGCTGTACATACAACTATAGTGCAGGCAAGATGAAATTGCGTTTCTCTCGGCATCCATATAAGTAAAAAGAACATAATTTAAGACACGTCTTATGTAAATCATAAGACAATATAAGACACATATTATTTTTTTATTTTTTATTTTTTTGTTACTTATTTGTACCCGTAGGTAGACTTGGTTTGCAGTCTGGTGACAAGCCACCGGCTGCTGGTCGCTGCGTGTGCGAGCGCCCTAAACCTACATGTTTTTGGTGTACATATGTTTTACATATGTAAATCATTTCCATATGAGTACCATAATCGGGCAGCACAGTGGCGCAGTGGCTAGCACAGTGGCAGCACAGTAAGAAGGTCACAGGATCAATTCCACCCCGACCATCGTGGGTTCGATCCCACCCCCTGACCATCAGTGACCCTTCTGTGTGGAGTTTGTATGTTCTTCCCATGTCTGCGTGGGTTTACCCCAGGTACTCCGGTTTCCTCCCACAGGCCAAAAACGTGCAAGTTAGGTTAATTGGAGACTCTAAAGCATATGCACAGCACGAAAGTGCATCATGTAAAAAAACCACCTTTTTAACCAGGATTTAGCCGGGGTTTTTTAACTGGAGTTAGCATTGATGGCTAACTAGTTAGCTCATTGTCTGCATACAGGAGACAATGGTGTTGTTCGTTCAAAGTGAACTTTCCACTGCTGGGATAAATAACGTAAAAGATGCATACTATCACATCATATCACATCACTCACCATCCTCTATATCCTAATATCACAGCTTTCAACTACCGTGGTTGGGTGCTCCCATTATTTGCCGGTCGGTGGCCATAAATGCATTTCAGGTGGCTCCGCCTAGTTCCCTCTGGATTCTCTCATCAGCCAAAGGCACAGAAAAGTCTGCTGGACCATGGCGTTGATTTCTGTGAAGCCATTCTATCGTTGTTGTTTATACTGATGCTTGCTTGCTGGCTCATGGACGAATCTTTGCAAATGGCAGCTGGAGATTCTGTTGAAGACGTCGCTCTCATGACGTTACACCCTGACCAATCAGTGGTCTGCATTCTGTTAACGTCACATTTTCAGCTCGACTCAGCTCGCTTGGAACCCGAATCAGATGGATACAAAAAAAGTACCTGGAAGCTGGTACCAGGTACTAATGGAAAAGCCTACAAAGCACACTGAGTCGAAGTGAGTAGAACCAAGCAGGTACTAGTAGAAAAGGGCCTTAAGTTGGTCCTAGGTGTGAATAGTGAAGGGATAGCACCATACCGTGGCTGCTTCATCCATTTAGGTGGATGCCCTGAATTTCCCCTTTGGGGATCAATAAAATACACAAAATAAAAAAATAAATAATCAATGCAGTTGTTCATATTGATGAGCTGGTAAGAGGAAGAGTTAAGTGATTTGTAAGAGAGAAAGGAAAGAATCCCAGGTTTCATAAAATCCTTCAACAGAACTGTGAAGGGTATATTTTACGTGTTCAAGTTTGAGGTGGGACAAAACTTCCTCCACCCAGCGTTTATGTGATGTGGAGCAGCCTTCTTCCATGAAAACAGTATCGGTTACCTTGCAAGTAGAGTGGCGAAGGCCATGGCATCGACTTGGTGAGGGGGAATTTGTAACTCTGAAGGGACCAGACCAAATAGGGCTGTTAGAGGATTGGGCTTGATGTTTCTGTTGCACATACGTACATGAAAAAGTATCAAATATCTGCTTCCAGTATGTAGTTAAATTGGGACAATGCTAGAACATGTGGCTGAGATTGGCTGGACCCTGCCCACACCTGGAACAGGAGGGATCTGTACCCGGGTAGAGAATAGCTAATTTGCTTGGTGAGAGTACTTTAAACTATATTAGTCCATGTTTAACACACAGAGGAAGTATGTATTGCCTTGATAGCTGCACGCCAAGCAACATCCGGCACCGATTCCCCGACCTCCTCCCCCCACTGTTTTTTTAAGTGATCCAATATTGGAGAGGAAACTCATCATATTTTGTCATATATGATTGATACTACACCCTTTTCAAGTGGGTTTATTTCTAAACAATCATCGAGCCAGGTGGGTGTTGGGTCAGTTAGAGAGAAGTGTGATTTGACATACTGCATAGTTGGAGGTACTTAAAAAAGTCAGATTGGGGAATATTGAAATTGCTTTTTAATTGTTGAAAAGACATAAAACTGCTATCTTTGAAGAGATCCTTAACACACGTGACCCCTTTCTTATGCCAGTGCCGAAATGATGGGTCAATTAACGCTGGGGTGAAATGTACGCTGGCCAAGATAGGAGCTGCTGGGAGGGCATTTCTGAGCTTAAAATGTGTCCTAAACTGGAACCAAATTTTTAAAGATGCTTGGACAAGAGGATTATTTGTACAATGATGTTTACTCGAGGGCAGTGGACTGCACAGTAGTGAATGAAGTGAAATTGGGTCGCTACTGTGTTGTTCTGCAAGAGCCCAAACTGGAGATTCTACAGCCGATGTGATATTAAACCAGAAGAGGAGCTTATGAAGGTTTGTTGCCCATAGTAATACAGATAATTAGGTAAGGACAGACCACCTTCCTCCTTCTGTCTCTCCAAAAACTCCCTCCTAATCCTGGGGATGCTTTTGTTCCAGATAAATGTGGAGGTGAGTTTGTTCATGTCCTTAAAAAATGCTTTTGGAATAAAGACTGGGACATTTGGAAACAGGAATAAAAACCGTGGCATTTTGGTCATTTTGATAATATTAATTCACCCAGCGAGAGTAAAGGGAAGAGTAGACCATTTACTCATGTCTTGTTTGGCCTTGTTAAGAGCTACATTAAAGTTTTTTTTCCAAAGAGCTCCGCATATCTGTATGTGATGTTAACCCCCAGATAAGTAAAACAGTCCTTCCTGGTCGTGAAAGGGAAGACCTGGAATGACAGCTGACAGGCTTTTTCATTGATGGGGAAGAGGATACTTTTACTTAAATTCAGTTTATAACCAGATACTAAGCCAAATTTTGAGATTAGCTCGAGAGCAATGGCTATAGTGTGATATAACGCACGGCTCAGGAGACACACACGCAGGCTCAGAATAGGTTTAACAGTTTATTTAACAGCAAGGATGAGTGAATGCGTGTCTGTGATATGTGGATGTACTGGTGGCGGACGTCAGCGTCAGGCACGGAGGCAGGAAACCGTACAGCCAGACAACCCTGGGGAGAGAGCACAGGGAGAAGGTGACGGGCACCAAACCAGTACAACAGGTAAGAGGGATTAGTTGGCTTACTTGGCAGGGCAGGTGGCAGGCGTGCTCAAGGGAGAGTCCAGAAGACAGCAACCTGACGATGCACCTGACAGCAGCAGCGAGGTGGTGAAGCAGAGGCGGAGTCCGCCGCCGGGAAAGATTCACCTGTGCACAGGGGAGAGACTGGAACACAAGTGGAGGTATGCTTACGCAAGAAATCTTGCTGGTAGGCGAGGGGGTTCCTCTGAAGCAAGTAGCCGAAGGGAACAGACGGCTTCAGGCCGAGGCCCAGGGCAGAGTGGCTTATATGCCACGCTGCTGACGAGGTGCAGGTGTGCGCTCAGCTGGCGCCGCTAATGAGCGGCGAGTTGTAACAGTACTCCCCCCCTCTAGCAGCTCCTCCTGGCGATGGTTTATCGGGGTGCTTCCGGTGAAACTCGGTGATGAGAGAGCGATCCAACACGAACGAGGGGCGAACCCATTGTCTCCATTCTGGACCATAGCCCTCCCAGTCCACCAAATACTGTAGCCCGCGACCCCTGCGTCGGGAGTCCAAGATGGTAGAGACAGTCCAAGCCAGATGGCCATCAATCATCCGAGGCACGGGCGGCGCAGCAGGAGGAGGGCAGATGGGATCAGACACCACCGGTTTCACCTTAGAGATGTGGAAGGTGGGATGGATGCGGAGGGAGGGGGGAGTCGCCACATGCACAGCCACCAGGTTGATAATCTTAGTGACGGGGTATGGACCCATGAAACGTTTTGCCAGCTTTCTCCTCTCACCCTTTAAGTTAACATCTTGCGTGGAAACCCAGACCGGTTGGCCTACCTGGTAAGGCAGGAGCAGGTCTTCTATGCCGATCCGCCGTGGTCTTATTGCGCTCCGCCGTGCGTAAAAGCGCATTGCGCGTAGCTGTCCAAATGGAGCGGCACCGCCTGAGGTGAGCCTGAACCGTGGGGACAGCCGACTCGTTCTCCAGCAAGGGGAACAGAGGGGGATCGTAACCCAGGGACACCTTGAAGGGGGACATCCCTGTGGCTGAGGAGCGAGCGGTGTTGTGGGCGTACTCTACCCAGGCAAGGTGTTTGCTCCACGATGCAGGCTTCGAGGCGGTGACGCAGCGGAGGGCAGCCTCCAGCTCCTGGTTAGTCCGTTCACACTGCCCGTTAGATTGGGGGTGATGGCCGGAGGAGAGGCTTACCTGGGCTCCTAATGCCTTGCAAAAACCCCGCCAGACGTCCGAGGTAAATTGGGGACCCCGGTCGGAAACCACGTCCACTGGTATCCCGTGCAGCCTGACCACGTGTTGGACGAGAAGATCTGCCGTCTCCAAGGCAGAGGGAAGCCCCCGTAATGGCACGAAATGGGCAACCTTGGAGAAACGGTCGACGATGGTCAGGACAGTGTTGAAGTTGTTAGAGACGGGGAGACCGGTGACAAAGTCCAATGCGATGTGCGACCAGGGCCTACCAGGAACGGGCAGGGGCTGGAGCAAACCCGCAGGGGGGGAGTTGCCGGTCTTACTGGTAGCACAGATGGGGCAGGCCCGGGCGTAGCGGGCAGCGTCCTTGCGCAATCCCGGCCACCAGAAGGAGCGTTGGAGCAGGTCAATCATTCGGGAGGTCCCAGGATGGCAGGCTAGCTTGGACGTGTGAAGCCAATGGATGACCTCCCCCCGAACGGAAGACGGAACGAAGAGCCTCCCCTCCGGTCCACCGCCCGGGTCCGGCTCCGATTCCTGCGCCTTCCGGACCTTATCCTCGATCTCCCAGGTAACGGCTCCCACGATGCACGACCTGGGCAGGATGGTATGTACAGCGCCCTCCGAGTCTTCAGGGGCGAATTGCCTGGAGAGGGCGTCAGGGAGTCCGTTCTTGGAGCCCGGCCTGAATGTGATGGTGAAACGGAATCTTGCAAAAAACAGGGACCAACGGGCCTGGCGGGCGTTCAGACGCTTGGCAGTTCTTAAATATTCCAGATTCTTGTGATCCGTTAACACCACGAAGGGCAGGACGGCCCCCTCCAGCCAGTGACGCCACTCCTGGAGCGCGAGCTTGATGGCAAGAAGCTCCCTGTCCCCCACGTCGTAATTGCGTTCCGCCGGGGACAAGCGCCGGGAGAAGAAGGCGCAAGACCGTTTGACCCCATCAGCAGGTGACCGCTGAGACAGCACCGCCCCCACCCCCGTATCCAAGGCGTCGACCTCCACGATGCACTGCAAAGAGGGATCGACCTGGCTGAGGACCCGGGAGGATGAAAATTCCGCCTTCAGCGCCTGGAAGGCCGCCGCGGCCTCATCAGTCCACTGGAACCGGGTTTTAGGGGAGGTGAGATGGGTCAGAGGGCCGACGATGGCTCCAAAGTTGGGCACAAAGCGGCGGTAGAAGTTGGCAAAGCCGACGAATTGTTGCACCTGCTTTCTAGACGTGGGAGTCGGCCAATCTACCACCGCTTTAATTTTAGCAGGGTCCGGGTGCACCTGGTCATGGGAGATGATAAACCCGAGAAATGATGTCTTCTTGGCAAAGAACTCGCACTTCTCCGCCTTCACGTACAACCGATTCTCCAGTAACCTCTGAAGGACCCGTCTCACATGCACCTGGTGCTCATCCCTGGACTTGGAGAAGATAAGAATATCATCCAGGTAGACGAACACAAACAGGCCGATGAAGTCCCGGAGAACGTCATTTATCAGGCGCTGAAAGACGGCTGGAGCGTTGGTTAACCCGAACGGCATGACCAGGTATTCAAAGTGGCCGTTCGGGGTACGGAAGGCTGTTTTCCATTCATCTCCCTCCCGGATCCGGACGAGGTGGTACGCGCTGCGGAGATCCAGCTTAGTAAACCAGGTCGCCCCCTGTAGGGAGTGGAAGGCAGTGTCCATCAGGGGCAGGGTGTAACGGTCCTTCTCCGTGATGTCATTAAGGGCTCGGAAGTTGATGCACGGACGAAGAGAGCCATCCTTCTTGCCCACGAAGAAGAACCCTGCACCTAATGGAGATGATGATGGGCAAATAATACCTGTGCTGAGAGATTCCTTAAGGTAAGAGTTCATGGCCTCCTTCTCCGGCGCTGACGAGCTGTAGAGATGTCCCGAGGGGAGGGGCGCCCCCTGGCAGAGGTTTATGGCGCAATCGTAAGGCCCGTGTGGAGGAAGGGACATCGCCTTGGACTTACTAAAGACTGCGCCCAGGTCGTGAAACTCCGCGGGCACCAAGGAGAGGTCCGGGGGCGTGGCATCCTTGACCACGGGAGGAGAGGATGGCGAGCAGGCAGCGGATTGGAGGCAGGTGCTCATACAAAAGGTACTCCAGGCTGTCACCTTCCTGGTCTTCCAATCCTGGACGGGGTTATGGAGACGGAGCCACGGATAACCCAGGATCACTGGAGACACTGAAGAAGGCAAGATGTAGAAGGAGATCTCCTCCCGGTGGTTTCCAGAGACGATGACTGAGACGGGGTTTGTCCGGTGGGTCACCTTCCCCAGAGATGCACGGGAGAGATTGATGAGGGTGAGAGGAGTTTTAAGGGGCTGGCAACGGATGCCCAATCGGGTTGCCAGGCTTTGTGAAACGAAGCTGTCTTCCGCGCCTGAGTCCACCAGTGCATGAGTGAGATGCCCTGTGATGTTGTGGCAGAAACGGATGGGCAGCGACAAATGAGTGAGGGGAATTGACCGGTTAGTGTCCGCGAGGCCCCCTACAGTGATTCGCGGACCTCCCCGTTTGGGCTTCTCCGGGCAACGCTCCACAGTGTGCTGGTTGTCTCCGCAATACATGCAGAGACCCAACTCACGGCGGCGTTGTTTCTCCGCAAGGGGGAGCTTTGCCTGGCCCGTCACCATAGGTTCCGACTCCTCGGAAACCTCCGATGGCGGTAACGCCAGGGGGCGAGCTTGGGACGGGCGTGACGAGGCACCCCGCGAGCGAGAAGGCAACTTCCGCTCCGAGGCGCGCTCGCGCAGCCGGTTATCCAAGCTGATGGTGAGAGAGATTAGCTCCGCAGATGTTTCAGGGAGATCCCGACCAGCCAGTTCATCCCTCAGACCAGAGTTTAAACTGCGGAGGAAGATGCCACAGAGAGCGCGTTCCTCCCAGCCAACCTCCTCCGCTGTAACCCGGAAGTCAATGGCGTAATCGGCGGCCGATCGGCCTCCCTGCTGAAGGCTGAGGAGGCGATCGACCTGGACACTCTCAAAACGAGAGTGATCAAAGACTTCCAGGAATAGGTTAATGAACTGGTCATAGGTGAGGGTGGCGTAGCTGGGCTTCGCCATTACGGCATAAGCCCAGGTGAGCGCACGACCCTCTAGGAGATTTCCTATATAGCCAATTCGGCTGTGGTCTGAGGGAAAATCTCCGGGGACACGCAGGAACACCGACTCACACTGCATAATGAACCCCCGCGCTCCACCAAGCTTACCGCTAAAGCGGGTGGGGGTCGGGATAGGAGTGAGTCGGGCTGGGACACCCGGAGCAGGCTGGACAGCCGCTGAAGCAGCTGGAGCTGCGCCTCCCTGACGAGCCGGAGGGAACGGCTGACGGGGGTCCAGGCGGTCTAACCGGTCAGTAATCTTAATTAATTGATTCAACATCACCTGTTGTTGATAAACTATCAAATCTACCTGAGCCTCAAAGATGGTAAGACGGTGCGTGAGCCCGCTGTCTGCCGAGCCGCTCTGCTGAAGCCGTACTGACATAACGCACGGCTCAGGAGACACACACGCAGGCTCAGAATAGGTTTAACAGTTTATTTAACAGCAAGGATGAGTGAATGCGTGTCTGTGATATGTGGATGTACTGGTGGCGGACGTCAGCGTCAGGCACGGAGGCAGGAAACCGTACAGCCAGACAACCCTGGGGAGAGAGCACAGGGAGAAGGTGACGGGCACCAAACCAGTACAACAGGTAAGAGGGATTAGTTGGCTTACTTGGCAGGGCAGGTGGCAGGCGTGCTCAAGGGAGAGTCCAGAAGACAGCAACCTGACAATGCACCTGACAGCAGCAGCAAGGTGGTGAAGCAGAGGCGGAGTCCGCCGCCGGGAAAGATTCACCTGTGCACAGGGGAGAGACTGGAACACAAGTGGAGGTATGCTTACGCAAGAAATCTTGCTGGTAGGCGAGGGGGTTCCTCTGAAGTAAGTAGCCGAAGGGAACAGACGGCTTCAGGCCGAGGCCCAGGGCAGAGTGGCTTATATGCCACGCTGCTGACGAGGTGCAGGTGTGCGCTCAGCTGGCGCCGCTAATGAGCGGCGAGTTGTAACATAGTGGTATATGGATCTGAGAGGAGAAGAAGGAGGTCATCCGCATACAATGACAGCTTGTGTATCTGTTCCCCTCTTCGTATGCCCACAAGTTTGGTTGCTCCCCTCAACAGTATAGCTAGAGTTTCGATGGCTAAGTTGAATAGTAGGGGACTCAAGGAGCAACCTTGCCTTGTGCCCCTTGAAAGACGGAAGTAGCTCGACACGCTTTTGTTTGTACATATGCAAGCCTGAGGTGAGGAGTAAAGTATGTTAATCCACGAACAAAAATTAGGACCAAAGCCAAACTTGTTGATGGTGGTGAACAGATAGTTATATTCTACTCTGTCAAATGCCTTCTGTGCATCAAGGGCAATTGCTACTTCAGGCACAGTATTACTGCGTTGATAGATGATGCTAAAGACACGGTGGAGATTGCTTAACATTTGCCGACCAATAATAAAGCCCGTTTGATCTGGATGAATGAGTGTGGGCATGACATCCTCCAACCTATTTGCCAGCACCTTAGCCAAGATTTTGTAGTCACAATATAACAGACTCATTAGGCGATAGGATTCGCATAGTAGTGGGTCTTTAGATTCTTATGTAATAATGAGATAGATGCCTGTGTCATAGTAGGAGGAAGTGCCTTTTTTTATTAGGATTTCAGAGAAGACAGAGGTTAATAGTGGAGGTAATTTAGAGCTGAATGTTTTATAAAATTCAACGGGAAATCTACCTGGGCCTGGTGCTTTGCCAGATTTCATTTTCTTTATTGCCTTATCAATTTCCAAAGCAAATAATTTATCAGGTTCCCCTAAAGAAGGCATCTCCAGTCCATGAAAAAAAGTCCTCCACCACAGATGTGTCACAGCTGTTTGGCGTATAGTTTTTCATAATAGACTTTAAAGCTGTCATTTATGTCACTTTGGTTCAATAGTACATTACCGTAGCTGTCTTTGATGGCGGTTATAAATCCTGCATTAATGGATTGTTTAAGCTGATGAGATAGTTTACTGGCCTATTCACCATATTCATAAAAGGATAAGCGTGATCGCAAATGGAGCTCAATGGCATTGTTATTGGTCAAGATGTCAAATTCTGCCTGAAGTGAGATTCTTTTCTTATAGAGATCCTCAGAAGGTGCTGCTACATGCAAGTGGTCAATCTCTGGGATTTTGTCGACAAGTTCTGTGGTGTTCCGAGCGCGGATCAGCTCTGCGCTCGGGTCACTCAGTGTTTTCCCTTTTTTCCTCTGTATTTCTAGTTCTATTATTATTTGTCCCTTTGGTGCATTTTTTTTATATGTTTGTCACATTTTAATGTTTCAGATCATCAGACAAATTTAGACAAAGATAACACAGGTAAACACAAAATGCAGTTTTTAAATGAAGATGTTTATTATTAAGGGTAAAAACAAATCCAAACCTACATGGCCCTGTGTGAAAAAGGGATTGCCCCCTGTTAAAACATAAACTAGAAAAGCACTCGGAGAGCGCAGACCTCCGCCAAGCGCAACAGTTCCCCCCATACAGTGTTTGTGTGTACGTTTTCAGATTCCTTGACCATGAAAACATATGACTAGCAATTGGATTCACAATGATTATTTGTTTATTTGACAGGGACAGTGCAATAAACATAGACAATTAATCAATGACAATCAATGTGATGGTGATAGGATTAGTGGTTCAGTAGTAAAAGCATTGCCTCCTTGGCGGAGGTAATAAACTGAAGTGTTGGTGTTGTGTCCATCTCCTCCACTGACTGATGCAGATTGGGTAGACAGGTTGCCGTGGGTTTTATATTGTATTATTGGGGTTGCGCTCCGCAGCAAAACAGAATTTAGAAGCTTCCCCGGCTGAGAGCTCATTTTTGCGCAGCGCCTATGGCTGGCCGGTGAATTTCTGCCAAATGCGCAGCGCCTATGGCTGGCCGGGGAATTTCTGCCAAATGCGCAGCGCCTATGGCTGGCCGGGGAATTTCTGCCAAATAATCCAACGGCGGACAGCTGCCCGTGTCAGGTTTTACAGCTGCACGCAAACACAGGCACGCTGGCGGGCCCAGGCCACCAGTGTTTTCCGCGTGCTTTTGTGCGTAAAACGTTGAAAAATGCGGAGTTTGTGTTGGTCAGACACGGCGACCAGCGCCCTCCATTGCGCCTGCGCACATGTTGAAAATGGCCGTATGTCACAGTGTTAAAAAATGCTTTAAAAAATTCCTGTATCCAGATGGTGATGCGGATCATCCCCAAAATTTAATCAGTTCTTCCTTGTACCATTTCCAACAACGCCTGAAAGTTTCATGGAAATCCGTCCAAAAGTTTTTGAGTTATCTTGCTAACCAACAGACAAACAGACAGACAGACAGACAGACAAACACACAGACAAACCCCGGCAAAAACATTACCTCCTCCTGGCCTTTTCGGCCTGGCGGAGGTAATTAACTGTGGTTTATCACATCTTTGGAAAGCTGAGTTTAAATTCTCTAGCCACACCCAGGTCTGATTACTGCCACACCTGTTCTCAATCAAGAAATCACTTAAATAGGACCTGCCTGACAAAGTGAAGTAGACCAAAAGATCCTCAAAAGCTAGACATCGTACTGCGATCCAAAGAAATTCAGGAACAAATGAGAAACAAAGTAATTGAGATCTATCAGACTGAAACAGGTTATAAACTAACTAACTAAAGCTTTGAGACTCCAGCGAAGCACAGTGAGAGCCATTATCCACAAATGGCAAAAACATGGAACAGTGGTGAACCTTCCCAGGAGTGGCCGGCCATTCAAAATTACCCCAAGAGCGCAGCCACAACTCATCCAGGAGGTCACAAAAGACCCCACAAACACATCCAAAGAACTGCAGGCCTCACTTGCCTCAGTTAAGCTCAGTGTTCAGGACTCCACCATAAGAAAGCGACTGGGCAAAAATGGCCTGCATGGCAGATTTCCAAGATGAAAACCACTGCTGAGCAAAAAGAACATAAAGGCTTGTCTGAGTTTTGCCAGAAAACATCTTGATGATCCCCAAGACTTTTGGGAAAATACTCTGTGGACTGATGAGGCAAAAGTTGAACTTTTTGGAAGGTGTGTGTCCCATTACATCCAGTGTAAAAGTAACACAGCATTTCAGAAAAGGAACATCATACCAACAATAAAATATGGTGGTGGTAGTGTGATGGTCTCTGGCTGATTTGCTGCTTCAGGACCTGGAAGACTTGCTGTGGTAAATGGAACCATGAATTCTGCTGTCTACCAAAAAATCCTGAAGGAGAATGTCCGGCCAGCCGTTCGTGACCTCAAGCTGAAGCACACTTGAGTTCTGCAGCAGGACAATGATTCAAAACACACCAGCAAGTCCACCTCTGAAGGGCTTAAGAAAAACAAAATGAAGACGTTGGAGTGGCCTAATCAAAGTCCTGACCTGAATCAGATTGAGATGCTGTGGCATGACCTTAAAAAGGCGGTTCATGCTCGAAAACCCTCCAATGTGGCTGAGTTACAACAATTCTGCAGAGATGAGTAGGCCAAAATTTCTCCACAGCACTGTAAAAGACTCATTGCCAGTTATCGCAAATGCTTGATTGCAGTTGTTGCTGCTAAGGGTGGCCCAACCAGTTATTAGGTTTAGGGAGCAATCACTTTTTCACACAGGGCCATGTAGGTTTGGATTTTTTTTCCCTTAATAATAAAGACCTTCATTTAAAAACTGCATTTTGTGTTTACTTGTGTTATCTTTGTCTAATATTTAAATTTGTTTAATGATCTGAAACATTTAAGTGTGACAAACATACAAAAAATGAGAAATCAGGAAGGGGGCAAACATTTTTTCACACAACTGTATAATATGTGTTGAATAAAACAGACACTTTAGTGTTACACAGAAATCTGTGACCCTCACAATCTGCCACCTTACTATTTCTTCTGCTTTATGAATAATCCAAACATTAAAATAGTAATTTTCGGGAGTTCTGTTTACCTCTCACGTTAATATCGACACTTGTCTTCTGATTTTCTGACCACACACATGCAGATAATGTACATCACCATATGCAGTCACACATTCTGATGGGTCAGATTTCTGTGTAAGTAACTATGGTCAGGAAATCGACTTCCTGTATTTACTTTTCTTGTTCCCAAAAACATGTGGCAAATTAGAGGACATAACTTTCTTACATGATTTGATGTGCCACATTTTTGTCTCCTTGAATTTTTCCCTGTGTGAAAGGGAACCAAACCAAGGAGGAAATAATACAAAGTGACAAACTTTTCAACTGATTTGGATCAAAGTAAACAAATTTAGGTGTGAATGCACCCTTAGGGAGGAGTATTGAGACAAAGGCTGACCTAAACAAACTGACAGGGTTATATTTTTCCAGAACTTTTATTCCCTGCCGGACAAAGCCCAAAGGGGTCAAAAAGCTCTTTAGGCGAAGGCCGAAGGGGGATTATGTTATTGTTCAGTCCATTTGTTCCACCTTTGTGAAATCAACGCCTCCTACAGTTTTGTTCCGATTGTTTTGAAACTTGGTTTGATATACACTGATGATGCACATATTACAATTTGGTTCTGATGGGATGATTTTTGCAGGAATTGTAGCCCCTGACCTCTGACCTCCTGTTTCACCTCACTTCATAGCTAGTAACTGTCTTGTGAAATCAACTCCTATGGTTTTGTTCTGATTGTTTTGAAACTTGGTGCCATGGTTTGTTATACTCTGATGATGTGCATATTGCAATTTCACCCTCATTGGATGACTTTGAGGTCAAAGGTCAAAGGTTTTCCCTAAATCTTCTAAACACAATAACTACGGAAAGAAATGATGTAGGTTTTTCAAATCGATACAGTAGTTGTATCTAATAGACATCTTAGACCGTTTACACCCTGACCTAACTATGGGTTTGTGGTCAAAGGTCAAAATTAACATTGCATTTTTGCTATGATAAATGCCACATTTACTATTACTATAAAATGAGTAAAGCTAGGGCCACCAAACCTGGTATACAGTTTCACCTTGGGATCCTGACCTATGACTATGCATTTGGGGTCAAAAGGTCAAAGGTTAACATTAACATTCCCTATGTCTTACTACTGTACGAGTGAAGTTATAGTCAACAAACTCAGTACACAGGTTCACCCAATGACCCTGGAGTATGACTATGGTTTTGGGATCACAAGGTCAAAGGTCAACATCAAAATGTTTTATAAACTATAGCTCAGCGACAAAGAAAGCTAGGGTCACCAAACCTGGTACACAGGTTCATTCTGAAACCATGACCCATACCTAAGTAGATGCACAAAAGCGCTGAAAAAAATAATTTTTCATCATATTTCCCCTTTAATTGATAATTTGATAATGAAATTTAATTGATAATTTATTTATTAAATATACCTCTCTAACAGATTTGTGGGCTCATCGCCCATCCAGAGCACAGGTCCTTTTAGATTGCCCAATATAATGTATGCTGACTCTCCATTATTGCTTTATTTATCAAATTATTCCAATAAACTGCTACTTTAACGTTACCATGAGCTATTCTGAAAATGCTTTGTAATTCATGTGTACATATTTGTTTTATTTACATCACAGCAGAAGGAGCATCCCCACTTACCTGAGACTGAGGTATATATCAGAGCTCAGGTGTATAAAAGCAGCAATGACAAGAAGCTAGCACAAGCACAAGTCTCTTACCAAAATTTGCTTGCATATAACCAGTCGGTAAGTTGGACGAGCTCATGTGAATTCATCTGCCTGTACATATTGCATACATAATTTTGTACATTTCAACTATGATCCTCTGCAGAAGATACTCAGAATTGAGGCCAAACTGAACAGCCGCAGAAATGAAATGATTGAGCCGATCACAACCACCAAGACAGCCTGAGAAAGACTTCAGCAAGGATTCATTCCTTTGTAGAAAAGAAAGTTTTGTTCTTCACATTGTTCTTAATAGGTTAAGTTGTTTAATCACTGTTGCATCAGGATTAGATGTTGGACTTACAAGAGTAATTACTCTGAACTGCAGTAGCGCAGCTTCAATTTTTTTGTTTGTTTAACGTCACAAGAAATGTAGTAACACTGCACATGTGAATTCATGTTTTTCCACACAAAACTGAACACTTATTTGTCTACTTTTTTCCAATGTTAAGTTCACATTAACAGAGGGCATTCTGTGTGTGCTTTAATATGTACCTGTAACAGGTTTTTTTTTCTTAGAATTTATAGTTTAATTTAAAATATTTTTTATTAAATAAGTTGTATTTATGCCGTAGTTTAATGCAGTTGAGTGCACAGTAAATGGGGATGGTAAGATGTCAAGATTATTCTTAAATCTTGCTCATTTTTATTATATAATGGGTCAGAACTGCTGTAACTTTCTCCATAGTATGGCTCAATGTTAGGTGTTTATATTTCATTCTTATTTGCTAACATGTTAGCTGTTCATGTCCAGAGAATTTCCAGAGAGTGGCCTCAACAGCTAGAGATTTATTTTTTAATTGCGTGTATAACTAGAGAGCACTCAGAGAGCGCATACCTCCACCAGGGCTCAGCCCCTCCCTCCCTTCCTTTGTCCTCCCCTCCATCCCTTTGTTCATCCATATCATTGTCCATCTGTACATTGAGAGATAGAGCCTTGGCGGAGGTATGTACTCACGGATCACCTCCCAACTTCTAATGAGTTCATCTTTGGGTAAAGGGCCACCTCTGGTGAAAATGTCATCCAAATCCATCCAGTAGTTTTGGAGTATTGTTGCTAACACACTGTGAGAAGAGCCTTGGCAGAGGTATGCATTTTGAGATCATCACCAAAATCTATTCATCTGTTGAATGTGTCATTACACACCTTTCCTGAAAATTTAAATGAAAGCTGAAAAATAAATGCAATCCATTATTATTATTAACAGACAGAGAAATGACAGTATGACTACATTATTTGACTACATTATAATAATGATAACAAGACTGTCATAATTGTATTGACCATACATGGGGGCTGGGCAATTCCACCTTAAATCAACATCATGGTTTATTGTATCTTTCAGGTCAGTTTTCTTTTTTTTAATCCCCTCCTCTGTTCTCCATTACAGTTGACAAGGTTCATAATTATTAAGCAATTTTACACAACAGTGCGGCATCATACCAGTTTTCTTCTAAGCGTTTGCTTTCAAATTTTGATCATGATATCCTTTTAGTGTCAGATCAAAGAGTACTGCATTGTTTGATGCAGCAAAGTTCAGCCTCCACCGTCCATCACCTCCTGTTCTCGTTTTCCTGTACCAGCGTCATATGTGCCACCCTTCCTTAATTCTGATTGGCTGCTTAGAAAGGTCTGACATTGACAAGTGCAGCTGTACAGTAGTCTGACAAGTTGAACTTTTTTCAGCCCTGAGCACCGTGACAAAAAGCGGCCGCCACTCAAAGCGTTTTAGCACCGAGGGCGCTCAGCACTGTAAACGCTGAACTACATAGAGAATGAAGATAAGACAAGCCTTTATTAGTCCCACAGTAGGGAAATTCCAGGATTACAGCAGCACAGGGATAGCAGCACTTAGAGCAGTAGTGAATAAGATAATAAGAACTGCTTAGCCAAAAGCAGTAAATGAATATACATATGAACACAAATATATACACAGTGCAGGAGCATAGCAGCTAGATGGTATAAATGGCATTACAGTTTGTTGAGTTACCCTGCAGAATATGAATATGTACCCAGACAGTATATTTCGTATTTGAATCGTGTTGTTGTCACCCTCAGTAATGATTGATATTGTCCTAGTTGTATAATGGAGGGAACAATTTATTGTGCAAAATTGTTACATTTAGTACATTCAATACAACCTCTACAAGCAGCCCTGGTTGGGTTTTAAAGTCTGACAGCTGTAGGCAGGAAGGACCTGTGGAACCTCTCCGTTGTGCACCTAGGATGGCACAGCCTACCGCTAAATGATCTCCTCAGTGCGTACACTGTCCTGCATGGGGTGGGACTCAGACTCCAGCAGAGATGACAGCTTACCCACCATCCTCCTCTCTCCTAACTCCTCCACTGGATCGAGGTGTCGTCCCAGAACAGAGCTAGCTTTTTTGATCAGTCTATTCTGTCTCTTCCTGTCGGCTGTCGTGATGCCGCTGACCCAGCAGACTACTCCAAATGTGATGGCTGATGCCACCACCAAATTGTAGAAGGTTTTCAGGAGTGCCCCTTGCACTCCAAAAGACCTGAGTCCCTTCAGGAGGAACAGCCTGTGCTGCCCCTTCTTGTAGAACGCATTGGTGTTGTGTGACCAGTCCAGTTTATTGTTCAGGTGAACACCCAGGTACTTGTAAGATGTCGCCATCTCAATGTCTGTTCCCTGGGTGTTTACTGGTGTTGTGGGGGGTTGTCCTCGCCTGCGGCAGTCCACCACCAGTTCCTTAGTTTTCCTCACATTGCTCTGGAGGCAGTTCTGTTGGCACCAGTCCACAAATTCCTGGATAAGTCCTCTGTACTCTGCATTATCTCCATCAGAGATGAGGCTGACAATTGCAGAGTCATCAGAGAACTTCTGTAGATGGCGGTGTGGCGTGTTGTGTGAAAAGTCAGCAGTGTAGAGGGTGAACAGGAAGGGAGCCAGAACTGTTCCCTGGGGGGCCCCGTACTGCAGATGAATAGAAGATAGTCACCCACAGCAGGAAAAACCAGTTTGGTGGACATGCCCCCTAATACTTTTTCTGCAGTGTTTGGCTTCCAGGTTGCCGAGGTGTGTGACCATGCACGTAACTGAGTGGACACGTCTTAAAGGGGCAGGGCATGAAAAGCGCCAGTGATATATAAAATATTCAGAAAATTCCTGCATCAACATCGTGATCTGAATCACCACCAAAATTTAATCATCTGTTCCCTGTGCCATTACACATCTTTCCTGAGAATTTCATCAAAATCCCTTCATAACTTTTTGAGTTATGTTGTTAACAGACAGACCAATGCTACTGAAAACATTACCTCCATCCTTCCTTGGCGGAGGTAACTAGAAAAGCACTCAGACAGTGCATACCTCCACCAAGGCTCCTTCCATCTCTCATGGATCACCTCCAAAATGTAATGTGTAGGCCTAGAGCCACTTGTGGTGAAAATTGCATCAAAGTCTGTCCATTAGTTTTGGAGTGTTATTGCTATGACACTGTGAGAAGATAAG
The DNA here is from genome assembly GCA_020510985.1 of Pholidichthys leucotaenia. Lineage (NCBI taxonomy): Eukaryota > Metazoa > Chordata > Actinopteri > Cichliformes > Pholidichthyidae > Pholidichthys > Pholidichthys leucotaenia. Next base: position 223,448,871 of record CM035839.1, read on the forward strand.
AGCCTTGGCTGAGGTATGCATTCTCATATCCTCACCAAAATGTAATGGGTTCCTCTCTAGCCCAAGAACCACCTCTGGTGAAAATTTCATCCAAATCCACCGAGTAGTTTTTGTGTAATCCTGCTGCATAAATACAAACAAAGCCCTTGGTGGAGGTATGCACTCTCCGATCATCACCAAAATTTAATCATTTGTTCCCTGTGCCATTACACACCTGTACCGAAAATTTCATCAAACTCCGTTCTTAAATTTTTGAGTTATGTTGGTAACAGACAAACCGGCCACCGCCACTGAAAACATTAACTTCCTCCCTTGGCAGACGTAATAAACACAAATTTCAAAGTTGATGTGATTGTGATTCATCATATTAGTCCCTATTATGTTTTTTGTGGTTTCCCCTTTATTTTAGTGCATTATGAAGGATTTTTGTCAACGATTGAGGAGGAAGAGGGCAGAAAGGCCTGTTGGGGGACGAGAGAGAAAAAAGGTAAAAATCTGGAGGTGAAAGTCGGGACCCAAATGGAAGGGAAGCAAGGCCAGGAGCATTGGAGGTAGATTTAAACTGTTCTACCATGGTGTAGATAGGAAGAGAAATGGAGTAGGAGTAATCTTGAAGGAAGAGTATGTGAAGAGTGTTCAGGAGGTAAAGAGGGAGTCGGACAGAATCAGTTTGAAGCTAGAAGTCAAAGGTGTGATGTTGAGTGTTGTCACTGCATATGCCCCACAAGCTGGATGTCAGGTAGAAGAAAAAGAGGAATTCTGGAGTAAGTTGGATGAAGTGGTAGAGTGTTCCCAGGGGGAGAGAGAGTGGTGATTGGAGCAGTTTAATGGGCATGTAGGTGAAGGAAACAGAGGTGATGAGGTTCTGGGTAGGTACGGTCTTAAGGAGAGAAATGTGGAAGGACAGATGGTTGTGGATTTTGCTTAAAGGATGGTAATCACTGTGGTGTACACACATTTCAAGAAGAGAGAGGAATATCAGGTGACTTACAAGAGTGGAGGAAGGTGCACACAGATGGACTTATGATGTTTTAACTACGTCTATTACTTGTGGGTGGGTGGGTCGGGGTGGGGTCTGGGGTGAGTTGGGTCAGGTGGATGGACGTTTTGGACGAGAGTATGGGCAGGGTGGGAGGGCTTGGGGAGGGTTCTCTTGTCTTTTATTGTTTTTGCTGTATCTGAAATTGTTTTTAACTGTAAAGCGCTTTGAGTTGCACTTTATTGCATGAAAGATGTATAAATAAAGTCTGAAGTTTATGCAGAAGGAGAAATCTGAAAGAGATGGGAGACTGCAAGGTGATGGCAGGGGCGAATGTAGCTAGGCAGCATCAGATGGTAGTCTGTAGGATGACTTTGGAGAGTAAGAAGAGGAAGAGAGTGAAGGCAGAGCCAAAGATTAAGTGGGGGAAGTTACAGAAGGAAGAAGGTCACACAGTTCAGGAAGGAGTTGCTACAGGCTCTGAGTGGTAGAGAAAAATTACCAGATGAGTGGGAAAGTACAGCAAAAGTATTGGGGGGAAACGGGTAGAAATGTATGTGGTGTATCATCTGGACAGAAGAAAGAAGACAAGGAGACTTGGTGGTGGAATGAGAAGGTACAGGAAAGTATTCAAAGGAAGAGGTTGGCAAAGAAAAAGTGGGAGATGAAGAAAGTAGGATTATTTGGAATCTAGGCACATGGCAAAGGAAAACGGATATAGTGAGATGTGTATGAGAGGCTGGATACTAAAGGAGAAAAGGACTTGTATCGAGCTAGAAAGGATTTGCAGCAAGTTAGGTTGATTAAGGACAGAAATGGTAATGTACAAACAAGTGACGAGAGTGTGTTGAGAAGGAGGAAGGAGTACAGTACTTTGAAGGGCTGATGAATGAAGAAAATGAGAGAGGAGGGTCAATGAAGGAAAGATGGTGAACCAGGAAGTTCAGAGGATTAGCAAGGCAGAAGTGAGGGCAGCTTTGAAGAGGATGAAGAATGGAAAGATAAGATAAGCCTTTATTAGTCCCACAATGGGGAAATTCCAGGATTGCAACAGCACAGGGATAGCAACACTCAGAGCAGTAATTTAGAAGATAAGAAAATAAGAGCAGCGAATATACATATGTACACAAATATATATACACAGTGCGGCGCATTGTAGCTAGATGGAATAAACAGCATAACCGTCCAAGGCAGTTGGTCCAGATGACATACCTGTGGTGGTATGGAGATGTTTAGGAGAGATGGCAGTGGACTTTTTAACCAGATTGTTTAACACAATCTTGGAGAGTGAGAGGATGCCTGATAAGTGTTTTGGTACCAATTTCAAGAACAAGGGTGATGCTCAGAGCTGTAGTAACTACAGAGGCATGAAGTTGATCAGTTACACTATGAAGGTATTGGAAAGAGTTGTCGAAGCCAGGTTAAGAAGAAAGATCACAGTCAGTGAGCAGCAGTATGGTTTCATGCCAAGAAAGAGTCTACAGATGCAGTGTTTGCTTTAAAGAGTCTTAAGTCAAGTCAAAGTGCCTTTATTGTCATTCCATTGTTAATGAACAATGCAACGAAATTGAGATACTGCTCCCTATAAACAAACTATCACATTCACAGTTCACTCATGCATTTAACATTCTTATGATTACAACAATAAATGATGCTTGAAACAAAATTACCTAAAAGTTGTATACAATATGTACGTAGCAATAATGAAAAACATACTGAGTGATAAATACAAAAGACCAGCTTATGCACACAGGGTTGTTGCTACAAAATAACCTAAAATAACAAAAAATATCAGCAGTCTGTGCGTGTTACATAAATCCGTTCAAAATACGTACTGCTGCTGGGAAAAAACTATGATTAAACCTGGTAGTCCGGGTTTTATGGGATCTGTACCGCTTTCCCGAGGGGAGCAAGTGAAAGAAGTCATGGCCTGGATGAGCAAAGTCTTTAATGATGACAGTAGCTCTTTTGAGGTACCAAGACCTGGAAATCTCTTCCAGAGAAGGGAGAGAACAGCCAGTGATTTTTTGCGCAGTCTCGATCACTCTCTGGAAGGCTTTGCGGTCTGCGGCTGAACAGCTCTCATACCAAACCGTGATGCCATATGACAGAATGCTCTCAATAGCAGAGCGATAAAATAAAACCAGCAACTGTGCATTCAGGCCATTCTTCTTGAGGAGCTTCAGAAAGTGTAGACGTTGTTGAGCCTTTTTTATCGTAGCTATGGTGTTAATTGCCCAGGTAAGGTTGTGAGAAATATGAACACCCAAAAAGTTAAAAGCCTCCACCCTCTCCACACGCTCCTTGCCTATATATAGAGGAGGCGGCTCACTGCTATTCTTCCTAAAATCAATAATGAGTTCTTTTGGGTTTTTTTGTATTCAATAGCAGATTATTATCTGAGCACCATCTCACCAGTTTCTGGACCTCATCTCTGTATGTGTCTGAGTCTGTGACATAATTCAACCAAGACATCATTAGAAAGAAGAACTACTGTGTTTTTATTGTGTAGACAAAAAAACTCAAATTTTTTTTCCATATACTACCATAAATTACATCGTGATGCCGAAGAGTGCGATGTTCGTTTGTCGAAAGTGGGTCAAACGGAGCCACCATATTGTGATGTCATGAGATGAACCAAATACAACAAGCATGGCTGAGTACACTGAAGTGGAGGAAGTTGTGAGCGATTTCAGCGAGGATTTGAGCGATTTGTCAATAGTTTTTGAGGAAGAAGCAGGACTGAGTGATGAAGAAGAGCGAGTTGGTTTTAACGAAGGACTGCAGTCCTATTTATTTGAACCATATCGTTCAGGAAGTGACGATGACTCGCACGTTTTAGAGGATGAAGGGGCCTACGGTGAAGGGTTAGAGATGGACATCGGTCGCCTCCAAAACACTGAATGGTAATATACAGATAGGTCTAAAAGAACTGGATGTGCAAATTTGATCATGTACCTTTGCTATGTTGTAAATCAAAGTGGCTAGACGGCCACGAGCCAGTCTCCTTCATTTCAGTGGTTATTCTCTTTTACCCCTAATTTGGTTTTAAAAAAATTCACCAAAAGGCCCGTGATTCTTTTTTTTATTCAGTAGTATAAAAAATACACACATATCACAAATATACTAATAATACAAGTAAAATTAAAAATAAAAAAATTATACGTAACAATTATGCATTTATGTAATTTTTTTTCCCCACATAAGGCGATTGTTATTTAATCATTTGGTTTAAAGAAATTTTGGCTTCAATTTATTATTTTATTTCCTCGATCGAGTGGTCGGGGAAATAAAAAAAAAAAAGCTCAGATATTCAGTTTCGGTAGGCAATGAGATTTATAAAAATGAAAACTGAAAAAAGTAATATAACGTTTTTTAACACAAAGTCGTTCCTTTTGGAGTAAAGTCAACACGGCTTCAAAATTCATAGGGGAGGATTTTACTTTCGGCGGAAAAAATAGAATAAAATCAAGTGTGCTAATTTTTTTTCTCTTGTCAGGGAAATTCTGGTCACATCGGCGGGTTTGTAAACAAAACTATTAAATAATCGCCTAATTGTTAAAAGTCTTGAATCATATGTTATACGAGACTATTTATGGGTCTTTACCTTCATAATGTTCAGATATGTAGGTTGAAAAATGTCGCTTGAAGATAAGTCTGCTTCTTCATATTCCTCTTGAAGTTCTTCACTAGTGATTGTCACTTCTGGCTTTTTTGTCAGCAGTTCTGAGACTTCCTAAATGAAATAATTAATTGCAATATTAAACACTTAACCCCTTGCACTCTGGTCAATTTCCCTAAAAATGCCTAAAAATAATGTACCCAAAGTAAATCAAAAGCTGTTCTTCAACCCTTTGCAGCATCTTCATGTGGTTGGTCTCATTTAAAAGAAAACACTTAGAATTTTTTGGCAAAACAGATAGATAGATAGATTAGTTTATTTGACAGGGACAGTGCAATAAACATAGACAATTAATCAATGACAATCAATCTGATGTGTTGCACATAGAGTGTATAGCTATTAGCTAATTTGCAACTCTTGTCCCTGGATGGGCTTTAGAAAAGAGAATCAAGTAAAGAAAAAAAAATTACACAATAACCACATACATCAATGCAAAAAGATTATAAATACACAATTATAAATATTATAAATATTATAAATACACAAATATAACAACCTGACTCACATTTGCCTATTTCAGGCCTCCCTCCCTTCGTCACTCACTATAAACAAGCACATTCATTCCTTCCCTTCATTCACTCTCACTTTGCAGACAATCAATTCATACATGAGTACATTCTTGTTTATTTTTCAGCCAGTTTTTAACCTTTTTAGTGAATGTTTTAAAGTCCGTTATTATTTTAATTACATTTGGCATTGTGTTCCAAATGTGACTGCCCTTTATAGAGAAAGCTGTTTGTCCAAATGTGGTTCTGCGGTGGAATATTTTACAGTTATTGTTAACAGAACTCCTGGTGGCTCTGCTGCTGTCCTGTCTTTGGACGAAACCAGCAAGTGGCTCGGGTGCTGATTTATGGAAACATTTGAACGTTAATTTCAGAAAACAGAGGTCAATGAAACTCTCAAAACTCAATAGGTTGTATTTTTTTAAAACATTACAGTGATGCCACCTAATGGGCTTTTTGTCCAAGATTTTTAGGGTTTGATTATATAATGAACCTATATGTCTTATTGTGGAAGGGGCTGCTTGAGCCCAGACTGTCAAACAGTATGATATATGAGAAAAAACCATAGAATGCATATACAGTACAGCTGCTTCGTAAGGTATGTAATATCTAATTAATTTAAAGCAGTTCAGATTTTTTTTTACTGTTTTTGAAATTTTCTTTATATGAAGATTAAATTTGAGTTGAGGATCTAGTACAATGCCAAGGTATTTGAATTCTGTAGCTAAACTGATGTCATGATCATGTATATTAACTTTAAAACGTTGCAGGTTACATTTTTTGATTGAAAAGCACATTGAGACTGTTTTCTGAAGGTTCAGCAATAGATGGTTCTGGAGGAGCCACTCTTGGACATCACCCATACTTGTAGACAGTACATCTGCAGCCTGTGCTGGAGTCTTGGCAGCTGTGTAAATAACTGCATCATCTGCATAAAGTTGGCATGTTAGATAGTTGCAGCTGAGCAGTGTAACGGCAAGTCATTAATAAAAATGCTGAAAAGTGACTTCCGGTTATGGCTACCACGTAAGACGGACGTGTCTCACTCTGCTCTGCTCCTGGAGAAAAAAATCGGCAAATAACTCTCTCATTTGGGACAGAACGTATCCCAGCGTTTGGGCGAGGATATGTCGGCGAAGCCTAAGGCTGGAAAATCAGGTAAAGGAAAAAGCGAGCCGCCGAAACAGTCCAAATTAACGGACTTTCAGGTCTGTGACGCAGCAAACAAAACTCCATATATGGCGGAGGAGGCTGGCAATGGTGCAATATCTGCGGGGAACGGCGCAGATGCGCTGATGGCTGCCATGAGTTCAATGAGAGCGGACTTTTCCTCTAGATTTGATGGGATTATGACAGCGTTGGAAGGAATAAGAAAGGAATTGGGTGACTGTGTAGAACGAACGGCGCAGATGGAGCTCCGTCTCGCTAGTGCTGAAGATGACGTCACCCGTCTTCAATTAAAGGTGCGCACTTTGGAAAAAAAAATAAATGTCTAGAAGATAATATTTTGGATTTGGAATCTCAGTCGAGACAGAATAACTTGAGGCTGGTGGGTCTTCCAGAGGAATCAGAAGGTCGGGACGTATATTCCTTTCTGGAAAAATGGATTCCGGAGGTGCTGGGCAGCGAGGAGTTGCAATCAGCAGTGGTTCTGGAAAAAGCACATCGTATTGGCCCACGGAGAGATAAGGGACCGCCGAGGACCTTAATTATGAAGTTTCTTAGCAACAGAGACAGGATGAAGATCTTCAACGCTGCATGAGCTAAAGGAGAGATTAAACACCAGGATCAGCAGGTGCGGTTCTACCCAGATTTGGCCACAGGAATCCAACAATTGAGGAAGCAGTTTGATCCCATACGTAAGGAGCTGCGCAACCTTGGGATTCGTCATGGTGTAATCTATCCTGCGAGACTGCTGACCACGTATGAGGGCAGAACCCACATCTTCAAGACCCCGGAGGAGGCGCAGGAGTTCATCAAGAAGATCAAAGAAGAAGAAGAGACTGGTGGGAGCTAAGCATGAACAAAATATAAGGTAGAATAATTAAGCATTTGCACAGGCATCTGACTGACTTGAAGTAAATAGCAAGTTTACAAAATATAGATTGTATTATATCTTAAAAAAAAAACAAAAACAAAACAAACAAAAAAAAAACTATGATGTACAAAGTTGTTAAAAATTTTGGAGTTAAGTTGGAAAACTACAGAGGAGAGTTAATGTTACGTCATTAAAAGCAGTAGAGTTAGGGTGATTGGGAGGATGAAGAAGGAGTGGCTTAGGCTGTTCCCCGTGGATGTGGAACGGTCGATGGCTATATCGGGAGACGGAATTTTTCTTTTGATTTTGGGGGTTTCGCCACAAGTGTGGGAAGGGGGAATTTGTTTGTGTGTAGTTTGTAGGATGAATGTTCAACCACTCATTTTTTTGCTTCTCTGTATGAGCATGTTTACACTGCAAGGTAATCCCAAACTCTCTATTGATCATAAACCAAAGTGTTAATCTTTTTTTTCCACAATATCTTTATTGAACCTTTTTTTTTTAAACAAACATGATACAAACACTAACACTAAAGTACTACAAAAAAAAAAAAATGCACTAAAAAACACCAACAACCACCAACAAAATCAAATCTTCAACAATGCTCCTCTGTTTAGTCTAGACAATCCAACACATAAGTATACATATTATATTCACCAGTTTGGAATTTACAAGGTCCGCACATATCATTCACCTTCTTCTTCAAGAGTTATGTTTAAATTTTTTACATAATCAATAAAGGGTCTCCATATATTCTCAAACACAATTTCCTTTGATTTCAGTATATATGTTATTCTTTCTAATGGAAGGTTTGTTAACATCTGTCTTAACCACTGAGTCACATCTGGTCTATAAGTCTTTTTCCATAATAGTGCAATACATTTTTTGGCATTAAGCAAACTGAGGTCTATGAATGTTCTTTCACTTTTATTAAAATTATGCTTTTCTGGGTACAGACCCAACAAAAACAGTTTAGGATTCAATATGATTTGTTTTGAGATTATTTTTTCAATTGTTACCCTCACCTCTTCCCAAAACATTCTTATTAATCTACATTCCCATACACAATGAAATAGAGTTCCTTTACTTTCCATACATTTTGTGCACGTATCTGGTATATTTTTGTTATATCTATTTAACTCCTCCGGTGTAACATACATCCGCATTAACCATTTGAAGTGTATCAATTTAAGGCGTACATTTATTGATTTGGTTTGAGCTTCTGTACAAGCCAATTCCCATTGTTCCTCTGGAATTTCAGTTTGCAGATCTTCTTTCCAGTAGTTTAATCTTTTCAGTGAGTTTTCACTTGAAAATAGTGTCAATGAGTTATAAAACTCTGAAATAATACCCTTTCTTTTACTATCTTTCATCAACATTTTTTCCAAGGATGAATAGATAGGTCGAGTGAGAGTTTTATTTTTTTTTTTCCACAATATCTTGATTGAACCTTTTTTTTTTTAACAAACATGATACAAACAATCAAACACTAACACTAAAGTACTACAAAAAAAAAAATGCACTAAAAACACCAACAACCACCAACAAAATCAAGTCTTCAACAATGCTCCTCTGTTTAGTCTAGACAATCCAATACATAAGTATACATATTATGTTCACCAGTTTGGAATTTACAAGGTCCACACACATCATTCACCTTCTTCTTCAAGAGTTATGTTTAAATTTTTTACATAATCAATAAAAGGTCTCCATATATTCTCAAACACAATTTCCTTTGATTTTAGTATATATGTTATTCTTTCTAATGGAAGGTTTGTTAACATCTGTCTTAACCACTGAGTCACATCTGGTCTATGAGTCTTTTTCCATAATAGTGCAATACATTTTTTGGCATTAAGCAAACTGAGGTCTATGAATGTTCTTTCACTTTTATTAAAATTATGCTTTTCTGGGTACAGACCCAACAAAAACAGTTTAGGATTCAATATGATTTGTTTTGAGATTATTTTTTCAATTGTTACCCTCACCTCTTCCCAAAACATTCTTATTAATCTACATTCCCATAAACAATGAAATAGGGTTCCTTTACTTTCCATGCATTTTGTGCATGTATCTGGTATATTTTTGTTATATCTATTTAACTCCTCCGGTGTAACATACATCCGCATTAACCATTTGAAATGTATCAATTTAAGGCGTGCATTTATTGATTTGGTTTGAGCTTCTGTACAAGCCAATTCCCATTGTTCCTCTGAAATTTCAATTTGCAGATCTTCTTTCCAGTAGTTTAATCTTTTCAGTGAATTTTCACTTGAAGATAGTGTCAATGAGTTATAAAACTCTGAAATAATACCCTTTCTTTTACTATCTTTCATCATCATTTTTTCCAAGGATGAATAAATAGGTCGAGTGAGAGCTTTATTTTGATTTGATCGAATAAAGTTTCTAAGTTGAAGATATTTTAAAAAATGTGTTCTATTGAGATTAAATTTGATCCTCAACTCTTCAAAAGACATTATGTTTTCTGCACATGGCAAATATAAATCCTGAATCTTTTGTATCCCTTTTAAATTCCATACTTTAAATACAGCGTCCGCTCTCCCTGGTTTAAAATATTGATTACCCCATATTGGACTAAATTGTGACAATAACTGTGGTTCTTTTAAATAGTTTTTAGCTTCACACCATATTTTGATCATATGCTTTACAAATGGATTTTTAACTTGTTTTTGTAATTTTTTTGCCGAATCTGAGTATATGAATATGGGAAGAGGTAAAGGTAAATTGTATGATTCCATTTCAGTCCAGTGAGGGAGATCATTTGATGAAAAATAATATGTCATAGACCTCAGTTGTGCCGACCAATAATACAACATAAAATTTGGACATTTCAGACCTCCACGATCAAATGGTAAATATAATAAAGACAGACGTAATCTAGCCCTCCTGTTGTTCCATATAAATTCCACTAACTTTTTTTTAATTCTTGAGAATAAATCTAAAGGTGGTGGTAAGGGAATGTATTGAAATAAATAAAGTATTTTAGGTAAAATATTACTTTTAAGTATATTAATTCTCCCGATCATCGACATTGGTAGTGACATCCATCTCTGAAGTAACTCATCAATATCTGTCATTAAGGCTTCATAATTGACACTGGTGACTGATTCTAGCTTAGGCACAATTTGGATTCCTAAATATTTGAACTGATTTACAACATTGAATTGATTTACCTCAGGGGCTGGGTAATTTCTCTGGGTCTCATTTAGCATTAATATTGAAGATTTAGTTTTATTTATTTTATATCCTGATATTTCCCTGAAATTCTTTATTAAATTCAACAAGGTCGGAATTGATTTTTTAAGATTCGACATAAACAAAATTATGTCATCGGCATACAGGGAGATTTTATGTTCTGTTGGTCCAACTTTAATTCCATATATTTGTGACTGTAGACGTATCGCCATCGCTAAAGGTTCAATTGCCATAGTAAACAGTAAAGGTGAAAGTGGACAGCCTTGTCGACATCCTCTATTGATTTTTATTGATTTTGAAATATTGTTATTTGTTAGAATTTCTGCAGTAGCATTATTATATATTATCTGAACCCATTTTATAAAATTATTTCCAAGTCCAAACCTTTGTAAGACTTCAAAAAGAAAGGGCCATTCAACTCTATCAAAGGCTTTTTCGGCATCCAGTGATAAGAGAGCTGTATCCGGTGCTTCTTTATTAGAATAAATAATATTAAATAGTCTTCTTACATTATGGAAGCCTTGTCTTCCCTTTATAAAGCCATTCTGATCTCGATTAATAATATTTGGTAAAATTTCTTGTATTCGTCTTGCTAAAATTTTACAAATTATCTTAAGGTCGGCATTTAATAGGCTTATTGGTCTCATATTTTCACATTTATTAGAGGGCTTACCTGGTTTTGGCAACAGTATAATTAAGGCATTATTCATATATGATGGTAAATTACTATTTTGAAATGCTTCTAAAACCATTTCCAAAAAAGGTTTTGTTAATTTATTCTTAAATTTTTTATAAAGGTCAACTGGAAGACCATCTGGTCCTGCACTTTTTCCTGATTTCATATTATCAATGGCTAGTCCAACTTCTTCTTGACTAATTTTAGACTCCAGTATCTCCCTATTTTCATTTGGAATACACGGTATAAATAGTTCATTCAAAAACCCATGTAGTTTTGTTAAGTCAGATTCATTTTTGGTATCATATAATTTTTCATAGTAATCTCTAAAGGCTCTATTAATTTCTGAAGGATCTATAACTACCTGTCCCTTACTTATAATACTGGTAATTGGTGTTTTAGATTCTAATTGTTTAATCTGCCATGCCAATAACTTTCCTGATTTTTCACCTTGTTCATAAAAAGATTGTTTCAATCTTAGAAGACTCGAGGCAGCTCTATTCGCTGATTTTTTGTCATATTCAGCTCTCAAAATCAGTAATTCATTCTCCAACCTTGGATCTCTTCCTGCATATACTCTTTCTTGAAGAATTTTTATTTTATGTTCCAATTGGACTCTCTCCTCTCGAGTCTTCTTAGATTTTGAACCTGTATAACTAATAATATGTCCCCTAATAAAAGCTTTGAAAGCCTCCCACTTTACACATGCTGATGTTTGTGTAGTATTGATATCAAAGAACTCATCTATCTGTTTTTCTATATACTTAACAAATTCCTCATCCTGAAGCCATTTATGCTGAAATTGCCATCTACCTGGTTCCTTTGTCAATTTCTTATCTACATACATTAGACAGCAGGGTGCATGATCAGAGATCACGATGTTATCATAAAAACAGTTTTGAATCTTGGACCTTAATTCTGTGGAGATCAAAAAATAATCTATACGTGAGAATGTCTTGTAGGTATTGGAATAACAAGAGTATGCTTTAACTTGTGGTTTCATTTCTCTCCATATATCTATCAATTTCAATTCTTTCATAAAATGATTAATGGTCATCCTACATCCATTGTGCGTACAGTCCAGTCCTGTTGATCTATCTATACTGGGATTCAATGTACAATTAAAATCCCCTGCTATTATATGTTGCCCTGTAAGTGATGATAAGATAAGAAATAAATTGGCAAAGAACTTTTGATCATCTATATTGGGACCATATAAGTTCACCAAATTTATGTTTTCTAATAGCAAAGATCCTTGAATGATTACATATCTTCCAAATTTGTCTCCAATTACATTTTTCACTTGAAATGGGACTGATTTATGTATGAGAGTCATAACTCCCCTGGCTCGGGATGAAAATGAAGAGGTGAATACACTTCCTTGCCATCTACTCCTAATTCTTTTTACATCTTGCTCTATTAGATGAGTTTCTTGTAAAAACACAATTTTTGAACCCATGTCTTTTATTTTATTCATAACTTGTTTAAGTTTTTTTTAAATTTTGTAGACCTCTGCAATTCCATGAAGTTAAATTAAGATTAACGCTTTGATTTATAATCAATAGGGAGTTTGGGATTACCTTGCAGTGTAAACATGCTCAAACAGAAAAGCAAAAAAATGAGTGGTTGAACATTCACCCTACAAACTACACACAAACAAATTCCCCCTTCCCACATTTGTGGCAATCCCCCCAAAAGCAAAAGAAAAATTCCGTCTCCCGATATAGCCATCGACCGTTCCACACCCACGAGGAACAGCCAAAGCCACTCCTTCTTCATCCTCCCAATCACCCTAACTCTACTGCTTTTAATAACGTAACATTATCTCTCGGCGCCACACCAGTCGGCTGCCTTTTGCAACAGCGGCTCGATTCCGAGTTTTTTTTCCCTTCCTCTCTCTTTTGATCACTTTTTTTTTTCACCCCACTTATATCACGGACACACAGATCGTCCCAAATGTCTCCTGAGCCGGTGGACGGAGCCACTGTTTATAGCAGGATTCGATACAACAGGGAAGAGCTGCTAGCATTTAACCGCCACCCGGTCCCACTGGAAAAACTCGACATACCGAGAGAACTGAGGCGAAAACGCCGCGGCTGCCGGGCTGGAGTAAGGCGGAGGACAAAAAATATAAGGTACAGACCCTCCCTTCCATCTGTTGTCATGGGAAATGTACGGTCGATACTGGGAAAGTTAGATGAGCTAGCGGCTATCTCCCGTTATGATAGCACTTACCGGGAGTGCTCTCTCCTTTTGTTTACTGAGACGTGGCTAACTGAACTAGCAGCAGATGCTAACATTGAGCTGGAGGGTTTTCACATGATACGAGCTGACCGAACACCAGAGAGTGGCAAAACTAGGGGCAGTGGAGTGATAATGTATGTTAACAACAACTGGTGTAGACCGGGACATATCACTGTTAAACAACGACACTGCAGCAAAGACATTGAGTTGCTAGCTGTTAGCATGAGGCCTACATATCTCCCGAGAGAACACTCACACGTGATCTGCATTGTTGTTTATGCAAATCCGACGGCGAACGCTGGGACAGCGCGTGACGTCATCCATTCAGTAACCAGCAGGCTGCAGACAGAACACCCAGATGCTCTTCTCCTCATCTCAGGCGATTTCAACCACGTTTCACTGTCTCCCATTCTGCCCACTTTCACCCAGTATGTCACATGCCACACTAGAGACAATAAAACACTGGATTTGTTCTACGCAAACACTAAGGAGGCGTACACCTCATCACAACTCCCCCCACTTGGGAGATCGGATCACAACTTGGTTCATCTCCGACCGGTGTACAAACCCCTAGTGCACAGACAACCTCCGGCCATGCACACTGTGGAGTTATGGTCTGAGGAGACAATGGACACTCTAAAGGACTGTTTTGAAGCCACTGCCTGGAAGCAGCTCTGCGATCCACATGGTGAGGACATCGATGGCCTCATTCACACCTTCACGGGCTACCTCAGCTTCTGTGTGGACAAATCCGTTCCCACCAAGACCATACGGCGTCACTCAAACAACAAACCCTGGATCAACCCTGAGATAAAAACACTTCTGAGAGAGAAGAAGAGGATCTTCAGGTCGGGGAACAGGGAGATGCTGAAGTCCGTACAGAGGGAGCTGAGGAGAAAGATCAGAGAAGGCAAGGACAGCTTCAGGAAGAAGATGGAGAACAAGCTGCAACAGAGCGACATCAGCGGGGTCTGGAGAAACCTCAAAACCATCTCGGGGCTCCAGAATACCTCCCCCCAGGCCACGGGGGGCAGGGAGTGGGCGAACAACCTGAATCTGTTTTTCAATAGATTTGACCAACCGCCCTCCCCCCTGTCTGCACAACAACCACTGCTGCCACTAAGAAATCAAGTCCTGCTGCCCACTCCCCACTCCACCGACACCCCCCCCACTCCCAACACACAGCCCCCCATCCTGACCCTGACCAAGACCCAGGTGAGGACGGAGCTGAGGAAGATCAAGGCGAGGAAGGCGTCGGGACCGGACGGCATCAGCGCAAAGCTCCTCAAGTCCTGTGCAGACCAGCTGTGTGGGATTGTGACGTATATCTTCAACATGAGCCTGAAACTGGGGAGGGTACCACAGCTGTGGAAAACATCTTGTGTGGTACCTGTACCAAAAACTTCCCACCCCAAAGACCTGAACAGCTTCAGACCGGTGGCCTTGACGTCCCACTTGATGAAGACCCTGGAGAGACTGCTCCTTGCTCATCTCCGCCCCCTGGTGGAACCAGCGATGGATCCACTCCAGTTCGCCTACCAGCATGGCATTGGGGTGGAGGATGCGGTGATCTTCCTCCTTCACCGTTCTCTGTCCCACCTGGAGAAGCCCGGGAATATGGTGAGGATCATGTTCTTTGACTTCTCCAGTGCTTTCAACACCATCCAACCGATGATCCTGAAGGACAAGCTGCTGCGCGCAGGGGTGGACCAGCACCTGTCATCATGGATCCTGGACTACCTCACGAACCGGCCTCAGTTTGTGAGAACCCGGGACTGTGTTTCCGACACGATCATCAGTAGCACGGGGGCCCCCCAGGGAACGGTGCTGGCTCCCTTCCTGTTCACTCTTTATACTGCGGACTTCTCACACAACACAACACATTGCCATCTACAGAAGTTCTCTGATGACTCTGCGATCGTTGGTCTCATCTCCGGCGGAGATGAAGCTGAGTACAGAGGGCTTATCCAGGACTTTGTGGACTGGTGCCATTGGAACTGCCTCCAGATCAACGCGAGGAAAACTAAGGAGCTGGTGGTGGACTGCCGCAGGCATGGGCAGCCCCTCACAGCACCAGTAAATATACAGGGAACAGACATCGAGATGGTGACATCCTACAAGTACCTGGGTATTCATCTGAACAATAAACTAGACTGGTCACACAATACTGACGCACTCTACAAGAAGGGACAGCGCAGGCTGTTCCTGCTGAGGAGACTCAGGTCTTTTGGTGTACAAGGGGTGCTGCTGAAGTCATTCTATGACACGGTGGTGGCATCAGCCATCACTTTTGGAGTGGTCTGCTGGGGCAGTGGCATTACTGCAGCCGATAGGAAGAGACTGAACAAACTGATTAAGAAAGCTAGCTCTGTCCTGGGGCAACGCCTTGATCCGATGGAGGAGATAGGAGAGAGAAGGACGGTGGCTAAACTGTCATCTCTGCTGGAGTCCGAGTTCCACCCTATGCAGGACATACTGGATGCACTGAGGAGCTCATTTAGCAGCAGACTACATCATCCCAGGTGCACAACCGAGAGGTTTCGTAGGTCCCTCCTACCAACGGCTGTCAGACTGTACAACCTAAGCAGGGCTGCTCGCAGAGATAGCAAAAAGACGTAACAAACTAATAGTTTTTTTTGAATGCAAAAGATGCAATAGACTTACACAATGGTCCTCTCCGGCATACAACTAGGAACATACCGGTCGCTATGGAGAGTGAGAATATGTATGGGCACATAATCATACCATGTAGGATAACTAAATAGACGGTTATGCTGTTTCATCCCACCTAGCAACAATGCTCTGCACTGTGTGTGTTTATATATTTACATATTTATTCCATCTAGCTACAATGCTCTGCACTGGGTGTGTTTATATTTATATATCTATATATTTATTCCATTTAGCTACAATGCTCAGCACTGGGTGTGTTTATATTTATATATCTATATATTTATTCCATCTAGCTACAATGCTCCGCACTGTGTTTTTATATATCTACATATTATTCCATCTAGCTACATTGCTCCGCACTGTGTGTGTTTATATACTTGCATATTTTTTTTTTTTTCCACAATATCTTTATTGAACCTTTTTTTTTTTTAACAAACATGATACAAACAAACACTAACACTAAAGTACTACAAAAAAAAAAAAATGCACTAAAAACACCAACAACCACCAACAAAATCAAATCTTCAACAATGCTCCTCTGTTTAGTCTAGACAATCCAATACATAAGTATACATATTATGTTCACCAGTTTGGAATTTACAAGGTCCACACACATCATTCACCTTCTTCTTCAAGAGTTATGTTTAAATTTTTTACATAATCAATAAAAGGTCTCCATATATTCTCAAACACAATTTCCTTTGATTTTAGTATATATGTTATTCTTTCTAATGGAAGGTTTGTTAACATCTGTCTTAACCACTGAGTCACATCTGGTCTATGAGTCTTTTTCCATAATAGTGCAATACATTTTTTGGCATTAAGCAAACTGAGGTCTATGAATGTTCTTTCACTTTTATTAAAATTATGCTTTTCTGGGTACAGACCCAACAAAAACAGTTTAGGATTCAATATGATTTGTTTTGAGATTATTTTTTCAATTGTTACCCTCACCTCTTCCCAAAACATTCTTATTAATCTACATTCCCATAAACAATGAAATAGGGTTCCTTTACTTTCCATGCATTTTGTGCATGTATCTGGTATATTTTTGTTATATCTATTTAACTCCTCCGGTGTAACATACATCCGCATTAACCATTTGAAATGTATCAATTTAAGGCGTGCATTTATTGATTTGGTTTGAGCTTCTGTACAAGCCAATTCCCATTGTTCCTCTGAAATTTCAATTTGCAGATCTTCTTTCCAGTAGTTTAATCTTTTCAGTGAATTTTCACTTGAAGATAGTGTCAATGAGTTATAAAACTCTGAAATAATACCCTTTCTTTTACTATCTTTCATCATCATTTTTTCCAAGGATGAATAAATAGGTCAAGTGAGAACTTTATTTTGATTTGATCGAATAAAGTTTCTAAGTTGAAGATATTTAAAAAAATGTGTTCTATTGAGATTAAATTTGATCCTCAGCTCTTCAAAAGACATTATGTTGTCTGCACATGGCAAATATAAATCCTGAATCTTTTGTATCCCTTTTAAATTCCATACTTTAAATACAGCGTCCGCTCTCCCTGGTTTAAAATATTGATTACCCCATATTGGACTAAATTGTGACAATAACTGTGGTTCTTTTAAATAGTTTTTAGCTTCACACCATATTTTGATCATATGCTTTACAAATGGATTTTTAACTTGTTTTTGTAATTTTTTTGCCGAATCTGAGTATATGAATATGGGAAGAGGTAAAGGTAAATTGTATGATTCCATTTCAGTCCAGTGAGGGAGATCATTTGATGAAAAATAATATGTCATAGACCTCAGTTGTGCCGACCAATAATACAATATAAAATTTGGACATTTCAGACCTCCACGATCAAATGGTAAATATAATAAAGACAAACGTAATCTAGCCCTCCTGTTGTTCCATATAAATTCCACTAACTTTTTTTTTTATTCTTGAGAATAGATCTAAAGGTGGTGATAAGGGAATGTATTGAAATAAATAAAGTATTTTAGGTAAAATATTACTTTTAAGTATATTGATTCTCCCGATCATCGACATTGGTAGTGACATCCATCTCTGAGTTAACTCACTGATATCTGACATTAAGGCTTCATAGTTGACACTGGCGACTGATTCTAGCTTAGGCATAATTTGGATTCCTAAATATTTAAACTGATTTACAACATTGAATTGATTTACCTCAGGGGCTGGGTAATTTCTCTGGGTCTCATTTAGCATTAATATTGAAGATTTAGTTTTATTTATTTTATATCCTGATATTTCCCCAAAATTCTTTATTAAATTCAACAAGGTTGGAATTGATTTTTTTAGATTCGACATAAACAAAATTATATCATCGGCGTACAGGGAGATTTTATGTTCTGTTGGTCCAACTTTAATTCCATATATTTGTGAATGTAAACGTATCGCTATCGCTAAAGGTTCAATTGCCATAGTAAACAGTAAAGGTGAAAGTGGACAGCCTTGTCGACATCCTCTATTGATTTTTATTGGTTTTGAAATATTGTTATTTGTTAGGATTTCTGCTGTAGCATTATTGTATATTATTTGAACCCATTTTATGAAATTATTTCCAAGTCCAAACCTTTGTAGGACTTCAAAAAGAAAGGGCCATTCAACTCTATCAAAGGCCTTTTCGGCGTCCAATGATAGGAGAGCTGTATCCGGTGCTTCTTTATTAAAATAAATAATATTAAATAGTCTTCTTACATTATGGAAGCCTTGTCTACCCTTTATAAAGCCATTCTGATCTCGATTAATAATATTTGGTAAAATTTCTTGTATTCGTCTTGCTAAAATTTTACAGATTATCTTAAGGTCGGCGTTTAATAGGCTTATTGGTCTCATATTTTCACATTTATTAGAGGGCTTACCTGGTTTTGGCAGCAGTATAATT